>OX328110.1:2475869-3675869 GCA_946811185.2 Hippopus hippopus | reverse complement strand
TTGGGGGGGGGGGAATTACATTAAAATCCAGTACATTTCTTTTTGGTAATTCCCCGTGGCGTACCCCCTCCGCATAACAACGCATTACAATATTATACTTAAAGCGCAAGAAATGTAGGGTAATTAACGTCATATTTCCATCCGGTTGAGTGACACGCGCACTTTACCTAGGTAACTAGTGCGCGATAACTACTGTTTCCCCCTTCAACTGAAGAGTTAGAAAATAAAATCGGTATTTTGCACTGGTCGTAAGGTTCATGAAATATCGAATTATATTTTACCATTTATTTCTCGATAAAACTACCGGAGAGAATGAAATAAAATGTATAACTTGTGCTTGTAAAAGGGGGCACGTGTACTGCCTTGCTATAGAGCTTGCTTTTGTAGTGACGTGGTAGAGCGTTCGCCTTTGGATCTAGAGGTCCAGGATTCAATTGTTATACTCATACATATGAGCCATATTCTGACTGAAGGGGCTTCAATGCATCTCCGCGATGCATTATACCAAGCAAGTCATTATAATGATGGATCCATAAAATCCATTTTGTCTAGCGACCGGCTAATTTCTTATGTAGAATGGTCCTTTGACAAGCAGAGAATTGACCAAAAGCACAAAGTTCCGACCCAGATCAGTCTGCAATAAACCCCCTTTTCCCACAGAATGACTCGTGTATATTTTGTGAAAATTGTCACAACAATGTGATTACATGCCACCAACCGTTCTAAATATTGTTCAAATTTCCAGAACTAGCCATTTGATTGGCCGAGACAAAACTTCTCGATCAATCAAATAGCTGGTTTCAGAGTGAATTCAGAAAGGTTGGCGAATAAGGCTCTATAAGAAGAAATATTCTCATATGGCTGAAAATTACAAAAAATTGTGACAAAAGCATGATCCAAAATAGCAACAGCGCATAATCAGTAGATATAGAAAATGTTTGAGTTATGTCTTTTTTTTTTTTTTTTTTTAATTAAATAATTAATTAATTAAATTTATGACAATTTGATGTCAGACAAATGGAATCTTTATACTTTAGAGGAATTAAGATGAGTAAGTCATGAGTGATTAGAAGTATCAAACGTCCATTATCATTTTATGTCAACAAAGTTTAAAGAGGAGATACCGAGAATTTCAGTCAAGACGTGCAATTCCAGAAAGTTATATTCACATCTGTATAAATGACAACAAAAAGTTCATCGCATTTATCAGAATCAGTATGATGTCATAGTCATTTTTATAAAATGAATTTTTATGTAACCACATAAAAAGACTTCGTATTCCTTTCAGGGTTTCATACAACATTGAAAGCATATGTCTTCCTCAAGAAAAGATATTTTTCTGTCAAGTGGACTTAAACATGAGCAGAGTGAGTTGAAACAAAACAGAATTATTATCAAAATATAGATGTCCTCTTGAATTATATGTTAACTTAAATGTAAATATCTAAGAATTCATCTCTGCATTTATCATTATAGCTGATATTAACTCCGTGATAGGGAGAGAAAAATCATTATACACTTGTGATAGGAAAAGAAAATTTATCAAAAGCATGATCAAACCATGGGCGTTTGAAGTTCCATTGGTCTGTCACAGGACACTGAAACTTTCATTGGCCGATCATCGAACACCGTTACTAAAAATAGTACATTTGTACATCGCTTCTATATCGCAAATAAAAATATTTACATGTATACGATACAATGGCGATATGCCAATGTGCTATTTTTAGTAACGGTGTCCGATGGTCGAGCAATGAAAATGTCGGTATTTCGTAATAGACCGATGGAGTTTCAGTGGCCTATGATCAAAATATAGTAAATTACATTTAGATGTTTAGTTACACAATATATTTTTCATGTTAATAAAAATTATTATATAAAACACACAACAAGTTTCGTACTTCATTTGATTAATACACAGCTCTTTTTGTTTGTTATCAGCTCTTTCAGTATCAATTATGGGTATAGACGCAGGGGGAGGGAGGGGGCAAGGCTATTTTGCTCACCTTTCCCATCTTAATACTTGAGCTTTCTGTCTTTTTCTTTTACAAATAATAATATTAATAATAAATCTTTGCCTAACCTCCCCGACCCCATCTTATGTTGCAAACGTTCCTATGCCCATAGTGTTGTTACCAGTATTTCCTCCTTTTCGCACTGTTTTTTACCCTCTCAAAGACAAATCTCATCAATTGAGCCTCAATGAATTTGTCGTTTCCAAATGCTTTCATTACGGTCCCGTCTAAAATTAGTTTTTTCATACAGAGTTAACCTTTACAAAACAACAAGATTTAAGACTTGTCTAAAATGAAAACATTGGTAGACGAAAAACTACTGTGACTCTAAAAGTGAAATTTGTTTCTGGCAAGAGAAAAAACAATGGTGGAAAATCAGAAAATGCTGGTTTCGTGCATTTTCTACTTTTCCCATGTTTTCAATAGCTTTTTTTTTTCCTCAGGGTCGGTAAAACTAGTGATTGTGTGGGTTAATTCGTAATTCGATCCCTACTCAGTTAAACACTTTTTTTTTATGGTAGCTGATACAGGATTTATTCCTCTTTCATTGCTAAAGAATATTTCGGCTTTGTTTATGTGGGAAAGCGGCCCGGAATGAATGAGTGAAGTTTTATGGCCCGTCGACATCAAAGATCATATTGGACGCACTAATGAGGGAAAGCGGCGAGAAAAAGAGGTCTGTGTGTCGCACTGGACAAAACAGAAAAACCTGATTAGCTAGACTGAAATACTACTGGAAACAGGTGCACTGTCTACACTGAAATACTACGGAAAACAGGTGTACCGTCTACACTGAAAACACTCAACAATAGCCCACCCATCCTCGGAACCCAGGTTTGAAGCATTACGTTACTCTCCATGCATCACCCCTGGGAAAATTGACTAGCAAATCGTCGTTTCTTATGAATATTCATATGGTCGGGATGTACCCTAATAGCCAATCGAAAGATCGATAACATAATGATACTCTCTTGTAGAGAGGATGATTTCATTTCTTCCGTTACTAAAAATAACCCTGCAAAAAACCCGAGGTTGTCAACAAATATGCCCGCCGTCGGCGTGCTTGTCTCCTGTGAGATATGCCATTCTGCAATACAGGGACGACACTATCGATCTTTGTGTACGATTTTGACTGACAATCTTTCGGTGTTACGACGAAAATTTCTTTTAAACACCTCTCGATTGTGATGTTGATGGGCACCGCCATATTTAAAGAATCGCTAAGCTTGATTTGAAACGAATGATGTGATTGGATATCGACAAGTAAAAAATAGAAATGACGGCGTATTTGTGATAAAAATAGTTTAAATTTTGTCAAAGAAAAACTGAGATCACCAATCAAAATGCTTCATGAATAATTCATGAGAACGAGGAAACGCCAACGAAATAACCCAGGAGCGATTACAGAATGAATCGAAACTGGGTCACCGAGGATGCAGCCCATCTGGCTTCGTCAAATTCAGCCCTACAGTCCAAAAAATTAGTCAAAGCTAATTGTGGCTGGCTGGCTGGCTGGCTCGCTCTCTCTCTCTCTCTCCCTCAAACATTTTAAGCAAAGAAAGCAAGGAGAAAATGCTGCTGGCATCAGTATTTTTTCCTTTTCCAACGACGCCTTTTGACTCCTTGAGCGACAGGTTCTATGTTATATGTAACATCTTATTTGTTGGCCAAGCCCCGTAGCTCAGTTGGTAGCGTACAGGACTTCTGAACAGGGGGTTGCTGGTTCGATCCCTGGCTCGGCCAATTTCTTTCCGAGGATTGATGATAGTCATTGCGACAGGATTCATTCTTCTCTCACCGCTGATCATTGTTTCGACGACGGTTATGTTGGAAATCAGCCAGTGGCTTGGAAAGAATATTGTGCGGAATACTGGTAAAAGAAACTCCAGGAAAGCATGGATAGGTGCACTAGCCGCCGCGATATAACTGAAATAATGTTGAAAACGGCGTTGAACACCATACAATCAATCAAACACTCTAATTTGTTGTCTGCAAATGCCTTCAATATGGACTATTCTGAAGTTGTGACGTCTGGTGAAGACTTAAGGTAGTAGACCCCTAACGCTTCTACTGCAACATGGAATAAAATTTCTTGTTAATTGATAAATCAGGAGTTATACTGATATAATACTTTTGCACATTTTTAACCCACCAGAAATTCCTTTGATGTCTATCTTGAAAATATTTGTTGATACTTTTATTAGTTTCCTGAAAAGGGAGGCAGTTATTATCCCCCTTTGTAATGAGAATATAGTCGTTTTAGATTCATAAATGATATTTTTAAGAAGGAAAAAAAGGAAAAAGTGGCTCGGTTAAAGTAGTACAATAATACTCATTTTTGATCATGGCCAATTTTGAAGGATAATATTATAGTGGAAATAGCTGTTTTCCATTAAGAGTATACTACCTTAAATACTAAGCACACACCAAAAGGGGGAACAAATTGTATTCTTGCAGACGTAAAATTGAACAAACAGCTGACACACATCATTTTGAAAGCAAAGAACTTATCATACTCACTAACAATGGTTACCCAGATGAAACAAGAAATATCTGTAAAAAAAGATAGACGGCGTAAATTTGCCGGCAGATAGGCAGGGGCCCTCAGAATAAATATGTCTAAATTTTTTACCAATCAAAAACTTTTATTCATTCATTTGTTATCATAACCAAAAAGTAGGTCAAAAGCCAGCATATTCAGCTTCGTCGAAAAATTCAACGTTTTATTGTACAAGCTATTTAAAGACTAGACTGGTAACCTTCCCGGATGCAGCAAATAGTGTCTGTATAATGCGCAACGGGAACCAGTTTATTTATAGACCTACCGACAACATTCGCGCCATGTTTTGTGAAAAAGGGGTTTCACCATTCAGGCTGACCTGAGTCGAAACTTTTTGCTGTTTGTCAATTTTGTGTATGTCAAAGGATCAGACTAACACAGACTGAATCAGTCGTTTGCTGGACTGAATTGGTTTTATGGATCCATAATTATGTGATGCCTTGCTTGATATAATGCATGTCTGAGATATATTATACCCCCATTTGAAAGAGTATGACTCAGTCATAAATAACCAAATAAAAAAAAAAGGCATTGTTTACTTTTGACCGCTACTGGGCCGTTAAACCCTGTCGCACTATGTTCGATTGCCATAGCCAAAGAGGTAAGGGAGGGGAGAGAAGCCATTTCTATCATTTTGTATATTGGTTACCTCCCTTGATACTTCTCAGCCCAGGACAACAATATGGGAGTCAGTATGGTGTACTTTGACACGTGTTTTCACATGTAAATATACGCATGAGCCATGCACTGTCAAAACTGGATATGATGCATCTGCAAAAGTATCGACACAGGTCAGCCTGCGCAGTCCGCGCAGGCTGACCTGTCTCGATACCTTTTTGCTTAAAATTGTTAAATTCTCTGCCTGTCAAAGGACCATTCTACCTTATATTTCAGTTTGTTGATTGACAAAAATGAATTTAATGGGTCCATAATTAGGAGATTACTTGCTTCGTATAATGCATCACGGAGATGCGTTAAAACCTCTCTTGTCAGAGCATAGCTCATATGTATTAAACCTAAGGAAAGTTTGAAACAAAGATGCATTCAATTGAACTCAGGGCAGTCTGATGGATATCTAAGTTGGTTTAATAATTTGTAGCAAATACTGACACAAGAAACTTGAATAAATAAATAAACCCGAATCGTCACAAACATAAGAGTAATGCTTTGTTAAAAGCGGGCTTTATGCATCTGCGAAAAGTATCGACCCAGGTCAGCCTGCGCAGTCCGCACAGGCTGACCTTGGCCGAAACTTTTCGCTATTGGTCAATTTTCTGTATTGTCAAGGACTAGTCTACCCCAGGATGGAGTCGATTTTAAAAAAAAAAGTGGATATTAGGGATTCATGATTATGTGATGGCTTACTTGGTTCCACGGATCACAGAGATACATTAAGCCCCTTTTTGCTAGAGCATTGCTCGTGATAAGGATTTCAACTGCATGCTCACGTATCTACAGATAGCTTCGCACCTGACCTCAGGTTACCTGGGTTTGACACACTTACACGGGTTATCAGAGGATATGTTTGTACTTGTGTGTAGGAAAGGCAGGTAAGACACCTGATAAACTGTCTTTAATTTAATTAAGACTAGCTCTTTTGGGATTTAACTCTTTACCAAACGACAAAATTTTAGACTTATCCAAATTGAAAGCATTTGCAGACGACATATTGAATGTAGCTCAAGTTATGATTTTTGTCCGTGAGATGGTAGAAAACATTATGGGAAAAAGGAGAAAATGCTGGTTACCAGCATTTTCTCCTTTTCCCACAATGTTTTCAAAACCTTCTTCTTCAAGGTCGTTAAAACTCGGAATTTGTTTGAAGAAAGGTTAACACAGATCTTTTTTTAATATATTTTATTGACTGATTGATTGATTGATTACCGTTTTAGGCCACTTTCAGCATTATTTCATTTATATCACGGCGACAGATAACATACCCGTGTAAGTCCTTGGTTTCATTAGGACTAACAGGGGGTCGTGGGTTCCATCCCTGGCTCGGCCAATTTCTTTCCGAGGTTTAATGATTGTCATTGCGACAGTATTCATTCCTCTCTCATCGCTGACCATTGTTTCGGCGATGGTTATGAGGGAAAGCAGCCAGTGGCTTGGAAAGAAAAATTGTGCGGAGTACTGGTAAAAAAAAGACTCCAGGAAAGCATGGATAGGTGCACTGGCCGTCGCGATATAACTTAAATAATGTTGAAAACGACGTTAAACACCATACAATCATTAGGACTAGACTTGAGCTCAGAAGTATCTTGTCCAAGGAAGCTGTCTCAAAAACGCAGATGTTTAATATGTACAAGATAAGAACATGTAAGGGAACGTCTATAACTGATCATTTGCGAAAACACGTACTATACGTAGCCCCTGCACCAGATAATCTCATCTTTAGCCCTGAGGAAGAAGGCTTTTGAAAACATTAAGGGAAAAGGAGAAAACGTTGGTTACCAGCATTTTCTCCTTTTCCCACAATGTTTTCTACCCAATCTAGGACAAATTTTGGCATTTTATCCACTTTTAAATTTATCATCTGTAAATGTTTTAAATTTGGACTTTTAATAACCCAGAAAAAGAAGGCTTTTGAAATCATTGTGGGGAAAAAGGAGAAAATGCTGGTGACCAGCATTTTCTCCTTTTCCCACAATGTTTTCTACCCTATCAGGATAGGACGAATTTCGGCATTTGAGCCACCTTAAATTTGTCGTCTGCAAATACTTTCAGTTTTGACCTGTCTAAGATTTTGTTGTTTGATAAAAAGAGTTTACCTTTATCGCGTAAATAAGTGAAACGGAACTTTCAACTAAATTGTAAAAATCCAAGTTATACTATTTCAAAGTAAATTTTGGGAGGAAAATTTCTTCTTATCGGACAGTGTAGATCCAAGATCAGACTGCACGTTCTGTGCAGTCTGATCTTGATCTACACTGTCCACAAAAGGTCTCGCTTAGTAGTCTCAGGATTAAAACGCGAAGCATGGATCATGTATTTTCGTTTTCAAGGTCAAAGACACAATGGCTGGGGTTACTATACGTAAAGCTGAGCTTCAGGACAAAGAAGATGTGATGCAAATACGGGAAAATATTTATGGGGGCAGAGACTATCTCCCATCGTATTATGACAGCTTTGTAAACAGTGAAAACTGCTTTCCATATGTTGCTTTACTTGGAGAAGAAATAGTAGATATATTTTAATTTTCTTTGTATTCAAACCTCCGACCGCCCCTCTCCCTTTCTGTTTGTCTCTCTCTCTCTGTCTCTCAGTCTCTTCCTTTCTGTTTGTCTGTCTCTCAGTCTCTCCCTCTCTACGTCTGTCTGTCTCTCTCTACGTCTGTCTATCTGTCCCCTCTCCCCTCTCTCTCTCCCTCTGTCTGTCAGTATGTCTGTCTATCTGACTGTGTTTCTCTCCCTCTGTCTGTCTGTCTGTCTGTTTCTCTCTCTATCTCTCTCTCTCTATCTCTCTCTCCCAGTCTCTCCTCTCTACGTCCATCTGTCTGTCTGTCTGTGTGTCTGTCTCTCTCTGTCTCTCTCTCTTTCAGTAGAACAAACTTCAGTATGTCAAATAGTTGATTGAATCACGAAGTAGAATAGTCCATTGACATGTAGAAAATTGATTATATTCAAAAAGTATCGACCCATGTCAGCCTGTGCGGACAGCGCAGGCTGACATGGGTCGATACTTTTTGCAGATGCACTAAACCCCCTTTTCACAGAGCATGGTCCATATTTTTTCAGGTTGGTTACTGTACTGCTTTTATGGTGGACGACATGAAAACGTTGATTACAAGAGGCGCCCGTGTTAGTCCAAAGCTTGGCGGGAAGGGCGTTTTCAAAGTGCTCATGGGATACATCAAGGATCGAGCACGTGACAGGGGAGCGATCCACTACAGTTTTACCACGGGTAGTAGCAACAAGGCCATATTGACCGAGTCTTTCCAGAAGAACAATCGCCATATACTGACGAAAGTACGTTAGGTTTACGGCATTGTCGTGTTTACTAAATCTTTTTATTTCATGCTTATCGGTAGGTTATTGAGAGGTAACGGTGAAATATAGTTTGATATTTCATTGTGACGACCAGTGAAAAATACCAATTTTATTTTCCAGCTCTTCAATTGAAGGCGGAAACGGTAGTTCCCGTGCACAAGCTACCTATGTAAACAGCGTGTGCCACTCAACCAGATGGAAATATGACGTAATCTACCCTACATTTCTCGCGCTTTACGTAATGTTTTAATGCGTTGCTATGCGGAGGGGGTACGCTACGGGAAATTACCAAAAACAACTTTACTGGATTTTGATATAAGTCCCCCAAAAAGGGGGTTAGAAGCATGAAATGAATAGAATATATATATATTTTTTTTTATGGTGAAAGATCGAAATTTATTTCATCTCGTGAACATCTTCAGTAATATTTTATATTCAAGCGCGGAAATAAATTTCGATCTTTCACCGAAAACAACAAATATCCTCTAAACCTCAAGTCAAAAGTGTAGACTTTTCTAAGTTCAAAGCATTTGCTGACGACACATTAAACGTGACTAAACTGAGGGGTTAGAAAACATTTTTGGAAAAGTAGAAAATGCTGGTTACCAGTAATTTCTATTTTTCCCGCGATGTTTTCAAAATACTCTTTTCCCACAGTCGTTTAAACCCATGATTATTTTGTGAGTGCTATCGACTTTTGGCATCTTACAGACAAGGTTCGAACCATAGATAATTTTTGGTAAACCCGGCGAGAAAAAAAAATGCGTTTGTCAGACGCAAATGGCAGGACCTTTAGGCTTCTAGATTCTATGTTCATCGAAGAACACAAACTATTGATAAAGTTACTTCGAACTATAATCTCGTTTAAAGGATAAATGATGTCTTTACTGTATAATAAGGCCAAAGTCGTTATATACATGTATGTATACATGTATGTAAATTTAAGATTCTGGTCAGAAGGAAATCGCAACAATGCAAACCGAAGAAATTCTGATTTCTATGACAGGCTGTCTGCTAAGTACTTTTTTTCCCAAGCCATATGGATTTATTGAAGCAATAGCTCCGAATTCTTTCTTTTTTGGCGAAATAATGGAGATTTCATTTCAGATTTTTTAGACCAGATTCGCTAGTCTATAGGCATCCAGATTGACCCAGGTTCAGTATAAACAAAACAAAAAAAACCCCACAGTTTCCAAATACTGCCTCACAGAAAATTATTCTTTCTGTTAGAAAGCTTAATTCTGTTATATTTGACAATTTTCACAAAAACCACAAAATCCCTACCATCCCAATTTGAACATGTCTGCTTGCAAAGTAATAACATAAAAGAACATTAACTCGGCAGGCACATTAACTCGTCACTTTTTAATTTTGTTATCTCTCCTTCGATGACGTCACCTGATAGTTTACTGACTCACATCTTTTGAAAGGGACACAAATTTTCTTTATTCTGGTTTAGATAACATAAACATCCACTGCTTTGTTTCAGACTTTTTAGCCACTGAAAAACCCACTAAAATTCACACCATAGGGTCGACTTGGGCGACGACAAGTTCCTATTTCAGCTGTCTTGGGCGAACGCTCGCAGTAAAATTTTCAGACGCATGAGTGATATCAGAACCACGTGTTGATGTTCTAGAATATTTATTCTGACAATATTTACCTCTCTTTGATAAGATAGAACCTTTGAAAGCAATGAAATAAAGGTGCAATAAAAATGATGAGTTAGGACCCTATTGACGACTTAGTGTTCCTCTATTTCAGTTACCTATTTCGAATGATATTTTACCCACTGACATAGAAAAAAACCTTAATAAGCGTATTTTCCTCGACCTAATGTGAACCAATATATATCTTAGCAGCAATTAAGTCTATTTAGAATTATTTTAGAAGGTACAAGACCACATTGGCAACGAATCCTGCGTCCTTGCTTATTTTAATTAGAAACAGTTTCCTTTTTCAGTATATTGCAATTTAGTGAAATAGTGTCATATTTCATTGATAAAATGGTGTAAATAACAGTAATAATACACTAAATAATAATTTAGAATATCAATTTTAACGTTTTTGTGCATATCGAACCTAACTTGGAGCTACAGTGTTCAACAAAAAGCTACAGATTTTACAACAAAGTTTCGTTTCAAAGTGTTTCATCTATGTAGTTGAAAAAATTCTTCTATGCGAAATTTCGATCTACTGCCCTTAATTATCATACCTGCCTATTTAATCAAATGTTCGTTTCATTCTTCTTTTTAAAATGCAACCATGTCTAAACAAGATCTACCGAGCCAAAAGGATCTGGCGAAGCCAAAACTTGATGATTGAAAATTGTCGATAGAAAACAAGACTGCTGTGTATAAGGCTCTTAAGTCTGGATCATTGTCTCTAGAATAAGATAAAGTAAGAAAAACTGAAGATAAAGACTGAAACAAATGTAAAACAAGACCAAGAGTAGTAGCTAACGTATAATTCATAAATAGAAGATACTGAAAACAATAAAAATGACACTCTAACAGAAGCACTAGAATATGAGAAAACCCAACACTTATTGCCAAGTAAAGAGAAGATAACTATGCTCTACATGAAACGGAATGAAAAGCTAAAGGGTAAAAAAAAAGACACCGAGAACTAAAATTAGGCCAATAAAGGACTAGAGACGTAAGAGGTAACGTGAAAATGCAGTCAAAAAGAATGTAAAAATGAAATCATTTGATATTGAATATATCCTAAGTGTAGCTTGCAGTTTGTGACAAGATGACGAGAAATTTAGATAATTAAAATGAGTTTTTAAGCATGTCTTTTTTTGTCAAACAGATAATTGTTGAACCAAATATAAACCATTTAATATTTTTGTAGTATACATTCCTGTTACTTATATGCGTCAAGCAGTTTTGTTTGACTGTTCTAAATGACCTCAGAGGTTTAAAAAATGACTTTATTGTGTGACACTTGGTTTACTCGTATAGTATTGTTTTGCTCATCGAACAGAGTACTAATACATAAAATATGTCCTTAAGAATATTTGAAACAAGTATTCAGTTTTTAATTTTCAAACAATGAAATTGCAAAAACTATAATCTGGAATATTTACCTAATTAGAATAACAGTTAAAGTAAAGTTTAATTTTCCTGGAAATCTTTCTGATTTTTTTCATCAAAATATTCAATTCGATAAGCTTGTAAAAATCTTTGGGCTCATTTTACATCTATACATCTCTTGTACATGTATCAAATTTGCTTGTTTACCATTTGTGATCATTGTTCTAATCAGTTCTGCGACATTAAAGCTAAAATCTGTATGTTTTCAGCTAATAGTTTGTGAGATTCTACGAAAATATTGAAATGACGACTTAACATTACTAGTGGTGACGACTTAACGTTCTAAGTAACAGTAAGTCGTCAGTCGCAACCAGCTGATTTTCGGGCACTATTAAACACCCCTCTGAGCATTATATAAATGTAAGAACGGTCTTAAAAGACGTCCAAAGGGCTCAGAAACATTTTGGGACACGATAAATATCCAAACAACCTTAGCGTTCTCTTCCAGGTCTTCATTTATACCGAAAATTGACGACTCAATATTCCTTTACGTTAGACTGAACAAGATGTCATTGATAAGGTAAAAGATGTTTGCTTATATGCGAGTTAAGTGACCTATGCAAATCAGGCTCATATTACCTATTCCCACATCACTGTAACATGAATGAATCTAAAATAGATATACCTAGGTAACTTGTAGCAAATCCCAGCTACATTAACCCTAACTGGACAGGGAACCCTTGTCGTTCCTTCAACACCCATTATCTATTTACGGCATTTCCAGTCGTAGTATACCATTTCATAGATAAATAGATCTACGTGTATTATTGGATTTGCTGAGGTGCTAAACGTACCATTTTGAATTACAGGAATGTCTGAGCTATCTATTCGACAAACAGCAATGGCAGACTAACCAAAACAGATCAGCTCCCTCTGGTACTTGCATCAATGAAGCAACAGAACAAGATTTAGAGATGTATATTTCATCGGAAAAATATACTAAATATTTATTTCCTGACGATGTTTTGATAGTTAATTGGGTACCATACAGACCGTCCACGTCAAATTTCAATATCATCAAGAGAATGGAAACCAGTCTCATTCTTTCTGACGTCACCGTAGGTGAAGGTCGTCCGAAAGGCATGATGTCCATCACGTCGATCTATCAGAATCCGTCTGATGTTTTTTGTTGCCATCTTGATCTTTATGGAAGTGATAATTCAAGTTTTATACAGCATCTTATTCAACAAATAGAGTTTATAACATCAATAATGCATGGTCAAACTTCTCTTGTTATATTTGTTGATTCTACCATGGATATTGACGTCATCAAACAAGCTGCTTCGAATTTGGGATTGCGGGAGAAACCATGGGTAGACCTACATGATAACAGTGTCCATTTTGAAAAGCTTTTTTTATTTGAAAGTGATCTTTGAAAAAGAATTTAGAAATATCTATACTATATTCTAGTTGATAATCGTTCATTAACCCGTACAAAGAAAAAAACTGCTGCTGATATCTTACAGAAAGTTAACCCCTATTCTGCTAAATAACCAAAATGAAATTTTTAATTCGATGGTTTAAACCCAAATATTGCTATTTGAAGGTTATGTTTTGGGGAATAATGTCTCCTCATCGGACAGTGTAGATCCAAGATCAGACTGCACGTTCTGTGCAGTCTGATCTTGATCTACACCGTCCGCAAAAGGTCAGTGAGTCGCTAAGCAGCCTAAGAGTTAAGAGTTAACAAAAAAATGGGTATGTTGCATTGTAGATGATCTTTCAAGCTGGAAAGGATGTTTCACAAAGAATCGGTCTGGTAGGCGTATGTGCGAGACTATACTCTGCGGTCTGTTGCATTCTTATCGTGATCTTCACGCTCTGCAAAACCGTCTGAAATGCATTCAACAAACTTTTACATTATCGAAATCGAACAAGGAAAAAAAATGAAAGCTGCTGGAGCAGCGCTAGGTCTATTTGTATATAACTATGCCATATAAACATGTAGAACAGTATTAAGATGGATTTTCTTCTTACAGTATAGGCTTCAAGAAACAAATACATATATCTACACTAACCCAGTAAATATCAGTTTTATTATTTACGACTTCAAAATGTAACGTTCAATAAAACTTTTATTTTCAAATTGTTTGGTGTTACTATTGACTTTTTCCACGCACCCACCAAAAACACACACACAACATATTTTAAAGATACAACCAGAGAGAAAAAGATGCTATTAAAACTTGATAGTGTGTAAAATGGTTCAGAGTTTAGTCAGCTGTGTAAACATTGATAAAATATCAATACAAATCTAAACATGACGTAAGGGATCAAGAAACTCAAGGGATTTTTCTTCCAGTCAAAACCGGAAACGACAATAGTGATTTCTTTGAAGGCCTCAAGAATATGAAATGCATATTCTATCTGTCGTAATCTGTACAACTTGGCAGCCGTCAAGGCATAAGTTTGTTTGAAGATACAAGAATTATTATAGCTCGATAAAATAAAGATGAAATGGGTTTTAAAAAAAAAAACGGCTAAAAAGGAGTACAGATATATCTTTCAATCAAAAGAAAAAATATCGACTGGAGAGCCTGTTGTAAAAGCGAAAGACATTTGGTCATCATTGTTAAAGGAAAAAAAGAGACAGGCAGTTGGGAAAAAAAATGTTGTTATGTCGGAATCTTTAAAGTACGATCTCTAGTGACCGACAGACTGACGCACGCACGCACGCCCGCTTGGACGCACGAAGGACTACATGAAAAACATATTAAAATCATTAGTTGACCCTTTACCAAAAGGCAAAATTTTAGACTGGTCCATATTAAAAGCACTTAAGACAACATATTTATATGCGATTCACATTGGATTTGTTTGTGAAAGGATAGAAAGCATGAGATAAGCAGCAAATACGGGTCACCAGCATTTTCTCCTTTTCCAACAACGTTTTTAAAAGCCTTGTCCGTTAGGGTACTTAAAATTTTGGACTGCTAAATTTCAGAAAAAAATTAGGGGTTGCAAATAAACAGAAAAATACTCGCTCTAATTTTTGTTCATTTATTCAATATAGTCTATATTTGAGCCACGCAATGGCAAAAAGGGGTTAATGCATCATTATACCGGGCAAGTCATCATGTAATTATAGATCCATAAAATTATTCTTTTTTTTAACACCCGACCAAATTATGAGCTAGAACTGTCCTTTGATATGCAGAAAATTTATACATAGCAAAAAGGAAAAATAGACCCGGGTCAGCCTGCGAGGACTGCAGGGGCTGACCCAGGTCGGTTTTTTTTTTTTTTTTTTTTTTTGCAGATGCATTAAACCCCCTTTTCACATCTTTCGTGTTTCATATCTTGTTTAAAACTCTGCCAATCTTTAGCAATAACCATGCCACACCTTGACATTCTATGTAGGCCTAGGGCTATGCACAGCCCTAGTTTTATAAAGTCGAAATATACATGTAATATAGGCAGCTGTTGGTTCTTTTAGAGATTCCGGAAAGAGCAAGCTAACTTCAGGCAAACTTATGTGGATAGGAGTTGTTAGCTTCCTTCTAAATTTTGTGAATTAACCAATCAATAGAATATAATATTCGGTACTAAGTATTGGAAATACCCCGGTTATTTACAGGAATTCAACAACCAATAGAATAAAATATTCACGGCGACACTGAGTATTAGAAATACCCCAGGTTGTTTACGGGGCTTTAAACCTTTAAATACAGGACAACAATATTTTATGCTTTTCCGGTTTGAAAGCATAATGTGCAGACGACAAAGTAGATCTAGCTCAATTGATGCATAATGTCATTGAAATGGGAGAAAACATTGTGGGAAAGGGAAAATTGCTGTTTATGAGTATTTACCCATTTATCCATAGGACGATGTTTAAAAAGCTTTATTTCTCAATGCGTTAAAAGTCGGGAACGACAAAATTTTTGGACCGGTCCAAATTGAAAGCATTTGCAGACTACAAATTAAATTCTGTTCAAATGATGGAATTTGTGTCTGAAAGCGTATAAATCTAGATCTATAACTTAGTGGGAGCAGAAAAATGCTGATTACTAGCATTTTCCCCTTTTCTCACATTACATTCTAGTAGCTTATTCTTTAAGCTTGTTAAAACTCGGGAACTTATGACATTGTGGTAAAGGGTCATCAAATTCGGCATAAACTTTTGAGTCATTACCGTACACTATCAAAAGATACCGGAATGATTCATTCTTTCATCCCGCATGCGTAATAAGAAAGAACGTGGCTGAACTTCCGGTTTACCGAAATAGCATAATTTGCATGGAATAAGATAAATATTTTGATTTTTTTACTTGTATATCAGAGACTAATTTTAGACAATAGAAAATCAATTATGGGTTCCAGTGGAGAGTTTGGAAATCCTCTTAGAAAATTCAAGCTAGTGTTTCTTGGTGAACAAAGTGGTAAGTTGTGTTTTGACAAGTCTTGTCATAATTTCCCCACCCACACTTTATCCTCTTTCGTTTGATTTATAGAACCAGATAGAGGGAGAGATTTTGATTTCAAAATTGAAAATATTAATTATTCCCCACTAAATTCTATGTTGTGGGTACTCATTAGAATCGTCTCATCGAGACGATTATAATGAGTATCCACAACATAGGGTTTCGAAGAGAAATAATGACTTTAGAATACCATCACTCCCTCTTATCTGGAGCTATGTAGAACGATTTTCTGCAAGCTGTTGGTGGAATGAATTTCAGCTTTGTTTCATGATCTTCAAATTGCATCTTCACTCTAAATATCTGCATTCATTTTCTTTATTTACTGGATAGTTTCTTGTCAGTTTCTCTGTGAGAATGATGACTGACAGTTCAACACTTCAGTGTACTTGTGGGGAATGTGAAGGATTCTTAACCTAAATTCGATCTTCACCAGAGGCTCTGAGCTATTTGTTGGAGTTGCCTTGGGTAGACACTTCAGAGCTATAGCTTAGTAATAGTGAAACCAATGACATACATATACAAGTGAGAGGGGTCCTGCGTGGTTAGGTGGTAAAGTGTTGGCCTCGTAACCCAGAGACCTTGGGTTCGAGCTGAAGTGGATCAACTGTTTTTTCCTGGGAGTGTCCATCTGCAAGACACTTCAGATCTGTAGCCAAGTATTGGTAAAACGTAGGAAATATATGAATATGTGAGCTGTCGCCATGGTTGATATGAATGAAATGATGTTGAAAGCTGCATAAAACACCATTCAGTCAATCAAACTAGAGAGAAGGCTTTGTGATATGTCTGTATGATTTAAAAACTTTGGAAAACTGTCTTGTCTTTAAGTAATTTTTATCTTTGGAAAATGATTACCCTATTTATAGCTTCTGTAGATTTTTTCTGATGAGAGCTTTTGATGTCACAGCAAACGACTGTCACTTGTTATACATGAAATTGTCGGCTTATGAAGAATAACAGGGTAATTATTTGCAAAACATCGAGGAAAATTGTGCTTTGTCTTGAATATTGAAAGTAACTTACCAGTAATAAAGACATTTCTGATATTTCTTTAACTCTTTACCAGACAAGCCCGGGTTTTCACGACTCTGAGAAAGAAGCCTTTTGAAAACATTGTGGAAAAAGCAGAAAATGCTTGTAACCAGCATTTTCTCCTTTTCCCACAATGTTTTCTACCCTCACAGAACAAGTTTCAATTTTGAGTCACGTTAATTTTGGCGTCTGCAAATGCTTTCAATTTGGACCAGTCTAAAATTTTGTCGTTTGGTAAAGAGTTAATGGATGCATTGCAAAAACATTCTGCTTTTGATTCAATGGCATAAATGGTCGATAGGTGACACTTCGTATACAAATTTGATTAGGTTATTTTCAATATCACAGCAGTGTCATTGGGGACGGGGTACCAGCTAGGACAACTATATATCAATTTTGCCGTGGCAGCCAAGTACAGTTTATTTTTACCCCAAAACTCTGTTGTTTCTATATATGACCTGCAACACAAGAAAAGGGGCATTCAGACATTTGCATAAAGTGTAGTCTCATATCAGCCTGCACGGATTGCGCAGGCTAATCCGAGACAGCACTTTACCACTACATTAGATTTTGTCCTACAATAGATTTGCGCACAGCAGAAAATTACATATGACGGAAAGTATCATCTCAGATTAGTCTGCACGGACTGCGCAGGCTGATCCAAAACTACACATTTCGCAAATGTTCGAGTGCTCCTTTTCGTGTGTTGCAGGCCATATAATACTTACACATATCTTCTATGATACTTTCTTTTCTTTTTTCAGTGGGAAAAACATCTTTGATAACAAGGTTCATGTATGATAGTTTTGACAACACTTATCAGGTAAACAATTTAAATTATTTTGTAGATCTCTCAGTTTTGATGGCCTCCCTAATTTAGTCGGATTAGCTATACCATGAATAGATATAACTCTATACCACACAGCAGAATTTTAAACTGGTCCATATTGAACATGTCTGCAGACAAAAAATGTGGCTCAAATATTGGAATTTGTCCTAGATAAGATAGAACACATTGTGGGAAAAGGAGAAATGGTTGGCAGCATTTTGTCCTTTTCTCACAGTGTTCTCTACCCTTCCAAAGGTAAATTCAACAATTTGAACCACATTTAATGTGTTGTCTGCAACTGCTTTGGATTTGGGCATGTTCAAAATTTGTTTTGTGTTAAAAGTTGATACTGAAATTGTGTACTGTACACATGGAAATTTTCGCGTTGTGGAAATTTCGCGAATTTGAAAAAACTGTAAACATTTCTGTTTGCATATTTGACCACAAGTATACCAACAAATAGCAAGTGTCTTGAATTTGCAATCATTTCCGTATGCAGAATAGGCGTAATGGATAATTCACAAACTGTTCTATATGGGTATATACCCATGTATACATTGCTTGGTTTACTTGGCATTTTGATGGTTAATTTTAAACCCATGTGCATTTCATTGAAAGCTATTCTCTTAAAATTATTTGCCAGTGGTGATATTGTTCTATGTCTGTTGTTGCACCCAGCCGGGTAGGTCAGTGGTTATCAGGATATCTGGCTCGTGACCTTGTGGTTGCAGGTTCGATATGCGGTTGTGGTAAACTTTCTTTTGAGCAATTTTTCACCTCACACCTCTGACTCGTGTGAGAAATTAGTCAGCGGCTTGGAAACAAAATTGTGTCAGTACTAGTATGAGAAAGGCAGGAAACATGTGTGTACATGTAGGTGCACTGGTGATATGACCTTACCTGTAAAACAGCATTAAATTCTAATACTAACAAATTTATTTCTATGGTTTTCTTTGATTTCAGGCTACCATTGGTATAGACTTTCTTTCAAAAACCATGTACTTGGAAGACAGAACAGTAAGTTTGAAAATTCGTGACAAGTTCTGCAGGGCCCGTATTCACCAACCATTCTTAAGAATATATTTAGTCTTTGTTCTCCAGAATTTTCTAAATTTGAAAGTAACACAACTTCTGATAGGCTAAACCAAAAAACATAGTAGGGAAAAGGAGAAATGCTGTTTACCAGCATTCTCTTCTTTTCCCACACTGTTTTAAAAAGCTCGCTTCCTGAGGTGAGTTAAAACTCAGGATTGTGTGGTAAAGGGTTTAACAAGAAAAGTTTTTAGAAAAATCCTGAAAAAAAATTGGGATACTCATCAAATAATGATAAAATCCTGAATAATGATCAAAACAAAATGACAAAAGGAGAAAATGCTCTTTACAAGCTATTTATATTTTGCTACAATGTTGTCTATAGTGTTTTATTGTAACTTGACAAAAAGTCTTCTGTAGAAGGTAATGTGTTACTTTTACAACTTTTGTGATTATTTCAGATTCGTTTACAGTTGTGGGATACGGCTGGTCAAGAAAGATTTCGCAGTTTAATACCAAGTTATATAAGAGATTCGTCGGTAGCGGTGGTTGTTTATGATATAACAAGTAAGTGACACATCTAAATGACCCACGCTCTATGAAAAGGGGTTTAACTCTTTACCACAGGATAAAAATAATTTATAGACTCATCCAAATTGAAAGCATTTGCAGACGGCAATTGAAATTTAGCTCAAATGAGTGGATTTGCCTTGATAGGGTAGAAAACATTGTTGGAAAAGGAGAAAATGCTGATTACCAGCATTTTCTCCTTTTCCAACAATGTTTTCTAAAGGCTCCTTTTGTAAGCTGGGATTGTGTGGTAAAGAGTTAATGCATCTGCAAAAAAGTATCATTCTGTGTCAGCCTGAGCAATCCCCGCAGGCTGACATGAGTCAAAACCTTTTGCTGGGTGTAAATTTTCTGCATGTCCAAGGACCACTTTACCCCATGATTTAGTCTATTGTGAGACAAAATGGATTTTAAAGATCCTTAGTTATGTATTGACTTGCTTGTTATAATCCAGGTGCATTAAACACCCTTTCTCAGGTATTTTTTCATTATATCTTGAGTCTAAGAAAATAACTATAAATGTCAACGATGGTTTGCTTGTAGCACATTTTCCACAAAGCTTTGCAAAACTTTCTTCAGCTCATAAAACCGTACAAACTTTTTTGCTCAAGCAGTGGCATTGGCCCGTGTGTTCCTGTAGATGAGAAAAAAATTAACTAGGACATTTGTTGTTTGGTAAAATTTTGTCTTTACAATTTTAATTGTGAAGGAGTGGTTTGGTGTTTCTTTCCTTGGGGTCTAGTTGACTCTGTGGTAAGGTGTAGGATTGGTAATCCAGCGGTGCCAAGTTTGATTCTCATCTGAGACTCTTTGTTTTTTCTTGAACAAGAATTTTTTTTAGATGTCCAGCCTAGAACTTGTGAAACTCAGTACACAATATGAGAAAAACAGTTCCAAATATTGTTTGATGATTTATCCTGTGCAGAGAAAACATATTTATTGGTTTGCCTTTTGATCATCTAAAACATAACTGTAAAATATTCATTGCCATGCATAAAAGCGCACTTACTACCCATTAAACCAGTATTTGTTTTGTTTTTTACCATTTTCAAATAAAATGGTCAATAACTGTAATATTTGTTGAAAGTTGTACGTATATAGAAAATTGAATACTATGTTGTAGTAACATTCCTTGTGCTTGTCTTTGCTTCTAGCCGAGTAAAAACTATTGACATCTCACTCAACCTTCTATCTCACGTAGTATCAAAAAAGTTGCTGACAGCAAATCAAGTATACTTCAAAGTATTGAATTTGGCTTTGAAAGGGCAGAAAACATAGTAGGAAAAGGAGAAAATGCTGGTTACCAGCATTTTCTGCTTTTCCTACAATGATTTTAAACGGCTCCTTTCCCAGGGTTGTTAAAAGTCAGGATTGTGTGGTAAAGAGTTTATTAATTTTTCTCTCCTCAGATGCAAATAGTTTTCAGCAAACATCAAAATGGATAGATGATGTAAGAACAGAGAGGGGTAGTGATGTAATAATTATGTTAGTAGGAAATAAAACAGATCTGTCAGATAAAAGGTAAGTGAGGTACTGTATACGTGAATATATACGTGTGTCGAAGAATTTGTGAATTACAGATTGTGAACTATTTGGGTACGGAACTGTTTGCGAATTCAAGATAATCATTACTTGTTGGTATACTTGTGGTTTGATAAACTAACAGAAAAGTTTGCAAATTTTTCAAATTTACAAAATTGCAAAAATTTCCACATTGCAAAAGTTTCCACTCATACAGTAGCTCTCTGCATGGACATATGGACAGGGTTCATTTCTGTCTCACCTATGATCATTTTTTCAATTATGTATATGTTAGAAAGCAGCCAGTGGCTGTGAAAAAGTTTTATGCAAAAGACTTGCAAATGAAAGTCAAGGTAAGCATGGATAGGTGCACTGTCATAATTTATGGTCATCTTTCAAAAGATAGCTCTGAGATAAGGATCAAAAAGCATTACATAGTTATCTGCGGTTGATCTTAAATGCCAGTCAGGTGTGGACATCTGTTTTTTCTATCAAAAGCTGTATGTGGAGGGTTTAAGTCACTTTGATTAACGATTTTAGTTTTTCTTTCAATTTATATTTGAGCAATGCTCTGTGAAATGGGGGTTGAATGCATCCGCATCGACCCAGGTCAGCCTGCACAGTTGCGCAGGCTTTCCTGGGCCAAAACCTTTTTGCTGTTGATCAATTTTCTATATTTTCTGTAGTTTGGTAAAGATTTAAGGATTTTTTGACAATATATGTATCTTGACTCTTCACCAAACCACAAAATTTGAGACGTCCTAAATTGAAAGCATTCACAGATGAGTAGATGAGTGCGACTCAAAAATTGAATTTCTTTTGTTGCAGGATAGAAAACATTGTGGAAAAAGGAGAAAATGCTGGTTACCAGCATTTTCTCCTTTTCCCACAATGTTTTCAAACGGCGTCTTCTTAAGGGTCATTAAAACTCGGATATATGTGGTAAAGGGCAAGATGGCTAACATGGTAAGGTTCACATTAATTAATATTTGTACAATTATTACAGACAAGTTACCACAGAAGATGGTGAAAGAAAAGCAAAAGAATTAAATGTGATGTTTATAGAAACCAGTGCAAAAGCCGGATATAATGTGAAACAGGTGAAAATTGCTCTAGCTCTTATTATATCATATGTTTTCAAAGAAAACATCGAGGTATTGTCATAGCTCTGTGGTCATCTGTGTCTGCATTGTCATTAACATCTTTGAAAAACTTTGACATTTTAGAATTCATTCTTCTCTGACTGCTAAACAATGATGCAGCAATGTTTATGGTAGACAGCAGCCAGTAGCTTGTAACCAGCATTTGCTCCTTTTCTCACAATATTTTTAGAGGACCAATCCTTGACCACAGTGCATGCAGTTCATTAAAACAACAGAATTCATTCTTCTCTAACCACTAGACATTTTTTTAGTGATGTCCATGTGAGACAGCAACCAGTGGCTATTAACGAGCATTTTTGCTCCATTTTTCACCAGTAATTTCTACTTTTCCAAAGACGAGGTCCGTCATTTTAGCCACAATTTGATTTATTGTCTGCAAATGCTTGCTTTCAAGACATAAGGGTAAAATTTTGTTATGCAGCACAGTTTGTTTGTTTGTATTCAAGTTTAATGCCTTTTTAATAGCTTAAGTCACATCTCACCAATAATTTCTACCTTTCCAAAGACGAATTCCGTCATTAGACACAATTCGATTTATAATAATTGTCTGCAAATGCTTGTTTTCAGTATAGAAGAGTAAAATTTTGTTATGTGGTACAGTTTGTTTGTTTGTATTCAAGTTTAACGCCTTTTTAACAGCTTAAGTCACATCACGGTGGTCAGTATACCTACGTACATGTTTCCTGGCTCTCTCACACCAGTACTGACACAAGTTTCCTTCCAAGCCACTGACTACTTTTCTCACATGCATCAGAGGTGAGAGGCTAAAAATTACTGGAAAGAAAGTTTGCCTCAACCGGGTATCAAAACCCACAACCAACAGGTCAAAAGTCAGATACACTAACCACTGAACTACCTGGTAGGGCTATTTGTTACTGAGATAACTTAACCCTTTCCCAAACAAGCCCTGGTTTTTACATGTCTGCAGTGCAAGTCTTTTGAAAACACTGGGGGAAAAGGAGAAATTGCTCGTAATGAGCAATTTCTCCTTTTCCCACAGTGTTTTCAACCCTATAGGAGAACTTCCTACCATTTTCATCAAATTTAAAATGTTGTCTGCAAACTCTTTCAGTTTGGAAGAGTCTAAAATTTTGTCGTTTGGGAAGGGGTTAAGGAAAGGCATGAATAAGCTGGCTATTGATGTGATGTTGATGTTGTTGAGCCGAACTACGATAAATTGTTTCCGTATGTTGCAGCTGTTTAGACGGGTTGCTGCAGCGTTACCTGGTATGGAACAAACAGAACCAAAAAGAGATCAGAGTATCCTTTTGTTTCAAAAACTTGGTTATGTTTTACTATTTGGGTAAAAGTCTAGAATTTTTGTTGTTCGGGAAAGACTTAAGTACATCTATTGCACACACACAGAGGTGTGTTAGTCAGCTAAAATTAACATTTGATGTGCCTTTCACAACTATAGTTGGCTCTGCAGCCAGTGTAGATCAAGATCAGACTGCACAAAATGGGCAGTATGATTTTGATCTACACTGTACACTTTGGTGAAGCCCTGTAGACAAAAGCCACTATGATTTTACAGTTATTCAGGTCTTAATTTTAAACTAAAAATGTTTATTTGGCACTCCAAGAGTTAATGTTTATTTACAACTAAAAGTTTTGGAAAAAGCTATTTTCACAAAGACAGAGTTGAGCAGGGTTTTTGGGCTTTTTTTAATGGGAGGGGTTGTTTGTTTGTAAGAACATTACATTATACATATTCACTGAATGAAATGTACATAGTACACAGTCATATTACTAATAAAATACTTGCTGTTACTGTCATGTATTCAAGTCTTAAGTTTTTCATTTAATAACATTAATACTTCATGGGCATTTTGCTTTCCACTATAAAAAAGACACCATAAAACAGCGATAAATTTTTTCTCTGAAATAATAATACTATATAGAGGTTACCATTAGGCATGTGAATCAGAGTTCAGGAGTTAAAATTATATTCGTGAAGCTGTTCTGAAGATTCGGTGGTAAGTCAGTCTTGCATCTCCATCTGTTTGTCATTGTGTTGCATTGTACTCCCTCTCCTCCATATGCTGTTGTAATCAGTATACTCCATTTTAATTTAACCTTTTACCATACAACAAAATCTTGGGCCTGTCCGAATTGAAACCATTTGATAAAAAATGAATTGTTGCTCAGAATAATGGGAGATGTCTTTGAGGGGGAAGAAAACATTGTGAAGAAAGGAGAAAATGCTGGTTACCAGCATTTTCTCCTTTTCTCACAATATTTTCATAAGTCTGTCTCCTCGGTGATTAAGACTTGGTGTTGTATTGTAAATGGTTTATTGATACCAGTATCATTTTACAATGCTCATGATTCTAACCACTAACTGACTCTAAGTAGAGGACTTGATATTCTTACATGCTTGACTGAAACAGCGATGCTGACAACATGACTAGATTATTGCATAAAGTATCAATCAAACTACGCATAACATTAGTAATTGATGGCATAAGCTTTCATACACATGCATGTATTGGTCCTACTCTGACTTTATGCAGTTGTCGTTTGTAGATATAAAAGAAATAACAGTAAAAATTAATGTAAAGTATTCATACAGAGGCAAAAATTAATTCCACTTGTCCTATTTTTTTACAAAACAAAAGTTACTTTAATCTAAGGAATGACATAAACAGTATGTATCTACTTGACATAAGATTCGCTTGTTCTTATACATGTATGTCATGATACATAATTACTTCTATTTGCATAATTTATAATGTGTCTTTTTTTTCCTAAAAGTCTGTCCACAATAGAGCTCTGTTTATATGGACATTCTTGCTGTAAATTATGGATGCACAATTTAAAATTGGACCAAACACTAAACAAAGTTGATCTGGAGAAATTCATGCTGCTTTATTTATTAATACAATAATTAGACCTTCAAAGCAAGATAGCAGACTTTTTTTTTTTTGCAGATTTAGGCAAAAAGTATTTTTAGCTCACCTGAGCACAACGTGCTCAAGGGGAGCTTTTAGGATCACCCGGTGTCCGTCGTGCGTCCGTGCGTCGTCAACAATTCTTTAAACATTAACTCCTCCTAAACCGCTGGGCCAATTTAGACCAAACTTGACTGGAATGTTCCTTGGGAGGTCCTCTTTAAAAATTGTGCACAGAATTTGATTCCATCAGAAACTCTGGTTGCCATGGGAACCAAATGGAATTTTCTAAGAAATTTTTTAAAATTCTTCTCCTCTGAAACCACTGGTCAGATTTTAAAATAATTTCACAGAGATGTTCCTTGGGTGACCCTTTTCAAAAAGTGATCACGAAATTTTGATCCATCTAGAAACATGGCTCTGGTGAATGGGGGCTACTTGCACTATACAGAAATGAAGAAATTCTTAAAAATTCTTCTTCTCTGAAACGGCTGGTCAGATTTTGAAATAATTTCACAGAGATGTTCCTTGGGTGACCCTTTTCAAAAACTGATCACGAAATTTTGATCCATGTAGAAACATGGCTCTGGTGAATGGGGGCTACTTGCACTATACAGAAATGAAGAAATTCTTTTAAAAAAATTCTTCTTCTCTGAAACCGCTGGTCAGATTTTAAAATAATTTCACAGAGATGTTCCTTTGGTGACCCTTTTCAAAAAATTGTTCGCGAAATTTTGATCCGTCAAGAAACATGGCACTGGTGAATGGGGGCTACTTGCACTATACAGAAATGAAGAAATTCTTAAAAATTCTTCTTCTCTGAAACGGCTGGTCAGATTTTGAAATAATTTCACAGAGATGTTCCTTGGGTGACCCTTTTCAAAAAGTGTTCGTGATATTTTGATCCGTGAAGAAACATGGCTAAGGTGAATGGAGGCTACTTGCACTATACAGAAATGAAGAAATTCTTAAAAATTCTTCTTCTCTGAAACAGCAGGTCAGATTTTGAAATAATTTCACAGAGATGTTCCTTTGGTGACCCTTTTCAAAAATTGTTCGCGAAATTTTGATCGGTGAAGAAACATGGCTCTGGTGAATGGGGGCTACTTGAATGTTTCTTGGGTGACCCTTTTTGCAAATTGTTCGAGAAATTTTGATCCATCAAGAAACATGGCTGTGATGGCTGTGGGCTATTTACACCATACGGACATGAAGAAATTCTTAAAAATTCTTCTTCTCTGAAACCGCTCGTCAGATTTTGAAATAATTTCACAGCAATATTCCTTGGGTGACTCTTTTCAAAAATTGTTCACAAAATTGTGATCTGTCAAGAAACGTGGCTCTGATGGTGGGGGCTATTTGCACTACAGGGACATGAAGAGGAATTTCTTAATTCTTCTTCTCTGGAAAGGCTGGTCAGATTTTGAAATAATTTCACAGAAATGTTCCTAGGGTGACCCTTTTCAAAAATTGTTAGGGAAATTTTTATCGGTCGAAAAACAACACCCAGTTGTTGGCACCTGCATGTGGTGCTCTTGTTCGACTTATGTTTTTAGTCACTATCAAGCATGTGCTCTTCTTCAAGGGTGATCTATCCAAAAATTTATTTGCAGAATTCTGATTTATCAAAATCATTGCTGTGGTGATGATTGTAGGGGTGGTGACAGATTTTGAAATGACTTTTACAGGTGACCTTTTCAGAATTGCTTGGCAAAATAATGATTTTGTTTCCAAAGTTTCAATACCTCAAAAAAAAAAATGGCTATGGTCCTCTCAAAAATTCAGGTGAGCGATCCAGGGCCGTCTTGGCCCTCTTGTTTCTTTTTTCTGTCGTTCATCTCTTGATCTGAGCACGTACAACTGTATACATATATATATGAAAGCACGAGAGTGTTAGTTGAAGTGCATCTTCTAATATTTTTCTCTTATTTCGTGTATCTGTGTAGATTGTTGTTTGTAACAATATGGACAAAGTATACACATTTTAATTGCACAATTATTCAATACTTGGTGGTTAGAATGACATATCTTAAACTAAATCTCTCAAAGCATAATCTGGCCTAGAAAACTTTTCAAAATACTGTGAGAAAAGAGAAACTGCTGGTTACCAAGTCTTATTGTAAATTGTAGGAAGAGCATAAAAATTTTTTGATAAAGGATTTAAAAAAAAATAATTAAATTTTAACCTTTTACCACACAATCCCAAGGTTTAGTTACCTTGAGAAAAGAAGCTTTTTAAAAACATTGTGGGAAAAGAAGAAAATGGTGGTAAGTCACATTTATTTTGATGTCTCCAAGTGTTTTCAATACGGACGAATCTAAAGGGTTGTTGTGCAGTAAAGAGTTTAAAAGATAAACATTTATATAAATATATGAGCCATGCTGTGGCAAAAGGGGGCTTAATGTATCTCCTTGATGCATGATACCAAAGCAAGGGAACACATACTTATGGATACATACTAGCCACATTTTTAACAACCAACTTTATCATGAGGTAGACTGGGCCTCAGCCATACAGAAAATTGGTCATTAGCAAAAAGTTTCGGCCCAGGTCAGCCTGCGCAGGCTGACCTGGTTTCATACTTTTCGCAGATGCATTAAGCCCCTTTTTTCACAGACCATGGCTCATATACATTTTAAAAATTGTAGCAGAGAAAAAAGGAATTGCTTCTAACAACCGTTTTTTCGAAAGAGGTCCTCTGTATGACCATAAAGTCCTTCACAGTTGGTAGTGAGCAAAAAGCATTTGATACTGCTTTTTTAGAGTTTGGTTTTACCAGTTGAGCTACATTCAATTTGCCGTCTACAACGAGTTTGAATTTGGACAAAAGTATAAATTTTGTGGCATGGTGAAGAGTACCCTTAGGCTGCTAAGGGCAACTTGAGGGCCTTTGGCTGGTAGGGCAGATCAAGATCAGACTGCAGAAAACCTGCAGTCTGATCTTGTATCTGTACTGTCCAATAGGGATATATCTTCCTGAAAAAATTAACTTTCAAATTACAGTATTGGGGTTTTGACCATTGGCTTGAAAGTTTAACTCTTTACCATACGACAAAATTTTAGACTTGTCCAAATTGAAAGCATTTGCAGACGATAAAATAAATGTGACTCACAAATTGAAACTTGACTTTGGAAGAGTAGAAAACATTGTGGGAAAAGGAGAAATTCTCCTTTTCCCACAATGTTTTCAGAAGGCTTCTTCCTCAGGGTCGTTAAAACCAGGGCATGTTTGGTAAAGGGTTAAGTTAACTTATTTAGCAGCAGTAGGATTAAGTACCTTTAGTAAGATCACAGGCCTTTGAACTTTGAAACTCTACTGGTCTATCGCGGAACACTTAAATTGTCCTTGGTCGATCATCGAACACTTATAGCACATTGTTGCATCGCCTGTATATCAGGGAAAATATATTCAAATTTTCATTAACACTGTTTCTATAAATAGCACAGTGGCGACTCCCTCTATATCGTATATAGTAAGACAAGGTGTGCAACGAAATAAAAAAAAAATTGACCCCCATCCCCTTTCAGAGATAATATTTAACAGAAAATGGAAAAATAAACTTAGTTACCGGTGCAGATGAGTTCATTAATGATTTTTCTTCTGTACCCTGACCCTCGAAAGTTACAAATGGCTCTTGCCATCAAGCAATAGGTCTCATCTCAAAAAAATTAAAAAGCTTCCACATTTTCCAGATCACCATTCGCTGACGTCACACAATTCGTTATGACGCAGCAAATTATAACTCAGGTGAATTTGCTATCAAAAGACGCGCCAAAGCTTTTGAGCAATGAATGGTATAAACGCATTCGAAAATATGCGAAATGGTAGATGAAAATCGTGAAACTGGATTAGATGAAAAGATAAATTATATCAGACGAAATGTTAATTTAATAATTTCATAAATACACCAACAAAAAAGTTTTCGAACTATGTTTGAAAAAAAGAATTTAATTCTTATTCGCTGCAGGATTACAAATCGTGTGACGTCAGCGCATGGCGATCCGGAATATATGGAAGCTTTTTATTTTTTTTGAGATGAGAGCTATTGCTTGACGGAATGAGCCGTTTGAAACTTTCGAGGGTCAGGGTACAGAAGAAAAATCATTAATGAGCCAATCTGCAACGGTAACTAAGTTCATTTAACCGTTTTTGTTTAAATATTATCTCTGAAAGGGGGCAGGGGTAAAATTTTCTTCGATTTTGTTGCACACCTTGTCTTACTATATAGGATACAGAGGGAATCCCCCATGTGCTATTTATAGTAACAGTGTCCGACAATGAAAATTTCGTTATCCCTTAATAGACCCATAGAGTTTCAGAGGCCTATGGTAAGATGCTTTAAAAGATGGCAAACCCAAGGAAATAGCATCTTTGCATGATTATCCAACCAGTTGTGACTTTCCATGAATGATGTTCATTGATCTGTATTGTGCAGTATGCTGTTTTTCTTCTTCTCTTTACTTTTGTTTGCTCCACTTTTTATTTTCCTTAATGTACGCTTTAGTGACGGAAGTCGTGTTGAAAGACACCCCGCAGGAACCCCAAGCACAAGAAGGAGGCTGCGCCTGCTGATATCTGTGTTCATTTATGTGAGCCATGCTCTGTGAAAAGGGGGCTTAATGCATCTGCAAAAAGTATCGACCCAGGTCAGCCTGCGCAGTCCACGCAGGCTGACCTGGGTCGAAACTTTTTGCTGTCAGCCAATTTTATGCATCTCAAAGGACGAGTTTACCTCATGGTTCCGTTGCATGTTAGACAAAGTGGATTTTATTGATCCATAATTATGTAATGGCTTGCCTGGTATCATGCGTCACGGGGATACGTTAAGCCCTCTTTTGCTAGAGCATGGCTCATGGGTATATGTGTTCGTGTGTGCATTTGTGAGCGACTGATATATGAATACTGTGGTCTCTGACTGACACAAATTGAGTAGGGATGTCCGTACCAGATTTGAATTATACAGGGTGTTTCATAAAACATGGTACACTGTCAATTATGCCTAAGGTGTATTGTTTATAAAGGTAATAAAGTAAAATTTATACCATTTAATAAGCTTAAGTTTCATGACATGCACAGTATACTAGTGGTATGTAAACTGAAGAAGAAAAGTAGCTAGTGCCTATCAAAACATACATCGATTTTCAGAATGATGTCAATTTTGACATCGCAGGACATTCGGTCTCTTCAAGAAATCGGCTTTCATTGATCTTAGTTGTGATCACTCTCATCTCTGGAACTATTGATACTGTAGCTCATCTGTTGTCTGAGGGTGGACTTTATGCACATTTTATGCGGTGCTTCAAGCATGAGCGGTGTAATTTTGCCTTTCTTCTTTGAAGACAGTGATAAAGACCCTGCAACAACCAGCATTTTCTCCTTTTTCCACAATGTTTGCAAAAGCCTCATCATTCAGGGTCGTTAAAAGTCGGGACTGTGTGGTAAAGAGTTAAGGCCACAACTTTCTTTTCGTGTAAAGAGACCACTGCAAATTTGAAGCATATAACCATAGAAACAATGTTGTGGAATATGGATAAACACCAAGAATGGTTGTATAACTGCTAAAAAGAAAATTCAGTGTTTTTCAAGACCCTGTATAAAAAATGCTTTTAAAAACATTCTGTGAAAAGGAGAAAATGCTGGTTACGAGCATTTTGTCCTATTCACAGAATTTTTCGTACCCCTACTGTAGTAAACCTTATTTCAGCTGGATTAAATGCTTTCAACATAGGCAGGTCTAGCATGTTGTCATCCAATAGAGGGTTTCACCCTTACCATACAATAACAAATGTTAACATACTTTATGAAAAAGTCTTTTGAAATCATTTGTGGGAAACGGAGAAAATGCTAGTGCATTTTCTCCTTTTCCCACAATGTTTTCTCCCCTTTTAATCACAAACCTAATTATTTGAGCAACATTTAATTGATTGGGCTGCAAAGACTTTCAGAAAAGTAAAGGGTGAAAAAGATAATAAGATACAAAGAGACTCTAAACAAGATAGTTGCATGTTCAAGAGGTATGCAAGTTTTTTTGTGTGTTTTAATGGAGGCTTTTTACTTACTGGAATCTTGCACTGTTGTGATTTCAGCAATATTTCACTTGTGAGCTTGTTGCATAGATCCATTAATATTAGTTTTTCATTGATGTATTTATTTGGTTCAAACTGTGTAAAGAATGTATGTATGTATTTACTGGTATGTTGTGCTTTTTACCTTACAGATTGATCCAATTTTTTACAACTCTGAAAAGATGGCCTTTGAAAGCATTGTTTGAAAAAGTGGGAGAATGCTTGTTCCCCTTTTCTAACAATGTTTTGCTCCCATTTTGAGACAATTCTCATTGTTTGAGCCACATTTGAGCCATGCTGTGGCAAAAGGGGAATTAGTACATGTTCGTGCTGCATTATACCAAACAAGGTATCTCATGATTATGGATCCATAAAAACCATTTTGTGAAACAACTTGCTGAGTCATGAAGTAAAATGCTTCTTTAACATGCAGGAAATTGACATATAGCAAATGTTTTTTACTCAGGTCAGCCTGCACAGGATATGCAGACTGACCTCTGTCAATACATTTTGCAGATACATTAAACCCCCTTTTCACAGAGCATGGCTCATTTATTTTTAGCTCACCTGAGCACGAAGTGCTCATGGGGAGCTATTGTTATCGTGCTGTGTCCGGCATGCGGCGTGCATCGTCCGTCGTCAACTTTTTCGCCTTGTGTACGCTCTAGAGGCTACATTTTCAGTCCGATACTCATGAAACTTGATCAGAATGTTTGTCTCAATAAAATCTCGGACTAGATCGAAAATGGGTCATGTCGGGTCAAAAACTAGGTCACTAGGTCAAATCTAGAAAAATCTTGTGTACGCTCTAGAGGCAACATTTTCTGTCCAATACTCCTGAAAGTTGGTCAGTATGTTTGCCTTGATAATATCTCGGACGAGTTCGAAAAATGGGTCATGTTAGGTCAAAAACTAGGTCACCAGGTCAAATCTTAGAAAAACCTTGTGTACGCTGTAGAGGCCACATTTTCAGTCAAACACTCTTGAAAGTCGGTCAGAATGTTTGTCTTGATGATATCTCGGATGAGATCAAAAATGGGTCATGTCAGGTCAAAAACTAGGTCACCAGGTCAAATCTTAGAAAAACCTTGTGTACGCTGTAGAGGCCACATTTTCAGTCAAATACTCTTGAAAGTTGGTCAGAATGTTTGTCTTGATATCTCGGACGAGTTTGAAAATGGGCCATGTGGAGTCAAAAACTAGGTCACCAGGTCAAATCTTAGAAAAATCTTGTGTACGCTCTAGAGGCCACATTTTCAGTCCAACACTCTTGAAAGTTGGTCAGAATGTTTGTCTTGATGATATCTCAGATGAGTTTGAAAATGGGCCATGTCGGGTCAAAAACTAGGTCACTAGGTCAAATCTTAGAAAAACCTTGTCTACACTCTCGAGGCCACATTTTCAGTCCAAAACTCTTGAAAGTTGTTCAGAATGTTTGTCTGGATGATATCTTGGACGAGTTCAAAAATAGGTTATATGGGGTCAAAAACTAGGTCATTAGGTCAAATCTTAAAAAAACCTTGTGTATGCTCTAGAGGCCACATTTACAATCCAAAACTCCTGAAAGTTGGTCAGAATGTTTGTCTTGATGATATCTCAGACGAGTTTGAAAGTGGGTCATGTCGGGTCAAAAACTAGGTCACTAGGTCAAATCTTAGAAAAACCTTGTTTACGCTCTAGAAACTACATTTTCTGTCAAAAACTCTTGAAAGTTGGCCAGAATGTTTGTCTTGATAATATCTCAGACAAATTTGATAATGGGTCATGTCGGGTCAAAAACTAGGTCACAAGGTCAAATCTTAGAAAAACCTTGTGTACACTCTGGAGGACACATTTTCAGCCAGATACTCCTGAAACTTGGTCAGAATGTTTGTCCTGATGATAACTTGAATGAGTTTGAAAATGGGTCATGTCGGGTCAAAAACTAGGTCACTGGGTCAAAAATTAGAAAAACCTTGTGTACGCTCTAGAGGCCAAATTTTCAGTCTGATACTCTTCAAACTTGGTCAGAATGTTTGTTTTGGTGATATCTCAAAAGAGTTTGATAATGGGTAATGTCAGGTCAAAAACTAGGTCACTTGGTCAAATCTTTGAAAAGATTGTTTACTTTCTAGAGTCCTCATTTTTAATGCAATAATCATGAAGCTTGGTCAGAATGTTGGTCTTACACCAGTTTGCAAGTGGGTCATTTCGGGTCAGTAACTCATGAAAATCTTGGTAGAATGTTTGTCATATTATCTCAAAAGAGATTGAAAATGGGTTATGTTTGGTCAGAAGACTCGGGTGAGCGATTTCAGGGCCATCATGGCCCTCTTGTTTAGAATTGCTTTCAATATGGACGAGTCTATAATTTTGTTATAAAGAAAAGAGTAATGCTTTTGTCATGTACTAGATCTATACATGTACATAACTACAGGCTTATTTCATATATCATACAGTCTTCACAAAACCATTATTTAATGCTCTGGTAAAAGGAGGACTTAATGCATCCCCATGATGCAATGTACTTAGCAAGTCATCATATGATTATGGATTAATAAAATCTGTTTGGTCAAACAACCAACCATCTCATGAGGTTGTATGGTCCTTGGACATGCAGAAAAATAGACAAATAACAAAAAGTCCACGCAGGCTGACATGAGTCGATACTTTTTGCAAATGCATTAAGCCATCTTTTCACAGTACATGGCTTATTTCTAATTTGTATATATGAGAACTCATTGTCCAAGACTTGATATAAGTCCTCAAAGCAATACAGCTACCTTTTGTGGTTCTTCTAGATTAGCAATTTTAGCTCAGCTGTTTTTGAAGAAAACGTCCAGTTATTGTCATAGCAGCATCTGGGTAGGCGTTGTGCAAAACTTTTGAAATTTTGTTATATCTCTGTCATTACTGAAGATATTTACCTCAAACTTGGGCATCTTGTTAACTATTAAAGGGGGAACTCATACAACAGGGGTGGGTAACCATCAAAATATCTTTGACACAGTTTTGCCCTTTTTCGACTTTCACTGAAAATCAAGCACTTGCAGCCAAGCGTTGACACCCACCTGAGGTGCTCGTGTTTCCTTATGCCATGATGTTTTCTGCCCTTTTAAAGACAAGTCGTATCATTTTATCTTCTGCAATCGCTTTTAAACTGGACAACACTGTAATCTAGAATTTTGATGTGTACAGTTGTAAGTAAGGTGATTATTTAGCAGTTTCACCTTTTCTCTTAGGTTTTAAATCTTCTTCTTAGGGTTAAAAACTTTTACTGACTATTATGTCATAGTAACTCCCCTGGTGCTTTTATTTGATTCGAGCAGCATGGGAAAAATTGATATCGAATAAGACCGAAGGTCAAAATTTTCTTACACAGCCAGAAGCAAATATAGGCAGCAGGGAAGCTTCTACAACATCATAATCCTTTTATTATATACCTACAACTTTCAATGATAAAATTTTGCAGGTATGACATTTTACTCGACAACAGTAAACAAAATGAGACAATTAATGGTCTAGAGGACGGTAACTTTGTTTTAATGAATGGTAGATGAATATTATAGTGTAACATTTTGACTAATCAAATCCCAAATCAATGCATGTTTATTCTGTACGCAATATATTTCATCATACCATATTTTGAGCTGTTTTTGACAATGTGTAGATACAGATATTTTTGCTGTTGTGTGTGTTATTTTATCTGCGTGCAACGCATGTGTTTGAGCCGGAAAGTTTTTGATATATAATAAATGATTGTCTTGTACCTGGTCAAATTTGTTAGATATTGATGTACATGCATGTTGTGGTTTTTTTTTTGCTCATTTTACAATTACATATAATCATGAGAAATATGAGGGCCGTATGATGTCAAAAGGTTGATATTTTAGTTTACTGTATACTATTGACATGAGCTGCACTCTGTGAAGGGGGGGGTATAGTATAATGTATCTCTGTAATGCATTTTACTAAGGAAGTCATTACATAGTTATGGATTCATTAAATCCATTTTGTCTCACAACCGACTGAATCTGGAGATAGAAAAGTCCTTGGATACGCAGAGAATTGACAAATAGCAAAAAGTACCGACCAGTGTTGAAAGAGGTTGATACTATGTGCAGATGCATTAAGCCCCCTTTTCACAGAACATGACTCATACACGAGGGTCGTTCGAATATTATCTGGATTAAGTCTATAAATTTTTAATGAGTTATCGTAATGCGACGAAAGTCCACGTATCGTAAAACGACATTCATTATGTACGAAAATGCAAATTATTTCAACAATCGAACAATACATATTGATTTTACACGCAATCAAACATGCACAGGTACTAGGAACCAGCACACGAAACACTACAATATACGATGTCATCAACGTGGTCGGAAAGTCATCAGGCAACGTTACCTATTCTTTCTCGAAGTACTCGCCCCCATGCTCTATGCTTCGTCGGTGACGGCGTACCCACTGGCTGTACGAACCCCTGTACCACTCGGACTTGTACTGCTTCGTAATTAAACGAGTTGCAACTCGCAGTTCTTGAAGGGACAGATACTTCTCACCCTTTAGTTGTGCATCTATGGTTGGGAAAATGGCAAAGTCAAATGGTGCCAGATCTGGAGAGTAAGGCGGATGGGACACGGTCTCAAGTCCAAGTAAAGCCAGCTCCAGATCTGTGGCCCCTGCAGTATGGGACGAGGCATTGTCCATGTGTAGTAGAAAGTGCTCGAGGGGCATACCGTGCCGCCTTTTGCTTAGGGCGTGTACGAGGTCTCGACGAAGCACCCTGCAAAAGTAGTCAGCTTTGACTGTTGCGCCTTTTGTAACTGCGTGCTGCAGAATCATCCCCTGCATATCGGCAAACATAATAAACGTGTATTTACCTCCACTCTTGCATACTCGGGCTTCCTTGGGAGGGGCTGATCTGGCGTTCTTCCACACTCCTGACTGGCTCTTCGTCTCCGGATCGTTAAGCCATAGCCATGTTTCGTCCATGGTGATGATGCGCGATAGGAATGTTTCTCCTTCTCTGTCGACCCTTCGCAGAAACGCCCAGGACTCGCTGCCACTTCTCATCTTTCAAAAGGCGGGGAACCCATCGTGCGTGGACCTGAAACCAGTCAAATTCATATTTTGAATCATCTAAATTCATCATCACAATCGCCATCATAAATTTTAGATATGTGATATTGTTTTTGGTACCTACAAATTTTACAGTTTTTACATTCGTATCTGTTATAAAATTAGATATTTTGTTTAAATTTACCTTTGTCATTTTCAATTCATTAGTTAGAATTGAATGGACGCTTCCAACGCTGATGTCGAAGGTCTCTGATAAGGTCCGCACTGTCAAACGCCGATCTTGCCTCAGGGCCTCGCCAGTGGACGTTACCAACGTTGCTGGTATTTCCTTCTTTCTACCTCTTGCTTCTCGGTCGTTAATGCTTTCTTCCCCTTCTTTGACGTGTCTATGCCAATCATACACCAGTGTCCGTGTGACCGAATTATTCCCTTACGCCATGATAATTTTTTTTTGTATGTGTTTGTCGGAGTTTCTCCTACCTGCTGGCAAAATTTTCTTATGGACCGGATTTCCAGACGGTCAGTTGACGCCATCTTTAACGTTCAAAACTTTTACCCCAACTGTATTTAAACGCGATTTTCTGAAGCCTTTAACCGTCAAATGACGTCAAATTTACTCATGATGTAAGTAGCACCAAATCTTGTATTCTGCTTAAATTTCATAACGTAATCAGTTATGAGAGAAACAATATGTACAAGAGAAGGGCGAGTATAGATAAAATATTTTGCGCTGCTCCGAGAACACGTTACCATGGCATTTTTGATGGCAACTGCAAGCACGTTTTATGAAAGAAGTATATAAGATAAGCATAGACATGCATGGATTGAATTCCGATAGAGAATGATTAAAAATTTAGCATGATTGCTTCGCAAATAATTTTAAATAAGGCAAAATCTGGATAATTTTTTAACAACCCTCGTATAGATATATTATATGACTTAGGATAATTCAAACCCCTAAAGTGCTGAGTTTAGCTTAACTTGCTTTGCAGACAGTGTGGATCAAGAATAGAATGCACAAACAGTGCAGTCTGATCTTGGATCTACAGTTTCCACTACGTTGTTACATATTCTATCCCCAAATAATCTTGTAATGATAATTATAGATTTGCTGTTTATCTTAATTAGAAATAGCCATTTCATTAATTCAGTACCATTAGCCCTGTACCACAGAATCCAGACTATTTACTGCCCTGAAAAAGAAGCCTTTCAAAAAAAACATTATGGGAAAAGGAGAAAATGCTGCTAACCAGCATTTTTTCCTTTTCCCCAAAGTTGTCTACCCTCCCCCCCCCCCTCCCCCCCCCCCCAAAAAAAAACCCAATAAATTTTTGAGTCGGATTTATTTTGCCGTGTACAAATGCTTTCAATTTGGACTTGTCTAAAATTTTGTCATTTGTTAAAGAGTTAAGTCTTTACCTCTATGCTGAACATGCATTTTGATGCTTATGTTGACAATGTAGACTCAAGATCAGACTGCACTGAATGTGCAGTCTGATCTTGAATCTACATTGTCCACATCAGTGCCAGATATTCCAACAAAAATAACTTTGAAATTGCAATAAATGCATCTTAAGTATTGACTGTGAGTGTCTGTTTCATTTTCTTAGCACTGCTTGGATTAAACTTTTACCGAAACTTTTGGACGTATCCAAATTGAAAGCATTTGCAGACGACAAATCACAGGTGGCTAAAATCAAGGTATTTGTCTTTGATAGGGTAGAAAACATTGTGGGAAAAGGAGAAAATGCTGGTTACCAGCATTTTCTCCTTTTCCAACATTGTTATGCCCCCCTTCAACGAAGTGGGGGTATATTGCTTTGCTTATGTCGGTCGGTAGGTCAGTCGGTCAAAGGTCGGTCGGTAGACCTTACCTTGTCCGGATGATAACTAGACACAGAATTGACCTAGGTTCGTCAAATTTGGCACAGACATGCGTCTCGGAGTGTAGATGATCCCTATTGATTTTGAGGTCAATCGGTCAAAGGTCAAGGTCACAGTGACCGTCAACATGTTGATATATAGACCAAACCTTGTCCGGATGATAACTAGACACAGAATTGACCTAGTTTCGTCAAATTTGGCACAGACATTCCTCTTGGCGTGTAGATGATCCCTATTGATTTTGAGGTCAATCAGTAAAAGGTCAAGGTCACAGTGACCGTCAACATGATGATATATAGACCAAACCTTGTCCGGATGATAACTAGACATAGAATTGACCTTGGTTCGTCAAATATGGCACAGACATTTGTCTTGGAGTGCAAATGATCCCTATTGATTTTGAGATTAATCCATCACAGGTCAAGGTCACAGTGGCCTTCAACTTAATGATATATAGACCAAACCTTGTCCAGATGATAACTAGACACAGAATTGACCTAGGTTCTTCAAATTCTGTACAGACATTCATGTTGGAGTGTAAATGATCCCTATCGATTTTAAGGTTAATCTGTGAAAGGTCAAGGTCACAGTGACCACCAGATGATTCAGGGTCCGCGCTGCCATTCGCCACTTGAGCCATTTGCTAAAAAAAAAATTAAAGTGTCTCAAAAATCATCATATGTGGCTCAACTTGTGGCTCCAACATTTTATTCGCGTATTATCAGGGACGTAGTAAGCATCGAAGTCGACTAGGAAAAAGCGGAAGTCAAACGCGCGTGCCGAAAAGAAAATCGATAACCCAGTCTGTGTATCGGCGACTGTTTACAATCTTGTATGTATACACACGGCGGTGTGTATAATTATGCGAACTGTTGACAGATTATTACGTTTAACAATTGAAGTGGGCTATAAATAAAAAAGATGACATCGATATTTCCCAATCAATTCTTTTGATATCAGTTTATGAACTGTGCCACTTCCTGTATCAATGTGGCAGTAGGGGGGGCATGACTGTTTTACAAACAGACATCTTGTTTTAAAAAGCCTTTGTCATCACAGTTGTTACAACTTTGGATTGTTGGTAATGTATTAAGCTCTACTTATATAAGGAGGGACATATTAAAGTATTGTACATGTACATAGATATGCGCAAATAAAATATAAATAGTGTAGCTTAGTTGTTGTTGTTGTCTTTTTGTCCTTTTGTGGTGTATATAATAGCTTTGTTGTTTTTGAAGAAAACCATAGCTATTGTTGTTGTCGTTGTCATAGCCAGTTGCCATCGGCATTGAACATTGTTGTCCATGTTGTTGTGTTTGTCACAAACGTGTCGCAAATATAGAGACCAGTATCAGTAACTTAAAACGTTTTCTCACAATGTTTTCAAAATACGCCCTCTGCAGGAGTGTAAAAAAATCATACCAGTAATTCTTTTATTACAAGTTCTTTTGCTCCAATCCTATCATGGGGTCCAGCTTTGTTCAGTGGTAAAGTGTAGAATTTGTAATCTGAAAGCACCATGTTTGAACTGTGCTGGAAGCACTGGGGTTTTTCATTGGAGTGTCCTTGGGCAAGACACTTCAGAGCCTCAACCTAGCAATGGTGAAATACAGAACATAATATAAATATGTGAGCTGTTGCAGTGATGAGAATGAAATCGTTAGATTTTGGCTCTAATCCTATAATTGGGTCCTGCTTGATTCAGTGGTAAAGTGTATAATTTGTAATCTGAAGGCCCACGTTTGAGCTGTGCTTGAAGCATTGGGGTTTTACATGGGAGTGTCCCCAGGTAAGACACTTCAGAGCCCTAACCTAGCTCTGGTGAAACTCGGCACATAATATGGATATGTGAAATATTGCAGTGATATGAATGAAATAATGTTGAAAGTGGTGTAACATACCATTCAATCAACAAATAATATTGTCTCATTTGCTGAAGTATTACAAAACTCTGATGGCATGTGTTCTGTTGTTTTAGAATTTTAAAAAAATGCTTTTGTTTGTTCAAAATAGCCCTCTTGCATTTTGTGCTTACATATGAATCTGGCAAAAGGGGGTTTAATGCATCTTAGTGATGCAAGTCATCATATAATTATGGACCCATAAAATCCATTTTGTCCATCATCCAACTGAATCATTAACTCTTTACCAAACAACAAAATTTGAGACCAGTCCAAATTCAAAGCAGTTGCAGACGACAAAATTAACGTGACTAAAAAATTGAACTTTGTTTTTGGATGGGTAGAAAACATTGTGGGAAAAAGGAGAAAATGCTGGTAAACAGCATTTTCTCCTTTTCCCACAATGTTTTCAAAAGGCCTCTTTCTCAGGGTCATTAAAAGTCGGGATAGTGTGGTAAAGAGTTAAGTAGACTGGTCTCTTGACCTGCAGAAAATTAACCAATGACAAAAGGTTTCAACCCAAGCCAGCCTACAGGCTGACCTTGGTGGATACTCTATGCAGGTGCATTAAAATGCCTTTTCACAGAGCATGGCTCATATACATGTAATGTGAATCAGAATTTTAGAGCATATTCTGTACTTTTCCATATTGTTTTAACTCTTTACCAAACGACTAAATTTTAGACTGATCCAAATTGAGAGCATTTGCAGACGACATATTAAATGTAGCTGAAATGATGCTAATTGTCAGTGAGAGTGTAGAAAACCGTGTGGGAAAAGGAGAAAATGCTGGTAACCAGCATTTTCTTCTTTTCCCACAAGGTTTTCAAAAGGCTCCTTCTTCAGGGTCGTTAAAACCAGGGATTGTTTGGTAAAGGGTTAACTCTTTACCAAACGACAAAATTTTAGACTGGTCCAAATTGAAAGCATTTGCAGACAAGATATTAAAGGTAGCTCCCTTTTTCCCCACAATGTTTTCAGAAGCCTTCTCTTTCAGGGTTGCTTTTCGGGATTGTTTGGTAAAAAGTTAAACATGATATGGCATGATACTTTATACGTGTAACACAAGAAGGCTGAATTTTTTACGTTGTCACTCGTATACATGTGTGCAAGTGTGTGTGTGTTTCAAAGCACAAAATAATTGAGCCATGCTCTGGCAAAAGGAGGCTTAATGCATCTTTGTGATACATGCTACCGGACAAGTCATCACATAATTATTTATCCATAATAACTACTTTTTCAAACAATCAGCTTAATTATGAGGTAGACTGGTCCTTGGACATACAGAAAATTGAGTAATAGGGAAAAGTTTCGGCCCAGGTAAGCCTGCGCAGGCTGACCTGGGTCGATACTTTTCGCAGATGCATTAAGCCCCCCTTTTCACAGAGCATGGCTAAATTGCATGTTGCAATATTCCCACTAATAACGTAATCTCTTTTGTCCGAAGATTACTTGTAATTATGTTGTGTGCTTTACATTTTACGTTTACTGGACATTAGCACTTTACCAAGCAACAAAATCTTACACTGGTGCAAGTTAAAGGCATTTGCAAGCAACAAACATGGCTAAAATTGCCATTTTTTTTTTTTTATCAGATAGAAATATCAGATAGAAAGACTAGGAGAAAATGCTGGTTACCAGTGTTTTCTCCTTTTACCACAATTGTTTTTTTTAATGCCTTCTTTCCCAGGTTTGTTAAAACTAAAACTTAGGATTGTTTGCTGAAGGGTTAAATCTTTACTAAAAGACAGAATTTCAGACTTTTAAGCCAATCAGAAGGCATGTTACTTTCATAGTTAGAAAATTCTTAGTCAATCTCTGGTAACTGTCTGATAGTTGTTATGATAATTTATAACCATTGTATTAAACTGCATAGCAAATATTGCAGATTAACCCATTGTGACACAATCCCGGCTTTTAATGACCCTGAGAAAAAAATTTTGAAAACATTGTGGGAAAAGGAGAAAATGCTGGTGACCAGCATTTTCTCCTTTTCCCATAATGTTTTATACCCTATCCAAGACATATTTCAATATTTGAGACATTTTTAATTTCTAATCTGCAAATGCTTTCAATTTGGAATAGTTTTTGTAACCGTCTTACACTTCATAAAATGAGCAGGATGGTATAAAACAAGTGAAAGAATTTATATCTTCAATGATAAAATCAAGAAAATAGAAACTCGCAGTCAGCTTGGCCACAGGCTGCTTCAATAATTTATAACTTTTTTTCTCTGTTTGCTTCAAAATTTTACTTCAGTCTATAATTATTAGGCATGTAACTTTAAAATTTAGAAAATACTTAGGCTTTCTTTCTCAAAGTTGGGATTATGTGTTAAACTATTAAATAGGAGAAGACAGATACAGATAAAAATCAAGTGGTATGACAGTTTAATTTTAAACAGGACGAAGTCATGCACTTCTGACATTTTCCTTGACGGCAATTCTTCAGATATAGAACTGCGACCAAAAGAGCAACATATGGAACCGATAGAAAATGACGGAGGCTGCAGTTGCTAGGAAACAGAGTTTTAGGTCATTTTTTTTTATAATTATGACATTTTGAATTCCTGCTTCAACATTAGGTTAATGTTGGCACTTGTGATAGTGTTTATTTCACAATGTAACATTGATTTTGTTTAAACATTTACCAAACAATTCCTGGTTTTATTGATCCTAAGGAAGAAGCCTTTTGAAAACATTGTGGGAAAAGGAGAAAATGCTGGTGACCAGCATTTTCTCCTTTTCCCACATTATTTTCTATTCTTTCTGAAATGTATTCCATCATTTTTGGTAATTTGGGTACAGTCAGCAAATGCTTACAATTTGGACTAGTCAAAATTTTTGCTGCTTGGTAAAGAGTAAAAAAGAGATTCCAGTGATAGTTTGGAATTTATTTATTTCATGGCTTTGTAGTCACTTATTATTACCTCAAAAAATGCTTTTGGCTCCAACATTTCTAAACTACTTTGAATTACAACTGTATGAATAACCTTAAGGTACCTATCACAACTATAGTTGCCTTTGTGGGTGGTGTAGATCAAGATCAGACTGCACAAAACATGCAGTGTGATCTTTGATCCAGACTGTCCACTTTGCTGAAAGATTTTGGTTGATTGATTGATTGTTTGTTGTTTAACGCTGTTTTCAACATCATTTCAGTTTTATCATGGTGGGCAGTGCACCTATCCATGCTTTCCTGGAGTTTCTTTTACCAGTACTCCACACAATATTCTTTCCAAGCCACTGGCTGCTTTCCCACATAACCATCATCCAAACAATGGACAGCGGTGAGAGAGGAATGAATCCTGTCACAATGACTATCATCAATCCTTGGAAAGAAGTTGGCCAAGCCAGGGATCAAACCCCATGACCCCCTGTTCTCAAGTCCTGCATGCTACCAACTGAGCTACCGGGGCTCAGCTTGGACAAAAGAAACTTTGAAGCTGTCTTATTTTCAAACAGGAAAACAAGAATTAACACTGTTTGACTTAAATAATGTTCAGAGGAATGTATGCGTTAACATGCATACCAAACAATCCTGATTTTTTGATGAACCTGTGTAACAATTATTTTGAAAACATTGAGGGAAAAGGAGAATTTTATGAACATTGTACCTTGTCACTGCCAGTCATCTATATGCTGAAAAATAGCAAACAGATAAGGGCTTCTCAAGTACTCCTCAAACAGTAAAAGTTCTAGACTTGTCCAAATAGAAAGCATTTGCGGATGACAAATAATTGTTACTAAGACTGTAAGATTTTTCTTTGAGAGGCTGGAAAACATTGTGGGTAAAGTAGAAAATGCTGGTAACCAGCATTTTCTCCTTTTCCAACAATGTTTTCAGAAGGCTTTTTCTTCAGGGTCGTAAAAACTAGGAAGTGTGTGGTAAGGGGTTAAGGAAAAATATTTGAGGCACACTCTGGCAAAAGGGGGTTAAATGCATCTCAGTGAGGCATAGTACCAAGCAGGTCAGCACAGTATTATGAATCCATGAAATATATTTTGTCTAACAGCCAAGTGAATCTTGAGTTACACTGGTCCTTTGACATGCAGAATACTGACTAATAGCAAAAAGTTTCGACACGGGTCAGCCTACGCGGACTGCACTGGCTGACCTGGGTCGATATTTTTTGCAGATGCATCAAGCCCTCTTTTCACAGAGCATGGTTCATCATCATTTGGTGTGAGCACTTTAAGTGCAATATCTCATTTTCACTCAAATCCATTTATTTAGAATTGTGATCGCATTGCCATGTATTTATTTGCGTACATTGTGTTGTATTACCCCCAAAAAATATTGACCTTCTACTCAACAGTCCGTTATTTTTATGACCCTGAAGACATTAGACCTTTTGAAACCTTTGTGGGAATAGGAGAAAATGCTGGTAACCACCATTTACTGCTTTTCCAACTAAGTTTTCTTTTTTAAAGACAGATCAAATAATTTTATCCTCTATGTTTTCTACCCTTTGAACGAACAAATATCAGGTCTTAAAACACATTCAATTAGTTGTCTGAAGATACTTTCAGGATGGGCTCATTAAAAATTTAATCATCTGATGAAAAAATTAAATGATTTATACACCTTTTATGCCTTAGCAAACAATCTTGACTTTAACAACTCTGAGGATGAAGCTTTTTGAAACCATTGTAGGAAAAGGAAAAAATGCTGGTAACAAGCATTTAATCCTTTTCCCATGATGTTTTCTACTTTTCCTGAAGCAAATTCTAATATTCTTGTCACAACTATTTTGTCATCTGCCAATTCTTTCAGTTACGGAAAGTCTAAAATTTTGTTATTAGGCAAAGAGTTACATGTAAGTATAAGCAAGATAATCCATGTATCCAAACAAGGTGAGGTATGTGAATCAAATGACATTGTATATTTGCCAAGTTTTAGCTGAGCAATTTTCATCTTGTGTGTGTTTATATTCCTGTATGATACCAGAAGGCAATCCTTTATAACAAACAACTCTGTGTTTTTATGAACATCCCCACCTGTAGGAATAAGGTTTTTGAAAAAAAAATTGGGAAAAAACGAAAATGCTGGTTACCAGCATTTTCTTCTTTTTCCAAAATGTTTTCAAGACTTCAGCTGAAGAACTCGATACTTGAATCTCATTTTATTTGTTGTCTACAAAGGCTTTCAATATGATCCAAGATTTTGTTGTCTAGGAAAAAGTTAAGTAATGTAATGGCCTATAATGTAACAGTTTAAGAACCCATATCGGTGAGTGATCTGTGTATGGGGCCCGGTAGCTCGGTCGGTTGAGCACTCGCCCTGTATGCGAGGGGTCCCGGGTTCGAGCCCCGGTCTGGCTGCATAAATTTTCTCGCCTGGTTACATTTGACGCCCAACATGGGGCCGTTGCGATGATTGCTTGGTCAATTAATTATTTCTCCCATGTATAACTGCCCTTGGGTTTGTCAAGAACATAGCAATTTGTTCTTTGTCCTGTGAATTCGGGGACAAATTCCAAATTGGCAGGGGAGTATGTAACGGCCTATAATGGAACGGTTTAAGAACCCATATCGGTGAGTGATTTGTGTAGGCGGCCCGGTAGCTCGGTCGGTAGAGCACTCGCCCTGTATGCAAGGGGTCCTGGGTTCGAGCCCCGGTCTGGCTGCATAAATCACTCACAGATATGGGTTCTTAAACCGTTACATTATAGGCCGTTACAATAATATCAAATTTATACCACTCCATTTCAGCCCAGTGGATTAAACAAAGAGCAATAAATCAATTAAAACCAGGGAGTTAGTTAATATATCAATGGGACAAAAAAGTGAAATTCAAATTATCTCCCTTGTTAGATAAAAACCAAGTTAACCAAATGGCAACTAGGTCCTTTTATTTTATTTCCTGCGTTTTTATCCTTGCTTTACGAAAAGATGTTGTGTTTATTATAATTTGACTTATGATGTATATGTAACGTCTTCATAATATTTGCAAATTAAATTTCACACACTGTTACCATTGAAATGCAAGAAATAGATCATTTTTGTGGTTTGATAAATGTTGGAGGATGTATTTAAACCTGAACATTCCTAAGTAAAGCAAAGAATATCAAGGATAAAAACTGGGAAATGCCTTATTTAGGACCTAGTTAGTGGTGGAGAGCCATCAAGGGAAGTAACTGTATTTTGTTTCCCATTGAAATCTGTGAATTAGTAATTGTGTCTATAGCTTTTGGTACAATATTGTTTGAGTTCGAAGCAAAAAGATGAATAATGTGCGCATATTTTAAGGTTGCTATTTAGATTTTTATAATCATGCTAAACTTCTCAAGTGTTTTATCACTGAGTTCATTAAGGTAACAGTTTGCAAACCATCAATATGTCAGAAAAAAAGGCAACCCCCCCCTCCAAAACAAGAAATATCTTTTAAAAAGATGGACGGCGTAAATTTTCCAGCTATAGATAGGGGCCATCAGGATAAATATGTCTACATTTTAGACCAATCACAAATTTGTATTTATTCATCTGTTATCAATACCAAAAAGTAGGTCAAAAGGCAGTGCATTCACCTACCCTGAAAAAAAAAACATTTATTTAGTGGTATTTTTAAAGTTACAAAAATTCTGTAACCTTGTAGGGAAGTTTTAGATTTCACACCAGAATTTCACTGATGCCTTTGGGAATATCACATGATAGATAAAATACATTCATTATGTCTGATTGTATTCAAAAAGGTAATGATGATTTCATATTATATGGTCTAAGAAATAGACAGTGTTCCCAAAGCAACTATCCCAATGTATGAATATAAGCATATAGTTTCTTTATGCTTGCAATGAAGATGATGTCAATTCACATTGAAAAATCCAAATATCTCCCTATATGAGGTTGGGTTGTGAACAGCTCTAGAAATATGTCTACCAGTAATCTCTGATGCCATGATATATTTGATAATTAAAATTGTCTTTTATATATAAATATAATCATGTATGTATATGTATGTATATTATGTTTCAGAAGAGAATGTACAAAAACTTCCAAGTCCATTATTTTTGCTTGTATATGTATATTAGGCAAGAGTGATAGGGCTTCAGAGAGTAATGGAAAAATAATTTAGTGGTGCAATACCTCTGTCAATTGTGTGCTTTCAGCTTTCATCCTTTACTAAACAGTCACATGCTGTAATGACCCGAGGAATAAATGTTTTAAAAACACTGTGGGAAAAGGATAAAATGCTGGTAACCAGCATTTTCTCCTTTTCCCACAACATTTTGTACCCTTTCAAAGACAAATATATGTACTGTCACAGCAACAACATTTAATTTGTGGTTTGCAAATACTTAAATTTGAAAAGACAGAAATATTTGTTGTCTTGTTATGTGAATACTCAAATGGCACTATTTCTAGCATAAGTCTGTTATTTCAGAGCTTAAATTCACTGATATTTACATTTTTTTGATCAATCAGATTTGTCAAATGTATTCACTGCGGTATTAGAATTTCCAGCTGGCAGTGGGAAGTGAAAAAAATTGTCTGCAAAATTTTGATGTTTATTGCTCCCTTAATGTAATCCATTTCTTGCGGTCTGTGTACCAGACTGAAGATATATTATTGCAGAACATGTTAAATGTAACAACCTTTTCCATTCGAGTTAAGAAATATGTAAAAATACTAATAATTGCCTCAGGAAAATGTTTGGCAGGTAATATACGAGTACTTGGACATCTTGTCTTATAATAAAGGTTATAGAAGGTTAAGCTTGTCAAAAAGCAAGCACCTATGATATTATCCACTATGCCATGTAGAATACAGCCATAGTGGAAAATTTGGCTGCTTATAACAACTAAAAATGCTAAAATCATTACTTTTTAGCATCACTTTTTATACGCCCGTCGAAGACGGGCCGTATTATGGGATCGCCTATGGCGTAGGGTCGAGCGGGCGGGCGTCCGTCAGGGCAGGCGTGTGGCGTCCAGTTCTTTGTCCGGAGCATAACTTTGTCATCTCCAGTCCGATTGACTTGAAACTTGGCAATTGTGTTTGTTGCGATAATACGGAGTGCAGTGCGAAAGAACCACAACTCTTCCTCGTGCTATCTTTGAGTTAATTCCCTTTGATTGTCATTTTTACAGCATTTTCTGCTTGTCCGGAGCATAACTTTGTCATCTCCAGTCCGGTTGACTTGAAACTTGGCATTTGTGTTTGTTTCAATAATACGGAGTGCAGTGTGAAAGAACCATAACTCTACCTCATGCTATCTTTGAGTTATTTCCCTTTGATCATCATTTTTAGCTCACCTGAGCACAACGTGCTCAAGGGGAGCTTTTAGGGGCACGCTGTGTCCGTCGTGCGTCGTCTGTCATCCGTCGTCAACAATTCTTTAAACATCTCCTCCTAAACCCCTTGGCCGATTTGGACCAAACTTGGCTGGAATGTTCCTTGGGAGGTCCTCTTTAAAAATTGTACACAGTATTTGATTTCATCAAAAACTCTGGTTACCATGGCAACCAAATGGAATTTTACAAGAAATTCTTTAAAAATCTTCTCCTCTGAAACCGATGGTCAGATTTTGAAATAATTTCACAGATATGTTCCTTGGGTGACCCTTTTCAAAAACTGGTCGCGAAATTTTGATCCGTCGAAAAACATGGCCGTGGGGGGGGGGGGCTCTTGGCGTCCACTAGTGTCAACAATTCTTTAAACATCTTCTCCTCTGAAACTGGTGGTCAGATTTTGAAATAATTTCACAGAAATGTTCCTTGGGTGACCCTTTTCAAAAATTGTTCGCGAAATTTTGATTCGTCGAAAAACATGGCGGTGATTGAGGGGGGGGCTCTTGGCGTCCAGCAGTGTCAACAATTCTTTAAACATCTTCTCCTCCTACACCGCTTGGCCGATTTGGACCAAACTTGGCTGGAGTGTTCCTTGGGAAGTCCTCTTTAAAAACTGATCACAGAATTTGATTTCATCAAAAACTCTGGTTACCATGGCAACCAAATGGAATTAACCAAGAAATTCTTTAAAAATCTTCTCCTCTGAAACCGATGGTCAGATTTTGAAATAATTTTACAGATATGTTCCTTGGGTGACCCTTTTCAAAAATTGTTCACGAAATTTTGATTCATCAAAAAACATGGCCGTGGCAGAAGGGGGGGGTTCTTGGCGTCCAGTGGTGTCAACAATTCTATAAAAATCTTCTCCTCTGAAACTGGTGGTCAGATTTTGAAATAATTTCACAGAAATGTTCCTTGGGTGACCCTTTTCAAAAAGTGTTCGCGAAATTTTGATTCGTCAAAAAACATGGTGGTGATGGAGGGGGGGGCTCTTGGCGTCCAGCAGTGTCAACAATTCTTTAAACATCTTCTCCTCCTACACCGCTTGGCCGATTTGGACCAAACTTGGCTGGAATGTTCCTTGGGAAGTCCTCTTTAAAAACTGTTCACAGAATTTGATTTCATCAAAAACTCTGGTTGCCATGGCAACCAAATGGAATTAACCAAGAAATTCTTTAAAAATCTTCTCCTCTGAAACCGATGGTCAGATTTTGAAATAATTTTACAGATATGTTCCTTGAGTGACCCTTTTCAAAAATTGTTCGCGAAATTTTGATCCGTCGAAAAACATGGCTGTAATGGAGGGGGGGGGGGCTCTTGACGTCTAGCGGTGTCAACAATTCTTTAAACATCTTCTCCTCCTACACCACTTGGCCGATTTGAACCAAACTTGGCTGGAATGTTCCTTGGGAGGTCCTCTTTAGAAATTGTTCACAGAATTCGATTTCATCAAAAACTCTGGTTGCCATGGCAACCAAATGGAATTTTCTAAGAAATTCTTTAAAAATCTTCTCCTCTGAAACCGCTGGTCAGATTTTGAAATAATTTCACAGATATGTTCCTTGGATGACCCTTTTCAAAAATTGTTCGCGAAATTTTGATCCGTAAAAAAACATGGCCGTTGTGGAGGGGGGGCTCTTGGCATCCAGCGGTGTCAACAGTTCTTTGAACGTCTTCTCCTCCTTAACCGCATGGCCGATTTGGACCAAACTTGGCTGGAATGTTCCTTGGCAAGTCCCCTTTGAAAATTGTTCACAGAATTTGATTCATCAAAAACTCTGGTTGCCATGGCAACCAAATGGAATTTTCCAAGAAATTCTTTGATAATCTTCTCTGAAACCACTGGTCAGATTTTGAAATAATTCCACAGATATGTTCCTTGGGTAACTCTTTTTAAAGTTTGTTTGTGTAATTTTGATCCGTCGAAAAACATGGCCCGGGTGGGGATGGGCATCTTTGCACTGTATGGACTTAAAGAAATTCTTTGAAATTCTTCTTCTCCTAAACCACTTGTCAGATTTTGAAATAATTTCACAGAAATGTTCCTTAGGTGCCCCTTTTGAAAATATATTCGCGAAATTTTGATCTGTCAAGAAACATGGCTGTGGTGGGTGGAAGCTATTTGCTCTCTGAGGACATGAAGAAATTCTTAAAAATTTTGTCTTCTCTGAAACCACTATTCAGATTTTGAAGTTATTTCACAGAAATGATCCTTATATTGTACCCCTTATTTAGCTTAGCTGTTTTCAAAGAAAACATCGAGGTATGGACATAGCCCTGTTGGTGTCATCTGCGTTGTTGTTGTTGTGCAAAAACTTTGACATTTTGTTATATCTCGGCTTCCACTCAACACATGTACTTAAAACTCGGAATAATTGTTCACTAGTAAAAAGCAACCCATACAACAAGGGCAGTTAACTCCAAAATTGTTCTGTCCAAATTATGTCCCTTTTGCGATTTGGAATTTTATTTTACTATCCAGCAAGGTTCCAACAGCCAATCATTGGCACTCTCATGAGGTGCTCTTGTTCAACTTAATATTTTTAGCCACTATCGGGCATGTGCTCTTGTTCAAGATAAGGTCTTTGGGTGACCTATCATAAAATTTATTTGCAGAATTCTGATTCGTCAAAAACATGGCTGTGGTGATGATTGTAGGGGTGGTGACAGATTTTGAAATGATTTTTACAGGTGACCTTTTTATAATTGCTTGGCAAAATACTGATTTTGTTTCCAAAATTTCAATACTTTAAAAAAAAGTTGGTTATGGTCTTCTCAAAAATTCAGGTGAGCGATCCAGGGCCATCTTGGCCCTCTTGTTACAGCATTTTCTGCTTGTCCGGAGCATAACTTTGTCATCTCCAGTCCGATTGACTTGAAACTTGGCATTTGTGTTTGTTGCAATAATACGGAGTGCAGTGCGAAAGAACCATAACTCTACCTCATGCTGTCTTTGAGTTATTTCCCTTTAATCGTCATTTTTACAGCATTTTCTGCTTGTCCGGAATATAGCTTTGTCATTTTTAGTCTGAACATCTTCAAATTCGGTATGCATGATTGTTGAAAAATTACGGAGTGCAGTGCACAAGAACCATAACTCTTCCTAGCACAATTTTGAGTTATTCCTCCTTAGATCTTCATTTTTATAGCAATTTTTGCTTGTCAGGAGCATAACTTTTTCATCTTAAGTAGGAATGACTTGAAATATTGTATGCTTATTTGTTGCAATAATTGAAAGTGCAGTGCACAAGAATTGTAACTCTACCTCTTGCTTTCTTTGAGTTATTTCCCTTTGATCGTCATTTTTACAGCATTTAGTGCTTGTCCGGAATATAACTTTGTCATCTCAAGTCAGAACGACTTCAATTTTGGTATGCATGTTTGTTGCAATATTACGGAGTACAGTGCACAAGAGCAATAACTCTACCTAGCGCAAATTTTGAGTAATTCCACTTTGATCTTCATTTTTACAGTCCAGTTCTTTGTCTGGAGCTTAACTTTGTCATCTCCAGTCCGATTGACTTGAAACTTGGCATTTGTGTTTGTTGCAATAATATGAAGTGCAGTGCGAAAGAACCATAACTCTACCTTGTGCTGTATTTGAGTTATTTCCCTTTGATCGTCATTTTTACAGCATCTTCTGCTTGTCCGGAATATAACTTTGTCATTTTTAGGCTGAACATCTTTAAATTTGGTATGCATGATTGTTGAAAAATTACGGAGTGCAGTGCACAAGAACCATAACTCTTCCTAGCACGAATTTTTAGTTATTCCCCTTAGATCTTCATTTTTATAGCATTTCCTGCCTGTCCGGAGCATAACTTTTTCATCTTAAGTAGGAATGACTTGAAATATGGTATTCTTATTTGTTGCAATATTTGGAAGTGCAGTGCGCAAGAATTGTAACTACCTTGTGCTGTCTGAGTTATTTCCCTTTGATCGTCATTTTTACAGCATTAAGTGCTTGTCTAGAATATAACTTTGTCATCTCAAGTCAGAACGACTTCAGACTTGGTATGCATGTTTGTTGCAATAGTACGGAGTACAGTGCGCAAGAACAATAACTCTACCTAGCGTGGATTTTGAGTAATTCCACTTTGATCGTCATTTTTACAGTATTTCTTGCTTGTCCGGAAGGGAACTTTGTCACCTCAAGTCAAATTGACTTGAGACTTGGTAAATATGTTTGTTGCAGTTATGAAAAGTGCAATGCACTGGAGCCCTAACCTTACCTAATGCCCTTTTGGAATTATTCCCTATTCATTATTTTTTTTTTTTCACAGCTTTTCATGCTTCTCTAAAATATAACTTTGTCTTTTCATGTTGGAATGACCTGAAACTTTATATGCATGTTTCCTTAACATTAGACATTCATGCCTATTTCAATCACTTACATGTACATGATTTCTGCTTCACTACTATTTTCCTCTACCTGCCCTTTACAATTATTATTCCCCCTCGACAACTGGCGGTGGGACGGGTGTATCTTGCGACAATTTGCCGCTCTTGTTAGTGAAATATTGTTAATTTTGAAAAAAAATTGTTTATATTCACTAGAAATGCTAAAGTCATATCTTTTTAGCATTTTCTCCTTTTGCCACAATATTGTCAAAAGCCATAGTCTTTGAGGTCATTAAAGCACAGGAAGTTTGGTAAAGGAAGAACCCATGCATTAATGTTTGTAAGCCACTTATGTCATTGATTTAATCATTTTTTGTTTATAAATAAATGTATGAACATGTCACATGACTTCTTTATCTAACTCCAGCTCAGCCAATTTCTTCCTGGGGACTGATAATAGTCATTGGGACAAGATTCATTCCTCTCGCACTGCTGATCATTGTTTCAAGATTGATTATGTAGGAAAGCAGCCAGTGGCTTGGAATGAATATTGTGCGGAGTACTGGTAAAAGAAACTCCAGGAAAGCACGGATAGGTGCACTTGCCACTGTGATATAGATGTAATAATGTTGAAAACAGTGTTAAACACCTTACAATTAATCAATTATAGCAAGATAGTGTTAATTTTCAAGATTCACACTGGACCATGTTTTCTTTCAGCCAAACTTTCAAGTTGTAGCCAGGGTTTAAGCAAGGACAAGAAAAAAATCAATCAAACATCAATGAAACAATGCCCACTGGAACGTTAGAAATCCAGTTTAAAACCTTCTATTTTTCTGTCCAAGTTACAGAAAAATGAAATTCTGAATCATAATTTTTTTTCTATCTCTAACTGCTACCAGGACTCCTTAACAGGTGACAAAATTTCAGACTAATCCAAATTAAAAGTATTTGCAAACAACATAATGAAATGTGAACAGAAAACTTTGTAGGAAAGGGAGAAAATACCATACCATAATGTTTTTCATTTTTTAGCTCCACTGGCCGAAGGCCAGAGAGCTATTGTCATGGCGTTGTGTCCGTCGTGCGTGCGTGCGTGTGTCCGTCCGTCCGTCCGTCCGTGCGTGCGTCCATAAACTTTTTCTTTAAAAAACTTCTCCTCAGAAACTATTGACTGGATTTTTACCAAATTTCACAGGAATGTTCCTTTGGTGGTCCTCTTTCAAATTCCTTCAAATAATTGTGTTCCATGAAGAATTCTGGTTGCCATGGCAACCAAAGTAAAAAACCTTTAAAAATCTTCTCCTCCCAAACCGCTACTTGGATAGCATTATTATTTTGCAGGAATGTTCCTTAGATACAGGTTTACAGAATTCCTTAAAAAAAAAAAGATCTGTCAAAAAACATGGCTTTTATGGGAGACTCATTTTCCTTTTATGGTATAAAGTAAAATCTTTGAAAAATTTCTTCTCTAAAACTATTCATTGGATTTCATTGTTGTTTTGCAGGTAAGTTCCTATGGTGGTTGTCTACCAAATTGTTTCTTCAGTGAGCTAAAATGCAGGATTGAATGATAATTGTTAAAAACTTCCTTTCGCCATTATAGAAATATCAGGCCTGTGGAGCGATACAGGCGCTCAAGCGCCTCTAGTCTTTAGGCTGTTAAGAAATAGCATCGTATGGTAAACATTAAAACTGGTAAAGCTTCTTGGCTGTTAACAGTTTTTCATTTTGACTATCTGGATGATGATAAAGTTTTCTAATACATTTTTTCAGTCAAATCACCATAGCCAGTATACTCCATGTGTTCCTTAAATTTTTAAACCTGTAATTTGCAAAACACATACTGAGCCTTTCACTACTTTCCCACACATTGTGCCAGCACTGTTCAGAGGTAATACAGGAAAAAATTCTATTCAAGTGACTGTCATCAATTCTCGGTAGAGTTTGGCCCAGCTCGGATTAGAAAAAGCTAGGCCCTGATTACAAACTCTGTATCCTATCAACTGAGCTACTTGGCTTGAACAAGATTTTTTAAAAGCAGGGTGGTAGGAGCACTGAACAAAATTTTTTACCACAGGACAAAAAAAAATGTAGGCTTGTCCAAATTGGGATCTTTGTGCAGACAACAAAATCACTTAACCCTTTACTAGACAACAAAATTTTAGCCTTGTCCAATTTGAGAGCATTTGCAGATGACAATTTCAATGTGGCTCAAATGGGGCAATTTTTCTTTAACAAGGTAGAAAACATTGTTGGAAAAGGAGAAAATGCTGGTTACCAGCATTTTCTCCTTCTCCCACAATGTGTTCAAAAGGCTTCTTTCCAAGGGTCGTTAAAAGTTGGCATTGTGCGGTAAAGGGTTAAAATAATTTGTCTTTGGGGCAATTTTATCTTTGGAAGGGAAAAAAACAAAGGAAGTGGAAAAGGCTGGTTCCAGCAGCATTTTCTGCTTTTTCCACAATGTTTTCAAAGGCCCTCTTCCTTGGTGTTGAAAGACATGATTATATGGTTGATTGATTGTATGGTGTTTAACACCATTTTCAACATTATTTCAGTTATATCACTGTGACCAGTGCACCTATCAATTCTTTCCTGGTATTTCTTTTGCCAGTATATGGCACATTATTTTTTCAAGCTACTGCCTGCTTTCTGGAATAACTGTTGTACAAGCAGTGGTCAGTAGTGAAAGAGGAATAAATCCTATTGCAATGACTATCACCAATCCTTGAAAAAAAGTTGGCCGAGTTGGGGATCCAACCAGCAGCCTCCTGTTCTTAAGTCTTGTAAGCTACCGACTCAGCTACTGGGGCTTGGCTGATGGTTTGGTAAAGGATAAAAAGTTTTGAAATGTTATCTGATTAAATTCCCTATTTACGATAAATTTGGACTCAACCTTATTGAAAGCTTTGGTAGACAACAAACAAAATCAGGCTCAAATGATGGGCATAGTCTTTAGGATGGAAAACATAAAAAATGGAGAAAATGCTGGTTACAAGCAATTAATCCTTTTCCCACAGTGTTTTCTCATGCAATCTCCAAACGAGTCATAAAATCATAGAAATGTTTGGTAAAGGTTTAACCATTTAACAGATGACAACATTTTAAATTTGTCAAGGTTAGAAACAATTATTGTAGACAAAAAAAAAATGTTCAAATGATGGTAGTTGTCTATGAAAGCGTTAAAAATATTGTGGGAAAGGAGAAAATGCTTGTTACCAGCATTTTCTCCTTTTCTCACAATGTTTTCAAAAGCCATTTTCACCAGAGTCTTTAAAACAAAGGATTGTATGGTAAAGGTTTCAAGATATCTTGGAGAGAAAATAAGATGCTTGAAGACGAGACAAACTGAAGGCATTCTTTAATACTTAATACTGGTAATTCTGGAACTAAAAAAAAAAACAATTTCAAAGAAAAAGTTGTTCATATGTACTTGATAACAATTTCAATGAAAAAGTTATTCATATTCACTTAACAAGAATTTCACTAAAAAATTATTCATATGTACTTAACATTCATAAGCACTTAACAAAACTTTCAATGAAAAGGTCATTCATATGCACTTAATAAAAATTTCAATGAAAAGGTCATTTATATGCGCTTAAAAACAATTTCAAAAAAAAATTCATATATTATGTACTTTACAACAGTTTCAATGAAAAAGTTGTTCATATGCACCTAACAACAATTTCAATGAGAAGGTTATTCATATGCACTTAATGAAAATTTTAATGAAAAGGTTATTCATATGCACTTAATGAAAATTTCAATGAAAAGGTTAGTCATATGCACTTGAACAACTAGAGGCCCCTGAGGGCCTGAAATTGCTTTACTGGCATTGATTTTGCTTTTTTGCTAGCATACATTATGAATTCATGATGCAAAAAAAAGACAAGACAAAAAATACAAAAAAGTGATCTTGCAACAGGGCTTGAACCGCTTAAGACAGCATAAGTAGACATGGTGAATTGAACAAACAGTGAAATAAAATAAAGTTAATGTTTGGAATCCAGCCAAATTTGAAAGGGTTTCAGTACGCCTTGTATTAAACAATCCCAGCAAATTTCAAAGAAACTAATACTGTGACTAATACTTTGTTGACTAAACGATACTAAGGCTGCTTTTCCTAAACTGATTACTAGATTTTCTTCACTTTTGATAGAGTTCAATCCCTTGATGAATCAAATAATCCTTGCAAGTTTCACAAGATTTGGATCAACACTGTGGACTTCATTGCCTAAACAAGAAATGGAAATTTTCAACTTTGAATGGCTAATTTTCCCATACTGATGGTAAGATTTTTTTCAAAATCAATAAGATTAAAGCTGTTTATGATATAAAGTAACTGTGCAAGTTTCATGAAAACCCAACCGCAGATGCTGACTTCAATGCTCAAACAAGAAATGGAAGTTTTTAACTTTAAATGGCTACTTTTCCCATACTGTGTATTGGATTTTTTCAAAATTAATAAGGTTAAAGCCGTTTATGATACAAAGTAACTGTGCAAGTTTCATGAAAATCCAACCGCAGATGCTGACTTCAACGTGCAAACAAGAAATGGAAGTTTTTAACTTTAAATGGCTACTTTTCCCATACTGTATATTGGATTTTTTCAAAATCAATAGTGTTGAAGCTATTGATGAAATAAACAAACTGTGCAAGTTTCACAAAAATCTGATTACAAATGCAGACTTTACCGCATAAACAAGGAATGGAAATTTTCAATTTGAAATGGTACTTTTCTCAAACTGTTAGTTGGATTTTTTTTTCAAAATCAACAGGGTTCAAACTATTGATAAGATAAACAAACTGTGCAAGTTTCACGGAAATCTGACCACAAATGCAGACCTTATCGCGTAAAGAAGAAATGGAAATTTTCAACTTGAAATGGCTACTTTTCCCATACTGTTTGTTGGATTTTTTTCAAAATCAATCGGGTTCAAGTTATTGGTGAGATAAACAAACTGTGCAAGTTTCACGAAAATCTGACAACAAATGAAAACTTTGTCGCGTAAACAAGAAAAAAAAAAACAACTAACGGACAGACAAACAGACAGACGGACGGACGGACGACGGAAACCAAACCATGATATAGGCTCTGCTGGCTTTCAGCCAGTAGAGCTAAAAAGACATACGGTATAAATTTGCCAGCAAATAGGCTGGGGCTCTAAGAATAAACATGTCCTCTTTTTGACCATGGGGTCCGTTAGAATAAACATGTCCACATTTTTGACCAATCACAAATTTCTCTTTATTCATTTATTATCACAACCAAAAATTAGGTCTAAAACCAGCACATTCAGCTACACACACAAAAAAAAAAATCAAACTACTGAAAATACTAATAGGTAATGGTAAAAATCGAATCCCCGGCTCGGCGAATTTCTTTCCGATGCTTGATGAGAGTCATCGCGACAGATTTCATTCCTAGTCATCACTGGTTATTGTTTCGACGATGGTAATGCGGGAAAACAGCTGTGGCTTAACCCTTTACCACACAATGACGACTTTTAATGACCCTAGGAAAGAAGCCTTTTGAAAACATTTTGGGAAAAGGAGAAAATGCTGGTAACCAGCATTTCCTCCTTTTCCCAAAATGTTTTCTACTCCATCAGAAAATTATTGCACTGTTTGAGCCACACTGAAATTGTCGTCTGCAAATGCTTTCAATTTGGACAAGGCTTAAATTTTGTCATCTGGTAAAGAGTTAAACTCCAGGAAAGCATGGATACGTGTATATGCATTGGCCGCCGCGATATAACTAATAATGTTGAAAACGACTGACGAATAAATTGTCATCTCCTGGCTCTAAATAGTGCTTAAACTCGGCACCCGATTTACGATAGGGATTTTTGTGACCAAAAAAAATCGTCTCCCGACATGAGGGAGGATTAGGTTGTGAGAAAAAAGTCAGTAACAGAGCAAATTAACAGTACACAGAAGCCGAAATAAATGTGTGGGTCACACTTCCTACGTCACATCCGGTTTATCGAAGATTTCACAAACTCGCACAGGTGTGCAAACCACATTTTCGCTAATAACTCTCTTTTTACGAAAGACATTGAAATATGGTTTTCAAGATTGTTTTCATTTAAGGATTCTTATATCCGAAAATAGCTTTGGTCTGGAGTTACCCTTTAAACGCTTTACAATCAATCAATCAATCAATCTTGAAACAGAGGGATAGTTCATCGCCACAGGATTTCATTTTGACCGTTGACATAAGATTGATTGATTGAATAGTGTTTTACACACCATTCAACATTATTTCAGTTATATCCCGGTAACAGCTCACATTTTCATGTATTTCCTGGGTTTCACCAGTACTAGGCTGGGCCTTTTAAGTGTCTTACTCAAGGACACTCCCACGAAAAACCCATTGGATCCAGTGAGGCTCGAGCCTGGGGTCTCTAGGTCATTGTTCCTACACTTTACACCACAGCCACGCAGGACCTCTTGACATAAGAAGGTGAGATCTGAAAGGTGGTCACTTTCTAAAGAAAAGTTTTCTTCACTAATTATATTTTAAAACATCACAAGACAGGAATATTGTAGACCAAGATCAGACTGCACAGGCTGATCTTGTTAAAGATTTTCTACCAAACACACAACATGGAAACCTGTACAGTTATACATATCCCCAGGTCAAACATCCCGCCCTCTTTCACATCACCACAACCACTAAATTTGCAGACTTTCCACGTGCTTACATGTGACTCTTTCACTACTGAATAAATAAATTGCATTTTCTCAATGGCTACAAATACATTTCTTCTTCTAGATCAGTAGAGAGTTCGGTCATAATCCAGATTATGGCAGTGGACAGTGTAGATCAGAGATCAGACTGCACGTTCTATGCAGTCTGATCTTGATCTACACTGTCCACAAAAGCTTCTGGTGTCGTCTAAGGTATGAAAAGAGTTACTTAATTTTGACATGTTTTATATTAACTGTTTAGTGTGTTAGTCACTTGTGTAAAATGTTTATGGAACTATGTCTTTTATTTTCAAAAGATTTGATGGATAATTTAATTAATAGTTAAGTACTGGAAAATAATAAACATCGAGGTAAGTGAATTTATTGCTGTGGCTTTCCTCTTCTTCTTTTTAAATGTCATCTTTTGTGTAACAATCATCATACTCTCTATCGTCATCTTTGTCACTTGTTTTCACCCCACCCCCATCCCCAACGAGCTTAAATGATGGTCGTCGTGATGGGCTCAGTCGGAAATATACGTGGCTAGAGATGTAAGAGGTTGTTAGTTCGAAGCTGAGCACGGTAGCTCTGTGGTGACAACATAGCTTGAAAATTTGGGGTTGTGGGTTCGATTCCGAGCCCAGTAGCACTGTCGGTGACCTGAAATATGCCAGTTCTATTCATTGCTCAGCCAAAGGGTCTCAGCATGGCCAAGTAGTTTTGGTGTAGGACTCATAGTCCGCCAGTCATACAGTTTCGCCAGAGTGCCTTTTGGCAAAACACTGCGCATAATACCGGAAAACGCTCCGCCATAAATCGCGAAAACCCATGAAAATCAAAATTATGTGTCAAAAATATTGCAATTGTTGTAAGGATTCATTTCGTATACATCAAATACAATATTTGTCAACGGAATGAAACTGAAAACTTCATTTATTTCTTCTTTTAACCCCCCCCCCCAAAAAAAAACAGTGCCACACGTATGCATTGACTGTATAGCGGCGGGGTGTTTGCCGGTATTATGCTAAACAGGGTAAAACCCCGCCCTAGTTCTTCTGAGACAACGGAAGACAAGAAACACTGAAATAAGTGAGCTGTCGTCCTGATATGACTAAAATAATGTTTAAAGCGTTATGAACCACTTAACCGATTAGGAAACCCACCCCCTCCCGCTGCAAGGCTTTTAACCTGGAGGCCAAAGATTCGAGCCTCACTGGAAGCTCTTTTTTGTGGGGGTTGCCATGGGCAAGACACATCAGAGCCCTATCTTAGTACAGGTGAAACCCAGGAAATACACAAATATGTGGACTGTCGCCTTGATATGACAGAAATTATTTTGAAAGCGCCATGAAACTGTGAAATTACTGCCAATGTGACAAAAATCGTTTTCTCCTAAAACTTGAATTTAAACACGGAAAAGCAGCCTATGATTTTATCACCTTGGCCAGCATTTTAACACTCTACCACAATCCCGAGTTTTAACGACCTTTATGTCGGAAAAAGACTTCTGAAAACATTGAGGGAAAAGGAGAAATTGCTGGTGACCAGCATTTTCTCCTTTTCCCACAATGTTTTCAAACCTTCTGCCGACAAAACCATCAATTTAACCACGTTAAATATGTTGCCTGCATTTTTTTTTCAATTTTGATGAGTCTAAATTTTTTTCGTTTGGTGAAGAATTATGTAAACTTTTATCTGACCAAAAAAAAAAAAATCTTTATGAAAGCATTAGATTAATTTTTTTAGATTTTTATGAATAAGTATGGTATGGACAACGGAGAAAATACTGTTTGCCAGTTAACCAATGTCTTTCTTGCTTTTAACCAGTACTAGACGGGGGCTTTGGAGTGCTTTGCCCAAGGACACGCCAACTGGTAATCAGCATTTTCTCCTTTCTCCAAAATGTTTTCTGTCCTATCAAAGACAAATTTCATCAGTTTAGTCACATGTGAATTGCCGTCAGCAAATGCTTTCAATTTGGACAAGCCTGCATTTTTTCTCGTGTAGTATAAAAGAGTTAACCCTTTACAAAACGATAAAATTTTAGACTGGTCCAAATTGAAAGCACTTGCAGACGACAAAAGAAATGTAACTCAAAAATTAAAAATTGTTTCCAGCAGGGTAGAAAACATTGTGGGAAAAGGAGAAAATGCTGGTTACCGACATTTTCTTCTTTTCCCACAATGTTTTCAAAGGGCTTCTATCTCAGGGTCGTAAAAACCAGGGATTGTTTGGTAAAGGGTTTTAAAGGCCGTATGGAAGAAACCTTTTGAAAACATTGTTGGAAAAGGAGAAAATGCTGGTAATCAGCATTTTCTCCTTTCCCCACAATGTTTTCTATCCTATCAAAGACAAATTTCATCATTTTAGTCACACGTGAATTGCCGTCTGCAAATGATTTCAATTTGGACAAGTCGGCATTTTTTTTTTCTCGTGTAGTAAAGAGTTGAGAAATTATTTGCGCAAGGACCAGGCTGAACGGCTCCTTTTGTCACAATCTTTTCATTTTTGTCATCATCATCATCATCATCATCAGTGTTTTACAGGGATACTTTCAAAGTTATCAGCTGCATACGCCTGATTGTGTAGGTGACGTCCATAATAACCGCTTGTGCAGACGGCAAATTAAATCTGGCTCGAAAATGGGATTTTTCTGTAAAAATAAACATTGTAGGAATAGAGAAAAATGATGGCTATCAGCATTTTCTCACTTTTCCACAACGTTTTAAAACGCCTCTCAGTGGTTGTTCAAACACGGACCAGTTTAGCAGCCAGTATTGATTGAAGAACTGAACTCACCTAGCGTTTATAGCGAGACTTCCGGTAGAACTTTTTTTTTTTTATTATGTTTTTACAAGACATTGTATTCAAATAAGAACTACGAACTTCATCTAATAGGCTCCAAAGTGGCGCAGTGGTTATGGGAGTCGACTTGGAACTCGGCGAACCGAGATCGAAACGCGCCGCAGCCAGAAAAAAAAAAACAACCACTGTGAAAAGAGAAAAAGACAGCTGGATAGAGGCAAACAGCCGGACAGAGAACGGGAAAGAAAGACACTTGGGTAGGCGATGGTGGGACCCAGGAAAATTACCTTTTACTACTCTGTGTATTTGAAATTATGAATTTTAATAGAGATGTTGGATTAAATAACAGATGAATATTTATTGACTTTTTCTTATAAGTTCATGAAACTTGTTTTCTGTGTGGAGTTGAAATAAGAAGAAAATCGAAGTATAAAGAGAAAATTTTTAATGCTCAAAATGAAATATTGACAAATTAAATAACACATATCCCAAATATAACAACCTAAACCCTTTACCACACAATCCCGAGTTTTAACGACCCTGACAGAGAAGGCTTTAGAAAACATTGTGGGAAAAGGAGAAAATGATGGTAGCTACCATTTTCTCCTTTTCCCATGTTTTCTAACCTTCAAAGAAAGAATTTCAGTTTTTTAGTCACATTCTATCTGTCATCTGCAGAGACTTATGATGCTGACCAGTCTGAATTTGATGTTGTTAGGTAAAGGGTTAAATAGAAAATAGGGTTTTAAAAACATTGTGCGACAAGGATACAATGCTAGTAACCAATATTCTCCCCTTTCCCACAATGTTTTCTACCCTTTCACACACAATTTCCATTATTTGAACTATGTTTAATGTGTCCATAACAAAAAGTTCAATGAAAAACTTATTCATATGCACTAAACAACAATTTCAATCAAATGGTTATTCATATTAGCTTAACAACAATTTCAGTGAAAAAGTTATTCATATGCACTTGACAAAAACTTCAATGAAAAGGTTATTCATATGAGCTTAACAACAATTATGGAAGAGAAAAGTCATATGCACTTACAACAATTTGAATGAAAAATTCTTCATATGCACTTAACAATTTCAATAATGAATGAAAAAATTTTTCATAGGTCCTTCAATTATTCCTGGCAATAGAAAACTTTTAGAAAAAGAATGTTTGTAAAACTTCTTGTATCATAAACTTAAGTGTATAATGAATTGTTTGGTATTAAGGTGAAATGGAAATTAGTCAATTCAAAAGACCCTGAAAATGTTTTTTAACCCTTTACAAAACAGTCTAGTATTTGAACACTTTACCAAACGACAAAATTTTAGACCTGACCAAATTCAAAGCATCTGCAGACGACAAAATAAACATGAATCAAAAATTGAAATTTGTTTGGGGAAGGGTAGAAAACTGGGGGGAAAAAAGAAAATGTTGATTACAAGCATTTTTCTCTATTTCCTGGTTTCAAATGCCTTCCCTTTCTGAGTCGTTAAAACTCGGAACTGTATGGTTAGAAAGACGGCTTTTTGAAATGTATCGGGAAAACAGAAAATACTGATAATCAGCATTTTCTGCTTTCCCCTCAATTGAAAAAAAGGCCGGTAAATGCTTTGAATTTTGACAAGCATTGATTTGCTTCATCTGGTAAAAGTTGTAATTGACAACGTACTGTGCTGTCTGATCTTGATCTACACTCTCTTTAAAACCACATATCAAGCTTTTCAGCATTCAAAGGATCAATAGGTAAAAAGTATCATTTAAAATAACATTTAACAAAAAATTAGAAATATGTAATGTAAATACATCTCTGTTTAAAAAAATGAAAAACCGGTAGAATAAGTATTTTTATTTCATGCTTTCCGGTAGGTTATCGAGAAATATCGGTGCGATATTTTTCGATATTTCATAGTTAAAACCAGTGAAAATACCGATTTTTATATTCCGACTCTTCAATTAAAGGCAGAAACAGTTGTTCCCGCCCACTAGTTACCTAGGTAAAATGCGCGTGCCTCACGACCAAATGGAAATATGACGTAATTTACCGTTTATTTCTCGCGCTTGACATAATATTGTCATGCATTGCTATGCAGAGGGGTACGCCACGGGGAATAACCAAAAAGAACTGTGCTGGATTTTGATTAAGTTCCTCCCAGAAAGGGTTAAACGCATGAAATAAATAGAATATTTGTTTTTTTCGGTGAAAGATTGCAATTTATTTCATCTCGTGAACACCATCAGTAATATTTTCACTCGTGGCTGCACCACTCGTGAAAATATGACCGATGATGTTCACTCAATGAAATAAATTTCAATCTTTCACCGTAAAAAAACAAATATCCTCTATTTCATAAATGAAGCATGCTCTGTGAAAACGGGGTTTAATTCATTTACAAAAAGTATTGCCCCGGGTCAGACTGTGCATTTCCGCGCGGGCTGACTTGGGTTGAAACATTCTGCATTTGGTAAATTCTCCTGTATGTCCAAGAACCATTCTATTTTATAATTCTGTTGGTTGTGAGACAAAACGGATTTTGTGGATCAATAATTATGTTATGACTTGCTTGCTATCATGCATCAAGGAGATGCATTAAGCCCCTTTTAGCAAGAGCACAGCTCAAATATTTCTTTAAAAAAAAATACTATAAAACATAAATCTATTTCTATGGTAACAAGAAAATGATAGCACTAAAATATATAATGAAAATAACCAAATTAATACTTAAGTTCACCACTTAGTGTACCAGAAGGTCATATTACCAGCTGGTTACTTCCTTTGCTTAGGGCAAACCACTCCAGCAAAAATACTGAAGCAAAACAAACAATACGGCCATGATGGCCCTGTATCACTCCACTGGCTATTAAGTACAAACCATACATACCAAACATTACAATTCTAGGCTAAAATGCTACAAACAAGATGACATATCAAGTTTTCTCTACAAAGCCAATGTTAGATGTGACACCAGGGTGAAGCCACTTTGACCACAGAGTTATATTTACTTGAACCCTGATAGATAAAGCCACACACAAAACAATACGGGTCTAGTTCATGTGGTTATAAACAAAGCCAGGAACAACTAGATCTTTAAAAGTTTCAATATATCAGCCTATGTAAAGTTGTCACTTCTGGGGTATGACCAAATTTGACCCTATGGCTATCATTTGAACTATCTTGGTAGCAGTCCATTAGATAAATATACATGCAAAATTTGGTGGCCCTAGGTCTCATGGTAAGGAACAAGATGATTTTAAAAGTTTTCATTATATGTAGGCCTATTTAAAACTTGTGACTGCCATGGCTGGGCCACATTTGACCGCAGGGCTATAATGTGGGCTAATTTGGTAGAGGCCAACAATAAAGCTAAATACAAAATTTGGTAGCACTAAGCCTTATACTTAGGAGCAAAATATGTAGGAGTAAAAACATATTTTAAGTTTTCACTATATATAAGCCAATGTACAACTTGTCACCCTGGTTGTGGGGCCAATTTTGACCCCAGGGCTATAATTTCAAAAATGTTAGTAGAGGTCTATTAGACGAGGCTACATGCCAAACTGGGTAGCCCTAGGCCTTATGGTTTAGAACCAGAAGATTTTTTAAAAATTTTCAATATACAAGCCGATGTAAAACTTGTGACTCCTGGGGCAGGGCCAATTTTGACCCCAAGCCTTGGCAAGGCTATAATTGAAAGAAACTTGGTAAAGGTTCACTAGATGAAGCTACATGCCAAAATTGGTAGCTCTAGGCCTTATGGTTTCAGACAAGAAGATTTTCAAATATTGTTCAGTTTTGTTGCAATGGCAAACAGAGTTTTTAAAGATATCAAATTCTTTTAAAACATTATGAAGAGGACCATGGCAGGATCATTTCTGTGAAGTTTGGTCAAAATTGGATGGGTGGTGTCAGAGAAGGAGATATTTGAAATAAAAGTTAATGCACGCATGCATGGACGCACATACACGGGCAGAGACATATTAAAACATGGCAAGAACAACATCTTGAAAATGTCTTGGAACACAAAAGAGCTTACAATTGGCAGCTACAAAATTATTTTTGTCATGAAAACAAGTCATTACCTATTTACCATGCAACAAAATTTTAGACTTGTCCAAACTGAAAGCATTTGCAGATGACGTGTTTAATCTTTGATCGGATAGAAAGGGTTGTGGGAAATGGAAAAAAAATGCTTGTTACCAGTATTTTCTCCTTTTCCCAACATGTTTCCAAAGGCCTTCTTCATTAGGGCCATAAAAAGGCAGGACTGTGTAGTAATGCCTTAGTAATTGTAAAAATACCGGTCATTCACTAACATTTCATAGCCATATGTACAAAAAGTAGTGGCCCACAAAAAACTTTCTGTGTGTAAAAAATAATAAATAAAATAAACAGAGTTTATTTCATCAGCTTGTGGTTAATGTGGGGAAATATTTGCCGAAAAAGGGAAAGGTATGCGAAAATAACGAGTGCCGTAAGGCACAAGTTATTTTCGCGGACCTTTCCCTTTTGAGGCAAATATTTCCCCATATTAACCACAAGCTGATGAAATAAATTATATATTTCCTCTGACTATTTGTCAACGAATGCCACTTTTAAAACTTAAAAACTTAAAAAAGTAGTTCCAGATTTTCGGCGGGAGGAAAATATTCACTGTGACGGGGAAATAATTCCCCCCAGCTTAAATTACGACATTTCTTTACCCATAACATTTCTAAAAATAGATACATGAAATATAATATATTTTAAAAATGTGCATACAATAATGCTTTGGTTTGCAAATGTAAGCCATTAACATTTTAAAGTTCTGACATATTATCACAATTTTTTAGGGCAGGTGATTGTCTACAGAACATCTTTGGTTTTGTAAAAATAAGTAATTAAAATTTGATAAAAAAAAAAAAATGGATCATGTTAGTAAAGAATAATTCTTATGGCTAGGTATTCGTAAGGAAAAACGGTGCTTACAAAAAAAACATTTTGTTTTCAAAAATATATCATAAACATTTGATAAAAAAAAAAAAAAATAAGTCGTAAAAACTTCATGGATATTTGTAAGACACGTGGGTTTCTACAAAATTAATTCGGTTTGTAAAATACTAATGAATCATTACACTTCTGAAGTCTTTAACAAATGACAAATCCAATCATTAGAGTTGTATTGGATTTTTCATCTGCAAATCCATTCAATTTGAGAAAGTCTAAAATTTTGTTATTTGGTGGTAAAGAGTTAACCCTTTACCACACAATCCCGACTTTTAACGACCCTGAGAAAGAAGCCTTGTGAAAACATTGTGGGAAAAGGAGAAAATGCTGGTAACCAGCATTTTCTCCTTTTCCCACAGTGTTTTCTACTCTTCCCAAACGAAATTCTAATTTTTCAGTCACTTTTATTTTGTCGTCTGCAAATGCTTTCAATTTGGACCAGTCTGAAATTTTGTTGTATGGTAAAGAGTTAAGTATTTAGAAAATAAGCCTGTACAGATAAAACACTAACAAAAATAGCACAGTAACAACCAGGAGTCCAGAATAATGCATCAGTTCTGTTAAAGGGACTTTCATTACAGCTCTTTTGGCACCGCCCCAGGAGTTTGGCCCTTGCAGTCTCCACTGATATGCCCCGCATGATCCAAGAAAAAGCCTACAAGGAAAAGAAAAATGTAAGGTCTATTCTAATCATGAATTTCACTTTTTCAACAGACATCAACCCTTTCCCACATAATCACGAGTTTCAACAACCCTGAAGAAAAAGCCTTTTGAAAACACTGGCGGAAGAGGAAAAAAATGCTGGTAATTTCTCCTTTTCCCACAGTGTTTTCTACCCATCCCAAAAAGAATTTCAATTTTTGAGTCCCGTTTATTTGTCGTCTGCAAATGCTTTGAATTCGAACTAGTCTAAAATTTTGTCGTTTGGTAAAGAGTTAAAGCTCTTGACTAGCCGAAACTGAATGGAATTGCAGATTAAATGTGACTCAAATGACATGTAGAAAATATGATACAAAAGTGACAAAAAATGCTGGTTATCGGCATTTTTTCCCCTTTCCCTCAATGTTCTCAAAACCTTTTTTTCCCCAGGGTCATTTAAACCTAGGATTGCTTGGTAAATTGTCAACAGGTTACCATAATTTTTTTTTTACAGTATGCTATTTTTATTTACAAATACAAAAAAAATAATAAATGTGAAGTTGCCTATATTGAAATGAAACATTTAACCCTATACCGCACAATGCCGACTTTTAACGACCCTGAGAAAGAAACTTTTTGAAAACATTGTGGGAAAAGGAGAAAACGCTGATAACCAGCATTTTCTCCTTTTCCCACAATGTTTTCTACCCTATCAAAGAAAATTTGCACAATTTGAGCCACACTGAATATGTCGTCTGCAACTTCTTTCAGTTTGAACAAGGCTAAAATTTTGTTGTGTGGTAATGGGTTAAGTTCTTCACTAAAATTTAATTCCAACTAGTTACAAATGTTCTTTGTGAAAACTGTGTATAGCATATCTGTCTCTAAAATCTTTACCGAAAGACAAAAATCAAAGACCTGTCAAAACTGAAAGCATTTGCAGATAACAAAATTACACATGAATTAAACAGTGGTACTTATTTTTGAATGAGTAGAAAACATTTTGGGAAAAATAAGAAAATACTGGTTACCAGCATTCTCTTCTTTCACCATAATATTTCCAATCTTTCCTTGGGATCATAAAAGACTTACTGGTAATGGATTCACCTTTTACCAAATTCCTAACTTTTAACAACCCTGTGAAATAAGGCTTTTGAAAACATTGTGGGAAAAGGAGAAAATGCTGGTAACCAGCATTTTCTCCTTTTTCCACAATAATTTCTACCCGATCAAAGACAGAAATCATCATTTGAGCTACACTTAAAATTGTCATCTGCAAATGTTTGAATTTGGACAGGTCTAAAATTTTGTTGTTTGGTAACAGATTAATCTCACCTCCAAGCCAGTTGCGGGAACAATATAGGATTGGGTTTGGCACCAATAAACGATGCCAGTTCATCATTATAGACTATGGGATCTTTCTGGATGGTGTGCCTGGCGGACTGGTAATACCTGGTACGCTGTTGTTCCTGCAAGCATATACAAAGTACCAGTCAATAAAAAACAAGAGTACCACATGCGCGTGCTGACACTCAGCTGCAGCTGCTTTCAGTGAAACTTTTAAATCAAAACAGGGGCAAAGCTGTTTCAAAAATATTTGGATGGTTCTTGGCACTATAAGAATTTCTCCTTTTCCCAAAATGTTACAGAAGGCTTTTTCCTCAGGTCCACAATGCAAGGCTGCAGTTGCTTTCAGTAAAAAATTCTAAGTCAAAAAAGGGCATAACTCTTTCAGAAATATTTTGATGGTTATCTGTCCTTATTGTGTGGGCTTCCTTTTGATACTTAACAACTAGTCCAAGTTAAGTTTAAACATATTTATTTTACATCAACTGAGAAACAAGTTCTTATAACTTATACTAATTTCTCAATTCTGCTTCCTGGGAACTACACTAGTACTCTTGCCAAATATGTGGGCCAACGAACAATCCCCAAAGTTGACACCCGCTCCCAGGCATTGAACTTAGCACCTTATGATTACGAGGTGGACAACCTACCTCACAACCATGGAAACCACTAAGTTAGTCCAAGTTTGAAGAATATATCTTACTTAATATCAGAATATGATACAAAATGTCAAAGATTTTGCACAATAACACAGACCACAATGTAGACATGACACCAGGGCTATGACAATACCTTATATTTTCTTCACGAACAGCCGAGATAAAAATTCTATATGAATCATGGACCTCCTCTTTCAACTCTTTCCCAAACGACAATTTTTAGACTCTTCCACTATTGAAAACATTTTTGGATGACAGTCAGATACAGGTGAAAAAGAACAAAAGTCCTCTGACAGAGTAGAAAACATTGTGGGAAGTGGAGAAAATGCTGGTTACCAGCATTTTCTCCTTTACCCACTATGTTTTCAAAGGGCTCCTTCCTCAGGTTCGTTAAAACTCTGGACTGTTTGGTAAAGGGTTAATCCCTATATATGAGTGGTCCTTTTGAAAAAAGGGGTTTTTAACCCTTGTGGTAAAAGAAGAAAATGCTGGTTACCGGCACTTTTCTCCTTTCCCCATAATGTTTTCATAAGGCTCTTTTCTTGGTCGTTAGAATTCATGATGTTTAGTATAATGTTAATGCATCTCTGTGATGTACTATACCAAGGCAGTCATTGCATTATACAGATCCATTTTTTCAAAAAGTGGCTGACCCATGGGGTAAAATGATACTTTGACATGCAGAAAATTTATCAATAGCAGTCTTAAGAGCTTTGACCCATGTTAGCCTGCAAGGACTACGAAAGCTGACATGGATGGTTACTCTTTCAGTGTTGCATCCAGGATTTCTGCCATGAGGGGGAGCTCCCCCCCCATGGAATTAGCAAAAGGGGGGGAATGAGAAAACTTTAATCATTCAAAAAAAATTATCTTACTTTTATGCACTGTGTGATACAGAAAAAGACGCCATTCTTTTTTTCTTTTCCCAACTAGATCTATCACACAAGTTTCATAATCAAACAATGCTGATGATGGTCCCTCAATTTGAATGATTATAACCTGATTTATAGTTCTAACGAATTGCCCTTACTTGACCGAGGTGGTTCCCCAAGGACCTTCATTTTGTTACTTCGCAGTTTTCACTTGATCTATCAAAACCGGGGGTTGTGTCGTCTTTTGATCAAACAAATTCCGTAAAAAAGTTTGTAATTCGTTCAAGTGGCATATTTAATCCTGCTTTAACACACCAGTCAAAATGTTTAACACACTTAAAATCGCCGCGCGACTATACTGTATTGTTTTTTTTAATCAGGAAACACGTGTAATTACACATTCACTTTGCATGCGTACAGAATAGTGGTTCGTGCGGCCTGGATGCAACACTGTCTTTGTAGATGCATTAGACTCCCTTTAAAGGTGGGTATTTAGATTTTTCACATCTCGCCAAATTAAAAAATATGTATATCACTGAAATTTATATGAAAAAACAATACAAATCATCAATAATTAAGAATCATAAAATTACAAAAAAAAATTTTTTTGATGGTGTTCCCTTAAAGAGGCCCTTATACTCATTTTCAGCCAGTTTTAACTCATTTTGTCTTTATTTTATCAAACTATAGTCATTCTTATATCTTCATGCCAAATACTGCGCCTGACGGTTGCAAGGTTGCTTAGATTACGGTCGACAGAAAATGTATTTCACAGAGTTGCGGACTTCCATGTAAACAGAATCGTCGTTTCCGGTTTCTGAATCGAAGATTTCGATATATCCATTATACTCTCAAGTAGATTCGTATGATGATCATGCATTCTGTCACATGACTATATTTGACCTTCGCCCTGCGTCTAATGAGGTAAACAAAGAAAAATGGAGGCTTCTCTGTTGCAGCCTCAATTATCAGACGGTGGTCGTGGCTTATATGCAAATTACACCGTATCCGACTCTAGGCGGAGACCAACGATAAATTTCCGTGACACACCGCCATTGTTTACAGCTTCGATCGTCAGCCAGTTTTCTTCTGACCAATGTTCGGTTTCTAATACAAATCTCCGTGTTTCTTTTTCTCAACTACACCATATATGTCAGTAATTTATCCATGTTTACACAAAGGACTGATTTCTGTACCGTTCTAAATTGTTTGAAATTTAAAAACGTTTTTGATCACAGGCTGTAGACGGGCATCTTTAAAAGGCTACGTAGCCTCTTAAGGTATTTTTAGATTTCGCGCCAGAAATCAAAAAAAGCATTGTGGGAATGTCAAGTGACTGGCACGTGACTAATGACGCTTAAATTCTATAACATAACAAACATGCAATTATTTTCCATAATGTCTTCTTCGGACGCTTCGTCTGTGTATTTCCGATACGTAAATGAGCGAGTTGCTCATGTAAAAATAGAACGTGTTTCCCGTCGGTGGCGACCTGGGCTGTAGTAAATCTCTTATTTCTCTTGTTGTCGGATGGTTTTCGACTACTGGGGTGAATGAAAATTAAAAGGCTTTGGGAGTATAAGGATGATTTTTTTGATTTTTTGTAAAATTTTTGTCCCAAAAATCTGAAGGGCCACCTTTAAGAGAGCAGGAGTCATTTATAAAGTGTATACTGAATGGTATAGCCAGTTAGAAATTATGTTACTTTCATATTTAGAAAAATTCTGGAGAATAACACAAAGAACATTCTTAACCCTTTACCACACAATCCCGAGTTTTAACAACCCTGTGAAAGAAGGGCTTATGAAAACATTTTGGGAAAAGGAGAAAATGCTGGTAACCAGCATTTTCTTACCTTTTCCCAGAATGTTTTCTACCCTGTGGATTGAGCCACATTCAGTTTGTCCTCTGCAAATGCTTTCAATTTCGACAAGTCGCAAGTTTTGTCGTTTGGTAAAGATCTAAGAATGGTTGGTGAATACAAGTCCAAATCTCTTTACCTCCTCTTCAGCAATAGACTTCACTTGTTCATCTGTTGAAGGTAAGGTGACCTTGCCCTTGCATACTTCAGCAAACCATCTTGCCTGCATTTCAGACATTGTGAGAACACCCCCTGATGCGGGCTGTACAAACCCAATGAATGCTAGGGAAGGCCCTATTTCTGGACAGAACACATTTTTGAACAGCTGGAAAAGATATATAGGATCTGACATAAGTTGGTGTTTGAGATAAAATTTTATTAAACAAGTCTACATACAACGTTAATAAGCAAGCCTTTGGCGAGCTTTGTAACATTTTTTGTGGACAAGTTTAATAAATTTTTACCTCAAAAGCCAACCAATGTCAGATTCTTTTCATCGCATAACTGTATAACATAACAAGAATTATAGCCCATAATGTGTTAAAACATAGGCATACATGTATAATGAAATTAACATGAAGCCCAGTCGCTTCTTTGACAGGTACATTACGAACGAATAGTTGCAAAGAAACTTTCATATTTTGATTTTGTTTTGAATTTAAAGTGATTCAATTAACAACTTTATAATGATTACAAATTTTGACCATTAATTTCATTCAAGAACCTGTGTCAGCAATGTTTTAGAAATGAGGTGTATAATTACAGAGTGTTAACCAAATACAGCACTATTTTCTTATCTCACATGTGTGTGAGACAAGAAGATTTGTAATGGCTGTATTACATTTAAAATAAGGGGAGGTTATGTAATAAAAAAATAAAGTTTAACCTTTTGCCCAGGGTTCATTCTAGAAATCAAATCTATGGGGCCGACTGGCCCCCTCATCAAAAAAAGTAGGGGCCATTAGAGAAATTTATGGGGCCAAGAGAAAACTACCTTAATCAATGGATTTTGATTTTATCCTTGCAACTAATAGTAAATTTTTCTTCCATTACCGCCACAATGACCTTTTCCCTCTGAATGCCTCACACATGTGCATGTAAGAAATTGTGTAAGCTTCAGGCAGCATATCTGTCCTTTGTGCTTACAGTAGAGCACTGTATATATTTTTTGTTTAGTTAGATCCGTTTTATGACAACAACGAAACAATCTGTAGTAGATTTCTATACTATCTGAATTACAGATAAATTTCTACCTGTCACTGGTTTTAATCCCAGCAACGTCAAATTTATAACTAGAAGAATTTAGTTGCCTGTGTTATCATGGCATTATTTCTTTGGTTGTCTGGGCTCAAAAATGTAAAAAATATCGGCCGAGACGTCTGCTGTATGATGAAAGCAACATGGAGTTTTACTAGGTTTTGAAGTACGGTATGCCTCTTTTGATTGGATGATATCGGTGACACACCCACAGAAATAACCAATAAGAGACCTCGTAACAATATACCGGCCATATGTTGGCTGCTCTTGATTCTTCAAATGATGTGAACTTGAGAACAAATTCCCATTATCAAATTAATATCTTAAAAAAACGTGCGCCGGGTCGGCCCCCAGGTTAACCCTTTACCACACGGCAAAATTTAAGACCTATCCAAATTGAAAGCATTTGCAGACGACAATTTCATAAGGGCTCAAATGACGCAACTTTTCTTTGATAGGGTAGAAAACTTTGTGGGAAAAGGAGAAAATGCTGGTTACCAGCATTTTCTCCTTTTCCCACAATGTTTTCAAAAGGCCTCTTCTTCAGGGGCGTTAAAAGGCGTCATTGTGTAGTAAAGGGTTAAGATTTTTCACGCGCCACAGATAAAAATTTATGCGCCAATGGGGCAAGGGCGCGCTCTAGAATGAACCCTGCTTTTACCACACAACCAAATTTTAGATCCACCAAAACTGAAAGCATTTGCAGAGGATAATTTCAGTGTGGCTCAAATGACGCAATTTTTCTTTCATAGGTTAGAAAACAGTGTGGGAAAAGGAGAAAATGCTGGTTACCAGCATTTTCTTCTTTTCCCACAATGTTTTTAATAGGCTTTTTCTTCAGGGTCGTTAAAGGTTGGCATTGTCTGGTTAAGGGTTAACAGTTAAACCTTGATAATCTGTTCAGTTTCTTTTCTATTTGGTGTTAAATCCATTTTCAACATTAATTCAGTTACACTGCCGTGGCTAGTGCACCTGATTATGCTTTCCTGGATATCTTTATACCAGTACTTCACAAAACATTATTTCCAAGCTGCTGACTGCTTTCCCATATAAACATTGCTGAAACAATGCTGTGAGAGGATAATAAATCATGTCTCAAAGACTATCATTAGCCCTTTACCACCGAGTCACCATACTGTAGCTCAGTCAATAGCACACAAGACTTGAGAACAGGTGGTCGCTGGTTCCATCCGCGGCTCGGCAAATTTCTTTCTGAGGATTGGTGATAGTCATTACAACAGGATTCATTCCTCTCACACCGCTGACCATAGTTTCGACGATGGCTATGTGGGAAAGCAGCCAGTCCCTTGGAAAGAATATCGTGCAGAGTACTGGTAAAAGAAATTCCCGGAAAGCATGGATAGGTGCACTGGCTGCCGCAATATAACTGAAATAATGTTGAAAATGGCGTTAAACCCCATGCAATCCATAGCCCTTTACCTCACAATCCAGAGTTTCAATGTCCCTAGAGAAAAAGGCTTTAAAAAAAGACATTGTGGAAAAAGGAGAAAATGCTGGTCACCAGCATTTTCTGCTTTTCCTATAATGTTTTCTATCTCTTCAGAGATAAATCCCATCATTTCATCTGCATTTATTCTGGTGACTGCAAATGCTTTCAAGTAGAACAAGTCTAAAATTTTGTACTTTTGAAAAAAGTTGAGCTTTTGAAACAGTTTGGCTAGGTCAACCCTTAACCTGCTGATTAATTTAAACGAAACCTTCAAGCTGATAATAAAACCTGAATGATGCTTTTTTAGAGTTATTTAGTGAAGGAAGGGACCCTTTATTGGACTGTGTAGATCCAAGATCAGACTGCATGTTCTGTACAGTCTGATCTTGATCTCCATTGTCTGCAAAAGGTCAGAAAGTTCTGCTGGCAACCTAAGGTTTAAGAATCCAACCAGTGATCCCAGGTGGTCAGCACAGCTGTCAATTTATCTACACCATCCACTAGCTCCTACATTGCCAGAGAAATTTCAACACTTTACAAAACAATCCTGTTTTTTTTTTCCTTTAAAACGCTGGGTAAAAAAGCTAATGAATATATTGTTGGCATAGGAGAAACAGATTGTAAACAGGAGTTTCTCCTTCCCCCCCTTTTTTTCATGTTTCCAAGACACAACCCATCACTTAAGCAACGTCAGGTTTTTCAACTGCAAAAGCTTCAACATGGAAGACACAAAAGTTTGCCATTAAAGGCCTCTTACCCTTTCCCAAATGACAAATTTTAGACTCTTCCAAATTGAGAGTAAAACTTCTGTGTCCAAAATATTTTCATGGCTACCTACCCGTCTTATGAGTTCCCCTTTTGATAGTTAACAACTAATCCAAGTTTGAAGTACATGTAAATATCCTCAGTTATGACAGAGAAATTACAAAATGTCGTAGTTTTTGCACCAGGACAATGCAGACAATGGCACAGACACTGACAACAAAGACAAGGCTACAAGAATACCTCTAAAAAACAGCTGAGATAAAAAATTTCTGTAGGGTTTATTCAGCGCTTTAAAAGTTAGTAGAAGAAACTTGAAAGTGAAAGTACATTTGTATACCTGTATCTTGTTTGTTTCTGGGTCCAGGACTCTGCTCCTTACCCTCTCTTCCAAGAAAGGGAGATCAATCTTGTATCCTGTACACAATATCATGTGATCAAACTCTGCTGACTCTCCATTCATGAAAATCACTTTTTGTCCATCTATTTTCTAGAATTTAAAGAATATGATATTGCAAAATTTTATTATAAGCTTCATAAAAAAAAAATAACCCTGGATTTTGAAACCCCATTCACCCAACTTTCCACCCTCCCACACACAGAAAGAAAGGAAGTTGACTCTCTTTTCGTTGGTAAAAATCATTTGGATATGACTGTTTACTCTTATTTGGGGTGAAAAGCACTTAAATACAAAATTAAAAGTTATACACATTTACTGTTGCCGCCATTCCTGCCAGTGACCTTCAAAACCACAGTCTAGCGTCTCAACACTGCTGACAGGTGAAAGCTGGTATAAAATTAGTTGAACTGAAGGTCATTTACAACACCTGTAAAGGCTTTTGTGGACAGTATAGATCTCAGATCAGACTGCAAATCTACAGATCACTGTTCACTATTTTGTGACATATTCTTGCAAATTCAGTCTGGAAAATGCAGCATTTAACTCATTACCAAACGACAAAATTTCAGGTTTGTCCAAATCGAAAGCATTTGCAGACGACAAAATAAAAGTGACTGAAAATTTGAAATTTGTTTCGTGAAGGGTAGAAAACATTGTGGGAGGTTAGCAGCATTTTCTCCTTTTCCCACAATGTTTTCTACAGGCTTCTTTCTCAGGGTCGTCAAAAGTAGGGATTGTGTGGTAATGGGTTAAGCATTTTATATCTGACTTTTGACTAATAGTTAAAACATACATGTATTAAATTTACATTATTAGTTGTACGGTCAGGTGGCAGGGACTTGGAAACCTGTTCACGGCTGTGGTGAATCATGTCGCCCCAAGCCGAAGGCGAGGTGGCAACATGATTCACCACAGCCGTGAAAAAGTTTCCAAGTCCCTTGCCACCTGACCGTACAACGAATTTATTATACTGCAAAGTTTTACCATTCCAATGTGTGTTAAGCAAAATTTACCTGTTTTTTGGTTTAAAAAATTGAGTGCGCTGACGAAGTAGAATTTCCCTTCTGAGTGCCCCAATTCAATGAAAACTGACGTCACTGGGAACTGACGTCACTGAAACCTTGGTAATACGTGCTAAAACATGCAGCTTGGCGCATAATCTTGATCGACGCCGCCATTTTGGATGTTGTGTTGATAGTGTAGTCATGTCTACGGGGCGCCCGAAAGGGAAACTGCTTTTACGTTGGTTTTGCCAGTGTACATGATATATATGTTGAGGGCATATTATCCAATCAGATCACGAGAAATTTCTTTGCAGTATAGAAATAATTGCTTCCTGGAATCCAGACACATCCAAATTCAAGGCAAATGCAGACAACATATAAATTGTGGCACAAATGGTGGGATTTATCTCCAAAAGGGTTAAAATACTGTGAGAAAAGAGAAAATGCTGAATGCCAACATTTTCTCCTTTTGCAACAATGTTTTCAAAGACCTTCTACCAGATGGTTGTTAAAAACAAGACTGTTTGGTAGAGGGTTTCTATACGGCCAACGCTCTACCCCTACACCACAGTCACAACTTAACTGATGATGGTCACTGGGTTTATCTCAAACTCCAACGGTTCACCCTTTACCACTCAGTCTCAAGCTGTAACGACTACAAAGGTAAAGGCTTTTAAAAAGATTGTGGGAAAACGAGAAAATTCCAGTAATCAGTCTTTTCTTCTTTCCCCAAAATTTTTTCTACCCTATCAAAACAAATCAGTCCATTTTAGATACACCTTATTAGTCATCTGCATAATGTTTTAAATTGGGATGAGTCAGAAATTTTTTCGTTTGGAAATGAGTTAACCCTTTACCACACAATGACGACTTTTGACGCCCCTGAAAGAGAAGGCTTTTGAAAACATTGTGGGAAAAGGAGAAAATGCTGGTTACCAGCATTTTCTCCTTTTCCCACAATGTTTTCTACCCTATCAAAGAAAAATCATTTCATATGAGCCACGTTAAAACTATCATCTACAAATGCTTTCAATTTGGACAGGTCTAAAATTTTGCCGTGTGGTAAAGAGTTAAGGAACTATATTTGTGCCGTGCTCTGGCAAAAGAGGAGTTAAATGCATCTCCATGATGCATCATATCAAGCAAGTCATGGCACCATAAAATCAGTTTCGTCTAACAACCAACATTATCATAAGGCAGACTGGTCTTTTGACATGCAGAAAATTTACCAATAGCAAAAAGCATCAACCCATGTCAGCCTGTGCAGTTTGTGCAGGCTGACATGGGTCGATACTTTTTGCAGATACATTAAACCCCCTTTTCAGACAGTATAGCTCATTTTTATTTCTTAAGATTGACCTGTATGTTAGGAACTATTTTAATGTCATGTCTCTGTATATGGTGGATCAAGGCTGGGCTGACTGTGGGCTGGGTTTGTAGGGCTTGCATTTTGGGGTTCAGCTTCCATCTGTAAGTACACAAACATGTATATACAAGCCATGCTCTGGCAAAGGGCAGCTTAATGTACCTCTCTGATGCATCATACGTAGCAGGGTAATCACATAGTTCTGAATAGCTCTGAATCCATACAGGTCATTTTGTCTAGCAACTGTTTAAATCATGAGGTAGACAGGTCCTTTGACATTCAGAAAATTGATCATTATGTAAAGCAAGAGAAATGTAGCGTATAAGCGCATAAATCATGTCATATTTCCCCCTGGTTAAATGGCACGCCCTGTTAACCTAGGTAACTAGTGCCCAGGAACTACTGTTTCCGCCTTCAATTACAGAGTTAGAAAATATGAAATCAGTATTTTTTACTGGCCATAACCATGAAATATCAAATCATAATCTACCATTATTTCTTGATAAATAACCAAAAAGCATGAAATAAAGAGTGCTATTTAGCAAAGTTAAATCTATAAAGTGCACTCTCTGTCAATAGATTAGTGGGAACACAAAAAATGATTTGCAAACACTACCTAGCAACCAAAGGTTACAAGTCAGATAAGCTAACCACTGGGCTACCCTTCCTGGTGGTACAGATTAAAGTTCTAATAATTAATTGTATGGATTTAACCCTGTGTTCAACATTATTTCAGTTACATGTATATAGCAGTGGCCAGTGCACTTATACATGCTTTCTTGAAGTTTCTCTTACCAGTACTCTGCACAACATTCTTTCCAAGCCAGTGGCTGCTTTCCCACACAACCATCATAGAAACAATGGTCAGCGGTGAGAGAGGAATGAATCCTGTCACAATGACTATCAACAATCCTTGGAGAGAAATTGGCCAAGTCGGGAATCAAAATGACAACCCCCTGTTCGCAAGTCCTGTACACTACCGACTAAGCTACTGGGGCTTGGCAGTAAAGTACTAAAATTAAAAGTTGCATGTACAGCAATGGGTAACTGATTGCCCATATAACAGAGGACAAAATTGTACACTTGTCAAAATTGAAATTATTTGCAGAAAACATATGAAATACTAGTATGCCGTGCTTTTGAAAGAGGGCGAAACATTGGAAGAAAAGGAGAAAAACACTGATTACCAATAGCACTTTCTCCTTTTCCCACAAAGTTTTCCAAAGTATGCTTCCTCGGAGTCACAAAAATTTTAATGGGGTAGTTTTCAAGGTTAACATTTTACCAAACAACAAAATTTTAGATCTGTCAAAATTCAAAGCATTAATTTTGCAGAGGACAAATGTGACACAAGAATTGAAATTTGTCTTTTGAAGGGAGGAAAACATTGTGGGTAAAGGAGAAAATGCTGGTTATCAGCATTTTCTCCTTTTCCCACAATGTTTTCAAAATCCTTTTTCCTCATGGTCATTAAAAGCTTGGATTGTTTGGTTAAAGGTCGATAAAAGGTTGATAAGATAGATATACCTTTTTGGATGACCAGAAACGAGACAGATGACCTTCTCGAAAATGAAATTGGCAAGTGTCCATGGCAACATAAAGAACAGACGGCAAGCGTACAAGTCTGTTGGATGACCAAATATGTAGTTAGGCACAACCCAGGCGCCTGATCTAGTGCTGATGTATACCGACTTACACCTGTTAGGAAACAAGAGCAGCACATGCAGGGGCCAACGCTCGGCTGCAGGTGCTTGATTTTCAATGAAAATTCTAAGTTGACTGACTGATTGTATGGTGTTTAACGCCTTTTTCGACATTATTTTAGTTATATCACAGTGGATGGTGCACCTATACATGCTTTTCTGGAGGTTCTTTCACCAGTACTCTGCACTAATTCTTTCCAAGCCACTGGCTGCTTTTCCACATAACCATCATTGAAACAATGGTCAGCAACGAGAAAGGAATGAATCCTGTCGCAATGACTATCATCAATCCTCAGAAAGAAATTGGCTGAGCTGGGAATCGAACCAGCAACCCCCTGTTCTTAAGTCCTGCATGTCACTGACTGAGCTACCTGGACTCGGCAAATTTTAAGTCTAAAAAGGGGCTTAACTGTGTCAAAAAATACTTTGATAGTTATCTGCCCTTGTTGTACATCTTCCCCATCAAAAACTTAACAACTTAAGTTTGAAGTAGATAAAATTGTCTCCAGTAATAACTGAGATATAAGTTTGAAGTAGATAAAAATTATCTTCAGTTATAACAGAGATTTTATAAAATGTCACAGTTTTTGTACAACAAGACAGACGACAACCACGCAGAAGATGATGCCAGGGCTATGACAATACCTCGACATTTTCTCCGAAAACAGCCGAGCTAAACACTAATATAAGAATATGAAACAAAAAAACTAATTTTACATAGATTAACTCTGTACCACACAATCCCAAGTTTCAAGGGCCCTTAAAAACATGGCTTTTGATAACAAACTGTTGGTAATCGGAGAAAAAGTGTTAAATATATGAGTCATGCCCTGTGAAAAGGGGGCTTAATGCATCTGCGAAAAGTATTGACCCAGGTCAGCCTGCGCAGTCTGCAGTCAATTTTCTGTATGTCCAAGGACAAGTCTACCTCATAATTAAATCGGTTGTAGAAAAAAGTGGATGTTATGGATCCATAAACATGTGAGTGCTTGCTTGGTACCATGGATCACGGAGTTGCTTTAAGCCCCCTTTTCACAGAGCATGGCTCCTATATAAATGGAGGACTCAAGTTTATAAACCTTCAGACTTGAAAGATTAACAGCTATCTAGAGTAAAATTGGTTGAACAGTATAAAAAGTGGATTCATACAGTAAGAATAAGAAAATTTACCTCAATAAAAATTAATAATCACAAAATCTGCAAAGAGCACATTTACCTGCCAATTGAAGCACAGTTAACTGCTGCATCCACTGCACTGTTTCCAATACCAACAACAAGAACTCTTTTTCCCGTCATACCATTGGATAACACATCATTGAATTTGACACTATGAATTATCTCCCCTGACAAAACACAACAAGAGAGCCATGATAGCCCTGAATCGCTCACCTGAGGCTGTGTACCTTGAAGAACATTTATCAGTTTTGTACTGAAAATGTAGCCTCTAAAGTGTTCACAAGGTTTTTGTAAGATTTGTTCCTATAACCTACTTTATCACTAGACATGTCCCATCGTTGAACTTCTCTGAGACACCATCTCATTCTGACTAACTTTCATGAGTATTAGACTGAAAATGTTTCCTCTAGCCTGTGCACAAGTTTTTTTCTAAGATTTGTTCCAGTGACCTACTTTGATACCAGATGTGACCCAGTTTCAAACTTAAGTGAGATTATACAGAGATAATCACACTGACTAAGTTTCATGAGTATTGGACTGAAAATAAGGCCTCTAAAGGGTACACAAGCTTTTTCAAATATTTGACCTAGTGACCTACTTTTTGACCAGACATGACCTATTTCTGCACTTGGCCGAGATATTGTCAAGGCAAACATCCTGACCAACTTTCATGAGTATCCGACTTACAATGTGGTCTCTAGAGAATACATAAGATAAAAGTTGACAACAGACAATGGACAACACACGACAGATGCTGGACACAGAATAATCACAAAAGCTAGCCTTGGGCCCTTTGTGCTTAGGAGAGCTAAAAAGAAAAAATCAGCAAAATCTTTTTAAAGGACAAATTCACTTTAACGCAACAAATCTTTGGAGAAATGCCAAGACTTCTGATTGTTAAGACAAAGCCAATTACAAACATACCATTATATCATTTGTTATACATGATTTAATTTAAAATGGGGGGTCCTGAATGGCTCAATGGTGCAGATTTTAATACAGATTTTGACTTTTTACCACACAGCAAAATTTTTAGACTTTTCCAAATTTAAAGTATCTGCAGACAACAAACAAAATAGTAGAAACTGTCTTTAGTAGGGTAGAAAACAGTGGAAAAGGGAGAAAATGCTGGTCACCACAATGTTTTCAAAGGCCTTTCTACTTAGGGACACTAAAACACAGGGTTGTGTTGTACAGGCTTAAGTTATTCTAAACACGTAAAAGGTAGCAAAAAGCAGAACCCTCACCTCGGAATGAATCCTGTCCCAAAAACTTTGGAATACTAGGTTTTGCATGGTGCCCAGTTGCTATGGCAATGTATTTAGCCTTATGGACTTCTGTATCCAAGGACTCAATCAGAGTTTGTCCATCTTCCTCTGTCCGTTTGACCTTGACTGTCCATCCATCACCTTAAATAGTAAAGGAAACAAAAGAGCCATTGGCCCTAAAGCGCTCACATGAGTAAAGTCATCTATGGTGGATAAAGCTGGAGAGATTTAGTTTTATTGATGTAAAACACATGAGTGTAAGTGACCTACTTTTTGTCCAGTATATCATCAAGACAAATATTCTGACCATGTTTCATGAGTAACAGGCTGAAAATGTAGCCTCTAGAGTGCACACAAGGTAATTGATGACGTCAGGATGATGCACGATGGACGATGTATGACGCATGACAGACAATGAACACAGCACTATCACAAAAGCTCACCTTGAGCACTTTGCTGGTCCATAATTTTGCGAATTACCAAATACTGACCTAACATATGATTTAATTTCCGCAAAAGTTAAAGACAGGTTTTCCAAAATTTTTACTTTAACTGTGTACTGTAAAACTAACTTATTCAATTAAATAAATTTCCATCTTGCTTAAATATTTTGACTGATAGCATATTTTTATTTGACAAAATATCACAGTGGAAATATATTTCTGTCCTCGGTGGCATGCTATAATAATCAGAGTGCAAAAATCAAAGTAATCAATATGAAAAAAGCACTATGTGTTTTTATCCTATGACAATATATAGGAACAGTATCAAATCACAGGTAACATATATAATACTTCACCACATAATTCCCTCTTTAAAGAAAAAAAGCCTTTGAGAACATTGTGGGAAAAGGAGAAAATACTGGTAACTAGCATTTACGCCTTTTCCCACAATGTCTAATACCCTTGCTTAACCCTTTACCACACAACAAAATTTTAGACCTGTCCGAATTGAAAGCATTTGCAGATGACAGTTTCAATGTGGCTCATATGAAATGATTTTTCTTTGATAGGGTAGAAAACATTGTGGGAAAAGGAGAAAATGCTGGTAAACAGCATTTTCTTCTTTTCCCACAATGATTTCAAAAGCCTTCTCTATCAGAGGTGTTAAAAGTCGTCATTGTGTGGTAAAGGGTTAAACAAATTTCAACTTTTGAGTCGTGTTTATTTTGTCGTCTGCAAATGCTTTGAATTTGGACATGCTTATACTTTTGTCGTCTGATAAAGACTTTACGAAGGTGGCTATAAAGACTTTACAAAGGTGGCCATAAAGACTTTACAAAGGTGGCCATAAAGACTTTACAAAGGTGGCCATAAAGACTTTACAAAGATGGCCATAAAGACTTTACAAAGGTGGCCACAAGGTGGCCACACAGACAGTTTTGTTTGTCTAATTAGAATGATACAAATTACTCACTGCCCTGTTCAACACTTAAGACTTTTTTGTTGAAGAGTATGAGAGGTCCAAGTTCAAAATGCTCTATGTAATCCGCAACATATTCTGCCATGTGTGTGTTGTGTGGATAGTCTGGGGTGTCGTCAGAGAATGGGAAGTCCGAAAAGCAGTAGTTGTATTTGGAAACATTGCTGAAAAAAGAATTTCTGTAATCACATTATCTATGTACCTTTTTACCCTTTACCACTGAATCCCGAGTTTTCACAAGCATGAGTAGAATATGTTTTGAAAACATTGAGGGAAAAGGAGAAAATGCTGGTAATCAGCATTTTCTCCTTTTCCCACAATTTTTTCTAGTCTATATGATACAAATCCCATCATTTGTGTCTTATAAATTTTTTCGTCTGCATGAGCTTTCAAATTGGACCAGTCTAAAATTTTGTCATCTGGTAAAAAGTTAACTGTTTACCAGACAATTCCGACTTTTAACGACCCTGAGTAGGAGGTCTTTAGAAACCTTTTTGTTTAACCCTTTACCTGATATGCCAATTTGAGGCTCTTCCATTTCAGCAGCAAATAAAGATATGATGTCAAAAATATGGACAAATGAGGATACAAATATCTGATTGAGTGGAAAACATTGTGGGAAAAGGAGAAATTGCTCGTTATGAGCAATTTCTCCTTTTCCCACAATGTTTTCAAAAGCTGTCTGTTGTTGATACGTCAAAATGAGTATCTATGGAGTAAAGGGTTAACTCTTTGTAAACAACAAAATTCTAGACTCGTCCAGATTCAAAGCTTTTAAAGACGACAAATCAATTGTGGCCCAATTGTTGAAATTTGTCTCTGAAAGGGCAGAAAACATCATGGAAAAAGGAGAAAATGCTGGTTACCAGCATTTTCTCCTTTTACCACAATGTTTTCTAACCTATTATAGATATTATATTATAAATCCCATCATTTAAGTTGCATTTGATTTCTCATCTGCAAATGTTTCCAATTTGGACAAGTACATGTATGAGATTTTGTTGTTTGATAATAGACAGTGTTACAGTGTAACTCTTTAACATGTGGCGCTATTTAAGAAACTTCCTATTGAAAGCATTTAAGAGACAATTATACAAATGTGCCTCAAACCACGTGATTTGTCTCTGAAAGGGTAGAAAACATTACGGGAAAAGGAGAACAAGTCCTCTGTCTCAGAGTCATTAACTGTTTGGTAGAGAACGAACCCTTTACCACATAATCCTGAATCCAGAATGAGAAAGCTTTTGAAAACATGGTGGGTAAAGGAGAAAATGCTGGTAACCAGCATTTTCTCCTTTTCCCACAATCCTATTAAAGACAAGTTCCGTCATTTGAGCCACACTTAGTTTGTCGCCTGCAAATTAATTGGGCAGTGACCTTGTTCCGATAGTTGACCCCACAGTCCCGACTCATCAAGGGTTTCATACCCTGAACCCAGAATGTAAGAGGTTGATGTCCAACCCCTTTACTACCGTCCCTACTGAGCTATCAAGCCCAGAAAGCAATCACCAAATGTGATAATTATAAAATGAACCATGCTCTGTGAAAAGGGCGCTAAATGCATCACCCAAAAAGTATCGACCCAGGTCAGCTTGCACACTCCATGCAGGCTGACCTGGGCTGAGACTTTTCACTATTTGTCAATTTTGTGTATGTACAATGACCATTCTACCTCATAATTAAGTTGATTGTTAAAAAAGTGGCTATCATGAACCTGTAACTATGTTATGGCTTGACTGGTATAATGCATCATGGAGATGCATTGAGTCCCCTTTTGCCAGAGCAATTTGGCTCATAGCAGACAACCAGACTCAAACTGCAGCATTATGTGCCATCTAATCTTGATCTGCACGGTCCATAAAGGCAACTGACTTTGAATTTACCACTCTAAGGGTTAGAAATAGAGGATCTTACATGAGTGTTTATGTTTTATCATTTTTATCAAAAGAGTTGACTAAAATTGTATGACGCGAGCCTTGGCGAGCGTCAAATACATTTTAGTCAATGAGTTTGATAAAAAAATGATAATTCAAAAACACGAATGTGAGATTCTATTTATCACATAAAACGAAAGACAGAAAAACTATCTTTCGCCTATAGCCTATATACTGTTCAAGGGTCCATGTTTACAGTTGTAGTTTGGTTTTAAATGTGTACCTACACATTTAGATAGTTCTTTGACAGAAGAATGAAATAGTTTATAGAGGGGTTAAGTCCGCCTATTTCCATAATAAGACTGATTTTAAGAGACTTTCGCTGCATTTCTTGGTTTTTATCAAACATGAAAATCAAAAACTTTCCACGCGTATACGTCTTAGTAACACTGACGTCATTTTTCCCCAAACGGCGTAACAGTACAAATTCCCGCACAAACTGTGGTTGGTTTCTCTGGCTTCACGCGCTCATGACTTAAAACTGATCAGAACCGGGACCCAAAAAACGATAATACACTAGTGTATGATCAAAAATAAGTCATGGGTTTAGTACACTGCCAGAGGAGGTTTTATGTGATAAATAACAGTATTAATCATATGACAAAAGGTCAAAGGTCATGTTATTCAAAGATTTAAATCTGGATTCATATTCACCAACCATTCCAAGTTCAGCTCTAAATATAAATTCAGAAACTAGACATCTGATTGGTCGAAAATGAAACTCTTGACCAATCAGGTGTCTCTGTTCTAATTATAAGCCTGGCCGGGTAGCTCAGTGGTTAGCATATCCGACTCATGACCTGAAAGTTGCAGGTTTGATACCCAGTTGCAGTGAACTTTCTCTTTCAATTTTTTGCCTCTCACCTCTGATGCATGTGAGAAAAGTAGTTGGTGGCGTTGGAAAGAAAGTTGTGTCAGTACTGGTGTGAGAAAGCCAGGAAACACATGGGTGCATCACTGACCGCCATTATATGACCTAAGCTGTTAAAATGGCATTAAACTCCAATGCAAACCAATCTAATTACAAATTCCGAATTCAGACATCTGATTCATCTAGACTGAAACTCTCGACAAATAAGTTTTGACCAATCAGATGTCTAATTTTGGAATTCAAACTTAGAACACAACTTATGATAGTTGGTAAATAATGGCCAATTGTCTTACATGTGGGTAAACCGCATGACTCCATAATCGTTTTCTCGGAATTTCCAAAGTCCACCAACCTCACCAGTCCTCTCTAACACCACGACTGATAAGCCAGCATCCTTTGCACATTTTGCCGTGACAACCCCAGATATTCCGGCACCAATGACAATCATGTCAACTCTTTTTCTTCCACAAACAGACATGTTTCCTCTTTCTTTGGTGATCTATTAATAAATTTTATCAAAATACACCGTGAAAACATATATAAATTTACATCTTTGTCGCTGTTCACATTCTGGACATCATCTACCGCACAGGAAAAAAATACGTAGTGTCAATGTTTTCAAACACTAGTAAAAGGATTGTCTGTGCTGTGCAATTTATGATGAAGGAATGGTTCGGCATTACAAATGCATACCGTACAGAGATTAGAGATGCGATAGGGTATCTTCACCCCTTAAAGTCCTTAGCATACAGGAATGAAGACCAGAGGGTCGCTTGTTCAAATCCCCAAGCTCTGCAAATTTCTTTTTCAATAAAGATACTCATTAGGGCGGTATTCTTTCCTCCATCATTGCTGATCATTGTTTAGACAATGGTTACGTGGGAAAGCAGCCAGTATTAAGTGCTGGTTAAAAACGAACTCCAGGAAAACATGAATAGGTGCACTGGCCGCCGCAATATTACTGAATTAATGTTTAAAAGGGCGTTAAACACCACACAAACAAACAAATCATTTATAAAATATTGCTTACACTTATCTCTATGAAGAAATATCCTTGGCATAATCCAAAGAAATCCCCATCACAGACTTTGCTGGGCAACTTTTGGGGAATATTGCTAGAAATGTATGGAATGAATGTTGAATTGCTGAATATCCATATACAGTACCCCCTCCCCATTTGGAGGCTTGCTCTGAGGTTAATTTTTTTTGTGTCTATGCAAGCACCCATGTCAGATACTGGCATCTATTCTAATGCTGCTCTATGCAGCAACTTTTTTCTTGACTGCTAATTAATAACAGAGCTCCAGACACAGGAAGTGATTTTGACTTCAAAATTGAAAATATTAATTATCCTTCACTAAACCATATGTTGTTGGTACTCATTAGAATTGTCTCAATGAGACGATTCTAATGAGTACCCACAACATAGGGTTTCGAAGAGAAACAATAGATTTAGAATACCATCACTCCCTTTTATCTGCAGCTCTGAATAATACGGGCATGGAGTGCTAGATACATGATTAATCTTTACACACACACAAAATTGATTAAAAAAATGCAAGTATTACCTCTTGTAATTCGATTTTTTTGAAAGGTTAATATCCATTGACCTACTTCCATGGAAACCAAAACTAGGCTTCACATTTACTGCACATGTTTCAGAAGTCATTTAAATTTCAAGTACAGTAAAGTTCTTTTTTCCACAATTTATCAGCTTTCTGTTTTATCATCTTGGGCATGGAAAGGGAAACTAAAATATACTGCATGTATTTCGTTTAGGCCTATCAAAAAAATGTCTGTGTTCAGGGTTTCCCAACCCTACCTAGAAAATGCTGCCGACCCTAAACTTTTTACGCTACGATTGAAAAAAAAAAAATCTGACGGGTGTGATTTCCATACATGGTCCATGTAAAAAGTTTTTGGGAAAAAAAATCCCTACCTACTCTACATACAGCATCTCGGTCTGAAACCCTAAACACAGTTATTTTTTTTGTAAGGCTTTATGAGGATTCATACTTAGCACTTAAATTACCCATTATACAGTGCTTTTTTTTTTCAAATAAAATTGAATGTGCATGCATACTGAACTGAATTTACAAAAATAAAGGTAAAATACAAAAAGATCCATGAAACTGTGAATTAAATTTGGTGTCAACAAGAAGATAAATAATTTATCTATCAATCCACATCAATTTTATTAACTGACAAGCAGATTAATGACATATAAATCTCACTGAATGGTGACCGGTGCGATTTTGAAATTTCAGAAGTATTTTAAGAGTGATTGGCATGAAGGTTTAACTCTTTCCATACCATAGACGACACCAGAGGCTTTTGTGAGCAGTGTAGATCAAGATCAGACTGCATAGAACATGCAGTCTGATCTCTGATCTACACTGTCCACTGCTATATTCTAGATTATGACCAAACTGTCTTGATCTTGCACTGAAACTGTATTTGTAGCATTTGAGAAATTGCAATTTATTTATTCAGTAGTAGATCTAAAACAGTTAAAGAGAAACAATAAAAAAATAACACCAGAGCTACCCTTCAGACTGAAGGTAGCATACGCAGGACTTGCGAATTCAACATTTCAAATTCAACATTCATTCCTTACTTTTCCTGTGTTATCTATCCCCCAAGAATAGCTAGGCCAAATCCATGGTGGCGAGTTCCTGGGATAATGCCAGACTGTCTGTATGAAACATTACGATAAATACATACCTAGAAATGACCAGCAATCCTTGCTTGATACTTTACGAGCTGCAACCTGCACGAGCAGAGGTTCAAAGTCCACTTCAATCATAGGTTATCTTGCCCAATGCTGACGGTTGCGCGATTGAAAAATTGATCTTGCCTGGTTGTATCTTTTTATCACGCTTGCGTTTTCGGAGTCTAAACATAAAATGAGACACTTTAACGTGTCGGCTACAAGCTTCTCCATTTCATTTTACATGTCATCTATCTAAAAAAGATGGAAAAGCGATTTCTTTCTTGCTGCAAGGAGGCCGAGAGCATGGCGGTTTGTTTACATTTGACACACTTCCGGACACGCGCAGTGCTAAAGTATTGTACAGGGCTCTTTCAAAAGTGGAGCACACTACTCACATACTTATGGTGGCATATTTCTGCCACGAGATACGAGATAGCTATCATGATAATTTTACAAAACTATCGCGATAAATTAAAGTTTCCTGGAGATAGTGAAAAGTTTCCTGAAAAAAAATATCACGATAAACTTAATATCTTAACGCAAAATTTCTCAATCGTGCACGAAGCTGACATTCGAGATAAAATTATCGAGATAGTTCTATCTGTGTCTCGATATCTATAAATAGAAAATTTACCATTTGGATGAACTCGGTAGTTCTTGACTTCACAAGATTGCAGTAAGTAAAAATTCGAATTATTAACAATTGTAGCTTAATTGGTAATTTTTTTACAAGACTCGAAATGAACAGAAGTCAAAGACGACTCGAAATGCCTCCAACGAACAACTTTAAAACCATTCAGGGAAAAGAAGAATTCATAATGTTGTAGACGAAGATGTTCCGAAACCGTATCTAATTATAGATACCGTGAATGTCAGTTATGGGCACGAAAGCAAAATAAGATCATGATAACAGTCAGAATTATCGCGATATTTTTATCGTGAACATTTTTGTTATCTAAATAATATTTTCAGGAAACTTTTTTTATCACGATAGTTCTCTTAATTTATCGCAATAGCTGTCTCGTATCTTGCTGCAAAAATATGCCACAATACATACTCACCCGTTATTATGAGTAGATAAATAACTGGTCCCCTGTTAACCAGGTATATAACTTTTTAATGAATGGTGAAATACTTCTTTTAAAATTGTATTTCGGAAATATCATGACAACAGCTCACTTATCCATGTCTCTCCTGAGTTTCACCTGTACAAGGCTTGGACTCTACAGCGCCTTGCCTTTGGATGCTCAAGATACAGCGCCTCAAGAGAAGAATAACCACATATCCCTTGGGACAAACATTAACTTTTTAACAAAAAACAATAATAATAATAATAACTTTCCTGTATTGAAACATTTGCAGATAGGAAATGAAAGATGGCTCAAATCGTCAGGTTTTTCTTTCATAGGGGGGAAAAAAATCGTGAGAAAAGGGGGAAAATGTTCACTAATGACTTTATAATAACGCACTAGTCGTTCCTGAGCGATGAATAGTGTCTGCGTTTTTGATCTTTGAAATAAGCCATGAAAATCAAAGTTTGCAAATCCAGGTAGGGATTGCAGATAGGAAGATATATTGTTAACCTTCTGTCCCAGGTCAAAGGCACCTCAAAATTTAACCCTTACGCTGCTAAGCGTGACTCACTGACCTTTTGCGGACAGTGTAGATCAAGATCAGACTGTACAGAACGTGCAGCCTGATCTTGAGTCTACGCTACCCGATAAGGAGTTTTTTTTACGACTTGAAAGTTTTATTTAGCTTATATCGCAGGATAAGGGTTAAAGATGCGCAATATTTTAGAACAACACCTAAACAAGTAAGAAGTTTCTGGGCCTATTTGTGATTGGTTTCTATGTATCTAAATAAAGTATGAATATAAAAAGTGTACCAATCAAACAGGGAACGCTATCAGACCTATGAAAACGTATATCTACGATCGTTGTGCCAAGGCAGGGAAAATTTTGGGAAAAATGCGCAATACTTTCGAACAGGACCTTTACAATTGAATGATTTCTGGTTACTCATTACGATCCACTATCTTATCTGACATTCACAGTACAAGGTGACTAACAGTCGAATGATAATTCGCACGTACTCACGTATTGACTCTTCACCGAACAATCTTTTTTTTTTTATCCGAAGATAAAAAGTTTTTGAAAACAATGTTAAAAGAGTATAAAATGCTGTTAACCAGTATTTTCTTCTTTCTCACACAATGTTTTCTTCCCGTTTGTAAATCATGTCGCAATATTTGAGCCAGAAGTTAATTCTGGTCTACAATTTCTTTCGGTATATACAAATCTGAAATTCTGTCGTATGGTATGATTGATTGATTGACTGTATGGTGTTAAACGCCGTATTCAACATTATTTCACTTGTTATATCGGGGCGGACAATGCTCCTATGCATACTTTCCTGCAGTTTCTTTTACCAGTACTCTGCACAATATTCTTTCCAAACGACTGGCTGCTTTCCCACATAACCATCGTCGTCAGCGGTGAGAGAGGAATGAATCCTGTCGCAATGACTATCAATCATCGGAAAGAAATTGGCAGAGTCGGGGATCAAACCAGTGACCCCCTGTTCTCAAGTCCTGTACGCTACCGACTGAGCTACCTGGGCTCGGCATTGTCGTATGGTAAGGAAAATCCGTAGACTGCATTTATGTTGGAGCTTACGCCATTTTAACAGCTTAGGTCATACCAAGGCGGCCAGTGCACCTATGCATGTGTTTCCTGGCTTTCTCACACCAGTACTAACACAACTTTCTTTCCAAGCCAATGACTACTTTTCTCACATGCATCACAGGTGAGAGGCGAAAAATCGCCGGAAAGAAAGTTTGCCTCAACCAGGTATCAAACTTGCAACCACCAGGTCACCAGTTTGATACGCTTACCACTGAGCTACCTGGCCGGGATCCATAGACTACTAGGGTAGAAACTGTTAGATCCATTGCGGATAGTGCAGATTAAGATTAGCACGAAGACTTGCGCGAAACATGCAGTCTGATTTTTAATCTGCTGTGTCCGGTAGGCCTATGCTGAAACTTCAGGGTCCGTATTCACCGACCATTTTCTAAATTTGAAAGTAACGAAACTTCTGATTGGCTAAACCAAATGGTTTAGCCAATCAGAAGTTGTGTTACTTTCAGATTTAGAAAATTCTGGAGAATAAGACAAAGAACGTTCTTAAAAATTGTTGTTGAATACGGACCATGAACTGATGCTGCAAAGAAAATTGTAATATTTTTTGGGCGATTAAACTCACAGTTTGAAAAAAAATCAAAATTTTCAACTCAGCATCCGAAGAATTAAATGGTATTCAACTATCTTAAGTGTAATATCTATGTTGATTATACAAAGTGAATATGACTTTACTGCATTAAGTCTATACCAAACGGCAAAATTGTAGACTCGCCCCAATATCAAAGCACTTGCAGACGACAAATTAAATATAACTCATATGATTGAATCTGGTTATATGAAAGGATAGAAAAGCATTGTGACAAAAAAGGAGAAAATGCTGGTTACCAGCATTTTCTCCTTTTTCCACAATGTTCTCAGACGGCTTTTTCATTATGGTCGTTAGAACATGGGATTGTATGAAAAAGGATGATAAGAGAGCGTTGAACTAGCAAAATTTTTAACTCTTTCCCACGACTGAAAAATACTTCTTTTCAGATCCCTTCCCCATTCGGCAAACCTCGGGTGATCCGGTGATCTAAGTTAGATGTAGGTACGGAATCGGCCGATCTGTGACGAGTGATCCCCTCCGGAGATAGTTTCCAAAAATTTTGAGGAAAAAAAGCGACTCTTTGTTACAAGCAGACGAGCCCCGGTAGCTCAGTTGGTAGCATACAGAACTTGAGAACAGGAGGTCGCTGGTTCGATCCCACTTCTTTCCGAGGATTATGATAGTCATTTCGACAGGATCCATTCCTCTCTCGTTGCTGACCATTATTTTGGTGATGGTTATGTGGGAAAGCAGCCAGTGGCTTGGAAAGAATATTTTGCGGCAAGTACTGCATAGAAAAAGAAACTCAAGGAAAGCAAGAATAGGTGCACTTGCCGCTGCGATATATCTGAAATAATGTTGAAAATGTCGAAAACGGCGTTAAACACTATACAATCAATCGACATTTTGTTACAAGCAACTCAAGGAACGTATTCTATCGATCCCCCTTGATACCCTTTACTAGGTTTTAATTCGTCTATTCAATGCAGATTTATTTCCATTTTTTGTGCCTGAAAAAATTTGTTTACCAATCTTTTGTTCAAATAAAAAAAACCAAAAAACGTGTTTTCGTTGCTACAATGTTTTTTTTTTTTTGGAAATCTTCTAGTCAATAAGCTGTTGTGAAACTTCACCTGTATATTCGTTATGAAAGATCCTCGACCAACGCCCTTTCCTTCCCCCCCCCCACCCCCCCCCCCACCTTATTCACTGACATCATCTCTGGATGTAAATTATAGATTTTTTTGGGACAGGCTTATTTGCTCTAAATTTTACTGCAATACAGGCTTCGTACATAATGGCTCATACAGTATAGGGTACCTGCAACGAACGTGCAGTCTGATCTTAAACTTAGGTCAAATCTACAAGAAATGAATCTGTCTGTTATGTATTTTGGATAACAGTTCACCTACGGCATATCTGGAGTTTCCACGCCAATTCTGGTGTAACACCAGAACCGAATGCTTCCGGGTCGTAGAATGCTTCCGGGTCGTAGTTAAGCATTCTGGGTCGTAGAATGCTTCCGGGTCGTAGTGCCCAAAAGTAGTCCCACTTGAAAATTTGATATTAAGCACTTCTGCCGCACTGTTTTATCATGTAAGATGATAGGACAAGTCTGAATTGTGTTTCTGAAGTTGACTTGATTATTTATTCAGAGAATGAATGCATTTTTTGTATTTCTTTCAGATCTATTTTTTGTATGTGATCTGGCGAAGAGGTATGGTCTATCACCAGTGAGGGTCTAGACTCACAACGATTTTCCGAGGGTTGATGTGTTTGAAGAGGAATATGTAGCAAAAAAGTTCATTGCTCATGATGCCATTTTTTGCACCTTTTTGTGAAGGACATTGGACATATCTTTGATAGAAAAAAAAAACTGCTAGGCTCCCGCTTCGTCTGGGAATCAGCAGCAGCCAGTCGAAGAGAGTGATTTTTACATTCTATCCAATATGCAAAAAGTAACCGGTGTGACACCTTCTACGCTGTGCACTTTCTAAGCCACCGGCGTTCAGGAATGTCGTACACGCACACAATAATCCCATGGCCAAATCTCTCACGAGTATCCGTCATCTAAAGTTTCCACGCCAATTCTACGCAGTGCACTTTTTAAACAACCGGCGTTCAGGAACTTTAGTACACGCACACAGTTTACATGTAATCCCATGGCCAAATCTCCCGTCTCCGTTGTTAAACAATTCTATCAGAAACCCAGCATGGTACTCCCAACATAGAACAAAAATTCTTTGTCGAGAAAATTAAATGGCCGAATATGTCACTTACAGGATGGAACGGAAATATGATATTTACATACTTTACAGTAAACAGTTCCGGTCTTTGTTTTTAGAAGTAATTCGTCTTCCATTTTCATGTACACTCTTTTTTTAAACTATATACCAGACGACAAAATTAACCTTTCAGTTGCTAAGCGCGACTCAAAGACCTTTTGCGGACAGTGTAGATTCAAGATCAGACTGCACGTTCTGTGCAGTCTGATCTTGAATCTACACTGTCCGACAAAGAGATATCCTTCCCCTAAAATTGTTTTGAAATAGCAAATTTGGGGTTTTGCTTTCGGTTTGAAAGTTTCATTTCATTTATTTAGCAGGACAGAGGTTAAGACTTACCCATAATTATGTCCCATCTGCAGACGACAAATCGAAAGCGCGTCAAATGATGGAATTTGACCCTGAAAGAGTAGAAAATATTGCGAGAAAGGAGAAAATGCTGGTTTCCAGTACTGTTTTTTTCCATGATGTTTTAAAACATTCATCCTCGGAATTGTAAAAGGGGATTGCCCGGTCTTGTAAAAAGTAAACCTTTTACTTCCGGTCAAGGTTTATCCTTTCCCAAACGACAAAATTTCAGACTCGTTGAAATTGAAAGTTGTTGCAGACGATAAACTGTATAAGGCTCAAATTGTGGAATTTGTCTATAAAAGGGCTGAAAAATATTCTGGGAAAAGGAGAAAATGCTGGTTACCAGAATCTTGTTCTTTTCCAACAATGTTTTCAATGGCTTCTTCCTCAAGATCGTTATAAACTTAGGATTAAATTGCACCGTGCGCTCGCATCATCCATCAATGGTTAATGTCTGAATTCACTGATTGATTGATTGATTGATTGATTGATGTTTCAACCTTATCTCATGGGCTCTGTCAAAGTGCCTTACTCCAGATTAGACTGAGCTACAAAAAGCGGCGTCATTTCTAAATCTGTAGTCATTGTTCAAGAAATAGGGTTCAAGTCGGTTAGTGTATAGAAATGACTATCAGAGTGTCTTTATGGAGTAATTTCTTTTTCTAAATTACTATTTAACGCCTACTGACATCGTTTAATAATATCTTTTGAGTACAAAATGTATCTGAATCCATGTTAAATTGATTACCTCCCCTGATACAGTGCATATGAGCCATGCTTAATGCACTCGCAAACAGTATCGACTCAGATCAGCCTGTGCAGTTCGTGCTGGCTTACCTAACTCGAAACTTTCCGCTATTGGTAAATTTTCTGTATGTCAAAGGACCAGTCTACCTGAAGATTCATTCGGTTGTTAGACAAAATGGATTATATGGATCCATAATTATGTGATAATTTCCTTGGCATCATGCATCACGGAGATGCATTAAGCCCCCTTTTGCCAGAGCATGACTCATGCCGAGCCCCGGTAGCTCAGTCGGTAGCGCGCAGGACTTGAGAACACGGGGTCCAGGGTTCGATCCCTGGCCATGACCCCTGGCTCGGCCAATTTCTTTCCGAGGACTGATGATAGTCAGTGCGACAGGATTCATTCCTCTCCCACCGCTGACCATTGTTTCGACGATGATTATGTGGGAAAGCAGCCAGTGGCTTGGAAAGAAAATTGTGCGAAGTACTGGTAAAAGAGACTCCAGGAACGCATGGATAGGTGCACTGGCCGCCGCGATATAACTGAAATAATGTTGAAAACGGCGTTAAACACCATACAGTCAGTCGTAGGCATGGCTCATATTATATTTTAGAAATAAAACCATCAGTATTCGCCATTCGCTTGCACTATTACAAGAGGAACAGTAAAAGTAACAAAGGCCTCTTATTTTCGCCCCACAGAAATATGTCACTTAAATTATGTCATAATCCGATCAGCTAAATTTTTCTCTTTACCCTTCTGCTAAATAATCCCAAGTTTTAACGACTCCGGGGAAAGAAAAGGCTTTTGAAAACATTGTGGGAAAAGGAGAAAATGCTGGTAACCAGCATTTTCTCCTTTTTCCCACAATGTTTTCTACCATTTTAAAGAAAGAAATCATTTTGGAGTTTGGTTGAATTTGTCGTCTGCAAATGCTTTGAATTTGGTTTACGGTCAACAATATTGTCGTCTGGTAAAGGGTTGCAGTAACAAAGTTACATTTTTTGTAGTACACTGAGGATATTTTATTCCTCCGCCGGAGTTAGACTGTGATGTCGGTGCAGAAATGTTCTGTGCTAGAATACAATGCACTTGTGCGACCGTTATCTTCATTATCTCCCGCTAGATGGCATTCTACAAATACACATCTAATTTGGGCATTCTGGGTACAGAACCGGACTACTTTTCAAAACGACAACCGTTACTTTGAATTTCAAAATAAAATAAACGTTTACTCAATAAAACGCTACCTGGTGCGATTCATTCAGCGATGATCAGCTTGCATGTAACCTATGCATCGGCCATTTATTAAGACAGCCCCTACATGCTTGGGTAATAGGCTAATAGCTTCGGTATGAGCCCTACTATTCCCAAGTATTCGTGGATGGGTGATGTGTCATAGCAGACAGGTCGAATTTTCGAAGAATATGACATGCGCAGACAACGCCGTAATCTTCATTTGCCGTTTGGTAAAAGTAGTCCCTGAAAAACATGGTAAGGTGCACAAGTCGCCGCAGTAAGACTGACTAATGTTCTAACTTACTTGAAAAGGTGCTTTTGATGCGCGTGAATGTCCTTATGTATGACACTTTACATCCCAGGCCTAGTACATGTGAAACCCAAAACATACGTGAATATGTAAGCTGTCGCCATGAAATGACTGAATGTTGAAACAATGTTGAAAGCGGCATAAAACACCAATTAGTCGACCATTCTTAAAAATCAATAATACGTCTTAATCCTTTGAAACCAAAATAGGTTGAGCCAAATATTAACAAGAAATATTTTTTTTTAAAAAGATAGACGACGTAAATTTGCCTGCAAATAAGCAGAGGCCCTAAAAATAAACATATCTACATTTTTTACCAATCATAAATTTCTATTTATTCATTTGTTATCAGTACCAAAAAGTAGGTCAAAGGCGAGCACATTCAGCTATGTGTAAATTTCAAAGCTGGCATTACACACTCGGTTGTTGTCATAGGGTAGTTGCAGCTTGACTGAAATCTGGTCAGGTGGTCCAAGATCTGGTGCTCTGATCAGTTTGATTGAATTTGTGTTTAGCTATCATCGCCACCGGTTGCCAATATGGGTGACGCCCTCTGAAGACTGTTAGTTTTGTTACGGAGAATAGTGCAATATACAGAATGAAACCCTTCCTAAATCATATCCGTTTCTTTAACGTTCTTGGTGTATAGTACCGTCACACAGGACCTCGGTTTAACGTCTCATCCGAAAGATATATTTGTAGTTTTGGATGTCCAGCCGTGGGGCTCGAACCCACACCGTTCAGTAACCTAAGACTTGATGTTTACAAGTCCCACACTCTACTACCTGAGCTATGCGGGCTGGTCCTCTGAACAGTCATATTTGATAAAGTCTAATTTTCCAAAGAAATTTCTCCTTTAACCTGCTAAATACGTTAAATTAAACTTTAAAGTCGATATTATAAACCCAAATTTTGCTGTTTTATATGTATTTTTTGGGGGAAAATATTTCTTTATCGGACAGTTTAGATCCAAGATCAGACTGCACGTTCTGTGCAGTCTGATCTTGATCTACACTGTCCGCAAAAAGTCCCTAAGTCGCACTTAAAGTCTATGGGTTAGATGCAGCATTGTGTGTTTTTGGTTGTTATTATTTATAATTCAAGTCTCTAAAGTGTCAGGTAGACAAGCTGCTATCGCTTATAAGTGGTACAACAAGGGGATGCAACACGTGTAATTATCGCGTAATTCAAGAGCACTTTTGATGCATGCTGGGTGTGGCGTCTTGACGTCAATAAAGTCAATTATTGCCTCTCTTCTAGCTTTGACAGACAATTTAGATTAACTCTCTACTAGACAACACAATTTAAAGATACATCTCTATTCGTTTTCAGACAGTTTTCAGCCAGTTTTCATCCCATTTCATCCTTATTTTATGAAACTAAAATCATTCACGTATCTTCTTGCCAAATGTTTACAGATGCAATAAAACAGCTCTTCACAGGGTATGACTGACATACATTTTGGTGATAAAGAGATAAAATGTCAAAGCAGAAAGCCGAATCAAATATAATCGTGAGTATCTGCAAAATGTGCAGAAAGCAAGCACTTTATAGATTTATCATCAATGCAAAGCATTCTTATCAGTCACCAACTGTTTTGAACAGGTAAATAAATACATAAAACACAATCTCGTTAAGATACCATAGTAAAGTGCAAGACAAGAATTGATTTTTTTGTTTCTCAACTAGATTAAAGTTGAGCCCGGTAGATCAGTCCATAATGTAAAAAGCCTGACATCCGGTGTGTGGCCGGTTCAAATCTAAGGCTTTTTCTCTCCAGAGGAATGATGATTACGACAGGATTCATTTTTCTCTCACCGGCCTAGCTGGATAGCTCAGCGGTTACTGTATCCGACTCATGACCTGGTGTTTGTGAGTTCCATACCCGGTTGAGGCAAACTTTCTTTCCGGTGATTTTTCGCTTCTCACCTCCGACACATGTGAGAAAAGAATTCAGTGGCTTGGAAAGAAAGTTGTGTCAGTACTGGTGTGAGAAAGCCAGGAAACATATGTGTAGGTGCACTGACTGTCGTGATATGATCTTAGCTGTTAAAACGATCTTAAATTCCAATACAATCAATCTCTCTCGACGCTGATCATTGTTTCGGCTATGGTCATGTGAGAAAGCAGACAGTGGCTTGAGAAGGACATTATGCGAAGGACCGGTACAAGAAACTCCAGGAAAGCATGGCCGCCGCCATGTAACTAGAATTAATTTCAAAACGTCCTTAAATTCACCAGTCAAACAAACAGAGTAGATTTAAAAGATAAAACCTTTAAGATCTCGACAAAGAAAATATAATTATGTTTTTCAGCATAAAACCGTATATAGAAAATAAATCCATGTTCACTGTAATTGACATAAAATTGACTTCACTAAGCTGTCGGTATTTACAAATTTTGACAAAAAATGGTTTTATGGAAACATTCTGAACAAAAATTGCTTTAACTGTGGAAATACTTATATACTGTCTGAGAACTTAACTAAGTTACCTCTGTACGGGATAATCCCGGATTTTAACGAACCTGAGGAAGAAAGCTTTTGTTAAAAAAAAAAAAAAACATTACAGGGGAAAAGGAGAAAATGTTCGTAACCAGCATTTTCTCCTTTTCCAACACTATTTTATATCCTATCAAAGAACTTCAGCTCATTTGTACCTGTTTCGGATTTGTTTTTTGCAAATGTTTCCAATTTGAAATTGTCCACAATAGAGTCGTTTAGGAAAGAGTTAACTAAGCTAAGTCTGGTTTTTATCGTCCATGAGAAGGAAGGCTTTTGAAAACATTGGGGAGGGGGGGGGGGCACATTCAATTTCGTCGCATGCAAATGCTTTCATTATCAAAGTTGTCGTCTGCAAATGCTTGTAATATAGACGAGTCTACAATTTTGTCTATTGTTAAGAGTTAACCAAATTAACCATCAGGCTGCTAAGCGCGACTGACCTTTTGCAGACAGTGTAGATCAAGATCAGACTTCACAGAACGTGCTTTGATCTACACTGTCCGATAAGAAGATATTTGCCTCCAAAAATACGTTTAAAGCAGCATCATTCGGGTTTTTACTATCGGCTTGAAAGTTTCATTTAAATTATTTTGCGGGTTAAGGGTTAAACCCGAAAACCGGGATTTTCTTTTCATCCTTTCATCAGACGAAAAATTTTTTCACTAAATTTTGAAAGCATTTGTAGACGAGTTATTTAAAGTGGCTAAAATATTGGCATTCATCTTTGAAAGGGAAGAAAAAAAAACAATGTGTGAAAAGAAGAAAATTCATGTTGTTCTTGTTTTCTCATAAGGTTTTTAAATGGCTTTCTTTAAAGGTCGCCAAAAAACGTTGAAATGTGCAGAAAAGGGTCAAAGCTGTTAATTGTAAGAATTCAGATTTGGTGATATCAACGTTCCTATCTGTTTAGTGTATATGCCAATTTAGTGTCATCGACTTTCCTATCGAAACTGCTTAGTGTATATGCCAATTTGGTGATATCGACCTTCCTATCAAAACTGTTTAGTGTATTCTCCATTTGGTGACATCAATAGATCTATTCCTATGAAATCTGTGTAGTGTATATTCAAATTTAGTGACATCAAAGTTCCTATCAAAACTGTTTAGTATATATTCCAACTTGGTGACATCGACTTTCATATTAAAACTGTTTAGTGTATATGCCTATTTGGTGATATCAACCTTCCTATCAAAACTATTTAGTGTATACTCCATTTGGTGATATCAACCTTCCTATCAAAACTGTTTTTGTAGGCTATATATTCAAATTTGGCGACATCGACCTTCCTATGAAAACTGTTCAGTGTTTATGACAATTTGGCGACATCAACCTTCCCATCAAAACTATTAAGTGTACATGCCAATTTGGTGACATCGACCTTCCTATCAAAACTGTCAAGTTTATATGCCAATTTGGTGACATCAACCTTCCTATCAGAACTGTCAAGTGTATATGCCAATTTTGTGACATCAACCTTCCTATCAAAACTGTTTAGTATATATGCCAATTTGGTGACATCAACCTTCTTAGTTAAGTGTATATTACAATTTGGGGACATCGACTTTCCTATCAAAACTGGTTATTATATATGCCAATTTGGTGCAATCAACCTTCTTTGTCAAGTGTAAATGCCAATTTGGTGACACCAACCTTCCTATCAAAACTGTTTAGTATATGCCAATTTGTTGACATCAACCTTCCTATCAAAACTGTTTAGTATATGCCAATTTGGTGACATCAACCTTCTTAGTCTAGTGTATATACCAATTCGTTGACATCAACCTTCCTATCAAAACTGTAGTATATGCTAATTTGTTGACATCAACCTTCCCATCAAAACAGTTTAGTATATGTCAATTTGGTGACATCAATATTCTTAGACAAGTGTATATGCCAATCTGGTGACATCAACCTTCCTATCAAAACTGTTTAGTGTATATGCCAATTTGTTGACATCAACCTTCCTATCAAAACTGTCAAGTGTATATGTCAATTTGATGACATCAACGTTCCAATCAAAACATTCCAATTTGGTGACGTTGACCTTCTTATCAAAAGTGTTTAGTGTATATGCCAATTTGGTGACATCAACCTTCCTTTCAAAACTGTTTAATATATGCCAATTTGGTGACATCGGCCTTCCTATTAAAACTCTTCATTATATATATATGTCAATTTGGTGACATCAACCTTCCTATCAAAACTGTTTATTGTATATGCCAATTTGGTGACATCAACCTTCTTATTTAAGTGTATATGCCAATTTGGTGACATCAACCTTCCTATGAAAACTTTTTAGTGTATATGCCAATTTGGGAACATCGGCCTTTCAATATCGAGTTTATGCTACAGGCAAGTACCTGTATTCAGAGGACAAATTCTAGGGAACTACGGCCGTATTCACCGACCATTCTGAATTGCTTGCTTAGTCTTATTGTGCATTAGGAGAGTAACGCAATATCTTGTTGGCTAAATCAAAGTTGTTTAGCCAATCAGAAATTGCGTTTCTTTCATATTTGGAAAATTCCTACCGAAATGGTCTATGATTGTTATTGTGTGGTTGGTCCAAGAGTAAGTCGACGTTTAAGGAAATGATAGAAAATAGATAACATGTCTTCTTGCCGTCCCTACTTCATGTCCGAGGATTGTTGAAAGCCACTGCACTGTGGTAGGATTCAATCCTCTCTCACCGCTGGGAAATCAGCCAATGACCTGAAGAGAATATTGTGGGAAGTAATGGTAATGGTAATTGAAACTCCGAAAAAGCATGGATAGGTGCACTTACCGCCGCGGAATAATTGAAATAATGTTGAAAACAACGTTAACACCATACAAACAAACAAATCTCTTGCCGAGGAGGTGCACTGCTCGCCGTTGCTTAATCTAAATACAACTGCAATCAATACCAAATAAACAGAATATCAAAATATGAAAATCTCCATAAATTCTTTGAAAGCTCAAAGGTCGAAAAGTCACTTGTATTAAATGAACATACAAATGTCAGATAATTTAGATTAATCCTTTGGCTGATAAGCGAGACTGAATGACCATTTGCGGACAGGGTAGATCAAGATCAGACTGCACAGAACGTGCAGTCTGATCTTGAATCTACACTGTCCGATGATGAGATTGTTTTGCCTTTAAAAAATACCTTCAAAGTGGCAAAATTGGGGGTCTTTACTATGGGTTGAAGTTTTCAAACCACTTTTTCAGTAGGTTAAGGATATATTTGTGGCTAATTTCTCTATTGAGTATAATATCACGAAACAAAAGCTCGTCAGTTATTGTAATTCAATAACTTTCCTCCTACAATTGCCATGGTTTTCTTGAGACAAATCGCAGCCTTTTGATATCTAGAGGGCTTCCAGCGTACGAAATTATCATACTGGGAAAATACCATGAAAGATTTCGGCAAATAATTTAATTTCGCTGTTGTAAATTTCTTTCTTGAAACAAACAGAATTTCTAAAAGAAATTTCAGCCAGCATTTTCTCCTTATCCCACAATGTTTTCTTCCCTTTTAGAGACAAATTGTATCATTCTAGTCAAAATTTATTAATTGTCTTCAAATACTCTCAATATCAGACGTTGATTAAACCTTCACTACACAATCCCGAGTTTTAACAACGCTGAAAACGAAAGCTTTTTGAAAGCAAAATGGGAAAAGGAGAAAAATGCTCGTAAACATCATTTTCTTCCTTTTCCACAATGTTTTCTGTCTCTTCATAGACGAATCCGATCATTTGAGCATCTAGGTTTTTAAAACTCAGGATTGATTGGTAAAGGGTGAAACTGCCAAATTAAAATAAATAAATAGAGGATATTTGGGGATTTTTTTTGTGAAAGATGGAAATTTATTTCATCGAGTGAACATCATCGGTAATAGGCCTATTTTCACGAGTGGCAGCCATAAATTTCCATCTTTCACCGGAAAAAACAAAAACTCTATTTATTTTTATGCTTCTAAATCCCTTTTTTGTGTTTCTTACATCAAAATCCAGTGCAGTTGTTTTCTGTAATTTCCCGTGACGTACCCCCTCCGGATAACAACTCATTACAATATTACGTAAAGCGCGAGAAATATAGGGTAAATTACATCATAAAGCCATCTGGTTGAATGTCACGCGCTGTTTACCTAGGTAACTAGTGCGCGCGAACTTCTGTTTCCGCCTTCAATTGAAGAGTTAAAAAATAAAATCGGTGTTTTTCACTGGTCGTAACCATGAAATATCGAACAATATTTCACCGTTATTTCTCGATAAAGTACCGAAAAGCATGAAATAAACAGTCATATCTGTACAAAAATGGAATAAAAAAGTTTCCATCATTAACTATGACACGCATCACGCCATGCATTCATTTGTTGTCTGTCTCTTTTCGTCATCACGTATTATCGAAAGTTCGAAAACAACAGTGCTTGCTCATTCGTCACTTTGAAAATTGCTTTGAATTGACGACATGTGAAATGACATGGAAAAAACGATTTTTCCTTGTTTATTTCCTAATTAACCCTTAAGCTGCCGAGAGTGACTCAAGCGCCTTTTGCGGACAGCGTAGATCAAGATCAGACTGCACAGAACGTGCAGTCTGATCTTGAATCTACACTGCCTGGTAAGGAGATCTTTCCCACCCACCCCCAATAAAAAACCTTTGAAATAGCAAAATTATGGGTTTATCATCACCTCGAAAGTTTTGTTCTGGCGCCGCATGAGCGGCGGCACTATATTTTTATTCGCTGTTGAAAAGTGCCTGTGGAGGTAGCCATATTGTTTACTATATAGACTGGTTCAGTGTGTTTTTTTTTTAACAAACATGTAGAAATACGGTACTTTCATCACCAGATCGAGCCCATACCAACTTTGTTTTTCTGTTTGTACTGATTTTTTGTTTTTTAACATGTAAAATACCGTACTTTCATTGCCAGATCGATAAAAATCAGATCGTATCACAGATGGCCCAGAGTTTAAATATTTGTCACGTAGTATCACCACGTGGACCTCTACGAAGTTTGTTCAAGTGATGCCCTTGGCGTAAAAAATTAACCCGCTGTAATGTGCCCTATTTCAGAAACAACTGATTTGCGGCGCCATTGATGTTATGCATCAATATTTTCTTGTTTCATTATTTAAGAAGTTAAGGGTTCCCCAAAAAAGGGAGAACCCGAACGATATGTGACACCTACATGTATATAATATTGAAATAAAAACCCATTTTACCCAAGACAAAGCGATAGCAGCATTTTTCACAATAAGATTAAGTTCAAAAGGCACGCAAAGAATCCACTTCAAACCCATTTTCTGCTTTCCTTTATATTGAATAATCTTATCACGTTGTGTGCCCTACCCTACTGAATATTTACTTTTGACTTTTTAAAGAAAGAGAGAAAAAAAAAACACTGTAAGTCAGACTCAAGGTCAGACCGCATATTATGTTTAATGTGTTTTTCGATCTACGCTGTCCTGTATTGTGGTCAAACGGTCTTAGAAATAATAAAAAGAATAATAATGCTATTGTAGGTGTTGCTACTACTGTTTTGTTGTTGTGGTGGTGGCGGTGGTTTTATTAGGACTGCATTTTCATCACCACGAGGTAACATCATGTTATGCAAACAAGCGCAAATAGAAAAAAGATCTAACAATTTTTCCTCACATGTGTACAAAGCTCTCAAGGTGTGCTGTTGTGATCGTGCCATGTCCGGCGTCCGTTGTGCGTCGTCTGCTGTCAACTTTTATCTTACAAAGTGCGCACTCTACAGGTCACATTTTTAACGCTCATGAGGCGTGGTCAGAATGATGTCTAGACAACATCTCACTTGACTTCAAACATAGGTCACACTAGTTGAAAAAGTAGATCACCAGATCAACTTTAAGGAAAACAACCTTGTACATATTAGAGGCCACAAATTGAGTGCAATACTTATGAGTCTTAATAAAACCTAGGATAAGTTTGGAAACGGGTCGACCGAGGTAAAAAAGAAGGTCACCATGTTGAATCCAAGGAAAAGATCTTGCATACTATACAGAGGCCACTCACATCTTCAGTGGTAAGCTCATGAAACTTGGTCAGAAATGAGACCTCCAATTGTTCGGAAATCGATAACCCAAACGATAGGCTACCAAGTCAAGTCCAAGATTATTTTTGTTTGCAGCGTAGAGGCTACAAATTCAGTGGGGTGTTCTTGAAACTTGGTCAGAATGTTTGTCTTGTTAATATCTTGGACGCGCTTTGAAAATTTGTCACCTGAGATAAAAAGAAGTATGCCAGCTTCAGGTAAAATTTATGTGTCCCATTTATAAGTGCTCAAAAGCCTGCAGAGGCTGGAGTTTCAGTCCAGTTATCACGAAAAGTAGTTGGAACATTTGTTGTACTAATATATTGGACAGTTTTGTAAATGAGCACCTTTCAAAAAAAAAATGATAATAGATAAACTTACTGTGTACCAGAGGTCACATTTATAAGCTCAGTTCTCGCAAAACTTTGTCGGAAAGCCTTTCTTGATAATGTCTTGATTGTCTTTGAAAACAAGTCACTACAAGTCAAATAGCAGATAACTATGTCAACCATGTGATCCCCTAAGAAGCCACATTCAGCCTAATGCTTGATTAGAATGTTTGCCTTGAAAATAACTCTTGGGACTTCAAAACTTCGTCTATTCTAGTCAACAGGTACGTCACTAGTTTACATTCAAAACTTATGTGCTCTCTAGAAGCAACATCTTCTGTGCATTGCTTGGTCAAAATACTTTTCTTGATATCCCAAAGGAATTGCCATTCGATAGCCACATGTGCTGTACAATGTTCATAAAATTCAGATTGTTGGTTTCGGTAACAACTTGTTAACAAATGTAACAAATACTTTTTCCCTCTAAGCCACTAGCGACCAATTACAGCCATTACAGCCCTCTTGATTGTGATCTCAAGGATAGCAAAAGGACCACAAGACTTTGAGAAATGTCATTTATTTAAACCAGTCACTAACACTTATACGCCTTCAATGTTGGTGACCATGTCAACTGTTAACGCATGCCTTTTGACACATTTCACAACCCAGGATAGGCAGCAGAAAGGAGAAACCACTGAACGAACGCAAGAACCTTCTTGTAGCTACGGAAACAGTGCGTAGAAAAAAAAGCTGCATGTTCTAAGCTATTGCCCCCGTCCTACATGGAACAATCTCTGTTAGATGCGGGGACGTAATATTGTCGTATTTGTATTGTCGTGAACTAGTGTAATTTTGCCCCGAAACTACAAGTAAGTCTCAAGTATTGTTTGTCCAATGTCTAGATGTCTTTGACCCTACCTCTTCACCGGACGAAAAACTTGTCCATTTGGAAAGAATTCGCAAAAAAAATGTTTAATGTGAATTAAATGACGGGTTTGCATTTGATAGCCTATTAAAGCATGTTTTCAGAAGCATCTCTCCTCAGGTCATAAATAGGATCATTTGGTAAAGGCTTTAATAGCTAAATGCAAAAAAAAACAATCTTGGCATAAAGGGTACCGACAAACACGTGACAACATAAGGACGCAATTAATGAGAAACAGGGCAAACACCAACAACAGCTCACACACTTTCATTGTCACTCGTCACAACTCAGCCAATTCCATAACTACATACATGTAACACCTCGTTCGAATCAAGGTGGTTGCCATTTTGAAATAGTCACATGATCTAAAATATGACGGCGCCCATGAAATTACAATATCACCGAAAGAACAATCACAATGAAGTTATTATCATGTTACTCACTATTTCAAAATGACAAACAATAAACAAATTTTGTTTTATGAACCATGATAAAAATCATCCACGGAATACAGCTTTTTTGATATTGTGCACTTTTCGCTTTACGTGTTTTAATAGTCCACAAAGGTCGCCTTGTCTTAGTAACGACAATTTCGTCTTTGTGTTTATCAAGTATCACTCGTCACAACTCGGCCGATTCCGTACCTACATCTAACCTCGTCTGTATAACGGTCGTTTCCATTTGAACTACCAATCACGTGATCTTATACATGGCAGCGCCACTGTAAGTCGTTTAATAACGACATAAACAACCTCGATGAAGTTATTCACATCTACTCTATCTGTCAGTGAAAATTTCAATCGGAATTGAAAAAACAACGTTAAAAAATGAATGTACAAACTGTTTGTCAACTGAAATAAACTTAGAAAGATTTCGAGAGAAAATTGAGGCTCAAGTTTTTTTTTTTACGAGGAGCCTTACAATTTTCAGAACGATAAACCGGCGTATTTCCGGCGATAAAATGTACCATGGAGGTGCATATCAAGCTACCAGATACAGCCAAGGGACTCGATAGCTCCGATCACTCGAGGTCTGCCGAATGGGTCAAATGTGTTACATAAACTTAGTAAGTACCCGTATGATACTAAATATCTGCATGGCACTATACCCGTTGTTTCTCTTGTAACATTCCGGGTACTAGTTTATATTTCGTTCAACAGGAATATAAAACAATTTTAAGATTGACCTAGATTATAAAAGAGTAGACAGATAAATAGAAAAATGCGACCTCGCGACACAGTTAACGCTAGACTTTTGTCAATTACCATCTGTCAAAGCAATTAACACAGTTTCCTCGTCTCGTAATTCAATAATCTACTTTTAGTTCGACAAATAATGGTTTTTAGCAAGACCTTATTCTCTCCAAATATTCTTCTGCGACAATATAATGTATCATTTGCATATACTGAAAAGCCCAGCGCAACATTACAGAATAAGTACCATAATTATATTTCGGAGTATTTATCTATTATTATTTGGGAATTTGATACTTTGTGTACAGGATTTAACTAGTGTTATTTTGTACTAGTTCTACAAATAACTCAACTGCATTAATCTTAACTTAGTGACACTTTAGTACCGTTAAAATATGCACACCAGAGGTCGTGTATATAACGAGATAAGGGTGAACAGTAAAAAAGCAATGTCAGTATTTGGCAAAGTTTATTTATTCTTTTAAAATAGGCTCCGTCACGACATGAGCAGATGAAAACCATTATCATAACTAAACGATATTTTCCCCCAGAGTCTGTCGGCTATTATATAAACGCGACTTCTTTCGACGTCTGCACGATTCTCGGAAACTCAGAACGATTTCGTAAGTTATAACCTTGACTACGCGGACGATTTAGACGTATAACCAAGATCAGACTGCACAGAACAAAAGATATGACTTTACTTTCTGTGCAGGAAAAGCCCCTCTTTTCGCCTATTGCGCTGAAAGGAATAACAAGGATGTCATGAATACTGAAATAAACAGGGTTTAGAGATTTACTTCATATTGCGGCAACACATTTTGTAAACGTGGTAATTTGCTCAGCACTTCCGTTTTATCACCAGGTGTCACACCGGTAAATTTTTTGTACAATTAAGATCAAGTGTTATAGCCGTTTACCGAACGACAAGACTTTAGACTAGTCCAAATTGAAAACTTTTGCAGACAACAAATTAAATGTGGCTATGTAATCCTGAGTTACGCCGTGCTCTTTAATGTGCTTAGTGTATAGCAACGTCACACGGGATCTATGTTAACTGTCTCATCCGAAAAAACTTTTTTGTGTGTGTGTGTTTTAGATGGCCAGCCGTGGGATTGAACCCACACCCTCAAGTGGCCCGAGAATTGATGTTGAGAAGGCTAATGCTTTACCACTTGAGCTAGTGGGGCTGATCTCCTCTGCACTGTCCAAAATGTCGAGAATTTAAACCGCCAAAAGAACAAAAGAAACTCGACAACGCAATAACAATTTGGGCTGTTACTGTGACTGACTGCAAACAATGGCATATCGCCAATAACGGACTATATGTAAGTGAAGGAAAGAACTTTGACATTGCACATATTTGTTCTTTTACCATATTTGACAGAAATAATAGAAATCGCAAAGGCGTAGCCCCCATAACGCCCATAACGCACCATATGCAAGTGTGGAAAAGAACTTTGACATTGCATATATTTGTTCTTTTACCATATTTGACTGAAATAATAGAAAACGCAATGGCGTAGCCCCCATAACGCACAATACTAACGTGCGTAAAAGATCTTTGACATCACAGTATTTGTGCTTTTATTTTTACTTCCTTTTTTTTCTTTGGTTTGCTGACTTAATTAAGAGAAAATGCAAGGACAGAACGCCCATGACACAATATATGCAACTGCAAAAGGGGAAACATGGGACGTTTTGTCACCACAATATCGTTGGTTAAAGATAAGTCCTAACAGCCAGAGAAAAAACGCAGTCCGCACTGGCTGACATGGGTCGATACCTTTTTCCAGATGCATGGACCCCCCTTTTCACAAAGCATGGCTCATATATAGGTAATCTTCATTTGTAAACCGGACACGTCATAATACTGAAGTTCCATGATGGCCTTCAGAAAATGAAATGAATTTTCTATCGGTCTAAATCTATGCAGCCTTGCAAGTTGCAACCGTCAGTGGTGAAATAATAACAGACGCATGGGTAATAGCAAAGTGTTTCGACGCACGTCAGCCTGCTAAGGGTCAATATTTTTGCACATCCATTATTAAAAAGGCCTTTTCACACAACAAGATTCAAATCTTTATTGCCACAGTTTCCCTCTTCAACGTCCTTGTAGCCCCCACTCCAGTTTTTTTCTGAAGTTAACTCGTAGGCTGCTAAGCGCGACTCACTGACCTTTTGCGGACATTGTAGATCAAGATCAGACTGCACAAAACGTGCAGTCTGATCTTGGATCTACACTGTCCGGTAAGGAGATATTTTTTTTCCAAAAAGTAAGTTTGAAATAGCACGGTTCGGGTTTTTTACTATCGGCTTGAAAGTTTTCTTCAACTTATTAAGCACGAGAAGGGTTAAGGTATCATATTTAATGGCTATAAGAAATAAAATATTATTAGAGGGACTTTTTGCCAGTTAATTCGCAATACTTTACAAGTTATCGTCAGTATTTGACAATCTTTCAGTCTTCGATATTGTTATTGTGGTATGGACCTGCGACTGCATCGTGTTATTGAATTCCTGCATTCGATGAAAAAGGTTGTTTCTCATAAAATTCAAAACCGAGGGGAAAAAAAGAACTTGAAAAAGATTAGATTGTTGACGCTGCGCGTTCATTGAATATGCATGACAATAATGTCGAATTAGGAATCATGGTTCAATGTAACGTCATAGAGGAACTCAAAATGGAAGTCATATATTTGCTTTTTTATGGAATTTTCGCTAATTGATTGATGGAACTTTGCCTAATTAATGTATAATTTAATGTCTACACTGTCAACATCAGCATTTTATGTCTTCTTCAGCTTGGAAAGAGTTTAAGGCCTACCGTAGAAATCGTATCCTCTCTTTCAACATTCATATGTTGACACAAACAATATTAAACCCAACACACTTTCTGAATTTGCACTTAATACCCATCGTCTTCACTGAATGAGGGTCAAAGCGGCCCAACTTCCAAAACGACCCGGTACCAAACCGACCCTGTGCCAAAATGGCCTTTACCAAAACTTTCCTCTATTTTTGGAATTCTTCAAATACGTGGGGTGATCAGAAAGATCGTGGACCACCTCGTTATTTTGAAAACTACTACACTTAGGATTATACAAATTTGCATAGATGAGCATTAAATAATCTGGTAACTGACTCACGCATTCAAATGTTGTCATATTAAAGTAGGTAGAGTATGACGTCATTTTAATGACGTCATATACTGCATTAGTGGTCCAAAATATCGGACGACGTTTTATTTGAGCCGAGAGTAATCATAAAGTTTTGCGTCAAACTCGGAAAGTATTTATCGGAAATCCAAACCGATTTAGAAACAGTTTAAGGGGACTCTGCACTCAAGGAATCTGATATTCGTACATGGATCGGACCGGTTTAGACAAGGGTGCGATACTGTTAAAGATGACCCTAAATCTGGCCGTCCATCAACATCAGTCAGAGACAAAATCATAACGGATGTAGAGCAGCATGTAAAACAAGATCGCCGAGATGCTGTCAGGAAAATAGCTGACACATTTAACATTTCATATATAAGTACTCAGGAGATTTTGACTGAGAGTCTTGGAATGTCGCGTGTTTGCACAATGTGGGTACCTCGGCAACTGGCGCCCGAGAAAATGGGGGTTAGGGTCGAAATCTGTTAAGAATTTCAGAACGCATTAGGGTAGAGGGTCAAACTTTACTGATCGTATTGTAACATGCGATGAAACAGAGGTACACTTTACCGACACTGAATCTAAACGACAAAGCAGCGTATTGAAACATCTAACATCGCCTTCCGCTAGTAATGCCAACCTTTCAAAGTCACTTGGTAAAGTTATCTACATCAAGTATTTCTGTTCTCCTGTTTTTCTTCTAAATCATGTTGTATCTTTACATACTACAGTCAATTCTGAGTTTTATGCCCACATTATTCAAATAAATTTCACGAACACCATACGAAAAACACAGCCAGAAGTCCTACGGAGTGACGTCAATTTACACCAAGATAACGCCCTAGCTCACAAAGCCACATTTGTACTGGAAACTTTGCAAAAACTAAACAAAGAAACACTTGCCAACGCTCCTTATAATTTAGTCCTGACTCCATGTGACCTCTGACTAGTTCCTGTTTTGAAAGATTTTCTATGTGGCATACACTACGAGAGCAGAGAGGAGCTAACCCTCGCTACGACCGGGTCCTTCATAGTAACGTCACGTGACGCGCTCCCACACGTGCTTCGCGCGTCGAAATCAAGAATGAATACATGCATAGAACTCAAAGGAGGCTACTTTCAAAAATAGTGAACACTCCAAGTTGTTTTTCATAACAATATTCAGATACTGGCACTGGTCCGCGTTCTTTCTGATCACCCCTCGTATTTTGGAAGTTCTTTACAGTCATTTAAAACGCTAAATTAATTTTCTATGCAATTCTCTCTCTCTCTCTCTCTCTCTCTCTCTCTTCCAACACTTATTTCTTCAAATCAATCACCTTTGTATCCATTCGTTTATCCGTTCCTCTATCTTATCATTTTGTCTTAATCATTAGTTTGCCCCTGAAAAGCTAGGTCTGTCTGTCTGTCTGTCTGTCTGTCTGTCTGTCTCTCTCTCTCTCTCTCTCTCTCACCAGGTTCTAATGTCAGACAGGGTCTAGTAGCATTGAAAGAATCTAATGCAAAATATTGGTGACTGAAGAGAAACTACAAGATAGGTGCATTGGTTGCCTCCATGTAACTAAAATTATGTTTGAAACGGCATTAACCAACATTTTCTCCTTTTTCTACAATGTTATCTACCTTATTAAAGACAGCAACCATCCTTTCAGCTACATTTATTTTGTCGTCTGCACATGCTTTCGATTTGGTCGAGTCCAAAATGCTCCTGTTTGGTAAGGAGTTACACGTCTATTTGACCCTTTACCAAACGACAGTGTTACAATAAAACTATTCTCCAAGTTGAAAGTATTTGCAGACAAAAGAATACTACTTCTCAAAAATTGAAACTCGTTCTTAAAAGGGTTGTAAACATGGTATGATAAGGAAAAAATGCTGGCTACAGCATTTTCTCCTTTCTACACCAGATTTTCAAAAGGAATCTTCCTCATGGTCATTAAAACTCGGGACAGTGTGATAAAGGGGGTTAATATGCATAAGATCATTACAAGTAATTAATTCTCATAGCTTTGGAATAATACATTTGAACGAAAGTTTTTATCTTGTATGCTAGAATAAAAATGCAGACGATATAAATCCAAGTTCAGACTGCACGTTCTGTGCTGTCTGGTCTTGATCTATGCCGTTCACAAAAACCTTTTGTTAAATGGTGTTTTACGCCACTTTCAACATTATTTCAGTTATATCGAAGCAACAGCTCACATATTTTATTTACGTATGTTCTGGGTCTCACTAGTAGGTGAAGGTTCTGAAGTGCCTTGCCGAAGGACACTCCCGAGATAAACCCAGCGCTTACAATGAGGCTTGAACCGGGGACCTCCTGTATAAGAACTCTACACTTTATACCCCAGAGCCAGACAGGAAAACATCTTTACTTTCGCATATGGTTAACTGTTTGCTACAAGACAAAACTTCAGGCTGGACCATTTTAAAAGTATCTGCAGACAGTGAACTACATTTGGCTAAAATGGTGGGATATCTGTGAAAAGGAAAAAAAAAAAAAAATTGTGGAAAAGGAAAAACCAGCGTTCTTTTCCTTTCCCTACAGTGTTTTCAAAAGCCTTCCCCGTCACGGTTGTTAAAAGGCGGGAGTTAAAAGAGTTAAAGAGATGAGAACCTAGATTTTGCGTCCTATAGTTTCTAAATCGCTACTAAAGCATAAAAAGACTTATACTGCTAATGCACACAGACCACGAATCCCACAATTTTTAGGATTTGTAGATGAATCGTAATCAGTTCGTGAAATCCTAAGTGAATGGTGTATATTCGTAAAAATGTTCTTGCAATTCTTGAGCAATCGGGAATTCATGGCAAAAGTTTTGAGCTGTTCAAATCTTGGCTACGAACTACCGATTCCAAAAAATCGTATTTAATTCCTAACAAAGTCGTCGTGCATTCTTATGCATCGTAACTATATCGTTATTGATTCGGTGATGTGCCCGACTTTACCTCTCAGTTTTACCACATCGGCATGTTCCCTATGTACAGGGTGTCCAAAAAGTCGTGCACCATCCTGATAACACATTCATTGTTACAGATGCTCAATTTGAGCACCATTTTCAGTACTAAAACGCTTTACTCTCCGCAAAAAGCTGTTTTGAACATTCCGTAGGGTATCCGGTGGAACGTTGTGACACTCAGTTACTGACCATTACTGAAAATGGTGCTCAATTTGAGCATCTGTAACAATGAATGTGTTTTCAGGATGGTGCACGACTTTTTGGACACCCTGTATAATACTTGTATGTGGTGCAAGTCCAGAACAGATCTTGCCATCTTGTTTTGCATGATTTGAAGCTTAGCTGTCCACTTCTTGTTTATGCCAAAAATACCAAAATACACATATGTAATTAAAATGACACTGAAAATAACAGATTTCTAGTATGATACATCAGAAATCTACTTTTATGATACAGAAACTTAAGGCGTGCATTTACTTTATCTAATAATGAACATGTCATTATTTCCTAGATAAGATCTGGTCAAGAAATGTACCAAGATAATTAACGGCTGAAGTTGAGTTTATCAGAGCACCATCACAGGAAACACTGACCTTGATATTTGCCTTAAAGGTGGCCCTTCAGATTTTGGGACGAAAATTTTACAAAAATACAAACAAATCATCCTTATACTCCCAAAGCCTTTTAATTTTCATTCATAAAACCTCAGTAGTCGAAAACCGTCCGACAACAAGAGAAATTAGAGATTAGAGACACCGACGGGAAACACGGTCTATTTTATATGAGCAACTCGCTCATTTACATACCGGAAATACACAGACGAAGCTTCAAACATAGCGTCCAAAGAAGACATTATAGTGGAAAATAATTACATGTTTGTTATGTTATGGAATTTAAGCGTCATTAGTCACGTGCCAGTCACTTGACATTCCCACAATGCTTTTTTGATTTTTGGCGCGAAATCTAAAAATACCTTAAGAGGATACGTAACCTTTTAAGGGAACACCATCAAAAAAAATTTTTTTTGCAATTTTATGATTCTTAATTATTGATGATTTGTATTGTTTTATCATATAAATTTCAGTGATATATATATTTTTTAATTTGGTGAGATGTAAAAAATCTAAATACCCACCTTTAAAGATGCCCGTCTACAGCCGGTAAACAAAAACGCTGTTAAATTTCAAACAATTTAGAATGGTACAGAAATCAGTCCTTTGTGTAAACATGGATAAATTACTGACATATATGGTGTTGTCACGGAGAGAGGTTAGATATATAAGCACTTGAAACCTGCCTTGCTGTTGAGCTAGCTTTTACAGCGATGCGGTTTGGTGTATTTCTCTCCGTAATAGTTAAGCAACGTGCATTATAGTTAGTGCCTACATTTGGTGGCAGCGGTGGGATAATGACAACTGCCGGTCTGGAGTTGCCTTACCCATGTATATTCCCCTGGTTTATTTATATGTACATGTTCGTATATAAGTCTCGAGGTCGAGACTTGTCGAAGGGGGAAGTAATGTCACGGAGAGAGGTTAGATATATAAGCACTTGAAACCTGCCTTGCTGTTGAGCTAGCTTTTACAGCGATGCGGTTTGGTGTATTTATCTCCGTAATAGTTAAGCAACGTGCATTAGGTTAGTACCTGGATGGGTTGCCAGGTCGTTGCACGTTACAGTGTAATTGAAAAAAAAGAAGCACGGAGATTTGTATCAGAAACCGAACATTGGTCAGAAGAAAACTGGTTGACGATCGAAGCTGTAAACAATGGCGGTGCGTCACGGAAATTTATCGTTGGTTTCCGCCTAGAGTCAGATACGGTGTAATTTGCATATAGGTCGCGACCTCCGTCTGAAAATCGAGGCTGCAACAGAGAAGCCTTCATTTTCCTTTGTTTACCTCATTAGACACAGGGCGAAGGTCAAATATAGTCACGTGACAGAATGCATGATCCTCATACGAATCTACCCGAGTGTATAACGGATATATCGAAATCTTCGATTCAAAAACCGGAAACATGGAAGGCCGCAACTCAGCGAAATGCATTTTCTATCGACCGTAATCTAAGCAACCTTGCAACCGTCAGGCGCAATATTTGGCATGAGGGTATAAGAATGACTATAGTTTGATAAAATAAAGACAAAATGAGTTAAAACTGGCTGAAAATGAGTATAAGGGCCTCTTTAACCGTCTGTTATGAACCAAAAAGGATAGATTCTATGTTGCCCAGGTGTACTGACACCTTATTGTCAATATGGCAAGAGGTAACAAGCTTAACCCTTAGGCTGCTCAGCGCGACTTATTGACCTTTTGCGGACAGTGTAGATCAAGATCAGACTGCAGAGAACGTGCAGTCTGATCTTGAATCTACACTGTACGCTGAGGAGATATTTATCTCCAAAAATACGTTTGAAGTAGCATTGTTCGGGTTTGAAAGTTTTTTTTTTTTGACTTATTTAGCAGGATAAAGGTTGAGGTGTTCAGATAGTGCCTCTTCAACAGACAACAAGTCTCTGTCAGAAACCAAAATTGCAGAATCCTCTGCATAAAGAAGTTTTTTTTTAACCACAGCAGTCATGTCATTTACATATATTAACATCAAAAATCCTTAAAAAAAAAAGATAGACGGCGTAAGTTTGAAGTAGACAGTGTCCCTCAAGGTAACCAGACCGTCACTGTACAGAATCCTTCGTCATGTACAATCCCAAACACTGTACATTTCCGGTTCTGCATAGTGAATTACATTCGCCTTAAACTTTGACCTTGGTAGAACTTTTCATTTCTGCTTTTTAAACCGTATACCACTAAGTCGAAAATTTTAATGAACTTTCTAAAAATATTGAGCAACATGGAAAAAACGCTGGTAAATAATGTTTTTCTTTCCCTTCAAAGACAATAAATTTTATTTTCATCATCTGAGACGCATTTAAATTGTCGTCTGCAAATGCATTTATTTCGGACCACTTTACAGGTTTGTCGTCTGGGAAAGTGTTAATAGAAGACAAGATTGGGACTGTATGGCCATATTAGGAAACAAACAGCCAAAACAAGACTCTCTTCAGACGTCAAGAAAATTTAAAACACAACCATATAAACACTTTGGCTCTGAAATTCTGTCCGTAATTACTATGCATTGAACTAAAATCAACCTCGTCTTATTTACATAATTGCCACGTCTGTTTTGTTTTACACGTGACAACGCCAAATGACAAGTATATATTTCAACAAAATTGTTTTTATACAATCATGGTTTTGTTGTTTAGATACCAGTCATCAAATTCTGTTCCAGACATTGGGCTTGGAGAAGAGCGTCAGCCTCTAATGCTTTAACTTTTTACCGAAAAATAAAATTTTCGATTTTTCCAAATTTAAAGCACTCGCAAAAGACAAACTGGAATGTGATTCATAGTATGAAATTTGTGTGTCAAAGGTTAAAAAAACATTGTGGAAAAAGGAGAAAATGCTTTTCACACAGTTTTCAAAAGCTTTCTGTCGCGATCGTTAAAGCTTAGTATTGTGAAGTAAAGGCTTTTAAGGCCAATGTTGAATAGTTTAGTTTAAACATATTTATTTTACATAGATTGAGAAACAAGTTCTTACAACTTATACTAATCTCTCTCGATTCTGCTTCCTGTACTCGCGCCGAATGTATGGGCCAATGAAAAATCCCAAAGTTGATACCCGCCCCTGGGTATCGAACTCAGGACCTTATGATTACGAGGCCGACACTCTACCTTACAATCATGGACACCACCCAATGTTGAATGAGCCCCATCTAGATCACTGGTCACATCTTTAGGGAGTATTCGTTTACAATACTCGTAATCATAGCACTAGATTTCCATGAATTTGAGTTTCACAACTTATTTCTGTATATATTATAAATACTAAAAAGTTTCGCACCTGCCATGTTTTAAAGCAATGGAAGTACGTTTACTGCTTTCAAATTGCGCAGGTTCCCGAATCGTTGCGAAGCGAACACTAATAAAACGGGTACCACGGTAATTGAAACGCATTGTTTACTTTAACTCTATAGATATTGTACAGTAAATACTTAAATATAACTTGGTATGGATAATAAACAGCTAAAATGAAGTGAGTTTACTTGAAAGTCCGACATAACCTTGATACCCGTATTGGCAGTGTTCTCTTTGGGACGATTCGGGAACCGGTGTAATTTATAACAAGTGAACGAACTTCCGTTGCCTTAATGCATGGCAGCTGCAAAACCTTCAAGTATTTATAATATATGACAGAAATAGATGTAAGTTGTGATACTTTAAAGCCACGGAAACCGAGTACCCGTACTCATAACATAGAAATTATTCACTATTACTGTAAGTCGGGGCAGTTTTCTTTATAAAAGGCATTATAGTAGCCGCAATGTTTTGGTGAACATTTAGGAAAATTTGTTTTTCTGGAAAATTTTATTGGTTACTAGGGGCATAGCTAGCCAAAATAAAGGTTTAAGCAAAAGTAATACCGAAGGTATTACCCGAGGCGTGTCGTGCCGCCGGAGAGCGGGGAGGGGGATTCCCCCCTCCCCTCCTCCCCCCCCCTCCGAAATTTTTTAAGTTTAGTAGCGATTTTTTGGCCTCTGGTGTGTTCTTTTTTGGGCAAATTTCTCTTTTTTTTTTTTTTAAAAGTGTTCGCAAAGTTCTGCGTTTTTGCGTACAGGCAGCTAGGTCCGTGGTTAAAAGATACACTACATATGTTCAACACAAACTCTACAAAATCAAAGACAAAAAACCAAAGTGCTTCATAAAATCTTAGAAACATCGCACCATTTTATGCCAATAAAAGTATCACAGATGTCATAACCATTCCATGAAATAATTGCGATGCATTATTCATGCCATATTCCTTTTTACGTGGATGCTATAAAACTATGATACCAGGAACGTAAAGCACGAGTTTCCATATTCATGATGCGATCTGAATAATTTTACCCTTGACCCTTTACCTGTTTGTTTGTTTTGGAGTCTAACGCCGTTTTAAAAGCTTAGGTTATATCAAGGCGGTCAGTGCACCTACGAATGTGTTTCCTGGCTTTCTCACATCTATGGTGGCATATTTCTGCCACGAGATACTAGATGAGTATTTAAAGAAATACATCGCGATGAAACAAACTTTCCTGGAAATATTATCTAGGTAATAAAAAGTTTCATGATGAAAATATCTTGATAATTCTCACTTTTATCACGATTTTTATGTGTTTGCGCCGACAACTGGCATCCAAGGTATCTATAAATAGATACATCTTCGTCACCAACCTAATGCTCGTAGTTCGAGTAGATGGTATTTTAATCGTGTGAAATGGCTTCACCAACATAACAAGAAAATATTGATGCATTACATCAATGGCGCCGCAAATCAGTTGTTTCTGAAATAGGGCACATTACAGCGGGTTAATTTTTTTACGCCAAGGGCATCACTTGAACAAACTTCGTAGAGGTCCACGTGGTGATACTACATGACAAATATTAAAACTCTGGGCCATCTGGGATACGATCTGGTTTTTATCGATCTGGCAATTAAAGTACGGTATTTTACATGTTAGAAAACAAAAAGAATCAGTCCAAATAGAAAAAAAAAACAAAGTTGGTACAGGCTCGATCTGGTAATGAAAGTACCGTATTTTTATATGTATGTTAAAAAAAACCACACTGAACCAGTCCATATAGTAAACAATATAGCTACCTCCACAGGCACTTTTCAAAAGCGAATAAAAATATAGTGCCGCCATTCATGCTGCGCCACAATAAAAATATAGTGCCGCTGCCCATGCGGCGCCACAACAAAGAGACTTTAGTTCATTCATCTGTTGCCAAAATTTACAAATTAAGTTACGATTGTAGGTAATTTGAATTTTAACATACCGCCATCTTTTGAAGTAAAAAACTACCGAGTTCATCCAAATGATAAATTTTCTATTTATAGATATCGAGAAACAGGTAGAACCGTCGCGATAATTGGAAGCCGCTCGAAAGCGGCTTCCAGTAGGAATGTACCTGAACTATTTACCATGTAGATGATCAGTAATTATTCGATTGGTCATTATTTTTGTAAAATTTCTAATAATGTTGTGTTGTTGTGACGGAATTACTCCACATGACTCTTTCTTAAATATTCCAACAGACCTACATGAAATTCAAGCCTGGTTTTCTTGCAATATATAGTTCATTCCCAAATAACAATAAAAAATACAGAAAGATAAATATCCTTTCATTGGATAGTCCCCCGAAGTTTTCAAACATATAGGATTCCTTCTATTTTCCCAAACGAAGTTGTTATGCTTTCCGTTTATCACAAGCTTTCCTACCTCTCAATGGTTTTCGCATTTGTCTACTTTTTTACAAAACAAAATAATGATGATTATGATATAGAGAGCATCTTAGAATATGATAATCAGAAGTAATTTTATGTACAAGTTTTTCGTCCAAGTTTTAATCTGTAACGACGGTTAACCTTTGATCAAGGTATAGACTGGTTACCTCCCTACACAAGAGGCGTCTACGTCAGCTATTTATAGAATACTTGCAGAAAGATAACCCTTTTTCTTCCCTTCGTCGACACTTCAGCCGAATGGATTTTTGTTACACGAAACATCTACCTTATGAGACCTGTGAAATTTAGCATTTACTGTATTGTGTGTCGAAGCTGTTATGATCAGACTGTACGTGCTGTACGGTATGGTCCTGATGTACAAAACCCTTGAAACATGACCAAGGTTCAAATTTAACGGTCGCAAACTCGCAAAATGCGAGCTGAAATGAAAAAATGCGAGTGCCAAATTCTAACAGTCGAAATAATTTGCGAGTGCGCCGGAAAATGGGCAAACCTACCGCTTAAAAATCTGAATTAATCCATAAATGCGGTCGTTTTTCGTGTACACTGAATTGCCGTATGCGGTGTAGAACTATCCTTTGAGAGTATCACCGACCATGTGACCGGTATTTGTAGAGACGCTTGTTGCGATATTGTAAATACACGTATCCGACATTTAAAGCGCGTAGACGATTCTGACGTTGTTTATACGTCTGCATTGCCTCGCTGAGAGTATGGAGCGGAAAATATCCAGTTTTTTCGGCAAAAGGCCGGATTCCGTGACATCGCCGGAATATTTATTTAATATAAATTAATGATCAAACAGTTTGTCCAAACAAAGGATATTTCTTTGCCATGCAGAATGTGTAGAGTCTGAGCTATAATATTGTATGAACAAACAGAGGAGACCCACTCAACAATATTTGGACTCTCCCAAATTGAAAGTGTCTGCAGACGACAATTTCAAAATTGGTACAAAGGAAACTTAATTCTCTAATAATGTAGAAAACATTGTGGAAAATGGAGCAATTGCTCAATATGAGCAATTTCTCCTTTTGCCACAATGTTTTCATAAGTTTCCCATTTCAGAGTCGTTAAAACATGGGACTGAGTGGCAATGAGTTAAAATATTGCTAGATCTAGTACAAAATTGAGTTTGGCTAGTAGAAAAAATGGTCACTAGCAAATTTTTGCTAGTTGAAAAAAAAGTTAAATTTGACCCCTGATGACGTATGGATCGTGATGTAAATTGACTACAGTAATTATAATGGTGGTGCCTGGTGCTCTAAGGGTTGAAGCTGCTCGAAAATGACGGAAATAGATGAAGATCAGACAGCACATAGCCCGTGTAATATTTTTTTAATATTCTATAAGATATTTCGTAAATATAAAAAAAATCTTGTTTGTTTTCCTTACTCAGTGTATCTATTTCGTTATGTAGTCGAAGGGTTAAAGTTATTACAAAACCTATTACTGTGAATATACAACTTTTTACGTCGCTGCTGGTCAAAGGTTTAGAACAGCTCTTGAAATTTACATTACAAGTTTTACACTGGGTTTGTACAAGGCCTATGCAAAAAATGGTTCAAACTACTGTTTAGTAAACGAAATATGTATAGTAATAGTTATTATGTTGTAGTTGAATAGATCCAGATCTTTAAATACTTAAAAAATGGGGTTTTTTGTGTGTGTGGCTGCCATTCAGAAATAATAGAAACGTGGTTTGTGCCAACTGTACAGACTATGATCAGAATAATTTTGGAGATGCCATGCAAAAGTTTTTTGTTTCTACAGTAGAAACGTAAAGATTCACTGTGTTACAAGCATGCTAAGATACTTTTTGACAAGCAAGAAGATAATCTTTTAGAAAGTTAATTTTTTTTTGAAAAATGAAACACAAAGAAGAGATCACTGATAAAAATTGTAAATACATGTAAACATCATATGTGAATAACATTCTTAATATCACTTTGAATAATTGGTAACTTAAATAATTCCGTAGTATTGCCTTTGATGCCGCTACAGAAGTTTCCTTTCTAAAATCATTTGATAAATGGAAAATGGTGTATTTGAATGGGCAATTTTTCCATTTTCAAATTTCGAGTAGAAACTTAAAAATTCCGATGCTTTTACGTTTTTTTTTTTTTTTTTAATATAATAACAAGATTATTTAAGATTCCTCTCTAAACTTCTTTTTTTTTTTAATAGAATTAGAATACATGTACATATTATTTTCTTTTTCTTTTTTCCTTGCATTTTAGTCCCATTTGTCATGATTTTCCGTTGGTGGGGGCTGGGGGTAAAAACAGATACAAAAAATGTAATCACAATTTCTCAAGAAAGTCAATATTTCTGAAAATGTCCACCAAAAGATTGCGGCTTCTATGATGCTATGCATCATAAATTTGTCTTGTCTTATCTCGAATATCAGTTTCGTACACGAATGAGAAATTTTGCATTATAATAATTACTGATCAATGTAAATTTTTCTAGATAACAAAGTTTATCATGATTTTTTTTTTCAGAAAACGTTTCACTATCTAGATAAGATTTCCAGGAAACTTTGACTTATTGCGATAGTTTTCTAAAATTATACCGATAGTTATCTCGTATATATCTCGTGGCAGAAATATGCCACCATACCCACATTATATTTCTTTTTCATTTTAATATTTTTTCACAGGGTATTCTTTGTCTCCACTTTCTGTTATTTAGAGCACTATTTAAAAAAAAACCTCTTTACCGAACAACATTTTGGCTAACCTAAACTGAAAGCATTTGCAGACTACAGATTAAAAGTAACTGAAATGATGGTAATTGTCTTTGAAGGTGAAGAAAATATTGTGGGGAAAAGGAGAAAATGATGGTTACCGGCATTTTCTCCTTTTCCTACAATACATTCAAAAGCCCTTTTCCTCATGGTAGTTTAAAGTCGGGATTGTTTGGAAAAGGGTTAAAAACACGATCTTTTGCCTTGCCGCCCACCAATGACAGAAATTAGAAACCAAAATGGAGGTCGTCATATTGTTAGTTCGTGTTTGTGAACTGATGAAATGGGAGAAAATTTGATACTTTTTACCTTTTCAACTATTCAATGTTTTTTTTTTAAGTTCTGATTTCAGTAATTATAGAAAATCTGTGGCTGATCTCACCTGGGCGAGTAATGAAATGTCTCTTATTATCCTTTTGATAAACACACCCTTGTTTTTGTGACCCTAAAAGAGAAGGCTTATGAAAAAAAAAGTGGAAAAAGGAAAAAAAATGCCGATTCTCAGCATTTTTTTCCTTTTCCCACAAGGTTTTCTACACTTTCACAGACAATTACCATAATTTCAGCCACAATTAATTCATCGTATGCAAATGCTTTCGATTCTGAAAAGTCTAGGATGTCATCGCCGAGCCCCAGTAGCGCAGTGAGTAGCGCACAGAGTTTGAGAACAGGGGGTCCCTGGTTCGAATCTCTAGCTTTGCCAATTTCTTTCCGAGGATTGATAATAGTCATTGAGAGAGGATTCATTCTCTCTCACCACTGATCATTGTTTTGACGATGGTTGTGTGAGAAAGCAGCCAGTGGTTTGGGAAGACTACTATGCAAAGTAATAAAGTAACGGTAACAGAAACTCCGGGAAAGCATAGATAGGTGCACTGGCTACAGCGATATAACTGAAATAATGTTCAAAACGGCGTTAAACACCATACAATCAATCACAGACAATTACCGTCATTTCAGCTACATTTAATTTGTCGTCTGCAAATGCTTTCGATTTAAACAAGTCTAAAATCTTATGGTTTGGTAAAGAGTTAAGAAAACATTATCGAACTGCTGTTCAAACTGACAATGCAGGTCACGTGATCCAAATTTTAACCTCTGTACTCATCTGAACTAATCAAGGTTCGAAAAATATCTATTGAATCTAGGATAAAAGAAAACAAGAAATAACTAAAAAAAAAAAGACGGCGTAAATTTTGCTAGCAAATAGGCAGGGGGCCCTTAGAATAAAGATTATCTACATTTTTTTTTTACCACAGGGGCCCTTAGAATAAACATGTCTACGTTTTTGACCAATCACAAATTTCTACTCATTCATCTGTTATCACTACCAAAAAGTAGGTCAAAAACCAGCACATTCAGCTACGCTGAAAAAAGGCTGGAACAATAAATCAAGCATCAAAGGCCAAAACCAAGATCGTACTGCACGCAAGTACAGGTTTACCTTAGTCCAATTATTCGTATTGGAGGTCAAAGGCCGTGATATGCTGCGGGATTTGATAATTTTCGAATCACTTACTGTTCTAATTTTCCTAGAAAGAAAAATATGTAGAACTCAAAATTTCCACTGAATCAAATATAATTCCATGACCATTAGATTTAGCTTTCCTACATCTTGAACAGTTTGATTGATTGACTGATTGATTGATTGACTCCCTTTTACATAATCTTTATATCCTTGGTTCCAGCAGTACCAGGTTCGGGATCTGAAATGCTTTGCCGAAGGACAATCCCACGAAAAAAACCCCAGAGCTTCGAGTTGGAACGAATCTGGGGCCAATAGATTACAATTCCCACGTCTTCACATACGAGCCACGCAAAACCTCTTGAACAGTGGGGAGGGGGCTGGGGGAGGGGTTGGGGGGCATGGTGATTATCGGAAAGCACCGTTTTTCTTTAAAATAAAAATGCTATCACGGATTAATGTATCTAGTATCTAAAAATTTTCCTTCGTAGGTTTGCTTACCAAAAGTATTTGAATCAAAATGAGTTCATTGACTGTTTTGCTTAGTGCCCAATCTTGGAAAAGGGGGAGAGGGTGTGTGTGTGATTGTTTAAATGCACCTCATTTTTAGTTGAAATAAAAAGAAAATTTTAAACGTTACGGATTTATTTATCTTTTTATAGAGGATTTTCACTTATCTACAAAATTGAGAACGGTTCTTATCGTCATTTTCTAAAAGCCTGTTTGCATGCTTGCATCTCACTGACGCTTTCCACGCCATAGACGACAACAGGAGCCTTCTGCGGACGGCTTAGACCCAAGATCAGTCTGCACAGAACATGCAATCTGATCTTGCATCTATACCGGCTGCTTGTTTCGTCAAACCTATTTTCGAATTTTCAGCCGTCAAAAGATTAACTTTAAATATTTAGCCCTAAAAGAACTAGAGCTGTCACTGAATGTGACTTAATACCTCCGCCAGCGCTTTGACAGAAACAGGCAATTATTTGTACACAGACGCACACACGGACGGACACACGGACGGACAAACAGGCTGATTCCAGTATACCCCCGAAAACATTCGTTTTGCGGGGGTATAATAAACATATATTAAATTAAGTCCTATTTACCAAAATGCAATCTGATAGTTTTCTATTCCTGTACTCCCGAAATCCCTAGTGTTACAATTAACCCTTTGACCGGTTAGCATGAGTCGAGGCTCTTTTGCGGACAGTGTAGATCATGATCAGACTGCACAGAACGGGCAGTCTGATCTTGGATCTACACTGTCCGATGTTGTTATTTATTTTAGGTTAAAATAACCCTTGAAATGGCAATTTATGGTTTTTTTTTTACTATCGGCAGGAAATTTTAATTCAATCTATTTCGCAGGGGTTGAAAGTAGAGAGAGTCTAAAAATACCGTTTTTTTTTTTATTTCAGGAAAATTTTATGTTCATTCATTTTCTTCTGGAGACGAGTTTTTCGTGTCTTACAGCAGACCACTTTTGAAAACATTGTAGCAAAGGAGAACTTGCTCGTGACGCGCATTTTGTATCAGTTTTGGCACATAAGTTTCATCGTTATTCGTGTATTTACAGGTACCTTTGTGGTACACAACCCTAATATTTAATGATCATGAGGCTTTTTTAAAACATCGGCACCGCAACAAGAGCACTGCATGCGGATGCAAACGCTCGGCTTGATTTTCTAGGAAAATTCGAAGTAAAAAGGGGACATAACTATGTCAAAACTATTTGATGGTTACCTGCCCTTGTTGTATGGGTTTCCCTTTCGATAGTTAACAACTAGCCCAAGTCTGAGGTAAATGTCTTCAGTAGCGACAGAAATATTATAAAATGTCAAAGCTTTTACACGACGACGACGCCAGGGCCACGACGATACATGTATATCTATAAGTTTTTTTCGAAAACAACCAAGCACAAAATGAGTTCCTGTTATTCAAAAGTGTTTCCATAAAGTGAAAATGTACGATTTCAAGGTATTTTTAGATAAGGCGCCAGAATTTTTTTTAACTCTTAGGCGGGTAAGCGCGACTCTCTGACCTTTTGCGGACAGTGTAGATCAAGATCAGACTGCACAGAACGTGCAGTCTGATCTTGAATCTACACTGTCCGATAAGGATAAACTATTTCCACTCCCCCCACCCCCCAAAAACATTTTTGAATATCAACATTTGGGTTTTTACTATCGACTTGAAAGTTTCATGTTAGTTATTTAGCAGGATAAGGGTTAAAGGCTTGTGGGAATGTCACTTTCTTTAATAATCAACAACAAACGTTATGTGGTATCGTATTCAAGTAGATTTGTGCTATGACGTCAAAGCTGGTATAATTAAACAACAGATAGTTTCCGATTGTCAAATGACCATCCCGTTATTTTGATGTCAAAGTTGCGCCTAGTGAATGCAGCCGTCCACTTTCTTTACCCTTGCTAAGAAAGATAGTTTGTACCCGCCCAATTTCTTTACGCTTGCTAAGAAAGATAGTTTGTGTATGGTAGCATATTTCTGCCACGAGATGCGAGATAGCTATCATGATAATTTTAGAAAACTATCGCGATAACTTAAAGTTTCCTGGAAATTTTATCGAGGTAGTGAAAAGTTTCCTGAAAAAAATATCACGATAAAGCTACCGTTTTAACTCAGAATTTCTCAATCGTGCACGAAGCTGACATTCGAGATAAAATTATCGTGATAGTTCTATCCGTTTCTCGATATCTATAAATAGAAAATTCACCATTTGGATGAGCTCTGTAGTTTTTGACTTCACAATATTGCAGTAAGTAAAAATTCGAATTATTATCAGTTGTAGTTTGATTGGTAAATTTTGACAAGACCCGAAATAAACAAAAGTCTGTAAAATCACAAAAACGACTGGAAATGCCTCCTACGAAAAACTTTAAAACCATTCAGGGAAAGGGCAAATTCATAACGTTGTACATAGACGAAGATGTTCCGAAACCGTATCTAATTATAGATACCGTGAATGTCAGTTGTGGGCACGAAAGCAAAAAAAAAAAAATCATGATAACAGAATTATCGCAATATTTTATCGTGAATTTTTTTTTATCTAGATAATATTTCCAGGAAACTGTTTAATCACGATAGTTCTCCTAAATTATCGCAATAGCTATCTCGTATCTCACGGCAGAAATATGCCACCATATTTGTGAGTACTTTAATTTTATTTTGATTTATGGCTAGAACGTATGTATGCCACATTAAAGCAGGGATCTTAAATTATGTTATATACAATACCTGATTAAAAATAGATTTTTTTTTTATAGTTAAGAAAGCCAAAGCGATCAGTAGATATCAATATAAATTACCTGGTATACGATACTTGGCAATCATGAGAATACACCATAGAATAGGTTGTGGTAAAGTAGCTCTAATTAATTACCTGCACATATTTCAAGACTGTAAAATTGTTTCCTAATACTAAATTAAAAATAATTGAAGTTTACTCCGATACAGTCTATAAGCTGCATGGCATAGGCATGGTTGAAGAATGAGGAAATTTCCCAAGTGATTGTCAGAATTTCAGTCGTCTGAGATTGAGTATGCGCATTTCACTTGTATAAAATATTTTCGTTTTTGATATTTGAATTTGAAAACCAACTCGAAGCAGGCACATTACACTCTGATACCGGAATACACTCTTTCAAATTAAACAATCTATTGAAAGCTTGTATCATTCAAAACTTTGCTTAAAACGAAAAAAATAGCCTTTTTAATATAAAAAGCGTTACATTTTATGGGGTTTTACTTTACCTGATTGCATGATTTGTTTACCCAATTACCAGCCTTGTTTTGACACCAACACACGCGGATGAGAAACAGACTGGAAACTTGTCGAACCGGCTTCTCGCACACTATGTATCGATGTTTACTAGTATGTCAAAGGACGATTTATGTGGTACTAGTATAGATCTGGTGAGGAGCTCTTTATCTAAACTAAATTTCTCTTTGCTTTTACAGGAAAGCTTAATGTACTTTTGCAGGCAATGCGGATCGAGTTCAGGTTGTCCCAAGGTAGATTTTAGATTAGGTAATAACACAACAGTACAATACTACTACATTGTACATTTTTCAACTTATAACCCGATGCTACAGGCAAAAAGGGGGTGGGGGGCTTTTGCGAACAGCCTAGATCAATTTCAGAGTTCACAGTTTGATTTTAGTAGATCGAGCTCCCTTTAAAAACATATGAACTGATGGAATATTTTACATTTGCTCAAACCGTAGCCTTGCGATATAAGAGCCTTCTTTGCCAGAATATCTCACAAAAAATATCATTGTAGATCTGCTGATATCAATCTCCAGAGTGCCCAAAACGCATCTACATTGATCATAACATGCAGAGTTGATCTAAGAAAAAAAAAAATGTCAGCGGCGCTCTAGCAAAAGGTTGTTTAATGCATCTGCGATGCATGGATAACAAGCAAATAATAATTACCGATCCGTAAAATCCATTTTGCATAACAATCAACTGAACCATGACGAAGAATGCTAAGTGAACATCCTGAAAATTTACAAAGAGCAAAAATCATTGACCCTTGTCAGCCTGCACAAGCTGCACAGGCTGGCCTAGAACAACACTGTATGCAGGTGTATGGAACCCCCTTTTCACAAATCTTGGCTCTCTGTATTTACATTTTATTCCCATATGTCAAAACCGTCTCGCATGTGAAAGCCAAATTGCTATCCAGTCTGGACTTGTTTTAGATATTTATTGTATTATTATCCACACAGCTGCAATTTCGTTTTTATCTGTATCGTTTAAATAATGATATATCTAGACAGGATGTCTGAAAACCAAGCTTTCAAATATGGTACTAACTTGATATTGTTTGACAAGTATTTTATCTGTCTGTTTCGTTGGGGTTTTATAGCATTTCAGTCATATCATGGAAGCAGCCTATTAGGTTGGTCACCTTCCCTTATATAGTAAAGTGTATATACAGAGGATATTTGTTTTTTCGATGAAAGATTAAAATTCATTTCATCAAGTGAACATCGTCAGTAATGTGGTGGTGCAGCCAAGAGTGAAAATATTACCGATGATGAACACGAGATGATCATGAAATAAATTTCGATCATTCACCGAAAATAAAACCCACAAAATATTCTACTTTTTTCATGATTTTACCCCTTTTTTTTGTTGGGACGTTTGTCAAAATCCAGTACTGTTTTTTTTCGGTAATTCCCCGTGGGGCGCCCCTCCTACATAACAACGCATTACAATATTACGTAAAATTCGAGAAATGTAGGGTAAATGTGCATAAATTACGCCTACATAATATTTCCGATCGGTTGGATGGCAATTACTGTTTACCTAGGTAACTAGTGCGCGGGAACTAAGTACTGTTTCCGCCTTCCATTGAAGAGTAAGAGAAATATTTACGGTAAATTACAATAATCGTAACCATGAGTAATCAAGTCTTATAATCCACCATCATTTCCCGATAAATTACCAAAAAGCGTGAAATAAATCTGTATAATTATGTACAACGTGGACCAGTTTAGTAGCCTATTTGTTCATGTCTTTCATTTCTGACCACAGTCTTTGACGACGTCTCATAATAAACCATTGACCCTTTACCAAGCAATCCCATGTTCAATTAATGGCTCTGGAGATGACGGCTTTTGAAAATGTTGTAACGTTCTAGTTGTGGCTGTTGTAAATAGTTGAACATTAGCACATTTACGCTTATTAATTTTTCAATTTCATGCAATTGACGTTCAATCTTTTATTTCTCTTTGTCATTTGTTGTGAACGATGTGTATAAATATCAAAATGAGGGACATCGGGACTTGTAAATGAATTTATCTGAAGTGATTTTAGAAAACTATCGCGATACCTTAAAGTTTCCTGGAAATTTTATCGGGGTAGTGAAATGTTTCTTGAAAAAAATATCACGATAAAGCTACCATTTTAACTCAAAATTTCTCAATCGTACACGAAGCTGACATAGAATAGGTTGTGGTTAAGTAGCTCTAATTAATTACCTGCACATATTTCAAGACTGTAAAATTGTTTCCTAATACTAAATTAAAAATAATTGAAATTTACTCCGATACAGTCTATAAGCTGCATGGCATAGGCATGGTTGAAGAATGAGGAAATTTCCCAAGTGATTGTCAGAATTTCAGTCGTCTGAGATTGAGTATGCGCATTTCACTTGTACAAAATATTTTCGTTTTTGATATTTGAATTTGAAAACCAACTCGAAGCAGGCACATTACACTCTGATACCGGAATACACTCTTTCAAATTAAACAATCTATTGAAAGCTTGTATCATTCAAAACTTTGCTTAAAACGAAAAAAATAGCCTTTTTAATATAAAAAGCGTTACATTTTATGGGGTTTTACTTTACCTGATTGCATGATTTGTTTACCCAATTACCAGCCTTGTTTTGACACCAACACACGCGGATGAGAAACAGACTGGAAACCTGTCGAACCGGCTTCTCGCACACTATGTATCGATGTTTACTAGTATGTCAAAGGACGATTTATGCGGTACTAGTATAGATCTGGTGAGGAGCTCTTTATCTAAACTAAATTTCTCTTTGCTTTTACAGGAAAGCTTAATGTACTTTTGCAGGCAATGCGGATCGAGTTCAGGTTGTCCCAAGGTAGATTTTAGATTAGGTAATAACACAACATTACAATACTACTACATTGTATATTTTTCAACTTACAACCCGATGCTACAGGCAAAAAGGAGGTGGGGGCTTTTGCGAACAGCCTAGATCAATTTCAGAGTTCACAGTTTGATTTTAGTAGATCGAGCTCCCTTTAAAAACATATGAACTGATGGAATATTTTACATTTGCTCAAACCGTAGCCTTGCGATATAAGAGCCTTCTTTGCCAGAATATCTCACAAAAAATATCATTGTAGATCTGCTGATATCAATCTCCAGAGTGCCCAAAACGCATCTACATGGATCATAACATGCAGAGTTGATTTAAGGAAAAAAAAAAAAAAAAATGTCAGCGGCGCTCTAGCAAAAGGTTGTTTAATGCATCTGCGATGCATGGATAACAAGCAAATAATAATTACCGATCCGTAAAATCCATTTTGCATAACAATCAACTGAACCATGACGAAGAATGCTAAGTGAACATCCTGAAAATTTACAAAGAGCAAAAAACATTGACCCTTGTCAGCCTGCACAAGCTGCACAGGCTGGCCTAGAACAACACTATATGCAGATGTATGGAACTCCCTTTTCACAAATCTTGGCTCTCTGTATTTACATTTTATTCCCATATGTCAAAACCGTCTCGCATGTGAAAGCCAAATTGCTATCCAGTCTGGACTTGTTTTAGATATTTATTGTATTATTATCCACACAGCTGCAATTTCGTTTTTATCTGTATCGTTTAAATAATGATATATCTAGACAGGATGTCTGAAAACCAAGCTTTCAAATATGGTACTAACTTGATATTGTTTGACAAGTATTTTATCTGTCTGTTTCGTTGGGGTTTTATAGCAGCCTATTAGGTTGGTCACCTTCCCTTATATAGTAAAGTGTATATACAGAGGATATTTGTTTTTTCGATGAAAGATTAAAATTCATTTCATCAAGTGAACATCGTCAGTAATGTGGTGGTGCAGCCAAGAGTGAAAATATTACCGATGATGAACACGAGATGATCATGAAATAAATTTCGATCATTCACCGAAAATAAAACCCACAAAATATTCTACTTTTTTCATGATTTTACCCCTTTTTTTTGTTGGGACGTTTGTCAAAATCCAGTACTGTTTTTTTTCGGTAATTCCCCGTGGGGCGCCCCTCCTACATAACAACGCATTACAATATTACGTAAAATTCGAGAAATGTAGGGTAAATGTGCATAAATTACGCCTACATAATATTTCCGATCGGTTGGATGGCAATTACTGTTTACCTAGGTAACTAGTGCGCGGGAACTAAGTACTGTTTCCGCCTTCCATTGAAGAGTAAGAGAAATATTTACGGTAAATTACAATAATCGTAACCATGAGTAATCAAGTCTTATAATCCACCATCATTTCCCGATAAATTACCAAAAAGCGTGAAATAAATCTGTATAATTATGTACAACGTGGACCAGTTTAGTAGCCTATTTGTTCATGTCTTTCATTTCTGACCACAGTCTTTGACGACGTCTCATAATAAACCATTGACCCTTTACCAAGCAATCCCATGTTCAATTAATGGCTCTGGAGATGACGGCTTTTGAAAATGTTGTAACGTTCTAGTTGTGGCTGTTGTAAATAGTTGAACATTAGCACATTTACGCTTATTAATTTTTCAATTTCATGCAATTGACGTTCAATCTTTTATTTCTCTTTGTCATTTGTTGTGAACGATGTGTATAAATATCAAAATGAGGGACATCGGGACTTGTAAATGAATTTATCTGAAGTGATTTTAGAAAACTATCGCGATACCTTAAAGTTTCCTGGAAATTTTATCGGGGTAGTGAAATGTTTCTTGAAAAAAATATCACGATAAAGCTACCATTTTAACTCAAAATTTCTCAATCGTACACGAAGCTGACATAGAATAGGTTGTGGTTAAGTAGCTCTAATTAATTACCTGCACATATTTCAAGACTGTAAAATTGTTTCCTAATACTAAATTAAAAATAATTGAAATTTACTCCGATACAGTCTATAAGCTGCATGGCATAGGCATGGTTGAAGAATGAGGAAATTTCCCAAGTGATTGTCAGAATTTCAGTCGTCTGAGATTGAGTATGCGCATTTCACTTGTACAAAATATTTTCGTTTTTGATATTTGAATTTGAAAACCAACTCGAAGCAGGCACATTACACTCTGATACCGGAATACACTCTTTCAAATTAAACAATCTATTGAAAGCTTGTATCATTCAAAACTTTGCTTAAAACGAAAAAAATAGCCTTTTTAATATAAAAAGCGTTACATTTTATGGGGTTTTACTTTACCTGATTGCATGATTTGTTTACCCAATTACCAGCCTTGTTTTGACACCAACACACGCGGATGAGAAACAGACTGGAAACCTGTCGAACCGGCTTCTCGCACACTATGTATCGATGTTTACTAGTATGTCAAAGGACGATTTATGAGGTACTAGTATAGATCTGGTGAGGAGCTCTTTATCTAAACTAAATTTCTCTTTGCTTTTACAGGAAAGCTTAATGTACTTTTGCAGGCAATGCGGATCGAGTTCAGGTTGTCCCAAGGTAGATTTTAGATTAGGTAATAACACAACATTACAATACTACTACATTGTATATTTTTCAACTTACAACCCGATGCTACAGGCAAAAAGGGGGTGGGGGGCTTTTGCGAACAGCCTAGATCAATTTCAGAGTTCACAGTTTGATTTTAGTAGATCGAGCTCCCTTTAAAAACATATGAACTGATGGAATATTTTACATTTGCTCAAACCGTAGCCTTGCGATATAAGAGCCTTCTTTGCCAGAATATCTCACAAAAAATATCATTGTAGATCTGCTGATATCAATCTCCAGAGTGCCCAAAACGCATCTACATGGATCATAACATGCAGAGTTGATTTAAGGAAAAAAAAAAAAAAAAATGTCAGCGGCGCTCTAGCAAAAGGTTGTTTAATGCATCTGCGATGCATGGATAACAAGCAAATAATAATTACCGATCCGTAAAATCCATTTTGCATAACAATCAACTGAACCATGACGAAGAATGCTAAGTGAACATCCTGAAAATTTACAAAGAGCAAAAAACATTGACCCTTGTCAGCCTGCACAAGCTGCACAGGCTGGCCTAGAACAACACTATATGCAGGTGTATGGAACTCCCTTTTCACAAATCTTGGCTCTCTGTATTTACATTTTATTCCCATATGTCAAAACCGTCTCGCATGTGAAAGCCAAATTGCTATCCAGTCTGGACTTGTTTTAGATATTTATTGTATTATTATCCACACAGCTGCAATTTCGTTTTTATCTGTATCGTTTAAATAATGATATATCTAGACAGGATGTCTGAAAACCAAGCTTTCAAATATGGTACTAACTTGATATTGTTTGACAAGTATTTTATCTGTCTGTTTCGTTGGGGTTTTATAGCAGCCTATTAGGTTGGTCACCTTCCCTTATATAGTAAAGTGTATATACAGAGGATATTTGTTTTTTCGATGAAAGATTAAAATTCATTTCATCAAGTGAACATCGTCAGTAATGTGGTGGTGCAGCCAAGAGTGAAAATATTACCGATGATAAACACGAGATGATCATGAAATAAATTTCGATCATTCACCGAAAATAAAACCCACAAAATATTCTACTTTTTTCATGATTTTACTCCTTTTTTTTGTTGGGACGTTTGTCAAAATCCAGTACTGTTTTTTTCGGTAATTTCCCGTGGGGCGCCCCACCTACATAACAACGCATTACAATATTACGTAAAATTCGAGAAATGTAGGGTAAATGTGCATAAATTACGCCTACATAATATTTCCGATCGGTTGGATGGCAATTACTGTTTACCTAGGTAACTAGTGCGCGGGAACTAAGTACTGTTTCCGCCTTCCATTGAAGAGTAAGAGAAATATTTACGGTAAATTACAATAATCGTAACCATGAGTAATCAAGTCTTATAATCCACCATCATTTCCCGATAAATTACCAAAAAGCGTGAAATAAATCTGTATAATTATGTACAACGTGGACCAGTTTAGTAGCCTATTTGTTCATGTCTTTCATTTCTGACCAGTCTTTGACGACGTCTCATAATAAACCATTGACCCTTTACCAAGCAATCCCATGTTCAATTAATGGCTCTGGAGATGACGGCTTTTGAAAATGTTGTAACGTTCTAGTTGTGGCTGTTGTAAATAGTTGAACATTAGCGCATTTACGCTTATTAATTTTTCAATTTCATGCAATTGACGTTCAATCTTTTATTTCTCTTTGTCATTTGTTGTGAACGATGTGTATAAATATCAAAATGAGGGACATCGGGACTTGTAAATGAATTTATCTGAAGTGAACATGTGACTCGATTTCAGCCATTTCGTATTGTATTTTAAACCATTGAACTTCGTGACAAGCCTATTTCGGCACAGAAATCAAACGAACAATAATTTAAGACTAACCTTCAGTTGTATTTTTTATCGATTTTCATTAGTATTCATGTGTAGATTTTCGGTGTCCAATGCCAACGCTGTCTTTTAGCATCCGCCATTTTTGTTGTCATTTTCCCGATGTATGATGGGATAAAATCGATGACGTCACAGGCAACTCATCGACCTTGATCCTACTCGTCATATAGCGCAGATTTTTAAACAGCCGAAAAAAGTCAAATCAAGTTCAATTTTACCTTTTTAGGTACAAATAACATGTATTATTTATCCTTACGAACATTATTGTCTGAAGTTGTATCATTCCCAGCATATTACCAGTTATTCTTCGTATTTACGGGTGCAAGTAGTATCAGGCGTATGAATTTTCCAACAACTTTTTTTTGTTGGAAATCCAACCAGAAAAATTGTTGGAACCCGTAGTATATAAGGCGGTGTTCGGCCAGATTCTGGGAGTCCAGTTTTGAATTTTCGTAGGTTCAGCTAGTAAGTTAAGCTTCATTTATGGTAACATGTTAGATCTAAATTAATTCTGAATTCAGTTAGGTTTATTTATATATTTATTTTTCACAAGCTTAAGACTGTTCCTGACACTTCTATTATTAATATTCAGTATTACATAATGATGTATTTTACTGTACTCTTGACACCGTTAAGATAATCAGCATGTTAAGATAAGGACCACTGTCATTTCATACTTAGGAAGTCCTCTGGGGATAACTTGGGATTTCTTGGTCATTTTTTGGACTAGAACTTAGATAACTCTGAGACTATACCATAATACTTTGTCAGTGGTAAATGAATTTGGTAAATGAATCTGATTACTTTTGCCAATGATTTTATTTGATATGTACTTCAGGGATAATTAAATTACTTGCCCAGTGAACAGTTCATAGTATTAGTTTGTTTAGTTTTTTCACAACTTTTAATTATTCTTTACACTGGAGTCCATTCCCTGCAACCTTCCTTCCCTGACCTATAAAGAAGAGGAAGAAAGTAGACAACCAGTACTTGCATGTAACAATATTGTGGGAAACGGGGAAAATGCTGGTAACCAGCATTTTCTCATGTTTTCTACCCTTCATAAAACTTTGTTTCATTTGTGTCAATTTGAAAGTTTCATGTGCAGATAGATTCTACTTTTAAATTTGAAGAGTTTAAAATTTGTCACTTTTCAAAGGTTTGACAGGTACATTCATGCTTCATTAAGTCTTAGGATTATTTTATTATCACCATTTTCAGAATGACAAATGACGTTGGCAAAATATACCTTCTTACAGAGTTGTCTAAAGGCAATAGAAGAACAGTAAAGACCTACTATCTGTTGGACATTTGTGACCAACAGAATCATTCTTTCGGACATTCAAACATAAAACATCCAGCTCTCAATGAGAAAGAGGACCATGATGGTCACTCATCTGATGTGGCTTCTACAGCACTTGTAAATTTTTCCTTGCATTTTGACTAGTGACCATCAATATATGACCCAGGCTCTGGCAAAAGGGAGCTTAATGCATCTCTGTGATCCATGACACCGAGCAAGTCATCAGATATATGAATGAATAAAATCCATTTTGTCTAAGAGCAGACTGAATCATGAGGTACACTGGTCCTTTGACATGCAGAAAAGTGACCAAAAACAAAAAGTACTGGCCCAGGTCAGCCTGAGCGTACTGCCTGGGTCGACACTTTTTGCAGATGCATTAGGTCCCCTTTTCATAGAGCATGGCTTGTATATTTTAGGCCACATTCTGACGAATTTTGTAAGAATTTAATGGGAATAATTATGACCTTGTACATAGGAACAAGATTTTCTGTTTCATCCTACAAACACCCTTCTTGACCAAAGCTTGTCCAACTTAAGATTTTTCCATGAAGATTATACATAAACTATAGACCATGGGTCACATACAAGGTCTTCTTACGCCATACCTGGTGACCTACCATCCCGAGTAGCAGTGACTGACTCATCTTCTAAGCTATCTTTCATATCAAGACAAGCATCTTGATTAGGTTTTCTCAACATTGGACAAAATATGCATCTTTTAGAGAAAGTACCAGATTCTGCTGAGATTTGACTGAGTGGCTTACTTTTTGATCGTAGGTTACGTATTTTCATCCTTGCCTAGGATACCACCAGAATAGACAATCTGACAGAGACATATTGGGATAAAATGAGGCCCCTGTAAACAAATATTTTTGTACAAGTATCATAAACATTGGACTTATGGTGCAAAGAATATCTTCTTTCAGATACTGACCTAGCCTGGGTCCAGTGGGATCATTTTTTCTTCTTTTATACAACATATGGACATTACTTTGTCAAAAATGACATGCCATTTTTGACAAAGTAAAGTCCAAAGAGATAAAAGCAAAAAAATGATCGAGCTGGAACCCAGGCTAATACTGATGTACTTTTTTCACTGTAAGTTATCCACTTTGGAACATGTCCAAGCTATTATCAAAAAAACAAAAAAAAAAGTTTTTACCCAGTTTGAAGGGCATTAGACTGAAAATGGGGCCTCTGGTGCACACAAGCCTTTCTAGTTTTGATTTGTTGACTACTGTTTGGTCAAAATTGACCACTTTTCAAATTCATCCCAGATTTCATTAAGGCAAGTATTCTGCCCACCTTTCATGAGCATTAGACAGAACTAGTTCTGTACTGACCAACCAATTTTTAAGAACATTCTTAGTCTTATTCCGCATTTAGTTTAGCCAATCAGAAGTTGTGTTACTTTCAAATTTAGAAAATCTTGGAGAATAAGACAAAGAATGTTCTTAACCCTTTACCAAACAATCCCTGGTTTTAACGACCCTGAGGAAGAAGCCTTCTGAAAACAATGTGGGAAAAGGAGAAATTGCTGGTAACTAGCATTTTTTCCTTTTCCCACAATGTTTTCTACTCTTCCAAAGTCAGGTTTCAATTTTTGAGTCACATTTCTTTTATCGTCTGCAAATGCTTTCAATTTGGACAAGTCAAAAATTTTGTCGTTTGGTAAAGAGTTAAGAGTGGTTGGTGAATACAGATCAGAGAATCTCCAGAAAGGGCAAAAGATTTATCTAAGATATGAACAAGCGACCTTCTTTTTGGCTCAATGCAGTACATAAGGTCAAAGTTGAATGTGGTGGCCCGAAAAAAGGGGCTGCATTACAAATGCTGACCTTGAGCACTTCATGCATAGGTGAGCCAATAAACATATGGGCAAATTGGATAGAAATTAACAGTAAACCACCTGGTTGAATTGTAAGAAACTTACTTTATTAGAGCTAGCTTAGGACTAAAAATTGATACATAGAGTTCAGTAAGAAAAATGCTATGTACTATTCATCAAATTTAAAAAAAAAAATTATTATTTTGATAGAAAAATCCTAATCGATATGCATCGCACCTAAAGAAGTTAAAGGAGTACCAATTTAACTCTTTACCACACAACAAAGTTTTGGACTGGTCCAAATTGAAAGCATTTGCAGACACGCCAGACAGTGAAACAAATGTGACTCAAATTCTGAAATTTGTTTTGGGAAGGGTAGAAAATAGTGTGGGAAAAGGAGAAAATGCTGGTTACCAGCATTTTCTTCTTTTCCCACAATGTTTTCAAAAGGCTTCTTTATTGGAGTCATCAAAAGTCGGGATTATGTGGTAAAGGGTTAAATGTTGCAATTCTAAAATTTGAAACATTAGTTATTTTTTTAAAGATCAAAATGCTAAGAGTACTGTCAGAGTATTTTTTATTCATTCTAAATCTTGTTTTAATTCTAAATTCCACAGCTGAGGCTCGGCCAATCAGACAGCAAGTCTTAGAATTTAGAATTAAATTTTGAATGGCTGGTTATTACAGCCTCAACTGTCCGTTCAAATTTTTCGACAAGCGAAGAGAGATGACAAACTATAATTTTGTCATACAACAAAGATTATCACATAAATTCTATGATGTTTCAAAAAGAAGCCAAAAAAACCCCAAAAATTTATAAACACTGAAATGCACGCTCAAGATATCTAGAAATAGTTCACAAAGTAATCAAGTTCAGTAATTGGCAACGGACAAAGCCAGGAGACAACACTAATGTCCATGTGTTCCGCAATGTTGTTGGGCATTATTAATCCTCGGTCCATTCAAACGGCTCTGGGGGCTCGGGCTCCTCTTCCTCTTCCACCTTGGGACCTCCCGCTGTAAATATATAGAAACAGTTAAAGATTAGGACTCCTAACTTATCGGTAAACATCGACGTTTTCGCAAAGGCTACTCGGCCAATCTCGGCAGTTTCCGTCTTTTAATATGAGAGTTAGGGGCCGTAGACTCACTAACTGAAAGGTAAACATCGACATTTTTGTAAAGGCTATTCGGCCGATCTCGGCTGCTTCAGTCTTTTAATATGAGAATTAGGTGCCGTAGACCTTAACACTGAACCAAATACGAGGGTTGTTTGATATGTAATGTGTATTGTACGATATCTCAAAAACATTCGACTCAAATAGTGAAATGAACATTACATCCCTTCAAAGTATTCTCCGCGGTTTGAAATACATAATTTCAATCTCTGAATCCATTTCTGAAATGCGTCACGGTACGCTGATTTAGGTAGACCTCTGAGGCACTGACTGATGGCTGAGCCAAGGGCTTGTCGGGACTTGTAGCGACGACCAGATAAGAACTTTTTAAGTTTTGGAAAAAGGAAAAAGTTGCATGGGGCTAGATCTGTAGAGTATGGTGGGTGTGGCAAGACGGTAACCTTCTCCAACTTCAAAAATTGCTTCACAAGCTCAGATGTATGTGATGGAGCATTATCATGAAGTAGACGAACATGCCTAAATCCTGAAACAGGGCGTCGTTTAAGACAATATTTCTTGACCTTTTTATAGTATAACATCTCGGTAATACCGACCTGTAACACTTTTGCCCTTCGGCACCGGAATTTGTACGGCTATACCATCATACGAGAAGAATATGCAATAAAGAACCTTCTTTGTGCTTGTGCTTCTTTTGGCAACTACAGGCCTTCTACCATGTTTAGTTAGCCATATTTTGTTTCCAATTTTTCTTACTGGTTCGAAATAGTGAACCCATGTTTTGTCATCAGTAACAATGTTTGCAAATTGTCTTTGATTGAATTTGGGAAACATTTTGAGCAATTGCTTAGCGGTTTGTACTCGTATCTGTTTTTGGTCATCTGTCAATATATGCGGTATCCATCTGGCAGAAATCTTTCGTACTTTCAAAATACGCTTCAAAATGAAATGCACCCGCGATAGCGATATGCCAACAGCATTGGCAATATCACGGATCGTGTATCTGCCATCACTTTCAATTATTTCCCTGACTTTTGAGACATTTGCCTTGCCTGTTAAAGTCACAGGTCGGCCAGATTTTGCTGCATCTTTGACGGACTCTGTGCCAGTCAGAAATTTCTTTCTCCAACTACGAACTGTCTCATAAGATACCTTATCAGACCCATAAACTTCCCCCAATTCAGTAAAAATCTGCATTACCGAATGACCGAGTTTTGTGCGAACTTTTATATGAGCTCTAATTTCTTCAATATTTTTAATCCGTTTCCCAACCATTTTTACAACAGTGGTCAACAACTAGCTCTATTGAAATGACTGTAAGTTTAAAACTATGTGGAGCTGAAGGCTCATGTTTATACCGTTGAAAAGGTATTGAATAGAGCTATTCAAGCGTATCATCGTGCAAAGCGTTATCGCGCTGTGGTACAATACACATTACATATCGAACAGCCCTCGTAATCCTGAGTTTAAATTCTTTACCAACCAACAAAATTTTGGACTTCTCCAAATTCAAAGCATTTGCAGGTGACAAATTAAATGTAGCTCAAGAGCGAAAAGTTGTCTAAGAAAGGGTAGAAAACTTTGTGTGAAATGGAGAAAATGCTGGTTACAAGCATTTCTACTTTTCCCACAATGTTTTCAAAAGCCTTCATCCTCAGGGTCGTTACAACTCAGGATTGTGTTGCAAAGGATTAATGACTTTGCAGAAAAAGACTTGTGAAAAAATGTGTTTGTTTGTTTGTATTAGAGTTTAACGCCTTTTTAACAGCTTTGGTCGTATCACAGCAGTCAGTGCACCTACAGATGTTTCCTGGCTTTCTCACACCAGTACTGACACAACCTTCCTTCCAAACCACTGACTACCTTTCTAACAATTAGAGGAGAAAGGCATAAAGTTGCTGGAAAGGAAGTTTTTCTCAACCAGGTATAAAACCCACAACCACCAGGTCACAAGTCAGATAGGCTTGACCAATGGGCATTAAATTCAGATGGTGGTGAAATGAGTCTTTATTCTTAACCCTTTGAAACTTTTTTTTACATGCACAAGACCATTATAATATCTAAATAATATCTAAATACTTCTTGAAGCTTTGACATGACAAATTATCATTCTTATACACTATAAACTGTGAAAACACAGTGTAACTGTAAGTTAAGGATAGGGCACCCTAACGGGATTCATGTAACATTCGTGTAACATCGCCTTTCTAAGAATGATCTATATCTGTTTTTAAGTCAGAAAAATTAAGGGCATCATTATGTGCTTTTACGAACAATATGTACAATGTAGTCTGATCATGGATATACGCTGTTTTATATTCTGTATATCCAATACAGTCTTGAATATATGAATGGAGGAGTATGCCTTGCAGAATGTGCCTTTCAAACTATCAAGCTTTGTAAAAGTTGTCTGCACCTATGTATTGTTATGGCAAAAAACACCATGTTTAACGCTTTATCACACAATCCTGAGTTTTAACAACCTCAAGGAAAAGGAGTTTTGAAAAAAATTGTGGAAAACGAAAAAATGCTGGAAACCAGCTTTTTCTCCATTTCCCACAATGTTTTCTACCCTTTCAAAGAAAAATTTCCTAATGTGTGCAACTTTGTCATCTGCAAATGCTTTCAATTTGGACCAGTCTAAAATTTTGTTGTTCGGTAAAGAGTTAAAGCTTGAATAAAGAGTCATAGTAGTAGTAGAATTTGCACTGGAGGGGTCTTTATTACTTAAGTATCCTTCATATTGTCACGGAGAGAGGTTAGATATATATAAACACTTCAGATCTGCCATGCTGTAGTAACAGTGATGCGGTTTGGTCTATAAATTTTTCTCTGTGATAGTTAAGCAACGTGCACTGTGGTTAGTGACCTGGATGGGTGACTGGGCCGTTGCATGTTACATTTGGTGTCACAAGTGGGATTATGACAACTGCCAGACTGGAGTTGCCTCACCCTCGTATATTCCCCTGGATTATTTGTATATAAGCCTCAGGGTCGAGACTGCTCCAGGGGAGAGTAATGTCACAGAGAGAAGGTAGATATAAACCCACTTCAAACCTGCCTTGCTGTAGAACTAGGGATGTGGTTTGGTGTACGTCTCTCAGAGCAAGTTAAGCAACAACATTGAGGTTAGTGCCTGGATGGGTGACCAGGCCGTTGCACATTACAATATATTTGGCAGTAATAGCATTAAAAAGATCATCTTACTAGCAACAGGTTCCACAATGTCCTCCTTTTCTCCAGGTGTCACGTCCTTCAGTAGTATCAGACCGCCATTACTGATGTCTTTCAATGGTGTGTATCGGCTCCCATCAGGCATACTGAGTACTTTCAGCTGTATATAAAGTCAACAATATTGTTTCTTATCTTGGGAAAATTACTTATGAATGGAAATAAATCTATGATAACATGTATAGGTTTCACTGAAAAATTGTTAATCATCAACATTTCGGCTTACGCTATCATCAGGATGTGTACAGAATTTTAAGATATAAACAACAAGCCTGACTTCATAGATGTGCGTTAAACAATAACCTTAAACTGTAATTAGCGAACTTTTTGACAAAAATGCAATGAAATGCATAAAAGATACTTGTAGTTAAACAATATGTGGGGAAAAAACGGGATGCAGGTTATGAAAATAAAAATATCAACCTTCCAAGACCATGTGAAGGTTTTTTTTTAAAAGGAAATTTATTTACATATAAAATTATTAAGAATTAACTTGAAAATATCTTCATTAACTCTTTACCACACAATCCCGAGTTTGGATGACCCTGTGAAAGAAGCTTTTATGAAAACATTGAAAACTTCTTTCCCACAATGTTTTCAAAAGCCGCCCTTTTACGATTGTTAAAACTCAGGACCTATTGGTTAAGTGTAACTGTAAACTCTACCTGAGCCCTCATGGTTCTAGCAGGGTTGTTCAAAAGTTCAAAGTTAGGTTCTGGTTCTTTCTTTTCTTCCTTTTTCTTTTCCTCCTCTTCAGCTTCTTTCTTCTCCTTTTCTTTCTCTTTTGTGTCATCTGTCTTTTCATCCTGAAAGACAGAACCTTATTTGAATATTTTCAAAAAAAAAAAATGCATTTACATTAAGACTGCTTAATTAACCAATAGCTCTTTTTGGTCAGTAAAATTGGATCCAGATATTACAGTTTCAGTGCTTTTGTGGTCTCCAATGTGAGGTTCATGATGGCCCCTTGTCACTCACTTGAAGCTCTTGGTGCCTTTGAACCTTTGCCTTTTAAAAAGGCCTCTTTCCCAGGGTCATAAAATGCAGTCTCAATGTTTTTTGGTCTGGCTATCTCAAACAAGAGGTTCATGAAGGCCCTTCGTCACTCACTTGAGGCTCCTGGTACCTTTGAGCCTTTGACTTTAAAAAAGGTCTCTTTCCCAGGCTCATTAAATACAGTTTCAATGCTTTTGTGGTCTGGCTATCTCAAACAACAGGATCAAGAAGGCCCTTCATCACTCACCTTGGGATCCTTGTACCTTTGAGTCAATTGACATTCTTTTGACCCTAGCCATTCTCTTGAAAAGGGGGATGACTTGCATAATATAATGTATCATGGTGAAACATTAGATCCCTTTTTGCCCGAGCATGGCCCATATAGGAATTTGCACGGGGGGGAATCAATATAGGTAAAACGAAAGAATTTCAAATAGAATTCACGATTTATGTTGGATACTGGTCTTTGATAATTTCACTTTAAAGTTTTTCCAAGTTAGTTGGCAAATTCTGTGTTACCAGAAGCTTATAACCTTATCAGAAGTGTACCTATATTCAGGTAGTTAGGTATTAAGGACATCCATTGTGAAGTAATTAGGACTACGTCGATGCCGTAAGTTTATTCCAGCTGATTTATTTCAACTAAATCAATGGATTGGCCATCTGGTAAGCCAAATTTTGGTTAGAACAAAGCTAGAGGAGCATTAATTAGCAGGGGAGCAATAATAAGAGACATTACAGTAGTTACAACAAACTACAGAATCACAAAGTTGACTTACAACTTCCATTTTCTCTTCATCTTTCTTCTTCTCTGCTTCCTTTTTCTTATGTTTAGCAGTAATACTCAGGACAGCTGTTTCCACCTTGTCTTTCTTGTTCTCTTTTTTCTCTTCAAGGTTTGGAGGATAAGCAAATGTTGACGGCTTCGCATTAGACTTGAACTCCACCTTTGGCATCTGTAATTAAATCAACTTTCTTAAATCTTTTCAAAAACAACACATTCTAGACACATCCAAATAGAAAGCATCTGCAGACAACAAATTTCAAAGTAATACACACGAATCAAAGCTCTTTGACAGGGTAGAAAACATGGTGGGAAAAAGAGAAAATGCTGGTAACCAGCATAATTTTTCTCCTTTTCCCAACATGTTTTTAAAAACCTTCTTCTTCAGAGTTGTTAAAACTCACAATTGTCAGGTTAAGGGTTATGCTTTCTCATGTGGATTATTTAACAGCCACCTAAATATTCATTTATCGTAATTCTAACCTCAGTGGTAACCAGCAAACCCTTTCAAAGACAAATACCATTACTTTTACCTCCTTTTTTTTTTGCAAATGCCTTCACTTGGACAAGTCTGAAAACTTTGTCCTTTGGTGAAGAATTGATTCATGAGAGAGGTCATCAGACCTCTCCAAAATTGGTGAGTTTAAAGGCAGACTGCCTCAGATATTGCTGTTTAAATGCATCTTTTTTGCAAAATTGTTTTGATACACAGTCTGTTTTGTCATGGTTTTATAAATAAACCAAAATCAAAAAACTGAAACAGGAAAGAGATGTGGTTTATTTTTCTATGACATATTTCAAGAGATTTGTTATATTGGTTTGATTACAAATGACCTCTCCAATAATTAAAATTTTTTATCAAGCAAATAAATCTAAGCCAAAAAAAAAAAATCATTAAAAAAGAGAAAGAACGCTGCAGGAAAAGAATATGCAACTTGAGAACACGGGAAGAAGGTCATGTAACTGCTGACGCCTCTTTTTCAAAGAAGCCAACTTGTATACTGATATAAGCAACCTTTCATACAGGAAACTTAGTTGAGAAGTAAGTAAGATTCAAATTGCTTACCTTCAAATCAGAGTTGAGTCCAACAGTACAAGTTGGGGTAAATGCCAGAGACAGGAAGTGAGTCAAGGGATACCAAAACCAGAACTGCAAGAACACCAGAATGCCAACAATGGCAGACATGTTACTGTGACCTGTCCTGGACTGCAAGGAAATGGTGACATTTCTTCCACCTGAAAGTATGTATTATACAAAAACATGTACATTAAAAACCTGTCTCAATGGTCATTTGGACAAAGAAAGGAATTCGCATTCATCCTTTGCCACACAATCCCAAGTTTTAACAAGCTTGAGGAAGAAGGCTTTTGAAAACAATTTGGGAAAAGAAGAGCTTAAAACCCAGATTTGGAATTGAAACAATGGTTGTTTGATACAGGTGGCTGATTATTACTGATATTAACTAGCCCAGCCCCTCTATTACTGGAATAATTTTACACCCACTAAATCTCTGATGACTATCTGTTGAAAGATAATAATATCATAAACCTTGTTGAAGATAGTGATCAAGCTTATCATGGAGAATTCCTGCGTATGAAGTGTTTTGAGATCAAAAAACATGATAGAATCATCGGACAAAGATAAACTTGTTGAACAAAAGATAGGTTCAAACACTCCCTCCTTTCCAAGACTGCTTAACCCTCTACCACACAATGCCGACTTTTAACCCTTTGGCTGCTAAGGCAGACTTACTGACCTTTTGCAGACAGTGTAGATCAAGATCAGACTGCACAGAACGTGCAGTCTGATCTTGGATCTACACTGTCCGATATGGAGATATTATTCCCCAAAATATAACTTTAAAATAGCAGTATTTTGGTTTTTTACTATCGGAACAAAAATTTCATTTTAGTTATTTAGCAGGATAGAGGTTTACGATGCTGAGGAAGAAGCTTTTTGAAAACACTGTGGAAAAAGGAGAAAATGCTGGTAACCAGCATTTTCTCCTTTTCCCACAATGTTTTCTACTCTTTCACAGCCAAATCTTATAATCCTAGCTACATTTAAATTGTCATCTGCAACTGCTTTCAATTTGGACGACACCAAAATTTTTCATCTGGTAAAGAGTCAACCCTTAGAGTGCTGAATAAACCCAAATAATGTTTCCATTGGAGGAAAAGGAGGCTAATAAGAGCAATGTCAAGATTGCTAATGTCCAGAAAGTCTAAGCAAAGCAGACAGTGTAGAGCAAAGATCAGACTGCATATTTTGTGCAGTCTGATCTTTGGTCTACATTGGCCACAAAGACAACTATAGTTGTGAAAGGCACCTTAAGTGTTAAAGCTATAGGCTAGTTATCTTAGACACTTCAAATGTAACCGAATTTTGCTTAACCTGTAGAGAGGTTAATATAGGCTAAACAGTTGGGTTCCTTAATACTTATCCAAAAAAATCCTGTTTTTCATCACCCTGAATATTAATGCTTCCGAAAATATTGCAAGAAAACAAGAAATTGCTGGCATAAATCATTGTTTTCCAACCTTTTCCCACAATGTTTTCTAACCTTTCAAAACCAAGTGCCATCATTTGAGACCAATCTAATTTGCCATCCGCTAATGCTTTCTTTTTGAAAATGTCTAAACATTTTTCTTAAGCTAGTAAGAAATTCACCAATCATAAAGGAGTTAATTCTATTTTTTTACTGGCCATGAATTAAAATTCAAGTTTGACATGGGTACATAGTGCCAAATATATATATATTTTTTTCAGTTAGCTAAAAGAAATCAGACGATGGTAACGAGATGGTCATTTTGCCATCATGACCTTCATGTATTTTATGAAACCATGTATATGAAAAAAAGCATCACTGTAACTAATGTATTTGAATACAGTCCCATTAACTGGTGTGTGTTATTGGTCATATGAGATTTTTACAAGCTATTGCTAAATTATAGCCCAATATCTAAAACTAACATAAGAGGGTAAGTTTCACTTAAAGAAAATACTATTTAAAACAGAGTACAACATGCAGGTGCCAATGCTTGGATGCAGTTGCTTGCTTTTCTGTGAAAATTCTAAGTAGAAAAGGAGGAACAACTGTGTCAAAAATACTTTGATGGTTACCAGCCCTTGGCATATGCCTCCTCTTTTGATACTTAACAATTTATCCAAGTTTGAAGTAAATATCATTTAGTGATAACAGAAATATCATTAAATTTCAGAGTGTTTGCATGACAACAATGATGCAGACTACTGGGATATGACTGTAATTCAAACTTTTCCTTTGAAATAACCAAGCTAAAAATATAGGTCCTCTCAGCGTTGGACATTTCCATGAAGTATAAAATACCAACATCTTGAAATTCAAGGCTTTTTCCTTGTTTGAATATGAGAAAAAGTAGATCAAAGATCAGAAATTTGAGAATAATAAAATTACTGGCCATAGATCTATATCCTTCCATTATGTTTTCACAGAAAAACTTTTATATGAGCAAATTCTGGAAATATCTTTGGCGATAGAATTCAATTGAGTTTTACCATGTGCCCATAAAACCTTATCCTTATTTCTCCAAGGGACATTCAACCCTTGAGCTGCTAAGCGCGTCCCACTGACCTTTTGCGGACAGTGTAGATCAAGATCAGACTGCACAGAACTGGCAGTCTGATCTTGGATCTACATTGTCTGATAAGGACATATTTTTCTTCAAAACGTAAGTCTGAAATAAGATTATTTGAGTTTTTAACCATCAAATTGAAAATTTTAGTTAACTTATTTTGCATGAAAAGGGTAAATTTTGGAGTTTTCATTCCATTATTTGAATTGTAATTCATTTGCAGCAGATTTGCTTGTTCAACAAACTCATCTCAACCACTTTGTACGTATGTTACTCTTTCTTTCTTTCCTAATTCAAGGCTTATTTAATCCTTTGAAATATTTAATTCATTTGATTGAATTTGTCTACTCCATAAAACTGGCTCAAAATATCTTTATGTCATCAACTGCTATTGTACCCTGTATCATACAGAAAACAAATGTCTGGTTGCAACTTTTACTTTTCGAAAACATTGTGAGCACAAGATTGACTAACTGATTGATAGTACAGTGTTTATTGCCGTTTTCAACATTATTTCAGTAATATCGCGGCGGCCAGTGCATCTATCCATGCTTTCCTGGAGTTTCTTTTTACCAATACTCCGCACAATATTCTTTCCAAGCAATTGGCTGCTTTCCCACATAATCATCATCAAAACAATGATCAGCGATGAGAGAGGAATGAATCCTGTTGCAACGACTATCACCAATCCTTGTAACAAAATTGGCAGAGCTGGGGATTGAACCAGCGACCCCCTGTTCTTCAGTCCTGCACACTACTGACTGTGCTACCATGTTTGGTGTGTGGGCAAAAGAGTAATTACTCTTGAACAAAAACTGCTCCCGAAATGTTTTATAAATCACATCAGAAAGGGATGTTCCTGTAGTTCAAATATTGCTGGATTGTTTGTATTGGAGTTTGATGCTGATTAACAATTTAGGTCATGGCAGTCAGTGCACCTATGTATGTGTTTCCTGGCTTTCTCACACCAGTGCTGACCTAACTTTCATTCTAAATCACATGCATCTGAGATGAGAGGTGAAAAATAGCCGGAAAAGTTTGCCTCAACCTGCTATTGAACATGCCACCACCAGGTCTGGAGTCAAGTACACTAACAACTGAGCTACCCAGCCGAGCTCAAATACTGCTCCAGTCACTCATACAGAGCTTCAACCCTTTACCAGATAATCCAGATTCTAGGGACCCTGCAAGTAAGGCTTTTGAAAACAAGGTGGGAAAAGGAGAAAATGCTGGTAACCAGCATTTTCTCCTTTTTCCTGCACGTTTTCTAACTCTATCGTAGAACTTAAGCTAGCTTGTACCAATTTGAATTCGCTGTCTGCAGATGTTTCAGATTCAGAACGTCCAAAATTTGTCGTATGGGCAAGGTATAAAGTAACTTTTATCTGCATGAATATTCAATGCAGACCAATAAATTTATTAAATGCAGATCAAAATTTTACTACAGAGGCAGAACATGCAGTGTAATCTTATCATACATCTATCTGTCAAACATTTTGTGCAATATTCCAGATAAATGCCTCTCTAGAATTTTTTTCCTTTCTTGGTACTGTCTACTTCAGTCTACAACAGTCCTTGGGCCATTTCTCGATTCATTCGCATTTTTAGCTCACCTGGGCACAAACTGTTTAAGGTGAGCTTCTGTGATCATGCTGTGCACAGGCATCCAGTGTCTGCTGTCTACTGTGCATTACCTGTCCACAACTTTTACCTTATGTGCACTCCAAAGGGCATATTCAATTACAATGCATGAAACTTTATCAGAATCTTTGTCCTAATTACATCTTCCATGAACTTGCAAATAGGTCATTTCCACACAAAAAATAGGTCACTAGGTCAAATCTTTGAAATGCTCTTAATTTGGTCAAATTTAAAATTTTATCATTCAATTAAAGAGTTAACCCTTTACCAAACAACAAAACTTTAGACTTGTCCAAAATGAAAGCATTTGCAGGCAGAATATTAAATAATGCCCAACTGAAGGAATTTATTTTTAATAGGGTAGAAAACATTATGGGAAAAGGAGAAAATGCTGGTTACCAGCATTTTCTTCTGTTCCCATCATGTTTTCAAAAGACCTTTTCCTTGGAGCAGTTAAAACTTGGGATGGTGTGGTAAAGGGTTAAAAGGTATCAGACAGATGTTTGAGCACCATGCTGGGAACATTACCTGCATCTAGGATCCCTTGTGCCAGAATGGCTCCAAATTTGGCTATGATGTCATCATGCTTGTCACTGATAATCTTACTGTATAGGGTCCGGAAATGGGTCACCTGCAAAAACATCAGGGGTACCTTTCACTTAACTGCCTACACATGATATTTGCGCACACAGTTTTTGTAAGTAAGCATAGGTGTAGCCAGGATTAAAATATTCAAACACACAAAATAAAACCAAACCTGCTGCACCATTTCATAACAAATACAAGAGCAGATCTTTCAGACTGACCATTATCTTCACTAAACGGTGCTCTAAATAAAATTTGCAGAATTGATTTCTGTCTTTCAGGAGAAATTTTTGAATCCTGATTTATTTCAACCCCTTACCAAATAATCCAATGTCCAAAAGACCTCGGGAAGACTCCTTTATAAAGCATTAACCCTTTCCCAAACAATCCCGGGTTTTTACGACTCAAAGAAAGAAGCCTTTTGAAAACATTGTGGGAAAAGGAGAAAATGCTGGTAACCAGCATTTTCTCCTTTTCCCACAATGTTTTCTACCCTTCCCAAGATAAATTTCAGATTTTGAGTTGCATTAATTTTATCGTCTGCAAATGCTTTCAATTTGGACGAGTCAAAAATTTTGTCGTCTGGTAAAGAGTTAAGGTAAAAGGTGAAAATGCCGGTACCACTAACCAGCATTTCCTCCTTTTCCCATAATGTTTTCCACCCTTGACAAGAAAAATCTTATCATTTGAGTTTTTAAACTGCTTTTAATTTGGACAAGTCTGAAATTTGCAGTCTGGTAAAGATGAAGATGAAATATGAATGCTTGCACAATATGATTATGATAGGTTGCAATGGATGTCTTCTTGCAATAACATTAGACAAAATTTCATCTTATTACTTTATCCAACTGAGCCCCAGTAGTGCAGTCGGTAGAATACAGGAGTCAAGAACAGGGGGTCGCTGGTTTGATCTCTGGCTCGGCCAATTTCTTTCCGAGGTTTGATGATAGTCATTGCAACAGGATTCATTCCTATCTCACCACTGACCACTGTCTCCACAAAGGTAATGTGGCAAAGTAGCCAGTGACTTGGAAAGAAAACTGTGCTAAGTACTGGTAAAAGAGACGCCAGGAAAGCATGTATAGGTCCACTGGCCACCGCAATATAACATACACTGGTGAAAATGGCGTTAAACACCATACAATCAATCAGTCAATCAATCAATCTTGTTGCAATAAAATTGTACGAAATTTCATCTAAACTCTCTACCAATCAGTTTTGTGCTCTACGACTCTGGGGAACAAGACAAACGAAAACATTACGAGAAAACAGAAGAAAATGCTAGCAACAAACATTTCTTCTTCTTTTTTAACAATGTTTTTGCCTATTCTTAGACAAATCCAATCATCCAAATTGAATGGTTTAGCCAATCAGAAGTTGCGTTACTTTCAATTTTAGAAAATTCTGAATACTGGTAATAAGACTAAGAACATTATTAAGAATGGTTGGTGAATACAGACATTGGATACTGTTGGTATCATTCACTCAACCATTCTTTAGAACATCTTCAGTCTCATTCTCCAGAATTTTATAATTTGAAAGTAACACAACTTCTGATTGGCTTAACCTTTTGGTTCAGCCAATCAGAAGTTGTGTTACTTTCAAATTTAGAAAATTCTGATTAATAAAACTAAGGACATTACTATGAATGGTTGATGAATACAGACATTGGATATTGTTGGTGTCCATCAACCAAAGTCTTATAAATCTATACAATAAAGAAGTTTTAAATTCAATATCAAGGTCCAAGTTCACCAACCATTTTCAGGAACGTTCTACTTGTTAGTCTCCAAAATTTTCAAAACTTGAAAGTAACACTACTTCTGATTGGCTAAACCAAATGGTTTAGCCAATCAGAAGTTGTGTTAGTTTCAAATTTAGAAAATTAGTATCTGTCAATCAAAGGCTTACAAATCTATACAATAAGAAAGTTTTAAGTATCCGGGTCTGTATTTAACAATCATTCTTAACAACATTAGTGGCCAAACTATAGATTTTAGAGGTAACACAACTTTTGATTGGCAAAACTATTTTGGCTAAACCAAATGGTTTAGCCAATCAGAACTTGTGTTACTTTCCAATTTAAAAAAAAAGAAATCTGTCAATTACAAATCTATACAATAAAAAAGTTTCTAATTAAAAATCAGGAATAATTAATTAACTTACCCTTGGGCAGGTTACTTCATTATGCTGGACTAAGATCATGGCTGAAGCAATCAGCGCCCCTTGACGGACATAATTTACAGGATCATTTGTCATCGGCTCTATTAGGCTTATTGCTTCCTGCACATAGAATTGATAATGAAAGTTCATAAGTAGTTCAATGGAGATTTACTTACATTCCAACAAGCTTACACTTTGCTTGGTTCTGTCACTTTTCTCTTCCTCAAACAATCCCCGGATTTAACGACCTTGAGGAAAAAGCCCTTGGAAAACATTGTAGGAAAAGGAGAAAATGCTGGTAACCAGCATTTTCTCCTTTTCCCACAATGTTTTCTACCCTACCACAGCCAAGCCCCAGTAGCTCAGTTGGTAGTGTACAGGATTTGAGAACAAGGGGGTAGCTGGTTCGATCTGCGGCTTGGCTAATTTCTTTACCAGGATAGATTATAGTCATTGCGACATTATTTACTTCTCTCTCACTGCTGACCACTGTTTCGACAATGGTTATGTGGGGAAGCAGCTAGTGGCTTGGAAAAAATACTGCGTGGAGTACTGGTAAAAGAAACTCCTCGAAAGCATGGATAGGTGTACTACTTCCACATTTTTAGCCACATTCAATTTGGCATTTGCATATGCTTAGGGTTTGGACAAGTCAAATTGTTGTTTGGCAAAGGGTTAAATATTAAATCTTAGCAATTAACCCTTTATCACACAATTCCAATTTTTAACAACCTTGAAGAAAAGGATTTTTGAAAATATGGAAAAAGGACAAAATGCTGGTTACCAGTATTTTCTTCTTTTCCAACAATGTTTTATACCCTAAGAAAAATTCCATCATTTGAGCCACATTTAAATTTTTTGTCTGCAGATGCTTTCAATTTGGACCCATCGACATTTTTGGCATGCGGTAAAAGCTATTTACCTTAAGTCCTGTACCAGCACATGCAATACCCAATGCCATGGCTGCTCCAAATCTAACATGGGGATTGTAGCTCTCTGACAGCAGGGACACCACACTGGGACAATGTTCTGGGGTTCTGCAATGAAACAGAGAAATTAAAGTCTTTTTGTCAAGTTGCAGTAAGAAAGTGGTATGCTGAAATAATAATGCATCTTAATCACGAGCACCGCATGTGGATGCCAATGATTGGCTGCCGTTGCTTGATCTTCAGTGAAAATTCGAAGTCGCAGAAAGGGCATAACTGTATCAAAAACACCTTGATGGTTACCTGCCCTTGTTGTATAGGTTACCCTTTTGATAGTTAACAACCTGTCCAAATTTGAAGGAAGCAGATCTATCTTCAGGAATAACAGAGATATAAAATTGCAGTTTGACCCTAAATATGGCGACGATGCAGATGACTGCCCCAGGCTATGACAGTAACTCAATGTTTTCTTCGAAAACAGCCAAGATATAAAATCAACCTTCAAATAAAATCAATTTACTATCACAACTTTACATTTTCATCTATAATGTAGAATATATTACACAACACCTTTGAGGAGAGAGGCTTTTAGAAAAATTGTGGGGATAGGAGAAAATGCTGGTAATCATTTCACCTCATCCCACAGTGTTTCCTATCCTTTCAATGACAAATTCAACCATTCACGCCACATTCAGTTTATTGTCTGCATACGCTTTCAATTTCGACCAGACTAAATTTTTTCATCCAGTGAAGCATCTACAGCAAAATTAAGCATATACAACAAAATGGAAGTTCACATAAGAGATTTACAAACAAAATTCAATTTTCTTTCAGAAAATCAAGTACAAGCCACTCAAGGCTAACTGATATTTTCCCTTCAATTCTTAAATATGACCTATGCTCTAGAAAAGGGGGATTAATGCATCTCCAAGAAACCAAGCAAGTCATCACACAACTATGGATACATACAATCCATTTTGTTTAACAGCCAGCTAAATCATGATCTAGAATGGTCCTTTGACATACGACAAATTTATCAAATAGCACAAAATTTTCAACCATGTCAGCCTGTGCAGGCCGACATGAGTTGATACTTTTTTGCAGATACATTATACCCCCTTTTCTCAGAGCATGTCTCGTATCTATGTGAGCCATGCTCCTAGAAAAGGGGGCTTAATGCATCTGCGAAAAGTATTGACCCAGGTCAGCCTGCACAGTCCGCACAGGCTGACCTGGGCCAAAACTTTTCGCTATCGGTCAATTTTCTGTATGTCCAAGGGCCAGTCTACCTCATGATTTAGTGGGTTGTTAAAAAAAAGTGGCTACTATGGATCCAGAAGTATGTGATGGCTTGCTTGGTGCCATTGATCACAGAGATGCATTAAGCCCCTTTTTGCCGCAGCATGGCTCATATTTCAATAGATCACATCATGTATTCACAAACTGGCAATATTCAAGACCATCAGATTTCTACTCTCTTTCACCATGGTATCATACAAGCAGCCATTCACATTCATTACCAGTTGATGTACCTCTAAGCGATTAATGGTGTAAGTAATTCACTAAAACAGTCATTGACTCTGAATCACTTTTATTAATACATTAAATATATTTTTTTCAAGTAGTGCCCTTTTCCTGACCTTGTTCTATGTACACCTGTTTGTAAAGATTGAGCTCTTATCAGGTAATAAAAGTGTAAACTCTTTCACAACTTTAGTTGCCTTAGCAATAGACTTGTCCAAACCTAAAGCAATGTAGATCAAGATCAGGGACCATATCTGGCAACTATTCTTAAGAATATTCTTTGTCTAATACTATATATAAAAAGTAAAACAACTTCTGATTGGCTAAACCAAATGGTTTAGCCAATCAGAAGTTGTGTTACTTCCCAATTTACAAAATTTTGGAAAAAAGACTAAGAACGTTCTTCGGAATGATTCGTGGATATGGACACAGACTGCACAAAACATGCAGTCTGATCTTTGATCTACAGTTGAAACCTTAAAGACAGAAGCAAGCCTGAAAATACATGTTTTATTTGGGTCTTATTCTAGACTGAAAAAGTCGGATTGGTCGGAGCTCTAGGGGTTAACTCGTTACCTTATGATAAAATTTTAGACTTAGGTCAAAAAATACAATTTTTATATCCTACCATGTATAATTTTTACACCTGACCCTAAACATTTTTGTCACCGAGCCCCAGTAGCTCAGTCGGTAGCACATAGGACTTGATAACAGGGGTTCATGGGTTTCGATCCTTGGCTCGGCCAATTTCTTTCCGAGAATTCATGATAGTCATTGAGACAGGATTCATATATCTCCCACCGCTGACCATTGTCTCGAAGATGGTTATTTGGGAAAGCAGCCAGTGTCTTGGAAAGAAAATTGTGCAGAGTATTGGTAAAAGTGACTCCAGGAAAAGCATGGATAGGTGCACGGGCCACCGTGATATAACTGAAATAAATTTGAAAAGGGCGTTAAACACCAAACAATCAATCAATCAACATTTTTGTCATCTGTTGATTGTGTTAAATTTTTCAAACTATAATGTTATCATCGTCCTCAGAAAATTCCAAAAATTCTTTGTCTTTTTACCAATATTAACTCTTTAACACACAATCCCAACTTTTAACAACCTTGAGAAAGCAGCCTTTTGAAAATATTTTGGGAAAAGGAGAAAATGCTGGGAACCAGCATTTTCTCCTTTCCCAAAATGTTTTCTACCCTTCCCAAAACAAATTCAATTTTTCAGTCACATTTATTTTGTCATCTGCAAGTGGTTTCAATTTGGTCAGGTCTTAAACAATTTTACGACCTACCCACCCTAATTCTCAGAAAGTATGTAACAGGAACCACACATATATTTTGTTTTGGCCTTATTAAAACTAAACAAAAAGCATGATAAATTAAACATGGCAAAAATGATGGGAATTTTTCCTTTTCAAGGGATAAAAAATATTGTGGGAAAAGGAGAAAATGCTAGTAACTGGTTACCAGCATTTTTTCTTATTCCCCAAATTGTTTCCAGAAGCCCTTTTCTTCAGACTGGTTAAAACAAAGAAATAATTAGTTTAAACATATTTATTTTACATTGATTGAGAAACAAGTTCTTACAACTTATACTAATCTCTCTTGATTCTGCTTCCTGGGAACTACACCAGTACTTGCGCCGAATGTGTGGGCCAATGAAAAATCCCATAGTTGAGTATCGAACTCGGGACCATAAGGTTACGAGGCCGACGCTCTACCTCACAACCACGGACACCACACAAACGTTTAATTGAGGGATAACATAAAAAAAAATTTGAATAAAACTCATTAATAGGGTGATCTATCTATCTATCTATCTACCTGCTTTATCAGATCACCCTGGACAAGGATCAAATCATTTTCCCCTTACATTCATTCAGTCATTTGGAATCAACCACATATTCTGAGAGGCTGTTTGCCCTTTACCACCGTAACCAAAAAGGCTTTTGAAAACATTGTGGGAAAAGGAGAAAATGCCGGTAACCAGCATTTTCTCCTTTTCCCACAATGTTTTCTACCCTTTCGAAGATATAAATCATCACTTGAAATACATTTAATTTGTCGTCTGCAAATGCTTTCAACTTTATTGAGTCAAAAATTTTGTCGTTTGGTAAAGAGTTAACAAAAGCTCTTTTGAGATTCTCAGAATTGTAACCCTTTACCAGACGGCGAAATTTTGGATGAGACCAGGACTTGAGAACAGGAGGTCACTGGTTTGGCTCGGCCAATTCCTTTCCGAGAATTGATGATAGTCATTGCGACAGAATTCATTCCTTAACATACACTCTGATCTTCGATCAACGATGTCCAACACAGAGATACTTTCTGCCAAAATATACCTTTGAAATAACAATATTTGAATTTTAATTTTCGACTAGAGTTTCATTTCATTTATTTAGCAGGTAAAGGGTTCAAACTTTGGTTTAACTCTTTACAAAACAACAAAATTTTGCACTTTACCAATTTGAAAAGCATTTCCAGACAACAAATTAAAGGTAGCTCAGATGCTGATTTCTGTCTTTGTTAGGTTAGAAAACATTGTGGGAAAAGGAGAAAATGCTGGTTACCAGCATTTTCTCCTCTTCCCACAATGTTTTCAACAGCCATCTTCTTTAGGGTCGTTGCAGACGACGAAGTCAGTTTAGCTCAAGTGATGATCTCTGTCTTCAATAGAGTAGAAAAAATTGTGAGAAAAGGAGAAAATGATGGTTACAAACATTTTCTCCTTTTCCCACAATGTTTTCAAAGGTTTCCGTCTTCAGGGTCGTTAAAACTCTGAATTGTGTGGTAAAGAGTTAAAGCATTCTTTAAAGCTCTGGTAGCCTTAACTGCCAGAGTAGATCAAGATCAGACTGCATAAAATGTGGTTTGATCTTTGACATACACTGTCTGCTCAGCTGGAATGCCATAGACAATAGTAACCATGAAATTACGATACTTTGAGTTTCAATTCTTAACTGAAAATTTGTGTTCGGGGTTTTTGTGTTGCGGAACTTTAAAGGCAAAAACTTTGGTGTAAAAAAGGTTTATCAGAGAGTTAGATAATCAAGCTAAACATCACGTTAAAGATGACAGAAAACTGACAGAAAAGGTACAAACATCTCAATCAAAAAAAATGTGGAATAATCTATGAAATTTAATCAAAGAATTTTCCCAAACTTTCACTAGCAAGTAGAGATCTAGGGTCCATATTTACTTATCAGTATTGAGTTATGGAGCTATAAACAAGAATTCTGGTATCTATGCTACAACATACCACCCTAGTATAGCCAAGCACTCAATCCAAGAAACTGGACTCTTTACTTGAAAAGAATTCAAAGTACTTAAAGTACTGACAGACTAGCGAATGTGCAATATGAGACCTTGGTAAGATAAAACTTGGCTGGTCCACTGACAGACTAGCAAATGTGGAATATGCGACCTTGGTAAGATAAAACTTGGTTGGTCCACTGACAGACTGGCATATGTGGAATTTGTGGCCTTCGTAAAGATAAAACTTGGTTGGGCCATACCAGATTGAAGAAAAATGGTCCAACCCAGTTATTAAGCTGATAAACTTTGCATGCTTTTTCACTTTCTTATCAGCCGGACAACATGCAGCTAGACGAGACCTACAACACCCACAAGAATAAAAAGGTTGGGTTGGGATAAGTACAGACAAGATTGATTTGCATAGGTCACTGACATAATTTACATGTAAGCAAACATCTTAATGACATGTTGTTCAAGTTGGGTAGGTAGAGGTATTTATGTCATTGTGACATAGTCATATTCAACAAAGTTATGATTTCTAGAAGAAAGAATTATTTTCTGTGGGGCACTTCACCATTTGCTTGCTCTGATCTTAACCCTTAGTGCGCCTACTATAGTTACTGTTGTGGCCAGTGTAGATCAAGATCATACTGCACAAAACGTACAGTCTGATTGTCAATCTACACTGTCCGCTTTACTAAAACACTACAGACAAAGCACAATCACAGTCTTGCTATTATCTGGGTCTTACTAACCCTTATCCTGCTAAATAACTAACACGAAACTTTCAATCAGATAGTAACAACTCAAATTGTTCTATTTCGTATATATTTTTCGAAGAAAAGTAACAACTCAAATTGTTCTATTTCGTATATATTTTTCGAAGAAAAGTAACAACTCAAATTGTTCTATTTCGTATATATTTTTCGAAGAAAAGTAACAACTCAAATTGTTCTATTTCGTATATATTTTTCGAAGAAAAGTAACAACTCAAATTGTTCTATTTCGTATATATTTTTCGAAGAAAAGTAACAACTCAAATTGTTCTATTTCGTATATATTTTTCGAAGAAAAGTAACAACTCAAATTGTTCTATTTCGTATATATTTTTCGAAGAAAAGTAACAACTCAAATTGTTCTATTTCGTATATATTTTTCGAAGAAAAATACCTCCTTATCAGACAGTGTAGAACCAAGATCAGACTGCACATTCTGTGCAGTCTGATCTTGATCTATGCTGTCCGCAAAAGGTCAATGAGTCCCACTTAGCAGCGTAAGGGTTAAAAACTGAAAATGCCCAGCGGGTTTATTTGGCGCTTTAAGGGTCTATACTGTTCTCAAAAGTACCTCAAGCTTCAGTCCTAAAAAGTACCTCAAGCTTCAGTCCTAAAAAGTACCTCAAGCTTCAGTCCTAAAAAGTACCTCAAGTTTCATGGCTTGGCCCATGTTATGGTCATTAACCACCAGACTGGTTCATAACCTGAAAGTTTTTTATGGCTCTTGGAAAAACACTACCAGCTATAAATCAAGACCTGACAGCTATTTCTATCCAGATTATAAGATAATAAATATTTCAGAGGTAAATTCCATCTCTGGGCATTGTATCACAGTGCTTTAGCCTTATACCACACAGTGCCAAGTTTTTATGACTCTGATAAAGAAGGCTTTTGAAAACATTGTGGGAAATGGAGAAAATGTTGGTGACACTCGCTCCTGGGTATCAAAATCAGGACCTCATGATTACAATGTGGACTTTCTACCTGAAAACCACGGACACCATTTCAATTATGATTCATGTAATACCTTTCAATGTAATAGATTGAAACAGGGTCTAAGTTTGCTGAAAGCACAGATCAAGATCAGATTGCACAGAACATACAGTTTGCTGTTGGATCTATACCCAGGTTGGTTTTTGGTCAAGTCCATCAGATGAGAAATTTTTGTGTGTGTCAATGGATTGTATATAATTCTGAGTTTTAGTGACCCTGCAGGACAAAGGCCTTTGAAAACAATGTAGTAAACAGAAATGCTAATAACCAGCATTTTCTCCATTTACCACAATGCTTTTTTCCCTTTCAAAGGCAAATTTTAGTTTTGAATCATGTTTAATTTGTCGTCTGCAAATGCTTTCAATCTGGACCAGAATGAAAATTGTTGTTTGGTAAAGAGATATGCTACTGAAATAAGTTGAGTCTATAGGGTTGGCACTGAAAGAATAAGGGATTAACCTCTTACCAAATGACAAAGTTTTAGATGTGTCCAAATTGAAAGCATTTGCAGACAACAGAATGAGAGTGACTCAAAAATTGAAATTTTTTTTTAGTTGGGTAGAAAACATTTTGGGAAAAAGGAGAAAATGCTGGTTACCAGCATTTTCTCCTTTTCCCATAATGTTTTCAAAAGGCTTCTTCCTATGCTTCATTAAAACTCTGGAGTGTGTGGTAATGGATTAAGTATTGATGCTTTGGTATTGTAGTAGTTTCATGGGCTGGATAATCTGATTCTTCATCTCCATTGTGTATAATTAATAAGTCTATTCTAGTAAAACTTGCCCCAAACATTACAGTTTTTGAGTCACACTGATTGCAAGAAATATCTTAAGAGGGTCATTGGCCCTTCAGCGCTCACCTGAGGAAAGTCACCTAGGATTGACAAAGTTAAAGAGGTCCTGGTTGTGATCCTGTAAAACATGTGTGTGACTGACCTACTTTTGGATCAGACCTGACCAAGTTTCAAACATGGTCAAGATATTTTCAAGACACATTCTGATAAAAGTTTACAAGTCTCTGAAAATGTGGCCTCTAGAATGCACACAAGGTTTTTCTCAGATTTGTCAATGACCTACTTTTTTTTACATATTTGTAGCTTGACCCAGATTGGAACTTGTCCAAGATACCGTCAAGACAACCATTCTGACCAAGTCTCATGAGTATATGACTGAAAATATGGCCTGTAAAGTGCACACAAGGTTTTTCTTAGATTTGTCCCAGTGACCTACTAGTTTGATCTGAAGTGAACCAATTTTGAAATTGTACTAGATATCATCAAGATAAACATTCTGACCAATCTTTATGAGTTTCAGGCTAAAAATGTGGGCTCTAGAGTGCAAACAAGGTTTTTCTAAGATTTGACACAGTGATCTTCACTTAGACCTGGTAAGATCCAATGTTTTACTTGTCCTAGATATTATCAAGACAACCATTCTGACCAAGTTTCATAGTATCTTACTGAAAGTATGGCCTCTAGAGTGTATACAAAGTTTTTCTAAAATAAGTCCCAGTGTCCTACCTTTGATCCAAAGTGACCCAATTATGAACATGCACAAGACAGCATCAAGACAAACAGTCTGACCAACTTACACGAGCGTCAGATAGAAAATATGGCCACTAGAGTGCACACAAGGTTTTTCTTGGATTTGTCCCAATGACCTACTTTTTGAACTCATGTGACCAAATTTCAAACCTGTCTGAAATATTATCAACGAAACCATTCTGATCAAGTTTCATGAGTACTGGACTGAAAATGTAGCCTCCACATTGCACACAAGGTAATTGTTGATGCCTGGGTGATGGACAAACTACGATCACAAAAGCGCACCTTGAGGACTTTTGTGCTCAGGTGAGCTACAAAAAAAGATATATGGCATAATAGGTGCTGGAATATGAATATTGAATCACTGAATATGAAGAGAAATAATAAAAAGTAGCCCCAGCAGCCCAACCTGGTAACAAGCATTTTTTCCTTTCTCACAATATTTTCATGTGATAAAGGTTTAAAATTGTTGAAACAACCCATATTGTAAAACCAGTTATGCAAAGCTGTTTTGGCAAAATCTCTAATAATAGCAGACAGCGTAGATAAAAAAGTCTTACGGAGGTTATTTTTGTCCCTATATTTCTTGAAGAAGCATTTCCAGTTACTCTGTTTATTTCCCCTCCAATCTTGCACCATGTGCTATCACATAAAAATACCTTTTACTGATACAACAATATTTATCATGCTACAATCAGGTATTTTGATATAAAATTATCAAGATCCTTGATCATTTCCGATACTTTAAGAGATAACTATCGGTAACTGATTTTACCTCATGATATTATGTATTTTGTGGACTTTATTTGTTCTGTTCAAGTTGAGTGCCATTTTCAACATTATTTCACTTATATCTTGGCGGCCAGCGCTCTATTCATGTATTCCTGGAGATATTTTACTGGTACTCAGCACTTTGCAGAGCATACTATTAAAGCTACTGGCTGCTTTCCCTCATTAAACTTTCCCCACTTGACAAATTTTAGACTCTTTCGAATTGACAGCATCTGCTGCTAACGAATCTGAAAAAGGTAGAAATAAACTGAGGTTCTTTGAAAGGGAAGAAAACTTGTGGAAAAAGGAGAAAATGATGGTTACATGTTTTCAGACGACCCCTCCTCAGGGTTATGAAAACATGGGATTGTTTGAGAAAGGTTAACATTACCGAACAATTTAGACCATGTTTAGTGGACAAAGATATGAATCCTGTCACAGTAACTATTGTCCATCTTTGAAAAGAGTTTGGCCGCACTGAGATTCAAACTCATTGCTCCTGGATTTCTAACCTCATATGTTACCAACCAAGCCACCAGATTCGGCCATTTTTTAGACTTTCCCATGTTAAGGGTCTGTGATGATCCAAAAATAAATCTTGAACTTCGACATGATAGGTACAAAAGGGTCATGATGGCACTGGTACACTCTTCTTGGTCTTTGAATCTTTGAGGGTTAACTTATCAGTGTATAAATGAAATAATTATGGCCTCTAAAGTGCACAAAATTTCAAGTATGGTTTGACCTTGTGACCTTCTTGTAATATTACAATCAAAGCAAACATTCTGCTTGCCATCTCATGAACACAGAACTAACTGTGCACTCTAAAGTGCACCCAAGGTCAACTATAGTTTGACCTTGTGACGTTATTTCCAGGGGTGACTCATTTCCAAACTAACAGGGATATAATCAAGGCAAACATTCTTCACATCAAGTGTCATGAAAAATTGACTAAATGGCCCACTGGAGTACACTAAGGGTTATTTCTGTGATTTGACAGAATTTTTTACTCTAAGTGACACATTTTTAAGTTGTTTGAGATTCAATAAGACAATTATTCTCAGCCACTTTCATGAAAATTGGACTAAAAAGGTAGCCTATACAATGCACACAAGGTTTGTTTGGTTTGTATTGGAGTTTCATGCTGTTATAACAGCTTACGTCATATCACAGCAGCCAGTGCAGACAAGGTAAAACTTGAAGTTGAACAACAAAAAACCATGGATGCACCCTTGACAAAGCATGATCTGGAAGGCTAACCTTGAACACTTTGTACTCTAGTGAGCTAATACCTTGAAGAGAAATTGATTATTTTTAGCAATGTTTATATTTTTGCATTTGTTTGAACAGTGTTTTATTCCACTTTCAACAGTATTTTCTGTCAAAATATTTACGGAAAAACTTGAACAGTGCTTGAAATGGCATCAGAATTTGTATTTACTGCAGACAAATTGGAATGGACCAGCTGTCGTGCAGTAATTCTGTGCTTTCTGATCTAGAACTATGCTTAAGCTGCTAAGCGTGACTCAAGTACCTTTTGCGGACAGTGTAGATCAAGATCAGACTGCACAGAATGTACAGTCTTATTTTCAATCTACACTGTCTCGTACGGAGATATTTTCCCCACAAGTGACTTTCAAATAACAAAATTTGGGTTTTATATATCGGCATGAAAAGTTTTGTTTAACTTATTTAGCAGGTTAGGGGTTAAGTTATAACAGTAGCAGACATAAATCAAACACACTCGCACCATTACCTGTTTTATTATCAAAAATCACTCTTGAAATCTGACAGACTTGCTTTCCTGTTTGGCAGAATGCACAAATTTTATCACGGGTTCTAATAATTCTATCTTTTGCAACCTGCATTTCCTCTACAAGCCATTATAAAAGCTATTATCATGATAATTCAGATAAGCAGAAGGCAGTAGCTGTTTAGCAGACAACAAAAATTTAGACTTGACATCCTTACTGAATGCATCTGTTGACAGAACGAATGTTGGCCACTTTTCCTCAGACACCCAATTGTCGGGGTGCATTAATGTGGGGCAGTGCTACTCCTCCCACAACCAGTAGTATGGTGTTTGAATGTTGGAGACTCCTCCTCAGACAGCCCAGTGTGGTGTTTGAATGTTGGACAATCCTCCTCAGACAGCCCAGTGTGGTGTTTGAATGTTGGAAAATCTTCTTCGGACAGCCCAGTGTGGTATTTGAATGTTAGACACTCCTCCTCCCACAACCCGTGGTGTGGTGTTTGAATGTTGGACACTCCTCCTGCAACAGCCAAGAGTGGTGTTTGAATGTTGGACACTCCTCCTCATTGTAAGGTGCATTAATGTGGAACAGTGCTCCTCCTCTGACAACCCATGGGGTGGTGCATGAAAGTGGGATAATCTCCCTTCTCAGACACCCCATGGCATGAAGTATGGATGTGAGATTCTCCTTTTCCTCTTTAGATATCCCATTATGTGAAGCATGAATGTTGTCTGTCACCATTCCTCCCCCATCTCACACAACGCCCCTGGTGTGGTGTACAGATTTTGTACACTGCTCCTCAAATGAGGACCCTTGGTGTAATGTATGGATGTTGGACACTCCTCCTCCACCTCACACAAGCCCCCTGGTCCAGTGTATGAATGTTGAACACCCCTCCCCCACCTACAATAACCCCATAGTGTGTTGTATGAATTTTGGATACTCATCCTCTACCTAATTAAGACAACCCTAAAGTGTGCTGTAGGAATGTTGGACACTCCTCCTCCAACTCAGATAACCCCACTGTGTGGTGTATGAAACTGGGACATTCCTCCACCTCATACAATCTCATGGTGTGGTGTGTGAATCTTGGGCTCTCCTCCTCTTCAGATAACCCCAAATTTGATGTATGAATATGGGACACATCTCACACACCCACTGGTGTTGTTTATGAATGTGGGACATTCCTCCTCACACCCCCATAGGTGTTGTGTATAAACCTGGTACATTCATCCTCAGACAACCTAATGGCATGGTATGTGAATCTTGGACACTCCTCAGAAAACCCAAAGTTAAAGTATGAATGTGGGACACTCCTCCTCACACACCCATTAGACTAGTGTATGAATGTGGGACATTCCTCCTCCTCATACATCAATTGGAGTAGTGTATGAATGTGGAACACTCCTCCTCCTAACACAAACATTGGTGTCGTGTATGAATGTGGAACAATCCTCCTCACACACCCACTGGACTAGTGTATGAATGTGGGACATTCCTCCTCACACAAACACTGGTGTGGTGTGTGAATGTGGGACACTCCTCCCAACACACTCATTGGAGTGTTGTATGAGGGGTGTATGAATGTGGGACACTCCACCTCCTCACACAAACATTGGTGTGGTGTATGAACATGGGATGGACCTCCTCCTCCTCCTCACAGACCAGTTACTGTTCAGTTTGATTGTAAGACGCTCCTCCTCTATCTCAGACCCTCATGTTGTTGTGCATGAATCTTGGACACTCCTACTCCTCCTCAGACATCTCAAGGTGTAGTGTATGAATCTGTAACACTCCTCCTCCTCTTCCTGCTCAGATAACACGTAACATGATGCATGAATGCAGGGAAACTCCTCCTCAGACAACAGTTGATATGATACATTATGGTATCTGACTGTGTTCTGCAGTAAACTATCATACTACCAGCCTGTTGCCTTCCATAGCACATCTTCATACAGTAAAAGTTAATTTAGGTGTTTAATATCATTTCAGAGAGAATATTAGTCGTATCACAGATGACAGTGCACATATGCATTAATATTTTAACCCTGGAACTTCTCTTACAATTATTTTGCACTATACTTCCAAAGCCACTTGTTACTTTCCCACATACACATCATCAAAACAATATTCAGCAGTGAGAGAGGAATTAATACTGCAGCAATGACTATCACAACACTGCTTAGCCAAGCTAGGCTGTAAACCCCCAAACCAACTGATTCAGCCCCTGTACTTTAGACAGAACAACCAGCCTCGGAAATCAATTGACCCTTTTAACATATGACAAAATTTTAGACTGGCAAATTGAAAGCGTTTTCAGACAACAAAAATGAAATGTACCTGAAAAATCTATGTCCCTCAGGTGAGGTAATGAACATTGTAGGAAAAGGAGAAAATGCTGGTGACCAGCATTTTCTCCTTTTCCCACAATGTTTTCAAAAGCCTTGTTCTTCAAGGTTGTAAAAACCCGGGATTGTGTGGTAAAGGGTTAAACCACCAAACCCAATCAGGCCTAAATTAAATTCCATGGTGTTTATTGCTGTTATCAACATTATTTCAGTTATATCGTGGCAGCCAGTGCATCTATCCATGCTTTCCTAGAGTTTCTTTTACCAGTACTTGGATAATATTCTTTCTAAGCCACTGGCTGCTTTTCCACATAACCATTGTTGAAACAGTTCCAAGTGGTGAAAGAGGATTGAATCCTGATACAATGACTATCATCAATCCATGTAAAGAAATTGGCCAAGCCTTGAATCGAACCAGCGACCCCATTCTAAAGTCCTGCATGCTACTGATTGAGCTGCAGGGGCTGGACAATAAGGCAAAAAAGTAAAGGAACTGATATTATTATCCAATAGAAAGGTGAATAACCTCACACATTGTGGCAAGTCTGATCAACAATGTGCCAGAATAAGTGACTTTATCATTATAAATAAGAAACCATTGATAATAACTGCCAACCATCATCATTGAGATGTAACATGGTTCAGCTGTAACTATAGTGAGGAACTAAGAGCCTGTTCTTTACAACCAGTTATTCACACCTAGCAGGACATGGCCAAGATTCAGAGTATTTTTTCCGGGGGGGGGGGGGGGGGGGGGGGGAAAAAGAGAAATATAGTGTAGATTAACATGTGAGGCCATATATGTATACCAACAATAATGAAGTTTGTGCTACTTTTAGACCAAGACTTAAATTGCTGAATCTTCACTTTGAAATTTAACCTTTTACCAAACGATTCTGTGTTTTAACAACCCTAAAGGAGAAGACTTATGAAAACAGCAAGGGATAAGGAAAAAATGCCAGTAGCTAGCATTTTCTCCATTTCTCACTTTGTTTTTCTACTGTTTTTCTACTCTTTTGGACTTAAATCTCATCATATGTGCCAAATTTATTTTTTGTCTAAAACTGATTTCAATTTGGACCAATTTAAAACTTTGACATTTGGTAAATAAATTACTGGAGAAAATGCTGGTAAATGGTTTACAATCATCATACAATCCTGAACAATGATTAATTTTTTTACACATGACAAAATTTTGAACAGGACCTAATTGAAAGCATTTGCAGACAATAAATTAAATGTCCCTAAAATGATGATATCTGTCTTTGATAGGAAAGAAAACATTGTGGTAAATGGAGAAAATGCTGGATACCAGCATTTTCTCCTTTTCCTACAAAGTTTTCAAAAGGCTTCTACCTCAGGTTCATTACAACTCGGGATTGTGTAGTAAAGGGTTAATTAATAGTAGGTTTAATGAGACGAAAGTCTCTGCTTCAACACTGATATTTATAAGTAAGGACCAACTGCATTTATGGCACTGTAACTCACAATTCAAGAGGCAAACAGAATCCAAAAAACTTAAACGTGAAGGAGAAAGAAAAAACCTCAAAAGAAACCTTCTCAATAAGTATTCTACAAACTTTATCTAATTCCAACAGAACCCAAGACTTAATTGCTTGCAATCATTATCTCGAAATTATCTAATAACCTTTCCCCGACACACAAAGCTGAAATAATTGATTCCAAGACAATTAAGAATGAGAGAAAATCGGCAGTTTGTTATTTCAGTGCAAGACCTATTTGTTTTCATTATTTCTTTCTGGGATGGAATAACTGCAAAATTAATCCTACCTCTGACATATTGTTTATCTAACATTATTTTCAAGCAGACAATAAAATACTCTGGGAGGCTTTTTTCATCTTGTAAAATTTACCCATGACATAGACCTCATAGAGGGACCAGACCAGACAGACCAACAAGTGCCAGGTTCAGCACCCCCCCGCCCCCCCCAAAAAAAACTAGAGGCGCTTGAGCGCCTGTATCGCTCCACAGGCCTGATATTTCTATAATGGTGAAAGGAAGTTTTTAACAATTATCATTCAATCCTGCATTTTAGCTCACTGAAGAAACAATTTGGTAGACAACCACCATAGGAACTTACCTGCAAAACAACAATGAAATCCAATGAATAGTTTTAGAGAAGAAATTTTTCAAAGATTTTACTTTATACCATAAAAGAAAAATGAGTCTCCCATAAAAGCCATGTTTTTTGACAGATCTTTTTTTTTTTTAAGGAATTCTGTAAACCTGTATCTAAGGAACATTCCTGCAAAATAATAATGCTATCCAAATAGCGGTTTGGGAGGAGAAGATTTTTAAAGGTTTTTTACTTTGGTTGCCATGGCAACCAGAATTCTTCATGGAACACAATTATTTGAAGGAATTTGAAAGAGGACCACCAAAGGAACATTCCTGTGAAATTTGGTAAAAATCCAGTCAATAGTTTCTGAGGAGAAGTTTTTTAAAGAAAAAGTTTACGGACGCACGCACGGACGAACGGATGAATGGACGGACGGACGGACGCACAACGGACACAACGCCATGACAATAGCTCGCTGGCCTTCGGCCAGTGGAGCTAGAAACCTCATAATTTTGTTGGGAGGGGTCTCTAAAGTCTATTTTGGCTCTTCTTTAAACCCCTTTACCAAATGACAAAACTGTAGAGTGGTCAAAATTCAAAGCATTTGCAGACGAAAATTTAAATGTGGTTCAAATGATGGAAATTATTTTTGATGTAGTAGAAAACATTGCGGGAAATGGAGAAAATGCTGGTTATCAGCATTTTCTCCTTTTCCCACTATGTTTTCAAAAGCCTTCTTTGTTATGGTCATTAAAACTCGGGATTGTGTGGTACAGAGTTAAAGCCTTTACCACACAACACAATTTAAGACTCGCCTAAACCCATAGCATATGCAGACGACAAATGTAATGTGGCTCAAATAGCGGAAGTTTTCCTTGATGGAGAAGAAAACATTGTTGGAAAAGGAGAAAATAGTGGTATGTTACCAGCATTCTCCCTTTCCCACGATGTGTTCTAAAGTCCTCCATCTCAGGGTCAATAAAGCATGGAACTGTTTCATAAAGGATTAATTTGTCGTTTGTAAATGCTTTCAACTTTGGACCAATCTGAAATTTTGCTGTTTGGCAAAGGTCTAACTGTTTACCACAAGTTCCCGAGTTTTAATGACCTTGAGAAAGAGGCTATCAGAAAACACTGTAGAAAAAGCAGAAAATGCTGGTAAACAGCATTTTCTCCTTTTCCTAAATTGTTTTCTTCCTTTCCAAAGGCAAATTTCAACTTCTGAGTCACATTTACTTTGTCGTCTGCAAATGCTTTCGATTTGGACCAATCTAAAATTTTGTTGTCTGCTATAAGAGAAGATTCAAATCTGGAACCTGATGATCCTGATGCTCTGTTCCTGCAGTACATTCCCCCACTCTCATGTGTGCTCACGACTTCAACAAGAAATGTCTGTTTGTTCTGGAGTTTAACACTTTTCACAGCTTTGGTCATATCACAGCGGTCAGTGCATGCATGGATTTCCTGACTTTCTATCACCAGTACTGAAACAACCTTTTTTCAAAAGTCACTGACTGCTTGCTCACATGCATCATAGGTAAGAGGCAAAAATTGCCAGAAAGAAAGTTTGCCATAACCGGTTATCTAACTCACAACCACAAGGTTACGAGTTCGATACGCTAACCACTGAGCCACCCGGCTTGGTGGTAAAAGAGTTAACAGATTCAAGATCCTGATGCTCTGGATAAGATGTGACATTCCCCCGCACTCATGTGTACTCAAGGCCTTAACAAGAAATTTCTTTATATTGGAGTTTAAACACTGTTTTAACAGCTTAGGTTGTATCACAGCAGTCAGTGCAACCGCGCATGTGTTTACTGGCTTTTTCAGACCAGTCCAACCTTCTTTCCAAGTCATTGACTACTTTTCTCACATGCATCAGAGATGAGAGGCCAGGGTTTTTCCATGACCCCCTGCTTCTTTGAATTTTGACCCTGAAAATTCCAAATTTCCCCAAAATTTAAATGTTTACCTTCTTTTATTCTTTTGAAGGGAGTCAAATGATCCCCTTATGAGAAAGTCAAGGGAAAAAAGGGAGGCAAAAAATCGCTGAAAAAAAGTTTGCCTAAAATGGATATTGAACCCACAACCACCATGTTACTAGACAGATGCACTAACCACTGAGCTACCTTGCCGGGCAAAGAGTATTTCTTTCAAACTTGGTCACACCGTTTTATGTCTGTTTCTTATCCGGTGAATCCGCTACTTGTCCGGCGACGTCCGGTGATGTCCGTTCCGTCCAGTGGGAAGTTTTGAGCATGTTCAAAAATTTCTACCAGACAAAACGGACCGAGACATGCAAATGACAGAATTTGGATGCATCTGACTATTTATACCCTCGGCATGTCACTTGTCCGGTACGTCCCTTGTACGTTGGTGTTCGGTACATTTCCGTTCATCGTACGTTGGAAGAACCTTTTGTTTGGTTCTCATGCGTTGCACTTCCACTTTATCCGGTTCAAGTCCGTTACCCGTACGGTGATATCTGTTAATAGACCGTTTATTATCCGGTACATGTCTGGTAAATGTGCATTTTTTTCGTTACATGTGCGGTAGTCGTGCGGTCATTGTGTGGCTTCTTCGCTCCACACACCAATCGCGTGATCCTCGAACGGCAGAGGAGATGAATTTTGTCACCGGATAACCAAATTCTGCATGTTTTTGTCCGTTTTCCCTCTGTTCTATATCCGTTAGCCAGTCTGACAAAGCCTTTATGCAAATAAATGTCTAGAGATATTATAACTTCTCGAATTGAAGGAAGCCATCAAAATAGATAATGTTACATTCTTAATCTATAGATTGTGATAACTGCTGTAGGTAACCCTTAGAGCACCTTTCACAACTATAGCTGCTTTTGCGGACAGTGTAGATCAAGATCAGACTGCACAAAACTTGCAGTCTGATCTTTGATCTACACTGTCCGCTTACCTAAAACTAAATAGAAAAAAGCAACCACCAAAATGCAGTTGATTGGGTATATGTCTGTTGATTTTATTTGGAGCTCTATGGGTTAAGAGCAAAAAGGCTTTTAGTGTCCCACAATAAATTGACAACAAAACAGTCAATTTTGTTAAAACAGATCTGACAGTAAACAAACCTTCTGATAAAGATATTTTTGCGGGATGCAAATTTTTGTGATTTTGTGATTTGAAAAATTCACAAACTTTTCTATGAGCTCTTTTTACTGAAAATATACCAACAAATAACGAGGGTCTTGAATTCGCAAACATTTCCTGATGTAAAATGTCTGTAATTGGTAATTCGCGAATTTTTTCGACAGGGGTATATATCCACGTATACAGTACCAAACAACCCATTTTTTTTCTTATGACCCGTGGAACAAAGCTTTTAAAAATATTGCAGGAAAACCAGCATTCCCCCCTCTTCCAACAATGCTTTCCTGCCTTTGTAAACCCAATCCTGCCTATCATGTATTCAATAGAATGTTGGTAGTTCCAAAGATTGACGCCATTCATTATGGGATTGTATGTTTGTTTGTATTAGGGTTTTACACTGTTTTAACAGCTGAGGTCATAACATGGCTGTAAGTTCACCTACATAATGTGTTTCCTTGCTTTCTCACACAAGCGCTGACAGAACCTTCTTTCCAAGTCACTGACTACTTTTCTCACATGCATCAGAGGTGAGAGGCAAAAAGTCGCTGGAGAGAATGGAGAGAAAAGGCAGACACCCTTCCACTACACTACTGTCTCGGACATGACTCAGAACCGTCTAAATTGGAAAACAAGAGCACCGCGTGCAGGTGCAAATACTCAATAGCAGTTGCTTTCAAGAATGAGCCATGCTCTGTGAAAAAGGGGCTTAATGCATCTGCAAAAAGTATTGACCCAGGTCAGCCTGCGCAGTTCGCGCAGGCTGACCTGGGCCAAAACTTTTCGCTATTGGTCAATGTTCTGTATGTCAAAGGACCAGTCTACCTCATGATTCTATTGATTGTTATAAACAAAATGGATTTGACGGATCCATGATCATGTGATTATTTGCTTGGTATCACGGCGATGCATTAAGCAACCTTTTGTCAGAGCATTGCTCAAATAGAGAAGGCACCATCTGATTCAAAGCTACCATAACTTAAACATAAGATGTTTCTCAAACAATGAAATTTCATCCCTGAGAGGTAAGAAAACATTGTGGTTTAGCAAGTCAAAAGTTTCATTTCGCTGAGCCCTGGTAGCTTAGACTTGAGAACAGGGGGTCGTGGGTTCGATCCCTGGCTCAGCCAATTTCTTTCCCAGGATTGATGATAGTCATTGCGACAGGATTCATTCCTCTCCCACTGCTGACTATTGTCTTGACGATGGTTATGTGGGAAAGCAGCCAGTGGCTTTGAAAGAAAACTGTGCGAGAGTACTGGTAAAAGAGTCTCCAGGAAAGCATGGATAGGTGCACTAGCCGCCGCAATGTAACTGAAATAATGTTGAAAACAGCGTTAAACACCATACAATCACAACAATCAAGTTGCATTTCTTAAAAATCTAGAAAATTCTTCAGCTTAAGACTAAGATAATTCTTAAGAAAGGTTGGTGAGAAAGGACTTTGATCTTCGTAATAAGCAATTATTGTTTCTGTTCCCAAAATAGATTCTAACACACAGATTGGTAGACTAGACTAGATATAAACATTGCGTCTAACTGATGATAACAAGTTGAGATAACAAAGATAACAAAGTGAAAATGACATTTCAAATAGATTCTGGCATCAACGGGTGAGTGCAATTATGTCTAGGTTAAACCCCTTTCCCATATGACAAATTTTAGATGCTTCCAAATAAAAAGGACCAACAGAGGACCAAACTGAAAGTGGTACAAAAAGAACTTAATTTTTTTGACAGTTTTAAAAACATTGTTGTGAAAGGAGAAAATGCTGGTTACCAGCATTTTCTCCTTTTCCTACAATGTTTTCAAAAGTCTCCTCAGGGTGGCGAAAACAAGGCATTGTTTGGTACAGGATCAAGGTACACGCCATAACAATCTAAATGGCACTACAGTTGATAATATACACACAGATTTTGCTTTTTGTTTGTCAGATACTTGTATTGTTTTAAAGAGGAGAACACCTACAGACAGGCACCTTTGTTTTGATACTAGGTGCCAAGCCAGGCAAAAAAGCTGACATTTTTATTAACGTTATTCTTTACCAAAAAACTACCACATTCATGATTTAGGAACTCAGGGTAACAATTGTTACACTTTTTGGATACAGATAAACTTCTACTAGTGCAAACAAGAAATGTCTTTAAAAAAAGATAGATGTCGAAAATTTGCCAGCAAATAGGCAGGGATCCTTAGAATAGACAGAAATTGCTATTGTTTTTGACCACAAGGACCATTAGAATAAACATGCCTACATTTTTGACCAATCACAAATTTCTATTCATTCATTTGTTATCAGTACCAAAAAGTAGGTCAACAGTCAGCACATTCAGCTATGCCGAAAAAGATAGTTATGGTTCTTTCTAAGTTGGTGCAAAACAACAAAATTTTAGACTTGCCCAAATTTAAAGTATATTGCAGACAACAAACTAAATGTAGCTCAAATGATTGGATTCCTCTGTGAATGGGTGGGAAACATTGTGGGAAATGGAGACTTAGCAAAGGTTTGATGCTGTAATACCCATTACGCCTTGTACAAAATATTTAGGATATGTAAGAGTAATTTGTTATATACGTCTTTTGTGTCATAGAAAATATGATGACTGTGTAGTTATCTCTTGTGTGTATGAACATTGACCTGTAAAAATTGGAATCAACTGGCCTTGCAGGCCTGTTGGAAAATTAAGTTAGTGTTTAACTCTGCAACAACCACATGCTTTTTTGACCATAAGAATCAGGGCTTTACAAAATGGTAATCAGAAGCAAGTATCAGGAAAAATAGTATTGAGAAAAAGTATCAATTTTTCTAGGAGAAAAAGAATCAGGAAGAAAAGAATTAGTTTCTATCAAAGTTGTGATACTTTTTCAAAATTTATTTTAAATCATAAAATTATGATTTTGATACTTAATGTAATTAATTACTGACATTTTAGCAAAAATACAAAACATTGTGGAAACAGACGAAAATGCATTTCCTCTTTTTCTTCTGCCAAGCCGCGATAGCTCAGTCTGCATGCAGGACTTGAGAACAGCGGTTGTGGATTTGATCCCAGGCTTTACCAATTTCTTTCCCTGGACTGATGATAGTCATCGGACAGGATTCATTCCTCTCCCACAGCTGACCATTGTTTAAACGATGGTTATTTGGGAAAGCAGCCAGTGGCTTTGAAAGAAAATTGTGCGGAGTAATGATAAAAGAGACTTCAGCCATATGTTAGTCGCTGACAGAAAAAAAAAAAATTAAAATCAGACAAAACGTAAACAAAAGACACAGCTACCTGGCAGGTTTTAACCTAGTTTTGAAATTATTTTCTCTGTCGGCGACTAATACTTGGACCAACCATACAATGATAGATTGTCATCTTTCACAATAATTTCCATACTTTTAAATGGTATGATATAGATTTAAATGCATTTAAATACACTTTTGGCCTTTATTGTTACTTTGAGCTTATTAGTACCTATTTTGAAATTGCTGTCTGCAGATTTTTTGAATTCGGAAGAATCTAAAATTTGTTGTTTGGGAAAGGATTAAGTCTAAAATTTTGTTATATAATGAAGAATTAATATATTGAGGTATTAGTCCCTAGTCAACAAGTTTCAGAAATACTTTTGTTAATGATCATTACAAATGGAATCTATTTTGACGCAAACACTTACAGAAATAATTATTATTCATGATTTCAAGTCAATGGCTATCTATGAGATCAATTATCCTTAACTCTTTACCACATGACAAAATTTTAGACAGATCCAAATTTGAAGCATTTCCAAAGGAAATAGTACGTGTGATGTGGCACAAGTCATGGGATTTGTCTGTAAAGGATAAGAAAACATTGTGGGAAAAGAAGAAAATGCTGGTTACCAGCATTTTCTTCTTTTCCCACAATGTTTTCAAAAGCCTTCTTTCTCAGGGTCATTAAAACTGGGGATTGTGTTGTATAGAGTTAAATTATCACATCATGTCACTCCAATAAACAATTACTATTCTTTAGCATTCTTCTTTCAGACTTTGCCAATGACTTGACACTTTTACCAGACAGTTGGTCTGATAGTCATGAAAGTTTAGCCAGACCAAATCAAAATCTGTCAGACTGGCGCACTGTAAGGTGCATGTAAATTATTCTTTTTTGTAAAAAATACACTGCGTTTTGTTTAAAACAGTGTGAAAGTAATTTTTTACTTTCCTTGTAACCCAGACAGTCGGCTCGATGGTACAGATATTTTAATAGTTCTTCCTATCATTTTAATGTTCATGTCAGACCGTATTTCGCCATGACTGTCCTTTTTGAATCATAGTGGCCAAAGGAGAAAATTACTCATAACACTATGAGCAGTTATTGATCCTTAAAGCGCTGAATTAACCCCTCCAACTTTTTCAGTCTATCATAAAACCTAGATAGCGTAATTGCGATTTCACGGTTGCTTAACACTTTACCACACAATCCCAACTTTAAACGACCCTGAGAGAGAATGCTTTTGAAAACATTATGGGAAAAGAAGAAAATGCTGGTAACCAGCATTTTCTCCTTTTCCCATAATGTTTTCTACCTTTCCCAAATCTAATTTAAATTTTTGATTCACATTTGATTTGTCGTCTGCAAATGCTTTCAAATTGGACCAGTCTAAAATTTTGTTATTTGGTAAGGAGTTAATTGTCTACAATGTTTTACCAAAGTGGACAGTGTTGATCAAAGATCATACTGCAAATTTTGTGCAGTCTGATCTTGATCTAAACTGGCCACAAAGACAACTATAGTTGTAAAAGGTTTTTTAAAGGTCAAAAAGTCGAATACGATTCGCTGTCTGCAAATGCTTTCAATACAGACCAGTCCAAAATTGCTGTGCCGTTATTGTAATTACAAAATGAATTTTAAATTTGAAAATTATTTAACAAACATAAAGGATCACAGTTGATAAAAGAAAAACGCCGACTTGCTTTAGACTGCCTCGTATAAGCTTGCTATAGAAACTGGAAGAGTCCAAAATATTGACAGACAGAATTGACTTTGTAGACTATGCCATGACAATAGAATAGAATCAGTTAATCACTTTTTATGTGTCTGTCCAAAATATTGCAAACTGAGATCAAAATACTTACATATCCATTGGTTTACAATTGCTAAATTTAATAGAATAATGTCATCCAAAAAAAAAAGAAAAGTCCAATTAAATACTGCAAAATTCATCAAAAGGGCACTAGATTTACGAGACAGCTTTTTAACTCTTTACAAACATAATCCCTAGCGACCCTGTCAGAGAAAGCTTTTGAAAACATTGTGCGAAAAGGAGAAAATGCTGGTAACCAGCATTTTCTCCTTTTTCCACAATGTTTTCTACCCTATCAAAGACAGAAATCATCATTTTAGTAACATTAAATTTTTCATCGCAAATGCTTTCAATTCGGTGTAGTCTGAAATTTTGTCGTTTAGTAATGAGTAAAATAACCTTTAGTATTATTTATGCCTATCCTACTAAATAAAATAAATGAAACTTTCAAGCAGACGGTAAAACCCGAATGATGCTATTTTCAATTTCATTATAATTTTTTTTGCACTGTCCTACTTATCGGACAGTGCAGATCTAAGATCAGACTGCATGTTCTGTGTGGTCTGATCTTGATCTACAATGCCCTCAAAAGGCCATTGAGTCGCGCTCAGTAGCTTAAGGGTTAACATTCTTATAAGTTGCGATTAATCAAATGTTTTCTGATTTTTCTAGATTGTATATTACATGTTTAACCCTTCATCACACAATCCCGAGTTTTAACGACTCTGAGAAAGAAGGCTTTTGAAACCATAGTGGGAAAAGGAGAAAATGCTGGTAAGCAGCATTTTCTCTTTTTCCCAAAATGGTTTCTACCTATTCAAGGACAAAATACTATAATTTGAAAAATATGTGAATTTTAGTCTGTAGATTTCTTCCTCTCAGATAAGTCTAAAATTTTGCCGTGTGGTAAAGGGTTAAGCTATATTTCATGTAGTTATTTTTGTAAATGGTCAATGGCAAAATCTTACTTGCCAAATACCAAAATAAAGTTATATGAGTTGAGTTGAGTTGGTAAAGGATTAATAACATTGGAATGATAGGCCATACTTGACAATTCCAGGAAATACTAAGGATATTGATCATTACAAATGGAATCCATTTAGATGTAAACATTAACAGAAATAATTATTATTCATGATCTCAAGCCAATGGGTACCTGAAATATCAATAATCCTAATTATCAAATCATGTGACAACAATATACAATTAATATGTAATCCCCCCCCCCCATTTTTCTTTTTTTTTCTCTCCACATAATCTTGCCTCCTTTCAGTGTGATACAGCCATTATAAATTTTCTAAACTTCAGACTTTGTGACGACGTCTAGAAAGCATTGTAATGGCATTGTATTCCAGCCAGTTATTTCAAAAACAAATTTTTCCTGTCAATTTATTTGTCAAAATAGATGATAGTAGTAAACTAAGGGTTTGTTAATTGTTAGAATTCAACCAAGCAGTCAGATGTAAGCTTCTCTGAAATTAATTCTATCCCAAACATACGCTCCTGTCAAAGCAGTGGGTTGGTCTCACTCATAAACATGATTGTAGGTTTTGCATAAACATTTAAACGTTGTCAAAATCCAAAGCATTCGAGACGTCACAACAAGTATTGTTCCACATGTGGAATTTTTCTCTGGAAGAGTACAAAACATTGTGAGTAAAGGAGAAAATGCTGGGTACCAGCATTTTCTCCTTTTCCCACCAAGTTTTCGAAAGCCTTCTTCCTCAAGGTCATTAAAACCCTGGGTTGTGTGGTAAAGGGTTGACGTTTGTTGAATGCTGATGCAGATTGTGACACTACCTATCAAGGTAAGGCGGAGGAGGTTATTAATTTCTAGTGGATGTGTATAGCACATCCGCTTACAGTGATCCAACTGGCCAAAACCAAATGCATCCTGAGTAATGACGCATGACTGTGAGCTCACTTTCAGTTTTGAATAGATGGTCTGTACTATGTTATTGGTGTGATCTGAACCAAATACTGTCATACACACTTACACTATACTCATTCTACTTTCAGTTTAGCTATTACACTTCGACTTCGTTTTTGTCACTACCATATAATACAGTGCCACGTGTGAACATACAGTCCTTAATACTAGCAGAAAACCGCATCAGATTGATAGATCTAATTGTTACCCCTTAATAAGTAACAAAATAACAGTTACTGCATACCATGTAATGGAAATCTTATTTTGCATTACACAATCCACTTTTCAGGACTTTGAGTCCTTTGATTTAGCACTTACCATATTGTCTCCTTTTAACGCCCCACGGGGGGGGGGGATTACATTTTCCAAAAGGGGGGGATTAATAGAGGTAACATGACATGGAATTTCAGCTATGGATTAGCCGTTTAACTCTATACCAAATGAAACAATTTTAGACTGGTCCAACTTGAAAGCACTTGCAGACGACAAAATAAGCGTAACTAAAGAATTGAAATTTGTTTCGAGCAGGGTAGAAAACATTGTGGGAAAAGGAGAAAATGCTGGTTACCAGCATTTTCTCCTCTTCCCACGATGTTTCAAAAGGCTTCTATCTCAGGGTCATAAAAACCAGGGATTGTTTGGTAAAGGGTTAATAAGCACAGTTTTGATCAGAAAAAGGCTTAAAAAGCATTAATTAGCAAGGAAGCGATAATAAGAGACACTGTGGTAGTAGACAGGGAATGTACATGTATCATATCTTTCATACTTACATAAATCAAGACATCACATTAATATTTCCCAATGAGCTCATCACTTACCTGAAATGAGAAGATAAAACTGATTAAAACACAATTTTAGACATCATTAAAATTCCACTCATAGTAAATTTACATTTGACATATCACATAGTAACCTTTCACCAATCAATCCTGTTTTTTTCAAGAACCTCAGAAAGAAGGTTCTTGAAAAAAAAATCAAGGGGAAAAAAGAAAAAGCTGATGACTAGCATATTTCCTTTTCCCATGATTTTTATACCCTTCAGAGATAATTACTATAATCTGAGCCACATCTGATTTGTTGCTCAAATGATGGTTTTTATCTTTGATTGGAACAAATTGTGGAAAAGAATCCAATGCTGGTTACCAGCATTTTCTTCTTTTCCCACAATATTTTCGAAACCTGTCTTCCTCAAAGTTGTCAAAACTCTGGATTGCGTAGTGAAGGGTTAAACCTTGATCACTCAATCCTGTGTTTTAATGAACTCCAGGAAAGCGGCTTTTGAAAACATTGTGGGAAAAGGAGAAAATGCAGTACCCAGCAATCCCTTGTTTTAACGACCCTGGTGAGGAAGCCTTGTAAAAGCATCGTGGGAAAAGGAGAAAATGCTGGTAACCAGCATTTTCTCCTTTTTCTACAATGTTTTCTACCCTATCAAAGACAAGGCCAAACATTTGAGTAAAATCTAATTTCTTGTCTTAAAATGCTTTCAATTTGGACAAGGCTAAAATTTTGTCATCTGGCAATGGGTTAAATAAAAGGTTACCAAAGTGTATAACCATTTGGACCATACTATCAACTAATACTATCAACAATGTTCTTTGTGCTTTTAAAGACAAACACAATTGTCTATTGAAAAGATAACTAGGATGCACTGTTTATTGCTCTAAATAATGAGTTTCTTCACACCAGTGAGATAGCAAAGCATCAAAAGGCACTCTTTGATCAGGCTAGTTGGTGTTTCTAAACATGAATCCTCTTTTAACCCTTCACCTTTAGGCTGCTAAGCGCAACTCAATGACCTTTTGCGGACAGTGTAGATCAAGATCAGAATGTACAAACCATGCAGTCTGATCTTGGATTTACACTATCCAGTAAGGATTTTTTTTTCCCTCCAAAAAATGAATTTGAATTTAGTATCATTGGGTTTTTTACAATCGGTTTAAAAGTTTCATTGAACTTATTTAGTAGGATAAGGCTTAAAGATACAGCTATACTCATTTTCAGGCAGTTTTCAACCCATTTCATCCTTATTTATGAAACTATAATCATTCTTGTATCTTCATGCCAAATGTTGCCCCTGGTGGCTGCAAGATTGCACAGATTATGACGGATAGAAAATGCATTTCATGTTTTGGAGGCCTTCAAAGCAATCACTGTTGTCGTTTCCGGTTTTAAATGAGGATAAATCCTTTGTGTTTTTCTTTCCCTTACACCATATATGTTGGTAATTTATATATACTGAACCAAAAAAGAAACTTACCCTGTGTTTAAGTGCAGATATACACAAATATGAAAATCAGGATTAAACTAGATTTATATGCATTGAAAGAGTATTTTATTGCGACTTTGTGTGAAAAAAATTATTGCTGAGGGTTTATCCAAAAGTAGTGAAATGGTAGTTAAAATGCGGAAGGGGTCGCTCACCCAAATCACAAATTAATACCGGGTATGACCACCTTCAGCATGAAGGACTGCCTGGCATCGTTGGCGCATAGAACGGATAAGTGTATTGATTTCGGCTTGTGGAATGTTGTTCCATTCCTGAATTAAGGCTTGTCTTAGCTGAATGACGTTTGACGGTGGAATAGGGCGACGTCTAACACGCTGGTCCAAATTATCCCAAAGGTGTTCAATGGGATTCAGATCAGGGCTTTTGGCAGGCCAGTCTTTAATAAATGCAATGTTATCTGCCCTGAGGAAATTCACATTGTCCCTAGCTGTATGGCTTGTGGCATTATCATGCTGAAAAAGAGTGATATTGGCATTATTTTGAAACAGTGGGATAACGTGCCTCGCATGAATTTCATCTCGGTAGCGTTGGGCGTTCAAATTCCCTTTGATAACGACGAGATTAGTGCGAAATCCATGTGTAATGCCCGCCCAGACCAAGACAGAACCCCCACCCCCAAAACGATCTCGTTCAAGTACGCAACAGTCGGCATAACGTTCATTTTTCCTACGGTATACTCGAACCCTGCCATCACCTCGATGAATGGAAAACCTGTACTCGTCAGAGAAAAGAACGCTATTCCATTGTTGTCTAAGCCAGTGTTGGTGTGTACGTGCCCAATTAACACGATTTACACGGTGACGTCGCGTCAAAACACAACCAACGTATGGACGACGTGCGCGTAGCCCACGCTCGCGCATGCGATTGCGCACAGTTTGGGCAGATATACGGTTGTTATGTGTACCAGGGGTGTTAGCAGCAGTGGCTGTGGCAGTTTGGAAGCGATTGCGCATGTGGGTGTTCCGAATATAGCGAGGACGTCCACTACGTGGTCGATCTTCTGTATGCCCTGTTGCTTGAAAACGTTGCCTAAGGTGTCGACTAACGCGAATAGAACATCCAATATTCATAGCAACAGCATTCATCGTCATACCAGCATTAAGCATGCCAATGGCACGTTCGCGTAAATTTTGCGGAATTCTAGGCATATCAAAGATAAAGAAAACTAAAAAGAATTTAATTTTTTTCAACGTCTTTTTCTTATTGACATGAAAGTCTATAAAATTAGACTGAAAGGTTTCAAAAAATATACACGAATTATACTGGTCTGTGCATGCACGTGAAAATTGCTTTCAGCGGGTTTCTTCTGCAAAATGCTTTCAATCGAGTTAAAATTTGTTTTATCGGACACATAATCGTTCGCCCGAATATATGTAGGTCATCTGATATTTTGATTTTTTTTAATAACATTGCATTTGCACTTAAACACAGGGGAAGTTTCTTTTTTGGTTCAGTATATGTTTACACAGCGGAGTGATCGTACACTTTTTCAAGGGTTAACAACGTTTTTTTGTCTCTAGCTGTAAGGATGTATCTTTACGTATACGATATCGACTGAGTACGAGGTCTTTCCGTATAAGAACGACCTGGGCACGAGCTTCACGAAACACCAAGAGTGCAAAGCACTCGAGGTGTTTTGTGAAGCTTGTGCCCTGGTCGCTCTTATACGGAAAGACCGATGTATGAGGTCGATATCCGACTTACATACCGGCCACCATCAGTATTAAGAAGACGACTTAACAATAATGTCGAAAAGTATGGACCTGTTCGATGAAAAAAGAAGGGTATAACATGTTTTATGGTTTTATAACTTTTGGGTATTGTTTCTTATTTATTTATCAGTTTTACCTTCTCACTTGAACATTAATGAATCGTGGCTTGAAAATGACACCTTGTGATATCAACCTTTGGATTTTTTTACTTGGGTAGCTTTGTTGATGTTGCACGAGTGAGTTCATTGCTCAGAATAGGTTCGAATTGATTGAAATATTCATTGATTTCAGCTTTTGCCATTAACGCTCTCGTGTTTTTAATTCTACCGTCAGTCTGTTTGCACTAATTCACCCAGTTCTGTAGGGCCGTAGGTCAGTTTTCATTGATTGCTTAATTGATTGGATGGTGTTTCACGCCGCTTTCAACATTATTTCAGTCATATCACGGCGGCACTTCCAGTGAGGCTCAAGCCCGGGACCTTGGGATCGAGCTTAGGACAGCTGGTCTCAAAGGGATTCTGATCATTCAACTATGGGAATGATCGGGCCCCTCAATTTGCATTTAGTTTTATTTCTTGAGGCTAGCTGTGCCGAGTCAGCCATTAAAGGAGAGTGCTCCTAAGTTAGTTTTGCTGTCTCACAGTAAGAAACAAGAGGGCCAAGATGGCCCTGGATCGCTCACCTGAATTTTTGAGAGGAACATAATCAATTTTTTGGGGGTATTGAAACTTTGGAAACAAAATCATTATTTTGCCAAGCAATTTTGAAAAGGTCATCTGTAAATGTCATTTCAAAATCTGTCACCACCCCTATAATCATCACCACAGCAATGAATTTGATGAATCGGAATTCTGCAAATAAATTTTTGGATAGATCACCCAAGGACAATTTCTTGAAGAAGAGCACATGCTCAATAGTGACTAAAAACATGAGTTGAACAAGAGCACCACATGCAGGTGCCAACAATTGGCTGTTGTTTTTTGACAGATAAAAATTTCTCTAACTGATTTTGAAAAGGGTCACCCAAGGAACATTTCTGTGAAATTATTTCAAAATCTGACCAGCCGTTCCAGAGAAGAAGAATTAAGAAATTCCTCTTCATGTCCCTGTAGTGCAAATAGCCCCCACCATCAGAGCCATGTTTCTTGACAGATCACAATTTTGTGAACAATTTTTGAAAAAAGTCATCCAAGGAACATTGCTGTGAAATTATTTCAAAATCTGACCAGCGGTTTCAGAGAAGAAGAATTTTTAAGAATTTCTTCATTTCTGTACAGTGCAAGTAGCCCCCATTCACTAGAGCCATGTTTCTTGATGGATCAAAATTTCGCGAACACTTTTTGAAAAGGGTTACCAAAGGAACATCTCTGTGAAATTATTTTAAAATCTGACCAGCAGTTTCAGAGAAGAAGAATTTTTAAGAATTTCTTCATTTCTGTATAGTGCAAGTAGCCCCCATTCACCAGAGCCATGTTTCTTGACGGATCAAAATTTCGCGAACACTTTTTGAAAAGGGTCACTCAAGGAACATCTCTGTGAAATTATTTCAAAATCTGACCAGCGGTTTCAGAGGAGAAGATTTTTTGATGGAATCAAATTCTGTAAACAATTTTTAAAGAGGACCTCCCAAGGAACATTCCAGCCAAGTTTGGTCCAAATTAGCCCAGCGGTTTAGAAGGAGTTGATGTTTAAAGAATTGTTGACGACGCACGACGGACAACGGACGACGGACACCGGGTGATCCTAAAGCTCCCCTTGAGCACGTTGTGCTCAGGTGAGCTAAAAAAAAGAGGACTTTTTCGCTACAGAGGCTAAACTGTGCTAATACGGACAAATCAACATTCGGTCTCATAGGAAATAGGGTGCATTAGAACCAAAATACAATAATATTGTAGATATGTTTTAGAACATGCGTCCGTCATTAACTTTTTCTCACTTTTGCTATTTAACTTATATGAAAACTAGAAAAATACGAAAAAAATAAGTTGGGTTTAGGTATGAATATATTACATGTATGTAACAACAGAACTTAAGGAAAAAGCACTTTATCAATAATGTTTTAAATGTTGGCCTTAATGTAACAGCACATTTTGTAAATAGGAGGGGATAGATTTTTCAATGATCGCTTTGAAAGAAATTATCAAAGAATTGCTGAGTTAGTCACCAATAAAAATCAAGATTAAAATCTGTCTTACCAGAAAGAAGCATATTTGCAAGATTCTTCCTGTTATTTAACAAATTCCTGAAAATCAGTATTGCGCGAGTACCAATATCCTTCACGACCCTGTCTGTACGACCCAAGGTCCGTCAATTGCACGTGGACAGGTCTTTCTCGCACGGGAGCAGGTCTTTCCCGCACGTGGGCAGGTTTTCTATCTACGCAACAACCTGTGCACGTGCATAGATAGACCTGCGCTCATGCATTCTATTGTTAAGACGGGTCGTTCTGAAAAAGATAGACCTGGTCCAAACAAAGGAGTCGGTATGTAATGCTACATAAATGAAACAAAATTACCGCTCAATAGTAAAACCCAAATATTGCAGTTTCAAAGTTGATATCAACCAAAAGAAAATGTTGTATAGGACAGTGTAGATCAAAGATCAGATTGAATGTTTTGTGTAGTCTGATCTTGATCTTCAGTGTCCGCAAAAGCTCAATGAGTCACGCTTAGCAGCCTTGAGGTTAAACTGGTCCATAATGAAAGCATTTACAGACAATCTAAATGTACCCAAAAGGGTGAAATATTGTCTTTGAAAAGGTTAAAAACATTCTTGAAAATGGAAAAATTGTGGATTACCAGAATTTTGTCCTTTTTCCACAATGCTTTAACTCTTAACTACACAGGAAAATTGTGGACTTTTCCAAATTTAAAGTCCCCGGGCGGATAGCTCAGTGGTTAGCTTATTCGACTGATGACCTGGTGGTTGTGGGTTTCATACCCTGTTGAGGCAAACTTTCTTTCCAGCTACTTTTTCGCCTCTCACCTCTGATGCAAGTGAGAAAAGCAGTCAGTGGCTTGGAAAGAAAGTTGTATCAGTATTGGTGTGAGAAAGCCAGGAATCACATGCGCAAGTGCACTGACCGCCGTGATACGACCAAAGCTGTTGATACTGCATTAAAACTCCAACACAAACTAAATAAAGTTTGATGAGCTTGTGAAATTGGACGATTTGATACAACACGAAATGCAGACTTTTGAAAGTTAACGGGCCCCAAGAGAAAATAGGGAAAATATTGACAATAACTCGCTGCAATTTTTGAGGATGAAACATGACAAGTATTGGCAGCCATTCTTTAAAGTTGATTGGAATTGCAACCTGCATGATTTCTTTAGGGTAATGGTCTGCAATCATTCCAACCCTTTTATAGAAACAATTCCGTGTTTTCTGTGATCCTGTGGAAGAGGGCTTTTGAAAACATTGTGAGAAAAGGAGAAATTCGGCACACATAAAATTTTGTAGTTTATTAACATGTGTAATGTAAAACTCTTTAAAATCTTTTATCTGGTAAAGTGCCTCTTAACACAAATTGGACATTTTGAATCAAAAAGAAACAAAAAGGCAACTGAAGGGCTGGTTTTTCTAACAGATGATCTCAGCAAAGGTCAGGATCAAACTTTATATTGTGTACAATTTGATTATGATCTTTACTTTCCACAACAAGACAAGGTAGGAGCTCCTATCATTACTATTTATGGAACTAAAAAACAGACTAACATATGGACAGTCAGTGCAAAAACTATTCCCCTCCGTCCTCGGCAGGGGATAATAATCTAACTCTGTTTGATGATTCATCTGTTCTACATGAAAAATTATATTTTTTTCTTCAATCTAATAGCCAATTTAAGAGCAATCCCCTTTAAAAAGCCAATCGCAGATCTAGGATACATAAACAAATGCACACAATAAATAAACATAGTGAACAGTCTCTATTAGTCACGGGAAAAAAAATAAAAAGTTGATTGCCATAAAAATTTGCTATACTTGGATTAAATTTTGGTCATTTTTGGCAAAATGTCCTATGCCACAAAACGTTGCTTTAGGAAGATGGATATTTAACAAAAATGTTTTTTGATGAAGTTGTTTTTGATGAAATGTTGAGCAATGCTGAAAAATACCATTGTTATAATTTCAGGCTTTGTTTGTCGTCTGCAAATGCTTTCATTGGATGATTCCAAGTTTTGTGGTTTGGTTACCCTACGTTTACACCATGTTCCCAGCAGCCACAGCAGCTCCGTTTGTCCGAAACATGGCGTGCCGTGAGATTTGTTCCTTTTTTTCTCAATTTACCAAGTTTAGTTAAGTCTTTTTATGGTACCTCACGGTTTCCATAACAAGCCATGAAGGGAACCCTAGGTTTACACCATGTTTCTGGCAGCCACGTTTCTAACAACTGTGGACAAAACAGGATTGAAGTAAAACAACGCAGAGGCACGGGATAAGGAAGCTTGTCAGACCGTGATGCCTGGGTTGCCATGCCAGATTTTTTGACTGTCAAAAAATTTGCCACGGCAGTCCTGGTACTGATGAGAAACCTAACAGACCGTACCAGAACTGGTTGATCGTTGCTTTCTACTATGGCCTGATCGATACCTGTGACAAAAGGGCTTCCCCGTCTGATGCAATCAAGTTTGCTTATCCCGTTCCTCTGCGTTGTTTTGTCCACGGTTGTCAGAAACGTGGCTGCTGTGGCTGCCAGGAACATGGTGTAAACGTAGGTTAAAGAGTTAAACCAAAACTGAAAATGTATGTTGAGTTTACTTGCACTCCGAGGGCTTTACTTACTCTGAGGTTATAACACTTTACCAAATGATTTGGGTTTTAACTCTTTCAGCACCAAATATATGAGCCGTGCTCTGGCAAAAGGGGGCTTAATGCATCTGCGGAAAGTATCGACCTGCCAAAGTCATCACATAATTATGGATCCATAGGAGCCACTTTTTTCAGTAACCGACTTAATCATAGGGTAGATTGGTCCTTTGACAAACAGAAAATTGTCTAGTAGCGAAAAGTTTCGGCCCAGGTCAGCCTGCGCGGACTGCGCAGGCTGACCTGGGTCGATACTTTTCGCAGATGCGTTAAGCCCCCTTTTCACAGAGCACGGCTCATATAAATTCGATCCTTTTCGATGCCTGAAAATAGAATCCACTGAGACTCTGAAGGATTTTTGCCTCATAGGCTTGACTAAATAAGCAGACAGAATAGATCCAAGATCAGACTACGTTCTGTGCAGTCTGATCTTGATCTATACTGTCCGCAAAAGTCCCTGTTTTTGCCTGTGACACCGAAAGGGTTAAAAGCCCTGAAGAACAAACAAAGCTTTGGTTGACTGATTGATTGATTGTATGGTGTTTAACGCCGTTTTCAACATTATTTCAGTTATATCGCGGCGGCCAGTGCACCTATCCATGCTTTCCTGGAGTCTCTTTTACCAGTACTCCGCACATTTTTCTTTCCAAGCCTCTGGCTGCTTTCCCACATAATCATTGTCGAAAACAAGGCTTTGGAAAACATTCTGTGAAAAGTAGAAAATGGCTAGTAACAAGCATTTTCTACTTTTCCCATAATATTTTTTACCCTTTCACACAACAAATCCTATCATGTAAGCCACGTCTATTTTGCCAACAGCCCGCCGGGGTAGCTCAGTGGTTAGCATATCGGACTCGTGACCTGGTAGTTGTGAGTTCGATACCCCGTTGAGGCAAACTTTCTTTCCTGCAATTTTTCGCCTCTCACATCTGATGCATTTGAGAAAGTATAGAGTGACTTGGTTAGAAAGTTGTGTCATTTCTGGTGTGAGAAAGCCAGGAAACACATGCATAGGTGCACTGATCGTCTTGATATGACCTAAGCTGTACAATGGCGTTAAACTTCAGTTCAATCAATTAATTTTGCCAACTGCAAGCGCTTTCATTATGGACAAATAAAAAAAATTGTCTGTTTAAAGAGGCATCCTTACAGCCAGGGAGTAAACAAACGCTGTTAAAACTTGACGGTGTTATAATGTAGTCAACTGTGTAAACATAGATAAAAAATCAATATAAGGTGTATGGGGTAAAGAAACTGTAGGAATTTGTCTTCGATTTAAACCGGAAACTGTGGTTATGTCTATGGCTAGCCGCAATAGAATGAAATGGATTTTCTATCTGCCGTAATCTGTGCAACCATCAGGGGCAATATTTGGCATGAAGATACCAGTGTGATTATAGTTTCATAAAATAAAGTAAAAACGGTTCAAAAAATGGATGAAAACGAGTGAAGATGTATGTTTAAGTGTTAAATACAGTCTTTTGTTGCCCAAAGAGATTATAGATTTATATATATTATTATCAGATTAGCTTTTCAACTAAATTTTCCAATTGTTATTTTCCAGAATATGAGGGGGGTATAAAACCTCTCCCCTGTGTGTGCCAGTAATGGCCAACTGACAGATAGCACCAAGTCTTGTATTATGATAGTAACATATCAAAAATTGGACAATTCTTGAGCATCAGTTACCTGACTGTAAAGTGCCATGGCAGAAAGGCTCTGTTCAGAATAAATAGCGATTGGTTTTCTGTATTTTATGATACAACCATTTGTGCTTTCAATGGGATAGCTGTGTACTTATGGATTAACTTGGTATTAACTGTAATTATTTGCCTTGAATGAGAGATCTCTTCTAGAGTTCAGAATTTTGCATTTGAAGTTGGATTTATATTTAATTCTTCTTTATATCAAGAACTAATTGTGGAATTTTGGGAATTTTTTTTTTTCATGTAAGTGATTAATGAATTGCAGGTGATTATTTATTGCATGTTTGCAAGTTAATTATGTTTCTTTTAGTGCAAAGTTGTAAACTTAAGTCCTCTCCAAAAGAGAAAATTTAAGACCGGTCCAAATTGAAAGCATTTGCAGATAACAACTTGAATATTGATCAAATGATTAAAGTATGTTTTTGATAGGATATAAAATATTATGGGAAAAGGAGAAAATGCTGGTTACCTGCATTTTCTCCTTTTCCCACAATGTTTTCGAAAGCTTTGTTTAGGGTAGGCAAACCTTGGGATTGTGTGGTGAGGAGTTAAATCAGTTTTGTGGACAGTGTAACTCCAGAGATCACGGTACATTAAGTGTGAACTCTGATCCTGAAAACAAAGTGTGCATCAATTTGCTAGAAATATTGAGAATAATGCAGCTTTGAAATTTCACTTATTCCATTCAGTATGGAAATACATACAGAATATTATGTTGTAGATGTCAAAATTTTCTTACCCAGCCTGAAGCGAAAAGAAGCACCAAGAAAGTTACTACAATGTAATATTCCTTTTATTACATACCTACAGATTTAAACCACAAAATTTTGTAATTATTGACATTTTTTTTTGAAAACAGTAAACAAAATGAGACAATTCATGGTGTGGAGGGTAATAACAATTTTTTAATGAATATTAAAGCGTAACATTTTGACTTATCACATCACAAATCAATGCTTTGTCCGTATGTGAGTTGCATCATCATATCATTTTTAGAAGCGTATCCATCAGTGTTTAGATTTTTTTCAGTCATGTCTGTTATTTTTTTCACTTGCAACGAATGTATTTGAGCCAGAAAGATTACTGGTAAAAATAAATATAGAATATTTTTTTTTTAACGGTGAAAGACTGAAATTTATTTCATCGAGTGAACATCACCGGTAATATTTTCATGAGTGGCACTTTTTTACGGTGAAAGATTGAAATTTATTTCATCCAGTGAACATCATCTGTAATATTTTCATGAGTGGCAAAGCCGAAAAAGAACAAATATTCTATTTATTTCATGCTTTTAACCCTTTCTGGGGGGGAACTTAATCAAAATCAAGTACAGTTCTTTTCTGTTATTCTCCATGGCGTACCCCCGTGCATAGCAATGCATTACAATATTACGTCAGGCGTGAGAAAAGTAAGGTAAATTACGTCATATTTCCATCTGGTTGTGAGGCACGTACATTTTACCTAGGTAATTAGCGTATGGGAAAACTGTTTCCGCCTTCAATTGAAGAGTTAGAATATAAAACTCGGTATTTTCACTGGTCGTAACCATGAAATATCGAAAAATATTTCACCAGTATTTCTCGATAACCTACCAGAAAGCATGAAATAAATTGGATTATTTAATGGAACTGTTGCTCTGGTTAAATACATGGAACGATTGTGTCCTCTGATTTTTGATCTGCTAGGTCTTTGAAACATTTTTTTGTCCTGAAATTCCTTGAAACTGAGTAATTTTAATACTAACTTTATCTTTATTATCTTTTTACAGATTTATTCATTTAAGGATCACTTTAAGATAATTTTGCAGTAGAACCTAAAGTTCCTTCTATAAGTTGAACTTATTGTGAATTTCTGAGTCCGTGACTATTACTTTGAAATCATTAATTAAGATGCAATTTCTCCTGTTTCAATAATACTTTCAGCAGTCTTGTTTCTCAGACTCAAGGAAACACAGGTTAAGCTGGCAAAAGAAATAATAAGTACAGGAAATTGCACACTGAAGACTGTGCAGTTAATCATATTTCCCCCCTTTTCATTTTATTTCTTTTTCCTAATAACTCAATTATCAAGTATCAAACAAATAAATCACTGTTGAAAACTGCAGTTCAAATAATATAAATGCCACATTTACATGATGGTCAAAACAGGTTACTTTAAAATATTAACATCAAATTTCATCAAAATAATACTTACTTTGTCTTTAACTAATCATACAGTGATTTTGCTATATTTTTGTTCAAAATCATTGATACTGGGAACATTTTTCCCATCTTACAAACAGTTTTCTGAATTCTAAATTCTACATAAATAGGATAAAATTCTTTCATATCTTCAATCTCTCTTTTTCCATTCTCAATTGTTAACAAGATTCTTATCCTAAATTAAGACTTGCTGTTTGACTGGCTGGGATGGAACAAATTAGTGTGGGACGGAAAGAAGACTAAATTTGGACAGATCTAAAATTTTATCATGTGGCAAAGGACTGACCCATATAACGGATAATTGTACGGTTTAAAGGCTCCATAATGCACTCACGCGAATCTCCGCGAATCTCCGAAGTCTTTCATACCTCACTATTATTATAACTGTAAAACATAATTAATTCTTGCGTCATTCATTCTCGTCATTCATCCTCGGTGCTTTATATTGAGCACAGATGTAGCTTTTTGTTCACTTTATCCCTGTACCATACAACCCCCGCGTTTTAACAACCCAGAGAAAAAAGCCTTTAGAGAACGTTGTAGGAAAAGGAGAAAATGCTGGTAACCAGCATTTTCTCCTTTTCCCACAATGTTTTCTACCTTTCAGGGGACAAAAATGTATTTATGAGCCCAATTCAAATTGTTGTTTGCAAATGCTTTCAATGCACTCCTTACCAAACAATAAAATTTCAGACTTATCCAAATTCAAAACATCAGCAGGCAAAAAATAAGCGTGACTCAAAAATTGAAATTTATACTTAGAAGGTCAGAAAACATTGTTGGAAAAAGAGAAGATGCTGTTTATCAGTATTATCTCCTCTTCCCACATTGTTTTCAAAGATCTCTTTCTCTGGCTAGTTAAAAGTTGGGATTGTGTGGTAAAGGGTTTTACAGGAAATAATCAGTATGGTTGTGGATCAATCAGGCATAAAATAGTGTACACCCAGATCCATGCATGTGACCTTGATCAACACACTTCCAGAGGGACATCACTGGTTAAAGGCACAGTAGCAGCCAAAAGTAAACAAAATGGGTGATAAAATGCATTTAGATTTACATTATACCATTTACAAGTATGGAAATTATTGTAGAGATGACTTTTGTATTTTTGTACGATTGGTCTAAATGTTAGTGGCTGGCAGAAAAAAATGAATTTTAAAATCAGGTAAAAAGTAAACAAAAGAAACAGTGACCTGTCAACTTTTACCCAGTTTTAAAATAACTTATTCTGCCAGCCACTAACACTTGAACCTACTGTACAATAACAGATTTTTATATTCACAATAATTTCCATACTTTTAAATGGCATGATTTATATTTTAATGCATTTTAACATCCCAATTGCAATTTTAGCTGGTATTCGGCCTTTAATTGGACAAAGAAAAATCAAAGACCAAGATCAGGCTGCACAAATATGCAGGTTGATCCTAGTTTAAACTCTTCCCAGGGGGCCATCAGAGCAACCTATTAACTGGATTAAGGTTAATCTTATGAACCAATCACAGTGACTTTTGTCTCTTTTCTTTCTCTAATGACCAGAGACTTTTTTTTTTATTCCAGCACTAATCCTTTAATGGACAATTCTGTAATGAAAGTCTGTGTCCAAAATAGGACTAGATCTTTCTCTTAGTAACCCTTCATTTTTCATACAACCCATTAACCCAAAGGCTGATAAGCCTGACTTGAGAACCTTTTGCGGACAGTGTAGATCAAGATCAGACTGCACAGAACGTGCATTCTGATCTTTGATCAACACTGTCCGATAAGGAGATATTTTTTCCCTAAAAAATAACTGAAATACTCAGCAGACTATGGGTTAACCCTTTACCAAACCACAAAACTTTACACTTGTCCAAATTGACCACATTTGCGGACAAAAAAATAAATATGACTCAAAAATTAAAATTTGTTTTTGAAAGGGTAGGAAACAGTGGAAACAGCAGAAAATGCTGGTTACCAGCATTTTCTCCTTTTTCCCACCAAGTTTTCAAAGGCAATCTTTTTCAATCAAAGTGAAAAGGGGCATTCGGACATTTGCGTAAAGTGTTGTCTCGGATCAGCCTGTGCAGTCTGTGCAGGCTAATCCGTGACGGCACTTTACGCAAATGTCCGAATGCCCCTTTTCGTGTGTTGCAAGCCATATAGGGCTTTCAGGTTACTGGTAATACACATCACTACCAAACTTTGGAGGAATTTACTAGTTGGCAACATTTTCTCCATTTCCAGTGATTTTTTCAACCCTTTTAAAGACAAATCTAATAATTTTGTCTTCTGGTAAATAGTTAATTCTTATTTCATGCTTTCCGGTAGGTTATCGAGAAATATCGGTGAAATATTTTTCGATATTTCATGGTTACGACCAGTGAAAATACTGATCTTTATATTCTAACTCTTCAATTGAAGGCGGAAACAGTTGTTCCCGCGCACTAGTTACCTAGGTAAAATGCGCGTGCCTCACAACTAGATGGAAATATGACGTAATTTACCTTACATTTCTCATGCTTGACGTAATATTGTAATGTGTTGCTATGCTGAGGGGGTACGCCACGGGGAATAACCGAAAAGAACAGTACTGGATTTTTATTAAGTACTGGATTTTGATTAAGTTCCCCCCAAAAAAGGGTTAAAAGCATGAAATAAATAGAATATTTGTTTTTTTCGGTGAAAGATCGAAATTTATTTCATCGAGTGAACATCATTGGTAATATTTTCATGAGTGGCTACGATCGAAATTTATTTCGAGTGAACATCATCTGTAATATTTTTATGAGTTCACTTGATGAAATAAATTTCGATCTTTCACCGTAAAAAACAAATATCCTCTATTTATTTATTGTTGAGTTTTGGCTTACTAGGACCATTCTACCTCCAGACAGTTGGTTGTTAGACAAAATGGATTTTATGGATCTATAATTATGTGATGACTTGCTTTGTAAGATAAATGACGGAGATACAATCACGGAAACTTCTTTTGCCAGAGCACGGTTATTTTAACTCTTTACCAAACGACAAAATTTTAGACTGGTCCAAATTGAAAGCATTTGCAGACGACAAAATAAATGTGACTGAAAAATTGAAATTTGTTTTGGAAAGAGTAGAAAACATTGTGGGAAAAGGAGAAAATGCTGGTTACCAGCATTTTCTCCTTTTCTCACAATGTTTTCAAAAGGCATTTTTCTCAGGGTCGTTAAAATTCGGGATTGTGTGGTAAAGAGTTAATCAATAATCTTTTTTTTGTACTTTCAGATTCTGAGAGCAGACGCAATCCAGTGCTTATTGGCAGAAGTTAACAAGCTTTACGAGATGTACGCCAACATAATGACAACAGTATTTGTTATATTGTCATCACTCATATAAAAACAACAACCTGAAATTGCAAAAAACAACATCAATGATAATACAACAATGCAGATTCCTATGATACAGTGCCTGTGATGCAGCTGTACAAACATATAATATTATATAGTGAATAGACATGATGGAATTCCAACTTCCTGTAATTCGGGTATATTGAGTAAACAGATAACGTGTTGCCAGTAATTGTGAAGCCAACACCAAAATACATCTATATGAACTATAAAGAGAGAAAGAGTGTAAGAGATCATATAGGAAAAGGATCCTCAAGCCTCAAAACACCTGATATCATTCATTTTAGAGATGTCATAGTATTGGAGATTTAGGTCTTTATTTATAAAGACCAATACTTCCAAGTCCTTGTTTGTCCACCTGTTTAATCTTAGAAGCATCTGTTTACCATTGTAAAAGACATTCACAAAAGAAAACCTAAGAATAATCTATTTACCTTGGTAAAAGACATTCACAAAAAAATAAGGAAGATTTATATCAATTTTTACAAGACGGAACTGGGCGATTTACATGTAGGTCTTTACTTATAATGGCAAATACACCAAATGTTTGTTTGTCTACCTGTTTAATCTAAGAATGATCTATTTACCTTTGTAAAAGACATTCACAAAAGAAAATCTAAGAATAATCTATTTACCTTTGTAAAAGGCATTCACAAAAGATAGCTAAGATTAATATCAATTTTTACAAGAAGGAACTGGTCCGTTTACATGTAGGTCTTTATTTATAGAGGCAAATACTCCAATTGTTTGTCCAACTGTTTAATCTAAGAATAATTTATTTACCTTTGTAAAAGACATTCAGAAAAAAAACACTAAGATTAATATCAATTTTTACATGAAGGAACTGATTCATTTACATGTAGGTCTGTATTTATAAAGACAAATACTCCAAGTCCTTCATTGTCCACCTGTTTCATCTAAGAATAATCTATTTACCTTTGTAAAAGACATTCACAAAAAATAACTAATACTTATATCAATTTTTACATGAAGTAACTGGTCCGATTCATGCCAGCTGCACAAAATATGTATTGAAATGTAATGAATGTCATAAAAGGCATTCAGGAAGGCCTTATAAAAAGGGCAATGTTTCTGGATGATGGTAATTAATGAGTCTGGGAGGCGACTGTTCTTGACACTTATTACAAAAAATCTGTATCATGATCGCTGCATAATTAAATCATAGGAAAAGTAAATGTAAATTAGTACAAAATCTTCATCGATAAATTACATAAGATTCATGCTGTATTAAGTGCTGTAATACTTTAGTCAAGAACTAAAAGACTAATTTGCCATATAAGGGACTAATTTTAATACGAAAGTGATTTTTTTATAGTTAGTGTAATGTGATTGCCCTTGTATCACATGCTGATTTCTTTCCACATGAAAAAGGCAATGACTATTCAGACAAACCAATGTGGAACTATTAAGTGCTGTAATACTTCAGTTGAGAACTATAAAAAAGTTAGCCATATATGGGACTTACTTAAGTAGGAAAGTGATTTTTTTTAATAGCTAGTGTCATGTGATCGCTCTTCTATCACATGCAGATTTCTTCCCACATGAAAAAGGCGATGAATATTCAGACGGACCGATGTGGAACAATTCAGATTTCAGTGTGGACAACAGAAGCAATGTTTCTGTAAGCCATAATGTGCATTCAGCCTATCACTGGGAAGTATTGGTGCTATTACCCATAATGCTCTTTGGGATGACAGGAAACATTCTGGTGTGCATGGCAGTGTCCATGGAAAAACGATTACAAAGTGTGACCAACTATTTCCTCCTATCCCTGGCCATCACAGATCTTTTTGTATCTATTCTAGTCATGCCGTTCAGCATCATTCATCAGTTTTTTGGTGAGTATTTAATGCCACAAGTCCTTGGGGATGGCATGATTTCTGTCAATGTACCTTTTAACTCTTTATGGAATGATAGAGTTTTTTAGACTTGTCCTTTTTTAGTATATCTGGACAGCAAATTAAATGAGGCTCAAATAATGTGATCTTGTATTTGGAAGGACTGTAGAAAACCTTGTGGGGAAAGGAGAAAATGCTGGTCCCCAGCATATTCTCCTTTTCCCATTATTGTTTTCTAAAGTCTTCTTCATCAGGGTGGTTTAACCCGGTATTACTTGGTTCACCCATCCTTCACTCATTCTGGTACATGCTTATTGTCGACCAATCCAGAACTATAAGATAAAATTTAATGACAAACAGGACAGACTTAGCAAATTAAGGGAAGTTTTTTTTAGCTGTTAGAAAAATGCTATGGGAAACGGGGCTATTTTTCGTTCCTAACAATAGTTGCATCAAAGGTAAGTATTGTGCGGACACAATCAAACCAGTGCGCTAACAGGTTTTCCCATTTCCCTACCAGCTTTTTCAATGTTTTCACATGCCAAATGGGGTGGAAAATAGGACACATGAGCACCGTATGTGGGTGCCAACACTCAGCTGCAAGTGCTTGATTTTCACTGAAAGTTCTTTGTCGAAAAAGGGGCGTAGCTGTGTAAAAACAGGTTATCAGCCCCTGCTGTACAAGTTCCCCTTTTGATAGTTAATAACCTGTCAAAGTTTGAAGTCAATATCTTCGGTAATAACAGAGATATCAAAAAATGTCACTTTTTGCACAACAATAACGCAGACAAAGACCCCAGGGCTATGACAATAACAAGCTAAAAATGTTGGCTACAAGCATTTTTTTCCCCTTTTTTCTCAAGTCTTTCGAAGGTCACCTTTCTATGAGGGATCATAAAAATGATGCAATGTTGAGTTAAGTGTTAACCACTTATAAAAGAGAAGTTTTCAACCCCCAAAAACACTGTTTCTCTCAGCTTTCCACCACAAGTAAATCCTTATCTATTGAATTCTTTTTTTGATCTTTGATTGCAGAGGATTTTTTCTAATACATATCTCACCTTCACCACAGTCTGCCCCCCCTTGGGTGCCTCTAGTAAGGCTTGGTGCACAACGGAACAGCTGTTTCTCTGTATGCAAACAGAACAGCCGCTCTTTCTGACGATATCAAACATATCAATCGCAGCAATGTCTTAAACCCTTTACAACACAATCTTGACTTTTAACGACCCTTAGAAAGACAGCTTTTGAAAAAATTGTGGGAAATGGAGGAAATGCTGGTAACCAGCATTTTCTCCTTATCTCACAATGTTTTCTAACCTTCCTTGTACAAGTTTCACTCTGAGTCAGATTTATTTTGTCCTCTGCAAATGCTTTGAATTTGGACAAATCTAAGATTTTGTTGTTTGGTAAGGAGTTAACCCTTTACCAAACAATAAAATTTTGGACTAGACCAAATTGAACTCACTTGCAGACAACAAATTAGATGTATCTCAAATGATGAACTCTGTCTTTGACCGGGTAGAAAACACTGTGGGAAAAGGAGAAAATGCTGGTTACCAGCATTTTCTCCTTTTCCCACAATGTTTTTAAAAGCTTTCTCCTTCAGGTTCATTAAAACTCATGTTTGTGCAATAAAGGGTTACCTCTTAACCATCAAAGTACAATATCCAAGATGCTTTTTTTGAAGAATGCAGATCAAGACAAGACTGCAAAGGTGAAGTCTGGTCCCAGATATACATTGTTCTACATTTTGTGAGATTTCCTGAGAGAACAAGGAAATTTTATGTCTTTTTTACCAGCTTGAAATGTTTTTTGAACATTTTTTATTTTTTTATAAGTAAAGCAGATAATCTTTCACCATTAATCCTTTATCAAATCATCACTTGCATGTGATACAACCCTAAAGAAGAAAGCTTTTTATCTCTTTACCACACAATGCTGACTTTTAACAACCCTGGGAAAGAAGCCTTTTGAAAACATTGTTGGTAACCAGCATTTTCTCCTTTTTCCACAAAATTTTCTACCCTATCATAGACAGAAATAATTTTTTAAGCATCATTTACTATGTCATCTGCAAATGCTTTCAAAAGTTGGTCTGTCAAAAATTTTGTTGTTAAGTAAAGAGTTATACCGCTCTTTGAAAAGGCAAAAAATGCTTGTAACCTATTATGTTTTCTACCATACCTGGGACAAATTTTCTGCAAATGTTTTCAATTTGAAGGAGTCCAACATTTGGTCACCTGGTTATCAGTTACTTCTTTGTCATTTAGACTTGTCTAAAGCCAAGACATTTGCTAGTTTATGGTATTACCATCCTAACGCTTCTAGTGCAACATGGAATAAAATTTCATATTAGGTGATAAATAAGGATTTTTACTGATATAATATTTTTGCACATTTCTAACCGACCAGAAATTCCTTTGATGTCTATCTTGAAATTATTTGTTGATACTTTTGTAATTATTATCTCCCATTATAATGAGAACATAGTGGTTTTAGATTTATAAATGATAATTCTAAGAAGGAAAAAAAGGAAAAAGTGGCTCGGTTAAAGTAGTACAATAATACTCATTTTTAATCATAGCAAATTTTGTAGGATAATATTATAGTGGAAATAGCTGTTTTCCATTAGGATGGTACTACCTTAAATCCAAGATATTAATTCTGTGAGTTTACATTTTAAAGGCAGGCAGCTAGTGGGCTAACTTGTAAGAAATGGTTGCCAGTATAAGACTACCTTGATTCTCAAGTCAATCTGGAAAGCATTTTTACGGTTAGCAAATAATACCAAATATAGCCATTTAGGATGCTATGGGGGCGGACATTAACCATTCTCCTGATAAATAAGTGAAATGAAACTTTCAAGCTGACAGTAAAACCCCAAAAGTTTGCTATTTCAAAACGTATTTTTGGCGGGGGAAAGGTATCTCCTTATTGGACAGTGTAGATCCAAGATCAGACTGCACATTCTGTGCAGTCTGATCTTGATCTACACTGTCCACAAAAGGTCAGTGATTCACGCTTAGCAGCCGAAGGATTAAGCGTCTTATATAGGCATATTATGGCACTAGGGTCAAGGCAAGTGTATGCAAATCACCAGTTGGGAGAAAATGGTCTGATCTCTACAACTGCCTTAATATGTCTGTCAATAAATCATTCTTCCCTCCATCATCTGCCATTAGTCTACCTCCTTTTTTTCTTCCCTTTATATTCCTAAACTCTTAAAGTAACAATAGCTGCCAAAAGTAAACAAAGTGGGTTCTAAAATGTATTTCAATTGACATATACCATTTAAAACTGGAAATTACTGTGAAGATGACAGTCTGTTATTGTGTGGTCAGTACCAATGTTAGTCACTGGCAGAGAAAATAATTTCGAAACTAGGTAAAAACCTGCCAGGTCACTCTATCTTTTATTTAATTTTTGTGTAATTTTAGAATTACACAAATTCAGTGCACCTTAAAAGACTATTTCTGTTTCTGAAATGGTAGAAAATATTGTGGGAAAAGAAGAAAATGCTGCTTAACAGCATTTTCTCCTTTTCCCAAATGTTTTCAAAAGCTCTCTCCCTCCATGTATTTAAAACTCGGGATTGTTTCGTAAAGGGTTAAGTGCTTGAACCAACCTCAAGTTGCCCGAGCATACAGTATACACAAAAATCAGTATATGCACAGTATATGCAGTCCAATCTTGGATCTTTCCTGTCAGTTACTTTGTTACATATTCTGGTCAAAACATCTTTGAAATAGTAACATTTCCATTGTTTTTATTCGTTGGAAAGAGCCACTTCAATAATTCAGTGCTCTAAGAGTTCAAGATTGTCATATTAAGCAGTTACACTTTGTGCCAAAGCATAACATTTTGTTAAACTCTTTACCAAACAACATAATGCTGTACTCAATGAAATTGAAAGCGTTTATGGACAATAAATTAAAGGTAGCTAAAATTAATTTTTCTGTCTATGATAGGATAGAAAACACTTTGGAAAAAGGACAAAAATGCTGGTTACCATTTTTCCATGATGTTTTTAAAAGGTTTCTTCCTAAAGGCCAGCCCGCCCGGCTGGCTCAGTGGTGAGCGTGTCGGACTCATGACCTGGTGGTTGTGAGTTTGATACCCGGTTGAGGCGAACTTTCTTTCCGGCGTAATTTCGCCTCTCACCTCTGCTGAAGCATGTGAGAAAAGTAGTCGGTGGCTTTGGAAAGAAAGCTGTGTTAGTACTGGTGTGAGAAAGCCAGGAAACACATGTGCGTCACCGACCGCCATGATATGACCTTGGCTGTTAAAGTGGCATTAAACCCCAATACAACCAACCTAAAGGCCATTAAAACCCTGTATTGTGTAGCAAAGTGTTAAGATTATAGAGAAAATAGGACTACAAGTAATTACTGCATTTGATCATAGTGCATTTTTCTACCATTTATCTTATACCACAATGTTTTCAGAAGGCTTGTTCCTCAAGCCTTCTTCCTAAAGGCAGTTAAAACTCAGGATTGTGTAGCGAAGGGTTAAGATTATAGAGAAAATAGGACTATAAGTAATTGCTGCATTTGATCCTTGTGCATTTTTCTGCCATTTATCATCATATCCTGTTCCACTTAGCCTTTCTCTCATGCATCATAGTCTGCTATTACAAAAGGACTCCTTTTACAGACTCATTCATCTTACAGTAATTCCTCCTCAGTTAAAAACTTTTACATCATAAGTATTTTTTAGAAATATAATTATAATGGGACAAACTTTTAAAATCATTGTGAAGTATGGAGAATTTCGGGTTATTTGTTTGTTTTGTGTAATATTTATTATTTTCTATTTATCATAATTGGCAATGAATGACACTTAACTGATTACTTTTTTCAAATTAACTTTTCAACAAGCAATTAAATTTTAGAATTGTTCAAATTGAAAGCATTTGCAGATGACATCTGCTGACAAAGGAATTTTATCTTTATTCCAAAAGGGTAGAAAACACTGTGGGAAAAGGAGAAAATGCTGGTACCAGCATTTTCTCCTTTTCCCACAATGTTTTCAAAAGATTTCTTTTTTTAGATTTGTTCAAAAACTCTAACTGATTAGTAAGGGATTAGGTCAAAGTTAGTTTAAACATATTTAATTTACATTGACTGAGAAACAAGTTCTCGCAACTTATACTAATCTCTCTTGATTCTGCTTCCTGGAAATTCAGTACTACTGCCGAATGTCTTGGCCAATAAACAGTTCCAAAGTTTACACCTGCTCCCTGGTATTGAACTCGAGACCGTATGGTTACTAGGCTGATGCTCTACCTCACAACCACAGACACCACAAAAAATCTAAATTAAAGTCAAAATTAGTCAAGAAACAATGAAGTGTGGACCGGTATTCATGATCTGAATGAATGAAAACAAATCTCATGCTATGAGCATGTGGTCAGAAGAATCAATTTCATGCCTTGGCCACTTAAGATAAGAAGCCTAAAGAGGCCTATCAGCATGTCAAATTATTGTACCTGCTCTATTATTAGTCCAATTATTCACTTAGCCCTGTAACACACCTGCTGAAATGACCCTTTGCTACCTAGCATAGTGAAACTTTAGCAGAAATGAAACCTGAAAATGCTAAATTAATTCGAAGTCGATTTCAAGCCAATTGTGAAAAGGCAATTATAGCAATTTCAAAACTCAAAAATCAGTCAATATAGATCAAAGGTCAGACTGCGCCTTGTACCTTGGATGCAGTCTGATCTTGGGACCTACACTTTACTGGAAAGGCCATAGTTGCTGCAGGAATAACTTTTATAGATTTGTCTTCAATGAAATCATTTGAAAATCATTATCTTCCGCTCAAAGATGGCATTCTACAAATACACATCTATCTAATTTGGGCATTCTGGGTACAGAACCGGACTACTTTTCAAAACGACAACCGTTACTTTGAATTTCAAAATGAAATAAACGTTTACTCAATAAAACGCTACCTGGTGCAATTCATTCAGCTATGATTGGCTAGCATGTAACCTAATTGCACCGGCCATTTATTAAAACAGCCTCTACATGCTTGGGTAATAGGCTAATAGCTTTGGTATAAGCCCTACTTTTCCAAGGAATACGGGGATGGGTGGTACGTCATAGCAGACAGGTCAAATCTTCGAAGAATATGACATTGCAGACAACGTTTGAAAACAATATAAAGTGAATGTGGCTAAAATTAATGAATTGGTCTATGAAGGGGTAGAAAACATAATAGGTGTGACAGGGAAAAACCTGACAATATTAATTTTTTCAACTCTTGTAACTCTTTACAAAATCACAAAATTCTGGATTAGTTCAAATTCAAAGCGGTGGACAACGAAAATTTAAATGTGGCTCAAATGATGGACTTTGTTTTTGATGGGGTTGAAAACATACCAGGAAAAGGAGAAAATATTGATTACCAGCATTTTCTCCTTTTCCTACAATGTTTTCGAAACCCTTCTTTCTCGGGGTAGCTGAAACTTGAGATTGTGTGCTACTGGGTTACAAGAAAAATCCCTCAGATCAGTAACATGATTTTCTATCTGCAAATGCTTGGATTTGGACAGGTGCAAACATTTGTTGATAGGTAAAACATATTGCAGAACCTGTCTGAGAGACCACCTGTGTGCAAAGAGGCTATTTGAAAACATGGTGGGAAAAGGACAATTGCTGGTAACCATCATTTTCTCCTCCCACAATGTTTTCTACCCCTTCAAAGACAAACTCCATAGTATGAGTGACATTTAATTTCTCAATTGCAAATGCTTTCAATTTGGACATGTCTAGAATTTTGTCGTTTAGAAAGGAGTAAGGAACCATGACTTGTCACTGGCCTCTAGCATTCACAGCTCTGGACAACATAGAGAGAAAGTAGCTAATGCTTGTTTTAAGTGATTGCTCCTTTTCCAACAATGTTATTATATTGTTTAGAAATCATTTAGTATTGTTTGTCCTCTTTGAAAATTCTAACAGTTCCTCGTAAAACTTATGTCGACTTGAAAACCCTGTACAAAATAATTCCATATAATAACAACCCTGAGAGAGAATGATCATATGGTATTTAACACAGTTTTCAACATCATTTCAGTTATATTGTGGCAGCCAGGGTACCTATCCATGCTTTCCTAGAGTTTCTTTTTACAAGTACTCCGCACAATATTCTTTCCAAGCCACTGGCTGCTTTCCCACATAACCATCGTTGAAACAATGGTTAGCTGTGAGAGAGGAATGAATCCTGTCCCAAAGACTATCATCAATCCTCGGAAAGAAATTGGCCAAGCCAGGGATCATACCAGCAACCTCCTGTTCTCAAGTCCCGTATGCTACCAACTAAGCTACCAAGGCTCAGCAAGCAATCTTATAGAAAGAGTATTTTTTTCAAGCAACAAGCACTTTTTATTTCATGTTTTCCTGTAGGTTATCAAGAAATATCAGTGAAATATTTTTCGATATTTCATGGTTACGACCAGTGAAAAATACCGATTTTTATATTCTAACTCTTCAATTGAAGGCAGAAACAGTTGTTCCCGCACAATAGTTACCTAGGTAAAATGCGCATGCCTCTCAATCAGATGGAAATACATATCTTGCACTTGATGTAATATTGTAATGCGTTGCAATGTGGAGGGGGTACGCCACGGGGAATAACCTAAAAGACCTTTTCTCGATTTTGATGTAAGTTCCTCCCAAAAAGGGTTAAAAGCATGAAATAAATAGAATATTTTTTTTTCAGTGAAAGATCAAAATTCATTTCATCGAGTGAACATCATCGGTAATATTTTCACTCGTGGCACAGCCACTCGTGAAAAGATTACCAATGTTCACTCGATGAAATAAATTTTGATCTTTCACCGGAAAAAACAAATATCCTCTATGTAATAGCAACGTTTCAGTATATATTAATGGCTGGAAATCCTCATTCTATTTTATGAAGCAGTTTAGGGGTTAAGTGTGTATTACCAAGAAGGGCAACTCTGAGATAAAAAAAAAAAAGAGGGTATTAAGGCTAATTGAATTTAAGTGATAAAACTTGTCCATCAGAATTGCTCTCTTCATCTGTTATAAACCTTATCGCGCTAAATAACTGAAAACTTTTATGCCGATAGTAAAAACCCAAATTTTGCTACTTAAAATGTAATTTTTTTTGAGGAAAAAAATATGTCCCTATCGGACAATGTAGATCAAAGATCAGACTGCACGTTCTGTGCAGTCTGATCTTGATCTACATTGTCCGCAAAAGGTCAGTGAGTCACGCTTATCAGCCTCAGGGACAATTATGAATGGAAGGTATTAGGTGAATCTACCTGTGGCATAAAATATTTCAAAACTTTTGATCTGTCCAATTTACAGTAATTTGGAAGAAATAATCAGGGTTAGCCAAAGTTCAACATTGAGTGATGAGCCAACTGGAATCACTTGTTATTAGTCTATGTAGAATTTGAGAAGCTGTCAGCTAGGCTGTAATTCAATAACCAGAAACTAGCCATGACAGCTCTCACCTGAGATTTCAGCATAATTATGTGACTTTTCAAAACATTGTGGCAATTTTTTTGAAATAAGAATATGAAATTACTTAACCCAAACAAATCAGTATTTAAACATCTTAAACATTCACAGGGACATCTGTATCAGAAGTAAAAGTAGTTGTATTGGTTGGTTGTATTGGAGTTTAACGCCACTTTAACAGCTAAGGTCATATCGGTGACGCACATGTGTTTCCTGGCTTTCTCACACCAGTACTAACACAACTTTCTTTCCAAAGCCACCAACTACTTTTCTCACATGCTTCAGCAGAGGTGAGAGGCGAAAATACGCCGGAAAGAAAGTTTGCCTCAACCGGGTATCGAACTCACAACCACCAGGTCATGAGTCCAACACGCTCACCACTGAGCCACAAAAGTAGCTTTAAAAATATTTTTGACATTTATGCCCCCTTTTCAATTTACATTTTCCCACTGAAAAAGCACCATTGGGGCTCCATACATTGGCACCTGCATGTGGTACTCTTGTTTAGCCCACATTCATCAATCATTCTAATATTAGCATTCTTGTCTTATTCTAAATCTAAACAGTAGAACAAGTTTTGATAGGCTGAACCAAATAGTTTTGCCAATCAGAAATTATGTTACTTTGAAATTTTGAAAGTTCTTGAGCAATTTCAGTAAGGTACTATTTCATGATGCTAAATACAAAAGTACAACACTCCATGCCTTTAATTTCAGATTGAAAAATTGACAGATTAAAAAAAAGATAAATCCTGGGGCTTAGCCCACCTTTGACACTAAGGACATGATTTCAATGACTTTGATATAGGATCAATATTGCAAAATACAAAATATTAAAGCTCTGGGACTTGTGTGTCTAGACAAGATTGTCTGAGTTGTTAAAACATGGAATTACGTAGTAAGGGGTCAACTCTAAAGAAGTAGGAAATCGCTCTGGGGCAACTTGTTGGAACTGCTGTCAGAGAAACAGTAGAAAACCTTTTACCCTGCACTCGGAAAAAATATCAACTCTGCCAAAAATCAAAGAGCCTAAAGTGTAGATTCCAGTATTTAATCAGAGGCACAATATGCACTTTTTAACTTACTATCTATAATATTATATTGGTTGCTTTCATTATCAAAGCATCATGCTTCATTTAGTAGTTAACTCTTTACAAAACGACAAAGTTTTACACTGGTCCAAATTGAAAGCATTTGCAGATGACAAAATAAAACTGACTGAAAATTTGAAATATGTTTTGGGAAGGGAAGAAAACATTGTGGGAAAAGGAGAAAATGCTGGTTACCAGCATTTTCTCCTTTTCCCACCATGTTTTCAGAAGGCATTTTTCTCAGGGTTGTTGAAAGTTGGGATTGTGTGGTAAAGGGTTAAAAGAGCTATTTTGGCTTTTGCAATATCTAACCTAAGGCTGAACAAGTTGCCTTAATCAAGATTCGGACCCATACCATTGTAATTTTAACCCTTAAGCTCAACAGTGACATTCAAAGGACTCTGTAGTGTAGTTCATCATCTGATGGGATCTGATATTAGATCACGCAGTCTACTCAGGCAAGATTACTCTGGCCAAAGAAACTTTTGAAGTCACAATATTAGAATTTATATGCTGGAATTTTCACTGAATTTATCTAACAGAACGGTGAAGTTGTCTGACTCTGTACCATGCAATCCCCGAGAAAGCTTTTGAAAACATTCCAGGAAAAAGAGAAAATGTTGGTAACCAGCATTTTCACCTTTTCCCACAATGTTTTCTAACCTTACAGAAACAAAATTGAATCATTTGAACCACTTCTAATCTGTCATCTGCATATGCCTACAATTCTGGCAACTCTGAAATTCTGTTATATGGTACAAGGATAAACTATGAAATCAAACCTCAGTTCCTGTGTGGATTATGCTATTTTAGAAGTTCACTATTATTGTTAACAACATGTTTTCTATTGGGATCAAAAGGTTTTTATTTATTCATGTCTTCGATATACCTATACTTATTTATAGAACTGTTAATGATTGATTTTGAAATTCCATACTGGCCCATGAGATCAGTCATTAAGCTATCTTTTGTATCTGTTTACAGTTCAGCTTTTTAGCACCTTTCTCTACTTAACTCTTGACCAAACGACAACGTTTTGGACGTGACCAAAGTGAAAGCATTTCAGACAACAATTTAAATGTAGCTAAAATGATGATTTCTGTTAATTTATTGATTGATTGAATGGTATTTAATGCCATTTTTATCAATATTTCAGTTATACCGTGGCGGCCAGTACAGCTATCCATGATTTCCTGGAGTTTCTTTTACTAGTACTCCAAATAATATTCTTTCCAAGCCACTGGCTGCTTCCCCACATAACCATCATCCAATGATTTCTGTCTCTGGTAGGGTAGAAAACATTGTGGGAAAAGGAGAAAATGCTGGTTACCAGCATTTTCTCCTTTTCCCAAATTGTTTTCAAAAGCTCTCTTTTTAAAGATCGTTACAACTCGGGATTGTGTGGTAAAGGGTTAAGATTTAGAAAAAAAATTCAACTTTAGATAGCAACAAGGTTGAAGGCTAAAATAAAACTGTTTTCCATAGTGAAATTTGTCCTCTAACAAGCAAAATCTCATTTTCTTGGCAACTGCACCAGCAGTTACTGACCAATACAGTAGTAACCCTTTTCCACATGACAAAATTTCAGACTAGACCAAATTGAAAGCATTTGCAGACAACAAAATTAATGTAGTTTCAATGACAATTTTTGTCTTTGATAGGGTGGAAAACATTGTGGGAAAAGGAGAAAATGCTGATAACCAGCATCTTCTCCTTTTCCCACAATGTTTTTAAAAGCCTTCTCTATCAGGGTCATTTAAACTTGGGATTGTGTAGTAAAGGGTTCAGATTTAGAAAATAAATTCAACTTCAGATAGCAGACAAGGCTGAAGGCTAAAAAGAAATATTGTTCCAAAGGGCCTAACAAAAAAATACCTGTGTTTAGGGTTTCGGTCCGAGATCCTGTAGGTCGGGTAGGAAGGGATTTTTTTTTCCAGAAACTTTTTACATGGTCCAATGTACCGAAATCACACCGACAGATTTTTTTTTTTCAATCGTAGCATAAAAAGTTTAGGGTTCGGCAGCATTTTCTAGGCCCAGTGAAATTTGTCCTGTATAAAGCAAAATCTCATTTTCTTGGCAACTGCATCAGCAGTTACTGACCAATACAATATTAAAAGAACTGACACACTAATTGCACTGGTCAGTAAATGACCAAAGGGCTGTCTGTAGCCATCTATTCTATCTGACAAGATGGTTGCTTTATCCCTTTACGGCACAATGCCGAGTGACCCTTTGAAAGAAGCATTTTGAAAACATTGTGGGAAAAGAAGAAAATGCTGGTAACCAGCATTTTCTCCTTTTCCCACAATGTTTTCTACCCTATCAAAGAAAAATTGCACCATCTGAGCCAGATTGAAATTGTGGGCTGCAAATGCTTACATTTTGACAAGGCTTAAATCTTATCATTTGGTAATGGGTTATATGTCTCCCTGACAATTAATATCAAATTAGTATTTATTCAAGCAGAGCACTAATGAATTGTGTCTCGATTCTGAGAGATGTTTTTTTTTTAAGAAAAACCTTGACGATCCAGTATTTGTTAGACCCTTAGGAAAAAGGATTTTGAAAACATTGTGGAAAAAGGAGAAATTAATGGAAAACCTCCTTTTTCCCACAATGTTTTCTACCAGTGTTTGTATCCCTTCAACTACAAACCCTATTATTTCAGACATATTTAACTCTTTACCACACATGCCCGAGTTCAAACAACCCTGAGGTCGGCTTTAGAAAACATTGTGGGGGAAAAGGAGGTTTGTTTGTATAGGACTTTGTCATTTTAACAGCCTAGGTCATCTCATTGTGGTAAGTGCACCTATGCAGGTGTTTCCTAGCTTTCTCACACCAGTACTGACACAACTTTCTTTCCACGTCACTACTTTTCTCACATGCATCAGGTGAGAGGCGAAATATCTGCGGAAAGCAAGTTTGCTTGAACCAGGTATCGAACCTGCAACCACCATGGCACAAGCTAGGTCCCACCATTTTCTACCTTTTCTACAATGCTTTCTATCCTTTTTGAAGAGAAATTTTATGATTTGAGCAAACTAAATCTTCCACATGAAAATGCTTTCACTTCAGACAAATCTAAATCTAGATTGTTTGGTAAAAAGTTAAGGCACTTTTGAAGAAAAAAAAAAAGCTTTTCAGAAAGTCTTTAAGTTTTCTTTTAATGTTTGTGAAATAATAGGCTTTTTAATACAATATCCGCCCACATACATTAGAGAAAATTGATTTGGGTCTGTATTAATGTTACATCTGTATAAAAATCACTTCACAAAAGAAAAAAAAAGTTCCTTATTTTTTGCAAAGTCAATTGTATTTTTTTTTTCTCTTTTAATCCTTTATCCAACAATCAGGAGTTTTAACGTTCCCTAAAAAAAAAGACTTTTGAAAAAAATTGTGGGAAAAGGAGAAAATGCTAGTTACCAGCATTTTCTCCTTTTCCCACCATGTTTTCTGCTATTTCAGAGACAATTTGAATCTTTTGAACAATATCTATTTTGTCTTCTATAAATGCTTTGAAAATGGACCAGTCTAAAATTTTGTCATCAGGTAAAGAATTAACAAGTGGTATCCAGCATTTTCTCCTATTACCACAATGTTTTCTGTCCCTTTTCAGACAAATCAGGATTGAAATTAAATGATAATAGTTGCCTTTAAAAGGGAGGAAAATATTGCAGAAAGAGAAGAAAAAGCTTGTAACCAGCATTTTCTCCATTTTCAACATTGTCTTCTTAAGCTTTCTTTCTCAGCATGTTAAAACACTCTGTCATGCAATGAAGGCTTTCTCAATCCCAGAATGTTAGCAATCCATCATGGTTTTATCGAAACATTGCTGTTTCTGTTGCAAATATCACTTCTGCAGTATCATTTTTTGAAATACTTAAATCTGTTTTAAATTCATTTCAATCCAGGTAAATTCCATAAATCAGTTTTTTTTTAATCATCAAATGTGAGCTGCGTAATGAACCAAAAATCTGCGAAATAACATCAAAAATAAGTCAGAATTTCAAACATTAACTCTAAGGCTGCTAAGCGCAACTCACTGACCTTTTGCAAACAGTGTAGATCAAGATCAGACTGCACATTCTGTGCAGTCTGATCTTGGATCTACACTGTCCGATAAGAAGATTTTTTTCCTAAAAAAATAATTTGAAATACGACTATTCGGATTTTTATTGTCGGCTTGAAAGTTTTATTTAACATATTCAGCAAGATTAAGGTGAATTTAATTTCTTTAACTCTTTAACCAAACGACAAAATTTTCGACTTGTCCAAACTGAAAGCATTTGCAGATGACAAAATAGACGTGCCTCAAAAATTGAAACTTGACTTTAGAAGAGTAGAAAACATTGTGTGAAAAGGAGAAAATGCTGGTTACCAGCATTTTCTCCTTTTCCAGCAATGTTTTCAGAAGACTTCTTCCTCTGGGTCGTAAAAACCAGGGATTGTTTGGAAAAGGATTAATAGCTTTTAGAGATTTGATTGTACCAAGATGCTTAAGCCTTCTAGCAAATAATCATTGAATTAAAAAATGTTCGATACTTTTTATGCTTCTGTTACAACATGAGCGCTTTAGTGACAACGTTCAGCTGCTAATGCAGTCTAAAAAAGCAGCATAACTGTGTCAGAAATAATTCACAGTTACCTACCCTTCCATTAGGGGCTCCCTTTTTGATATTCAGCAAGTAGCCCAACTTTATGGTAAATATCTTAAGTAATGATGAGATTTGATTGTTTGAATTGGAGTTTAACACCATTTTAACAGCTAAGGTCAAAATTATCATGGCAGCCAGTGCACCTATGCATGTGTTTCCTGGCTTTCTCACACCAGCACTGACCCAACTCCCTTTTCAAGCCACTGACTGCTTTCTCACATATATATCAGAGGTGATAGGCTTGAAATTGCTGGAAAGAAAGTTTGCCTCAACCGGGTATCAAACCTGCATGCACCAACTCACAAGTCAGTAAGCTTCCTTGCTGGGCTTGAGACAATCCTACTCTGATCATACACTCTTATCTTGAATTCTTCAGTAATCTTTCTGACCCTTTATCTAACTATACACTTTCCTAACTTGACAGCTTTTTGACATGACAATTTGAATGGGATTTGTCTTTGACAAGATAGAAACCATTGCGGGAAAAAGGAGAAAATGCTGATAACCAGCATTTTCTCCTTTTCCCACAATAGTTTCAAGAGTCATTTTATTCTCTCTGAATCATTAAAACATGAGATTTAATGGTTGATTTGATTGATTGAATGGTGTTTTACACCATTAATTTCATGTGTTTCCTGGGTTTAACCAGTACATGGCTTGGGCCTCTGAAGTTTCTTGCCAAAGGACACTCCCACAAAAAATCCAGTGTTTTCAGAGCGGCTCGAACCCTGAGCCCCCAGCTTACGAGTCCTAAACTTAAGCAATGAGCCACACAGGACCCTAGATTTAATGGTAGAGGGTTAAATACTTTAGAGGGTTGAAACCCATAAAACAGTTGGATAGAAATGGCTAAAGACAAGGAACATGAGAAATTGATGATGAATGGGTCAATTTAACAGTAGCTCTGTTTCTGTTCCTCTCTTATCTGATCCATCTGTCTCACTGTTCTGCTGTCTTTAGTACAAAACAGGAAATATTTAACCCTTTATCATGCAATCCTGAGTTTTAAATACCCTGTGGAAGATGCCTTTTGAAAACATTGTGGGAAAAGGCAAAAATGCTGGTAACCAGCATTTTCTCCTTTTCCCACAATGTTTTCAACTGTTTCAGTCACAAATTTCATCAATACAGCCACATACAATCTGTTGTCTGCAAATATGGACTGCTCAAAAAATTTTTGATAGACTTTGACAGCGCCAAACAAAAAATATATAGACATTTTTCTTGAACTCTTTATCCAATGTCATTAGGGTCATTAAAACTCAGGATTTTGTGGTATTTGGTTATGACAACACCTGAATAACCCTTTTCAAGAAATTTTGGGTCAGGGTGTGTACTCAAAAGCAACTAAATATGTACTCAAAAGCCACTAAATGTGTACTCAAAAGCAACTGAACATGTACTCAAAATCAACCAAATTTGTTCTAAAAAGCAGCTAAACATGTACTCAAAAGCAAATAAATGTGTACTCAAAAGCTACTAAACATGTACTCAAAAGCAACTACATGTGTACTAAAAAGCCACCAAAGGTATACTCTAAAGCCACTAGATGCATACTCAAATGCCAGTAAATGTGTACTCAAAAGCCACTAAATGTGCACTCAAAAGCAACTAAACATATTCTAAGGCTTAAAAAGTGACCAACTACTGATAGCTTTTTCATCTTGAAGATCATAACAGAGCAACATTGGTTCTTTGAATTTTTCACAGATATGAATATTTGACTTGTGACCTACTGACCTAAAAACTAATAGTGATTATTTTCGCTTAGTGATCACTTTAGTGATCAGAAATTGTATCACTTTGACATATAGAATGTTCCTGAGAATTATAACTGGTATGCTATTGAGAGTAGTTGGTGGTTCTCTAAATTACAATTTTAGTCTAATTCTGAATATGGAAAGGAACAGGATCAAAAATGAATGAATGAATAAATGAATGAATGAATGAATGGTATTTAAAACCACTTCAACACTCTACTACTGAGCATACAAGCCTTTGGCAAACCAGAAGTTGCATTACCTTGATATTAAGAAAACTCTTGAGAATGAGACTAAAAATACACTTTACAATGTTTGGAAAACATTTTTATGACATGCATGTTGCAGTAAAAGCAAGGAATCTGATAAAAACAACCATCTTTATACAGCCTGATATTAAACATAACTCTTATTAAGTAAACAATCCTTGTTTGTTATGTTTGTTACCACAAGTCATGTTTTAAGATAAGATCTCTGACGCACACTCAAGTAAACAGTATACAGAATGGTGCTGTCTCAGGTTTGCTTTGGCTGATAATATAACAGCCATTCTTTAATTAACTCTACCACACAATCACGAGTTTTAACGACCCTGTACAAAAAGGCTTTTGAAAACATTGTGGGAAAAGGAGAAAATGCTGGTAACCAGCATTTTCTCCTTTTCCCACAATGTTTTCTACCCTATCAAAGACAGAAATCATCATTTGAGCTACACTTAATTTGTCATCTGCAAATGCTTTCAATTTGGTCCTGTCCAAAATTTTGTCGTTTGGTAAAGAGCTCTTTACCAAGTGACAGAATTGTGGACCGGACCAAAATTTGAAAGCATTTGCAGACAAAAAATTAAGTGTTGTTCAGAGGATGGCTTCTGTCTTAGTGGAGAAAACATTTTGAACAGAGGAGAAAATGCTGGTTACCAGCATTTTCTCCTTTTCCCCAAGATGTTTTCAGAGGCTTTCTTCCTCAAGGTCATTAAAACTCGGGTTTGTGTTGTAAAGGGTTAACTCTTAACCAAACATTCTAGAGCTTCAACGACCCTGATGAAGGTGGCTTTTGAAAACATTGTGGGGAAAGGAGAAAATGCTGGTTACTAGCATTTTCTCCTTTACCAACAATGTTTTCAAAAGCCTTCTTTCTCAGGGTTGTTAAAACTTGGGATTGTTTGGTTAATGGTTAACTGCCTAGGATTATGATAGGATTCATTCCTCTTGCACATTTTGATCATGCTTATGTAGGAAAGCAGCCAGTGGTTTGGAAAGAGTGTTGTGCAAAGAACTGGTAAAGAAACTCCAGCAGCCCATAATTCACCAATGTAACTGTAAATGCACAAATGTAACTGAATACACCAATGTAACTGTAAATACAGAAATGTAACTGTAAATAGTTTTGAAACTATTTGGTGTCCATGGTTGTGAGGTAGAGCGTCGGCCTCGTAATCAAAAGGTCCCGAGTTCGAGACCCGGAAGCAGGTGTCAACTTTGGGATTTTTCATTGGCCCACACATTCGGCGTGAGTACTGGTGTAGTTCCCAGGAAGCAGAATCGGGAGAGATTAGTATAGGTTGTAAGAACTTGTTTCTCAACTGATGTAAAATAAATATGTTTAAACTAACTAAACTATTTGCAGGGGACTAATTTTAGATAGCTAGACTAATATGTCTTTGAAAGGAAAGAAAACAATGTGGGAAAAGAAGAAAAGAAAATCAAGTGTACGCAAAAGTAGTATCAGAAGTATTATCGCAAGCGCAAAGTGCCAAGAGTGGGGTTGGGGAACTTTCCAAGAGGGTCTGGAGGGCCTCGCCCTGAAAACTTTTGAATTGTAGAAGCTATTTGGTGGCTTCTGGTGACGTTTTTTGGCAAAATTGTCTTTCTTTTCTGTATGCAACTCTGTTTTTGCGTACACACAGCTACGCCCTCCTAGAATGTGAAAGAAAAAAATCTAAGTCTGTAAATAAACGAGCCTTGCTCTGTGAACGGGGCCTTGGTGCATCTGCAAAAAGTATCGACCCAGGTCAGCCTGCGCAGTCTGCGCAGGCTGACCTGGGACGAAACTTTTTGCTATTGATCAATTTTCTGCAACTCCAAGGCCCAGTGTAGCTCATGATTCAGTCAGTTCCTAGACATAATGGACATTATAGATCCATCATCATGCGATGACTTGCTTGGTATCATGCATCACAGAAATGCATTAAGCCCCTTTCTCCCAAAGCCTGGCTTAAATACATTTCATGCAAACTTTCCAGATAAACCTGACAATAAACTTAAGATGGTGGTCATGCATCTTGTTTCATGCTTCATAAAATTTTACAGCCATTTGATATCCAACACTTGGGTTTTTGTTATTCTCAAGAAACTCACTTACAAAGCTTGTGGAACACTTAACCATTTACCACAAGACAAAATTTTTATCTTGTTCAAATTGCAAGCATTTGCAAATGATATATCATATGATAAATCATATGGGGCTCAGGTTATGTGCTTTGTATCTGAAAGGTTAGAAAGCAATGTGAGAAAAGGAGAAAATGCTGATTACCAACATTTTCTCCTTTACTGTTGCTGATTACGAGCATTTTCTCCTTTTCCCGTAAGGGTTCTTGGCTGATTTTCTTCACATCTTATCACCCTAATGAAGAACCACTTAGGTTCAATTAAGTTTCAATGTAAATAATGCTGTAGAAAAACATGGGAGAATGCTGGCTTTAATACATAAATTTGCAATTGGTTTGTGAAATTCTGGTAGTTCAACTTGGCAATAAGCATTTCTGACCCTCATAATTATTGGTAATAAACTGTTAAATTCACTGACATTACTTTGGTCGGTTGATTGTTTGGTGTTCTGACCCCACCTTTAAAAATTATTTCAGGTACATCACACTGTCATCTAACTTATGTGGTACCTAGGTTTAACTGGTACTTGGCATGGGCTCTTAGGTACCTTGCCTAAGGACATGCCTATAAAATACCCAATACCTCAGATGAGGATCAATCCAGGACAATTCTAACGGGAGACAAAAGACAGTAACTTCCCTTGGTAGCTCTCCACTACTTACTAGCTCCTGAATAAGGTATTACTTGGTTTTTATCCTTGATATTCTTTGCACTGTTAAGAAAAGTTCAGGTTTAGATATCTTCTTTAAAATTTATCAATCAACAAATTTGAATTATTTGATGCATTTCCATGGTAATAGTGAGTGAAATTCGATTTGCAAATATTATGAAGACCTTACATATACATCATGAGTCAAATTATAAGTCGCAACACCTCTTAGCAAAGCAAGGATAAAAACAAAGAAAATCAAATAAAAGGACCCAGTTGCAATTTGGTTACCTTGGTTTTTATCTACCAAGGGAGATAATTCAAATTTCACTTTTTTTCTCCCATTAGTACCAAGGACATAAGTGTTAGTGAACTATTAGAACAGTGGTAACATTACTGAACAAACCACAAAGTACTAGCCACATAACTGAACTACAGGATCCTGATCGTAACAGTAATTGTTATTTCCTGTTTGAGTGCCACTTTGCAACAAAAATTCCTCTCTCTTATTACTTTAGTAGCCTGTTGATTTATGTTTACTGACATAATCATTACCTAGCGGTGGTATAATTCTAATTATTGCCAATCACCCAGTGTTTGTTACATGGGCATCATCGTAACTTACTTTCCCACCAAAATAAAGGGTCCGTATTCCCAAACCATTCTTAGGAACATTTGTTGTCTTATTGTCAAGAATTTTCTATATTTTAAAGTAATGCAGTTTCTGATTGGCTAAACCATTTGGTAAATTTGAAAGCAACACAGCTTCTGATTGGCTAAACCATTTGGTTTAGCCAATCAGATGCCGTGTTACTTCAAATTTAGAAAATCTTGGTGAGTAAGACCAAGTATGTGCTTGTCATAAATTACTTTCTCACCAAAATACAGGGTCCGTAATCACCAACCATTCTTAAGAACATTCTTTGTATTATTGTTCAGAATTTTTTTAATTTGAAAGTAACACAGCTATTGACTGGCTAAACCATTTGGTTTAGCCAATCAGATGTCGTGTTACTTTCAAATTTAGAAAATCTTGGTGAATAAAACCAAGTATGTGCTTAAGAATGGTCGGTGAATACGGACATGGATCATCAAATACAAGTGCTTCCCTGAGCCGTTTAACTCTTTATGAAACAACAAATTTTAGACTGGTCAAGATTCAAAGCAGTTGCAAATGACAAAATTAATAATTTGATACTGAAGTTACTGGATTTGTATCAGAAAGGGTAGAAAACATTGTGGGAGAAGGAAAAAAATTCTTGAGTCAAGCATTTTCTCCTTTTCCTACAATGTTTTCAAAAGGCTTTTGTGTGGTAAGGAATTATACCTTTCAATGTTAATTGAAGCTTCAACAATGACTCATGCAGTCTGATCTTAGATCTACACTGCTTGATGCTATAATCTTGGCTAGGAATAGTCTTGAAATTGGGTTTTTTTTTTGAGAATTAATATCACCACAGGAAAAAAAGAAGTTAATTTCATTTAGCTAGCAGATATCCCTTTACTGAATTTTAGATTACATACTTATTGCAAAGAATAGCAAAGGTTTACATGTGTATTTATTGCAAAAATTTGCAGACATGCTGTTAAGCACAACTCCGGACGCTTTTTGCAGACAGTGCAAAATCAGACTGCACAAAACATGCAGTCTGAGCTTGGATCTACAATGTCTGATAAGGTATTTTTTCCTCGATGAAATTAACTTTGAAATCATAATATTTTGATTTTTTACTACCGAGTGGAAATTTTTGTTTCATTTAATTAGCAGCTAAAGGGTTAAATATGGCTAAAGTGACTGAAAGGTCTTTGAATGGGTAGAAACATGGTGGAAAATGGAGGAAAAGCTGGCTAATAACATTTTCTCCTTTTTTTTTTAAACCATGCTTTCTTAACCCTTAACCACAGGAGAAAAATTTATACTTATCCAAATTGAAAGCATTTGCAGACGACAATTTAAATTTGGCTCATGTTATGGAATTTGTCTTTGATAGGGTAGAAAACACTGTGGGAAAAGGAGAAAATGCTGGTTACCAGCATTTTCTCCTTTTCCCACCATGTTTTCAAAAGGCTTCTTTCTAAGGGTCGTTAAAAGTCGGGACTGTGTGGTAAAGGGTTAAGGTTGTTAAAGTAAGGAATTGTTCGTTAACCCTTTACCACACAATCCCGACTTTTAATGACCCTGAGAAGGAGAAAACTTTTGAAAACATAGTGGGAAAAGGAGAAAATGCTGATAACCAGCATTTTCTCTTTCCCACAATGTTTTTTACCCAATCAAAGACAACTTCCACAATTTTTGTCACATCTAATTTTGCCTCTGCATAATGCCTTGGGTCTGGAAAAGTCTAAAATTTTGTCAAATTTTTGTGGTAAAGGGTGAAAAGGTGAAAGGGTAAAAATTAATCACAAAGTTAGGGCGTAATCATGGCAACAGGGCGAAGATTACAAAAGTATTTATTAGACATAAAAATCATGTTTCTGTTGAATTTATTAAAGCCTTTATGATTACTTAACTTAATGAAAAAAAAAAGTATCCCTTTTTCCTTATAACAATTCAAACTTTGATGTATCATTACTGGAGAACCTTCACCCTCTAACACAGTACAGATTTTGAGGAAGAAGGCTTTTGAAAACATTGAGGGAAAAGGAGAAAATGCTGATAACCAGCATTTTTCTCCTTTTCCCACAATGTTTTCTACCCATTTAATGACAATTTCTAACATTTTGGTCACATTTAATTCATCATCTGTAAAAGCTTTTGATTTGGACAGATCCAAAATTTTGTCCTTTGATGAAGTTTGGAATAAATGTTGCTTTATGGCACTTCGACACCTTGGGTCATTTAGCGCGCATATATGTACAGGGTGTTTCATAATATCTGCCACCATTTTAAACATCAAAAACTTTAATATAAAAAAGAAATTATGTTTTTACATTTAACTATGTTATTGTACATAGAATAAAGTCTTATTTGATATATAACATGTAGGTATTACCCTTGTAAATACACGCAGTTTCAAAATTCTTTAAAATGTCAATTTTATAGAATGTGTTCTAACTGACGTCCATTCTGGCCAATAACGACGTCGACTCTGTGCCGGAAATTTCGGATTACGTTTGCACATGTCTCACTGCTTATGATCTTCATTTCTCTCTTGATTGCAGTTTTGAGTTCAGCTGTGGTCTGTGGGGAGTGCTTATAGACTCTGTCTTTAAGGTATCCCCACAGGAAAAAATCAAGTGGGCTTAAATCCAGGGAGTGTGGTGGCCACTCAATATCCGTTTTCAATGAAATGAAGTTATCACCAAAAGTCTTTTGTATCCAGTCAATCACATTTCTAGCTGTATGAGGAGTTGCACCATCCTGCTGGAACCATGTGGTATTTTTATCAATTCCCTTACGTCTCAAAGTTGGTAGAAATTTGTTTTTAAGAATATTTAAATAGCGGTCTTGATTTACAGTCTCCACAGTTCCATCCTCATCCTCAAAAAAGAAAGGGCCAATTATGCCCTCAGCACTTAATGCCGCCCACACTGTAACCTTTTCAGTGTGGAGAGGGTTTTCAATATAAAATTCTGGCTTTTCAGTTCCCCAAAATATGGAATTCTTCTTGTTCACTTGTGGATTTAGATAAAAGTGGGCTTCATCCGAGAACCATATCTGTCCCACGATATCATCATTTTCCGTAACCCATCTTGCAAATGACAATCTGCTTTCGATATCTGTTGGTTTGAGGTGTTGCATAATAGAAATTTTATATGGAGTCAGTTTTAAATAATATTTTAGCATTCTGTAAACACTTGAATGGCTGGCAATGTTAGTAATATCTCCAAATACCATTCTAACAGATTTTCTTGGTGTTTCTGTGATCACCGCTTTAACCTGTTCAATTGTCGCTTCATTCCGCACGGACTTCGGGCGACCCAGATTATTGTGTCTCCCATTTTCAATTGAGCCCATAACTTCAAATCGCTTTACAATTCTATGTATCTGTTTTTTATCAAGTTTACCTACATCTAGATACCTTTTCTGCATAGTTCTAATCACTGTAATAGGTGATTTAGTTTCATAATATATTTTAACAATTTCTTTGCAGTGATCCTTAGTTGGCGCCATCTTGTAAAACTGACCACAGGAAATGACGTCATAAATGACGTTATGACGTTGACGTTTTCCCGTACTTTATTAGTCAAATAAAATTTTAATATATAAGCTTTCAAAGGGTGTACATATCATTGTTTTATCCTCATGAACTAAAAAGATATAAAACTTTGTAATGGTGGCAGATATTATGAAACACCCTGTATTAAAAGATGATGCGATTTTTGATGAAGTTTAAATGCCTTTTGTTGCAAAGTTTCCTTTCCTTTCTCTAGCCCATTTTAGAGGATTCATCTTTTTTCACTGTTGTTATTCACACAGAATTTAGTTTAACTATAAGCACCAAATGTAGGTGATAACACTCCACTATTGTTTCTTTTTCCTTAAAATTCAAGTTGAAAAAGGGGCATAACTGGGTCCAAAATATTTTGATGATTACCTGCCCTTGTTGTATGGGTTCCCCTTTTGATAGTTAACAACAGTTTGAAATATATATCTGCAATAATAACAGATACATAATAAAATGTCAAAACATTTTCTCCATTAAAAGACACATCCCACTAACTCACAAGCTATATTTGATTTGCTGTTTTTCAAATTTGACAAGTGCAAAATTTTGTCATTTTGTAAAGAGTCAAATAGTATAAAACTTAATTTCAACAATAAATACATGTACCTGCTGAGCATTGATGTCCTGCCAAATTGCATTAACGCCAATTCTTTTATTACAGAATTCACAACTTTCTTGACCTATTTCATTATGTAGTAATTTAAAAGGATAAAAATCTTTGTCAGATTTTTATGATTATTGTCCAACAAGAAGTTCAAAACCTTTATGGCTTAATTTTAGTGTGTTTTACTCCTTTTTTATAACCCAATCCGTTATTTTTCGGTCAGTCTAAGTGTTGGTCCCTGGCAGAAAAACGAATTTTAAAAATCGCTAAAAATTTGCCAAGCCTCTCTATCTTTTGTTAACCTTTTATTTGTAGTAAATGTGGAAACCAAAATAAAATACCGGCCAGTCTCGTTAAACGTATCTCAAACATTGCTGAATTGTCGAATACAAATTTTCCCCTTTTAAAATGGTGGTGACATTAACCTCAGCCTAATTCTGGAGGATGCTGTCATCTATCCCTCCTTGTTGTTTATTGAAAGTCCCCCTTACAGTTTTTAACCCTTTATCAGACAATCCTGTGTTTTAATAATCCCGAGAAAGAAGCCTTTTGAAAACTTGGTGAGAAAAGGAGAAAATGCTGGTAACCAGCATTTTCTCCTTTTCCCACAAAGTTTTCTACCCTATCACAGACAAATTCCATCATTTGAGCCAAATTTCAATAGTCCTCAAATGCTCTCGATTTGGACATGTATAAATTTTTCATGTATGGTACAGAATTAAAGCATATTTTAGGATCTGAATATTGTATGGGAACACAGTAATTACTGGAATGCCAGGGTAGTCACCAACAATTCTTTGTTTTATACTTTGTTTTATTCTAGATATAGAAAGTAAAACAACTACTGATTGGCAAAACTGTCTGGTTTAGCCAATCAGAAGTTGTGCAACTTTCAAATTCAGTAAATTCTTCAGAATGGGACCAAGAATGATCTTCAGAATGGTTGGTAAATACAAGCCCAGGCAAACAGTCTCAGGGAAAACAATACCTCTGTTTGTCAAACAAGTTCAGGTGTACTTGGTAAAGAAACAATGTCCTAATCGGGAAATAAAATGAAACACCAAGAAGGAGTCTGCATACTCTGAACTCTGGGATTGGATGCCAATCAACCCTATACCAGACAATCCCATGATATAATGACCTTAAGAAAGATGTCTTTTGGAAACATTGTGCAAACCAGCATTTTCTCCTTTTCTCAAAAGTTTTTGATACAGTCCTATCAAAGACAAATGCCATCATTTGAGTCACAGTAAAGTTGTCGGCTGCAAATGCTTCAATTTGGACAAGTCTACATTCTTGTCATTTAGCAAAGAGTAACAAGATATTTTACACCAATAGTTGAAGCACTTGCAGGAAGCAAATGTGGCATAAAGTTCAAAACTTGTCTATACAAGGGTAAAGAAAATCATTGTAGGGAAATGGACAAATGCTGGTGACCACCATCTGCTTTTCTTACAACATTTCAAAAGCTTTCTTCTACAGGGTTATGATAACACTGGGATTTTTTTCGGTAAAGTGTTATCCCTTGGGCTGCCAAGGACTTTTTTCAGACAATGTGGATCAAGATAAGACTGCAAAGAATGTGCAGTCTGATCTTGGATCTACACTGTCTCATACAGAGATATCTACCCCAGAAAAACAACCTTGAAATAGCACATAATGGGTTTTTACAATCGACTTGAAGGTTTTATTTGAGTTATTTAGCAGGCTAAGTGATAATCAATTTTGTTTACAGTTGACAATACTCCACCAGTCTGTGACCTGGTCAAGTTTTCTTGAACTGCACTAATTTCCAATTTGTTCACTTCACTGTACATTAATAGGGTAGCGCCATCCAATAAGGCGGTTCCAGTGAAAATACCTCAGATTTATATGATTTTGTCTCTAGAACAAACAAGAACACAGTCATCATGAGGATGCAAACCTTCTGCTATAGTTGCATTTTCAATGAAAAATTTAGGTCAAACAAGAGCACCATATGTGAGCTCAAACGCTTGGCTGCCGTTGCTTTTAGTGAAAATTCTAAGTTGAAAAAGGCATAACCATGTCAAAAATATTTTGATGGTTACCTGCCCCTGTCCAATTGGTTTCCCTTTTAATAGTAAATAACTAGTGCAAGTTTGAAATAAATACCTGCAGTAATTACGTAGATATTATAAAATACAGAACTTTTTGTTAAAATTCTAAGTTACAAAAGGGGCATAACTGTATAAAAATATTTTGATTGTTACCTGTCCCTGTTGTATGGGTTTCCCTTTTGATATTTAACAACTAGTACAAGTTTGAAGTAACTATCTTCAGTAATGACAGATATTTTAAAATGTCAAAGTTTTTGCACAACAACGCTGCCAGGGCTATGAAAATACTTTGATGTTTTCTTTAAATATGGCAGAGCCAAAAATGGGTGCTAATGTTGTATTGGTACCCCTTCTGATATCCAACAGCAGCCCTGAGTTTGAAGTAAATATCTCACATCAAGACAAAATATCTCTAATATTTTTTGTTTCTTTCCATGATGAAAGTGATTGCTTTGAAGGCCTCCAAAACATGAAATGCATTTTCTATCCGTGGTAATCTGTGCAATATTGCAGCCATCAGGGGCAACATATGGCATTAAGATTGAAGAATGATTATGGTCTGAGAAAATGAAGATGAAATGGGTTAAAAACTGGATGAAAACTGCCAGAAAGTAAGTATAGATGTACATGTATCTTTTAAACACTGGGAATGTTTGGTGTAAGCCAAACAAAAGCTTCTGGTGTCGTCTACAGTATGGAAAGAGTTAATTTTATCTAAAAGGCACACTGCCTTGTGGCCATTCCCAGAAAGCAAGTATAGATATACATGCATCTTTAAAACACTGGGAATGTTTGGTATAAAGTTCAGAAGGTTTCTATTTCACCTTATTGTGTATTCTAGACAGAGGAACTTAGCTAACAGCTCAAGTGAAAACCCTGTCTCCCTCTGTGTTATAAAGTGGAATTGTATGGAAATGAAATTGAAAAAAAAACCAAATGTATTATCAAACCAGACTTCTCGGCTCAGTGCAAGCTGTGCTGTAGAAATTTTTCCAAGGATGAATCTGGCTTCAGTAGGCATATTAATATGTACGAAGTTTTAATTTTTATTCTGCCGTTTGCGACCATGGATGACTTTTGCGGAGAGTGTGCAGCAAGACCAGCCTGCACATTCGTGCAGTCTGATCTTGCTGCACACCCTCCGCTGCTTTATCGGTACTTTGGGTCATATACTCCAAGCCATATACCTGTATATTAGCAAAAAAAATTTTTTGTCAACAATTTTTATCCAGCAGGACTGCTGAAAAAATATGGTATATTATGCTGTAGTGGCTTTCCTGGGGCTTGTATTTGCTCTGAGCTATGTGGACAAATTTGATATTTCACTGTATCAAAGGTCTAGAGGTAACACGAAATAGAATTTTTTTAATAAACCAAGGACGACGATACTTATTATTACAGTGTTATAAAATATCAAACAATCAACAGGTGAAAAAAATATTCAGTGTCGGGTGTAAAAATTAGTCACGGTTGGGTAACCAGAACCAGATATATGTCTTAGTTTGGCCTTAATTGGGTCTTACTTCTAGACTGAAAATACCTATTTTGTTTATTTGGCACTCTATGTGTTAAGAGTAAATGCAACTCTAGACAGATAATGACAGGGGAAATGGTCATCCTTATGTATAAACAGACCAGAAATACCTCATTACCATTTTAGAAAGGATCAAGTTCTCTTGGTCAGTAAATAATTCAATATCAGGACACAGATCATGAATGATGGAACAAAAAAAGCTAAAGAAATAAATGGCATTAAGAAGGCAGCAACCATATTTCTAGTTCTCAGATACAGTTCTTGTGCAATAACAGGGATAACAATAACAAGAAAAGGTCCTTTTTTGGCATCAGCTGTGATGCACGAACTTTGCCATGCAAACTGCATATTAACCCTCAACCTGTTAAGTAAGTCAAAGACACTTTCAAGGCAATAGTAAACTAAAGGCCCCTGAGGACCTGAATCGCTGAACTGATTACACTGTTTGCAAAAGTGTCTTGAGTTAGGCTTTGTTGCCTAAAAGTGAACTCTTTACCGGATGAAAAGTGGCTTTTGAGAGTTAAAAGCCATTTGCCGATGACAAATAAGACTTAAACAGAATATGAGGCATGCTCTGGCATAAGGGGGCTTAATGCATCTCCGTGATGCATGGTACCAAGCACGTCATTACAGTATTATACATCCCCAAAACCCGTTTTGTAGAACAACCTACTGAATCATGAGGTACACTAGTCCGTTGAAATACAGAAAACTGACCAATAGCGAAAAGTTTCGGCCCAGGTCAGCCTGAGCGGATTGCGCAGGCTGACCTTGGTCGATACTCTTTGCAAATGCATTAAGCCCCCTTTTCACAAATCATGACTCATATGTATTTGCTAGGATAGAAAATATTACAGAAAAAGGAGGAAAAGCTGGATTCAAAGATTTTATCCTTTTTGTAACATTTTCCTAAGTCTTCTTGACATCGGAACTGGAAGAACACTGGACCACCTGATAAAGCGTAGCGTGATGACTCCCATACATGCAAAGTTTTCTTTTTTTTAACCCTTAACCACACAGTACCAAGTTTTAATGACCCTGAAGTAGACAGCTTACGAAAGCATTGTGGAAAAAGGAGAAAATGCTGGTTACCAGCATTTTCTCCTTTTCCCACAATGTTTTCTACCCTATCATATACAAATTCCAGCTTTTGAGCCACATTTAAATTGTCATCAGCAAGAGCTTTCAATCTGGCCAACAGAATGTTTTCATCGTGTGGTAAGCGTGAAGCATTTTTTCTAGATTTTTAGTACAATTTTATCAGTATGTGCCTTGTTTTCTATGAGAAAGGAATTCTTATTGCAGTTTAATGATCAAATTTCATGTCTGTTTCCATAAGCTCCTCAATTGAACTCTGGCAGCCCAGAACCTTGTTTTTATTGCTTATGCAGACAGTGTAGATCAAGATCAGGCTGCACACAGATGGTAAAGTCTGATCTTGGATCTACACTGTCCCCTGCTATACTTGGTATTCTGAAACCCACAGTTTTGACAGTGCAATATCTGAATCTACAGTGCTAACCAAAAATTTCTTTTTTATTAATTCATCACTACAAAGGTATTAACTTTTTTTTTTCCCAAACATCAAAATTTGAAAGTAGTAAAAATTGAAAGCATTTGCAGATGACAAAGTAAAAGTCACTAAAAAAATGAAATTTGTTTTTGGAAGAATAGAAAACATTAAGGGAAAAGAAGAAAATGCTGGTTACCAGCACTTTCTCCTTTCCCCTAAATGTTTTCAAAAGCTTTCTTCCTCAGAGTCGTTAAAAGTCATGATTTTGTGGTAAAGGGTTAACCCATTACCACACAATCCCTACTTTTGACGACCCTGAGAAAGAAACCTTTGGAAAACATTGTGGGAAAAGGAGAAAATGCTGGTAACCAGCATTTTCTCCTTTTCCCACAATGTTTTCTACCCTTCACAAAACAAATTTCAAATTTTCAGTCACTTTTATTTTGTCGTCTGCAAATGCTTTCGAATTGGACAAACCTAAAATTTTGTCGTTTGGTAATGAGTTAAACAATTTTTTTGCCAAAATTCTCTTTTCTTTCTCTTTCCAAACTTTTTAGTTATTCTAACAAGTACAAATGGATTTCTGTAGGACACTAAGGCATCAATATGATTCAACTGTCCTAAAATCCAACAAATGGATTTCTGCAGCACATTAGGACATCAATATGAGACAATTGTCCTAGAATTCATTATCAAATTTGGCAAAACACTTTGACAAGCTCTCAAAGCTTGTCTCTCAACGATTTTATCTGCTCTTTTTCTTTCATGGTTTTTTCTTTTTTTTTTGATTTATATAAAAACAAGAGTGGGTGCCAATGCTCAGCTTCAGTTGCTTTTCAGTGAAAATTTAAAATCGAAAAAGGGACATAACTGCATGAAAAATACTATGATGGTTACCTGCACGTTGTATAAGTTCCTCTTTTGATAGTTAACAACTTGTCCAACTTTGAAGTCACAAATATCTTTGGTGAGAGATATTACACAATGTCAAAGCTTTTGCACGACAACAATGACGCCAGGGCTACAACAGTAACTTGTGGTTTTCTGAAAATTGAAATTTGCTAAATCTAGGAGTATGACTATTGAATTACCTTGGATGGTAATGGTATAGGTCAAAGGTTCAAGCACTAGACCCTTCTCCGGGGCATTTCCAATCATAATTAGTTTGGTTTGGTTTGGTTTAAAGTTTAACACTGTCTTGAGAGCTAAGGTCATATCATGGCGCCAGTGAACATACACTTGTGTCTCCTAGCTTTCTCACACAAGTACTGACACAACTTTCTTTTCAAGTCACCACTGCTTTTCTCACATGCATCAGAGCTAGGGGGCAAAAAATCACTGCAAAGAAAGTCTGACACAACTGGGTACCAAACCTGCAACCACTAGGTCACAAGTCAGATACACTAAACACTAAGCTACCAGGCCGGGCCAATCATAACTAATACATATTCTATGAGCCACGTTCAATTTGTCTTCAGCCACTGCTTTCAATATCTGGACAGGTTTAAAATATTGTTGTTTGGAACAGCTTACCTCTTTGCTAGAGAACTGATTTATAGACATGTCCATATTTAGCTTTTGAAGAAAATGAATTAAACAATGTGCCAATGATGGAATATGTCTTTGAAGAGATGGAAAACATTGTGGGAAAAAGGAGAAAATGCTGGTTACCAGCATTTTCTCCTTTTTCCCACAATGTTTTCAAAAGTTTTCAAAAACCAGGGACATGTGGTGAAGGGTTGAAGACGCATGAAAAGCCTATGCTGCAGTAATCTAACCATCTTATAGTGCTCTTGGGTTACAAATTGCATGATGTTGGATGTTCATTTATAGTTCAACTTCATTAGCCTAAATGTAACTACGAGAGTTGCCAGGACACTCTATATACCGTGGTAAAATTTCTGGCATTTTACCTTATTAGGAATGTTTCAATGGTGTTTAACACTGTTTCAACATTATTTAAGTTATATGGCGATGGCCAGTGCTCATATCCATGCTCTTCTGGAGTCCCTTTTAACAGTACTCTGCACAATATTCTTTCCAAGCCACTGCCTGCTTTCCCATATAATCAACGTCGAAACAATGGTCAGCAGTGAGAGAGGAGTGAATCCTGTCACAATGACTATCATCAATCCTCGGAAAGAAATTGGCCTAGCTGGGGATCAAACCAGCGACCACCCTGCTCTCAAGTCCTGCATGCTATGGACTGAGCTACCAGGGCTCGGCATAATTCAGACAGACCCAGCCAATCAGAGGTCTAGTCCTGCAATCTGAATGAGAACAATCATCCAGTAAATATTGGCTTCAGAAGAATTATTTAATAACCAATCTAAATCTTATTGTGCTGAGCCCCCTCAGCCCAGTTGGTAGGACTTGAGGACAGGGGGTTGCTGGTTCGATCCCTGGCTAGGCCATATTTCTTTCCGAAGATTGATGATAATCACTGCAACAGGATTCATTCCTCAGTCTCACCGCTGACCATTGTTTCAACGATAGTTATGTGGGAAAGCAGCCAGTGGCTTGGAAAAAATATTGTGCGGAGTACCTGGAACTCTAGGAAAGCATGGAGATATAAGAATAACTGATATAATGTTGAAAACCGCGTCAAACAACATTCAATCAATCAATCAATTTAAATCTTATTGTAAATTTTGAAACCAGTACATTTTCTGATTTGCTCAACCAAATGGTTTAAACAATCAGAAGTTGCACTGCTTTCAAAGTTAAAAAATATTTGAGCATTAGAGTAAGATTGTGATTTAGAAAAATTGATGATATGAGCTCAACCACTTATTTCTAAATTATCAATACAGTAAGGACGAGTCAAAAGGCCAAAAATCCAGTAAATCAGACTTCCCAGAATTATATCACTAGAGTTTCTCCTAGCTCATCAGAAAACAGCACTCACTAGGGACCCCTAATATAAACTTCCAAAGGTTAGCCCTTAATAAAGCACTTTTCATTTCTATAGTTGCCTTTGCGGCCAGTGTAGATCAAAGATCAGACTGCAAAAAACGTACCACAGACAAAAGGCAGCCACAAAATTGCAATTATCTGGGGTTTTTTCTAGATTGAAAATGTCCATTGGGTTGGTTCTGTGCTTTAACTCTTTACCAAACGACAAAATTTTAGACTTGTCCAAATTGAAAGCATTTGCAGACGACAAAGTAAATGTGACCTGAAAATTAAAATTTTTATTGGGAAGGGTAGAAAACATTGTGGGAAAAGGAGAAAATGCTGGTTACCAGCATTTTCTCCTTTACCAACAATGTTTTCAAAAGGCCTCTTTCTCAGGGGCGTTAAAAGTCGGGATTGTCTGGTAACGGGTTAACCATTTACCAAACGATCCGATATTGTAACGGCGCTGAAGAAAAAGGCATTTGAAAACATTGTGGGAAAAAAAACATAATGCTGGCAGCCTACTTTCTTTTTTCCCCTTTTTTTCACAGACATTTCCCATAATCTAATTTTGATGCTTACAAATGCTTTCAATATGGATTGATCTAAAATTTTAGTTTCTGATTAAGAGTTTGCCTTTAACCCTTGACATCACAGTCCCGAGTTTTAACGACCCTGCAAAAGATGTCTTTTGAAAACATGGTGGGAAAAGGAGAAAATCTGGCAACCGGCATGTTCCCCTTTTTCCGCAATATTTTCTACCATATTAAGGACAACTGCCATCATTTGGGCCACATTTCAATTGTCTGCAAATACTTTCAATTTAGAAATGTCTACATTTTTTGTCATTTGTTAAAGAGTTAAGAAAGAAAAAGACATGGACTGGGAATTTTTCGGCAAATAAAAATAACCCAGCTTTTGCAACTGCACTACTATTTTGCCCCCAAATATCTTCACAAAAGACATCAAACAGTGCTAGATCAAGATCAGGAAGCACTGTCTGAACCAGTGTAGTTTGACCTAGATCTATGATGTTTTCCAAAACATCTTGAGTAGTGCATGACACTCAAAGGGTGAAAAAAGACAAGAAAATGTCCTAATTTGGACAAGTTTTGGGTGACAATCAGCGCCAATCAACTCCATAAATTATCATGGAAATTGCTCTCTTATCTCATTGACTTCATAAAATGTTTTCTGGGAGAGTTGTTAACCCCTCTGGCTGCTAAGCGTGACTTTACTGACCTTTTGCAGACAGTGTAGATCCAATATTAGACTGCACGGAACGTGCAGTCTGATCTTGGACCTACGCTGTCCGATATGGAGATATTTTTGTCAAAAAAATAAATTTGAAATAGAATTAATTGGTTTTTTACTATCGGTCTAAAAGTTTCGTTCAATTTACTTAGCAGGATTGGGTTGATCCTTTCAGCACTATGATCTTGAAACAAGAGCTTCTGGGGACAGCATAGATCAAGATCAGACTGCACAGAACATGCAGTCTGATCTTGGATTTACACCATCTATTAATGTTTCAAAGTAAGTGGATTGTATTTTAAGCCATTAACCCTTATCCTGCTAAATAAATTAAACTTTCAAGCCGATAGTAAAAACCCTGAATAATGTTATTTCAAACTTATGTTTTTTGGAGGAAAGTATCTCCTTATCTGACAGTGTAGATTCAAGATCAGACTGCATGTTCCGTGCAGTCTGATCTTGATCTACACTGTCCGCAAAAGGTTAGTGAGTCATGCTTAGCAGCTATTAGGTTAAAAAACGTTTAATTTGAATATTTTGGCACTTTAACCTCACCATGGTGACTTTTAACGACCCTGATGAAGAAGGCTTTTGAAAACGTGGGAAAAAAAGAAAAATGCTCGTAACTAGAATTTTCTCCTTTTCCCACAATGCTTTCTGTCCTTTCAAAACGAATTTCAACTTTTGATTCATATTTATTTTGTCATCTGCAAATGCTTTCAATCGGGAACTGTCTAAAATACTGTCATGTGGTAAAGGGTTAATCCTGTACAAACAGATCCAAGGTTTTTTCACAGCTATTAGAAAGAAGGCTAAATTTGAAAACACCGTCTGAAGAATAAAAAGGCTAATGATAAGCAAGCAGTTTTTCCTTTTTCCCCACAATGTTTCCTACTCTGTCAAAAAAAAAGTCACAAAGAGGAAAATGCTCATAACCAGCATTTTCTCTTTTTCCCAGAATGTTCCCTCCGCTGTCAAAGATCAATCCTATTATCGAACTCATTTGAACAAATTGTGAAGGAGGGGGAGGAATTGGTTATTTGCCTCAATTTTCTTGAGTACTATGCAAGAAAAGTACTTTTATAGTCTCTCAAATGTCTGTAAAAGTACTTTTCTTGCATACTACCCAGAAAAATTGAGACTTTTACGATTTGTCAAATGCCGCACTCCCGGGTAGCTCAGTGGTAAGTGTATCCGACTCATGACCTGGTTGTTGCGAGTTCCATGCCTGGTTGAGGCAAACTTTCTTTATGGCAATATTTAGCCTCTCACCACTGATGCACGTGGGAAAAGTAGTCAGTGACTTGGAAAGAATGTTGTTTTAGTACTGGTGTGAGAAAGTCAGGAAACACATGCGTAGGTGCACTGACCACCGTGATATGACCTAAGCTGTAATTTATACTAGATTTTACAGTCTACAATATTGTGTGGAGTACTTGTAAAAGAAATTCCAGGAAAGCATGGATAGGTGCACTGGCAGCCACAATATAACAGAAATAATGTTGAAAACGGCATTGAAACAACATAAACCAATCAATCAATAGCATATAGTAATGATTTACGAAGGCCTGGTGACTAAAACTGTTGAAGAAGTTGAGTAGAAAAGTTAATGGCGATTTTTTTCCCAATTTTTTTTTCTCTATATTTTTATCATGGTAACCTTGAAAGTTAGTCATGGCAGAACCGTTTACAACACAATCCCAACTTTTAATGAACTTGAGAAAGAAGACTTTAGAAAACATTGTGGGAAAAGGAGAAAATGCTGGTAACCAGCATTTTCTCCTTTTCCCGCAATGTTTTTTACCCTATCAAAGACAAATTTACAATTTGAGCCATATTTAATTTGCTGTCTGCATAATAATGCTTTAAGTTTGGACAAGTCTATAATTTTGTCATTTGGTAAGGAGTGAATAAATCTTTTCATATTTGATGCCTGCCTTACTTTTACTAAAAGAATAGTAGATTTTCAAGGATTAACCCTTTACCACACAATGACGACTTTTAACGCCCTGAAAGAGAAGGCTTTTGAAAATATTGTGGGAAAAGGAGAAAATGCTGGTAACCAGCAATGTTTTCTACCCTATCAAAGAAAAATCATTTCATATGAGCCACGTTAAAACTGTCATCTACAAATGTTTTCAATTTGGACAGGTCTAAAATTTTGTCGTGTGGTAAAGAGTTAACCCTCAGCTAACTCCTTACCAAAAAAGCACTTGCAGACAACAAAATAAATGTGGCTGAAAAATTAAAACATGTTGTGAGAAAGGTTGACAACATTGTGGAAAAAGGAGAAAATACTGGTTACCAGGATTTTCTCCTTTTCCTACAAAGTTTTCAAAAAGCTTCTTCCTCAGGGTCATTAAAACTCGGGATTGTGTGGTAAAGAGTTAAACAAGACAGGTGACGGGTTGACAGTGGTCTCAATAGTAAACAAAACTACAGCTCTCACTGAATGTGACTTTATACCCCCGCCAGCGCTTTGACAGTATTTTGTACACAGACGGACACACGGACGGACACACAGACGGACGGACACACGGACAGACAGGCTGATTCCAGTATACCCCCGAAAACATTCGTTTTGCGGGGGTATAAAAAGACAATCTATTTTGTCTCTGTTTGGATGTGTTTCTTGTCAGTTACATATTGGGAGAAACTCCTTGTCAGGCAAGCTCTGTGTTATAGTCACAATGAAGCATTTTGGTACATCATGACAATCCCAAAGTTTTATTTGAATTTATAATAGATCTATTTCTTTAAGTCTTTACCACAATAGCAAAATATAGATTTGTCCAAATTAAAAGTATTGGCAGACAACAATTTAAGGTCTATGGCCCCAAACTCTCATATTAAAAAGACAGAACCTGCCCAGATAGGCCGAATAGCCTTTACGAAAATGTCGATGTTACACAACATTTACCAACGAGTTAGGGGTTGTAGACCTTTAATGTAGCTCTAATAATGGAACAAGTCTTTAATAGTGTAAAAACATTGTTGGAAAAAGAGAAAAAGCTGGTTACCAGCATTTTCTCCTTTTCCAACAATTCATTTAAAAAGGCTTCTTCCTCAGGGTCATTAAAACTCAGGATTGTGTGGTAAAGGGTTAAAAGATTGTAGGAAAAGATCATTTTTTCTTTTTAACAGGAACAAACAATTGCTCCTTCTCCCACAGTGTTTTCATTAGCTTAATAAGTGTTTTGTATTTACTGGGAGGTTTAAAGATTAATGATAAAAATTAATAATTTCAAACCATCCTGTTCATGCTTTATTGACCAACAAAATATCAAATAATGTTCTAATTCTAAATGAAAAAATCAATTGGCACAACAAGTAGCCAAGTTTGAAGAAAATATGTTCAGAAATGACAGATATCAGAAAATGCAAAAGTTTTTATATGACATCAACTAAAGAATGATAGAGATGTCACGACAACAAAATAACAGGAATATGACAACAAAAGAATGACAGGAATATGACAACTAAAGAATGACAGGAATATGACAACAACTAAAAAATGACAGGTATATGACAACTAAAGAATGACAGGAATATGACAACATCTGAAGAATGATAGGAATATGATAACAACTAAAGAATGAGAGGAATATGACAACAACTAAAGAATGACAGGAATATGACAAATAAAGAATGAGAGGAATATGACAACAACTAAAGAATGACAGGAATAAGACAAATAAAGAAGAATGATAGGAATATAACAACTAAAGAATGAGAGGAATATGACAACAACTAAAGAATGACAGGAATAAGACAAATAAAGAATGAGAGGAATATGACAACAACTAAGAATGAAAGGAATATGACAAATAAAGAATGACAGGAATATGACAACAACTAAAGAATGACAGGAATATGACAACAGCTAAAGAATGACAGGAATATGACAACGGCTAAAGAATGACAGGAATATAACAACAGCTAAAGAATGATAGGGAAATGACAACTAAAGAATGACAGGAATATGACAAATAAAGAATGACAGTAATATGACAAATAAAGAATGACAGGAATATGACAACAACTAAAGAATGACAGGAATATGACAACAGCTAAAGAATGACAGGAATATGACAACAGCTAAAGAATGACAGGAATATGGCAACTAAAGAATGACAGGAATATGACAACAACTGAAGAATTACAGGGATATGACAACTAAAGAATGATAGGAACATGACAACTTATGAATAATAGGGATATGATTATAGACAACTTAAAATGACAGGGATAAGACAAGACCTACAGAATGACAGAGATATGCTGACAAGAAAAGAATGACATGGATATGATGACAATTAAAGAATGACTGAGATATTTTTATGACAATGACTAAAGAATGATAAAGATGTGACGTCAGGGATATGGCCAAAACTAAAGAATGATAAGCGTATGACAACAACTAAGAATGACAGGGGTATGCTGACAAAAAAAGAATGACAGGGATATGATGACAACCAAAGAATGACAGGAATATGGTGACTACTAAAGAATAACAGGGATTTGGTGACAAATAATGACAGGGACATGATGACAACTTAAGAATGACAGGAATATGGTGACTACTCAAATATGACAGGGTTATGACTAAGACTAAAGAATGACAGGGATATGACATCAACAAAAGAATGACAGGGATATGATGACAATTAAAGAATGACAGGGAAATGGTGACAACTAAAGAATGACAGGGAAATTATGACAAAGAATGACAGGGAAATGATGACAGCTGATGAATGACAGGGAAATGATGACAATTAAAGAATGACAGGGATATGATCACACTTAAAGAATGACAGGGAAATAATGACAATTAAAGAATGGCAGGGAAATGATGACAATTAAAGAATGACAGGGATATAATGACAATTAAAGAATGACAGGGATATTTTTATGACAATGACTAAAGAATGATACAGATGTGATCACAGGGATATGGCTAAAACTTAAGAATGACTGTGATATGTGATAGGATACCCCCACCTTTTTCTTGAAAACAGCAGAGCTAGTAATTCCAATACATGATGATGTTTTTGTAGAAGAAGAAAGCTGATAAACCAGTACCAAACCAAGATAAAAGATGTTCATAAACTCTGCAGGAATTTGTATAAAGATATCAGACAAAAGTGTTTTTAATGATTTCCCAGGGACCTTCTATTTTCTAAGTGAATAAAATAGGCATTCTTTACCCTTTACCATTCAAGTACAAGTTTGCAAGAACAACTGACCTTATGTAAAAAACAAGCAGTGAAAAGAAGCATTAAACTTTGCTGTAATGTAATATACATATTCTGTAGCTTTGGTCTACAATACAAAAACTTTGACTTCCAAACAATGTTTTTCCTTTTTGTCACTTAACCCTTTACCATAATTGGCTTGCAACACGTGAAAAGGGGCATTCGGACATTTGCATAAAGTGTCGTCTCGGATCAGCCTGCGCAGTCCGCGCAGACTGATCCGAGACGGCACTTTACAACTACATTAGATTTTGTGCTACAGTAGACTTGCGCAAAACAGAAAATTACATAAAAACTGTAAGTGTCGTTTCGGATTAGTCTGCGCGGACTGCGCAGGCTGATCCGAGACGCCACTTGACGCAAATGTCCGAATGCTCCTTTTCGCGTGTTGCAGGCCATATAATCCCCTGATTTCACAACTCTGACAAAGCAAGTTCATAGACACATAATAGGAAAAGGAGAAAATGCTAATTACCAGCTTTTTCTCCTTTCCCACAATTACGTCTACCTGTTAAATGACAAATTTTATCATTTTGTGCCACATCTTATTTATTGTCTGCAAATCCCTTCCATTTGAACAAATCTAAATTTTGTCATGTGGTAAAGGGTTAATTTTAGATCTTCAAAGGCCTATATGGACAGGGAAGAGAAGTATATATACTTGATGGCTGGGGCTCTTATCTAATGATCCTATCTTATCATGTAAGAGAAGGCTTTTGAAAGCACTTCAGGAAAAGGAGAAATCCCTGGTTCCAAGCTTTCAAGTACTTATTTCCCTTTTCCACATTGTCTTTTATCCTTTCAAGATAATTGATTGACTATATGGTGTTGTAACGCTGTTTTCAACATTATTTCAGCAGCGGCCAGTGCACCTATCCATGCTTTCCTTTTCTTTCCAAGCCACTGGCTGCTTTCCCACATAACCATCGTCAAAGCAATGGTCAGCGGTGGGAGAGGAAGGAATCCCATCCCAATGACTATCATCAATCCTTGGAAAGAAATTGTTCTAGCCAGGGATCACACGACTCCCTGTTCTCAAGTCCTACATGCTACAGACTGTGCTACCGGGGCTGGCCCTTTCAAGACAAATCCCATCATTCCAGTAACATCATTTTGTAATGTCCGCAAATGGTGTCAATCTGGACATATCTAAAATTCTATAGTCTGGAAAAGAGGAAACTTTGTGGCTCTTTTACAACAAAATCCAGAGTTTTAACAACCCTGAAGAAAAAACATTTTGAAAACATTGTGGGGAAAAAAGCAATATGCATGTGTTTCCTGGCTTTCTCACACCAGTACTGACACAACTTTCTTTACAAGTCTACTTTTCTTAGATGCATCAGAGGTGAGAGGCAAAAAATCGCTATAAAGAAAGTTTGCCTAAACCGTGTATTGAACTCGCAACCACCAGGTCACAAGTCAGATACGCAAACAACTAAACTACCCTGCCAGGCTCACCAGATCAATGCAAACACTGAAGCAACATATAAATTGTCATCTGCAAATTCACCCAACTTTTGTTGTTTCATAAAGGATTAAGCCTTTTGAAATAAGTATCTTCATTATTACCAGTATCTTTTTTTTATCATTTCAGGTTACTGGCCGTTCAACTACATCCTATGTGATTTCTATGTGACCTGTGATGTCCTCATGTGCACATCGTCCATTCTACACCTTTGTACAATATCGCTTGAACGCTACCTTGCCATTAGCTCACCTCTTTCATTGCGAAACAAATCAAAAGTGATTGTTATGCTGAAGATTGCTCTGGTCTGGGCATTCTCATTGGCTATAACTAGTCCAATTACAATTCTGGGTATTGTGGATCACAGAAACATCTTAAATAACCATGAATGTGCTTTGACCAATAGAGATTTCATCATTTATGGATCGACAGGTGCTTTTTTCATTCCCTTAGGTATTATGGTGATAACATATGGATTAACAATAAGACTGTTACACAAGCAATCTAAAATGTGTGGCCTTGGTAAAGATAAGGAAGGTCAGCCGATAATACGTAGGTCAATCAGCCGACGTGCAATGAAATTCCACAGACGTGTTCCATTTTCCTCACCAAGACGGACCAACAGTTGTCCAAGTAAATCTTGCCCATTGCATGGCAACCAAGTTCGAACTGCAAGTGTGCGTTCATGTCAAAGCAGCCCCGTCCATGAATTATCAAACATGGATGTTACCCCACCGTCATCTCCAGCATTCTCGACAAAAGGGGGCAGCACACTTGACATGGAAACCATTGCGGAGGAAAACCATAATGGAATAGGCTGGCGGACATCAAGTATATCTAGCACAACATGTAGTATGTCAAGTAATGAATCTCCAGTTCGACTGAAAAATCTTGTGAAGCGTCATCAACTTGTTCTTAAAGCTACAGGAATATTACTTCAACGAAGAGACAATCAAAATCAGCTACAACCGTCACCAAAACACGACCAAAATGACGTAAATACAGAACAAAAAGCGTCTAAAGTTCTTGGAATGGTATTTGTAATCTTTATTGTATGCTGGGCACCATTCTTTGTGGTGAACATACTGACAGTACTCTGTACCAGCTGTACTTTTAATCCATTACTTTTCACAGTATTTGTGTGGTTAGGCTACGTTTCTAGCACTTTAAATCCTATTATATACACAACTTTCAACAAAACGTTTAAGATGACTTTTATAAAACTGCTGAAATGTCAGTATCGAACTATACAGAAGTCTTTACGTGTCAGATGGCACAGTAGGAACGGGTTCCAGTCTACCTTTAAATCTAATGTTTATTATGGCACAGATGACAAAACAGAGTCACATCTGTGACTGCAAGTTTGTTTCTTGCTTTCTGTTTAACATTGCAATAGATTGTCCCTTAACTCTTCACAATACAATGCTGACTTTTAACGACCCCTAGGACGAAGCCTGTTTGAATACGGATGGCTCTAAAATTTTGTTGTATGGTTAAGAGTTAAAGCACTGAAATTTAGCTGGTTATATGGACATCGTAGATTCAGATCAGACTGCACAGAACATAGTCTGATCTAAAACTTACTCAGTCTGCTTCATTCTTTGACATTGCATCATTTGCACCTTTAGAATAGCTGAGAATGTCTGTTTCACAATTTAGTATTCAGTGTTAACTCCTTACTACACAACAAAATTTGAGACTCTTCCAAACTCGAAGAGCTTGCAGACAACAAAGTAAATGGCTCTAAAATAATGGGATTTGTCTTTGAAAGAGTAGAAAACATTGTGGGAAAAGGAGAAAATGCTGGTTACCAGCATTTTCTCCTATTACCACAATGTTTTCTACCAGCATTTTCTCCTATTACCACAATGTTTTCTACCCTACCAAAGAACAGGTCATCGTTTCAGCTTCAAATAATGTGTAATCTGCAAATACTTTCTATGTGGTTCAGTCCAACATTTTGTCCGTTGGTATACGGTTAATACACAGTGATATTCAGTAAAGAGTTGAACTTTGTGATTGCTTTTTTCCCCTAAAGATTCACCTGCATCAATTATTGTATACAAGAAGTGCGTAGGATGTTCACCTGTTTTGGTACAAAAAAAATATCAGGAGATTACAATGATACAAATCTTTATACAAGCAAAAAAAATCTATCTCAAAGATTAAAGGTATTTATTTCTTTGCAAAAACATTGCATTCTGATGGTGTCCATAGTGTAACTTTTGCTTTATCTAACAATCTTGAATTCTAACGTCCCTGAGAGTGAAGGCTTTTTAAAACATTGTCATAAAGGAGAAAAAGCTGATGATCAACATTTTTTCATTTTATCACAATGTTTTCTACTTTAAAAGACAAAATTCCAGCAGCTCAGCCACACATGTTTTCTGCAAATGCTTTCAAGTTGGACAAGTGTAAACTTCTGTCATATGGTAAAGAGGTGAACACTTCCGTATTTTTCAACATCGTTTTAGTCATATCACACCAGCCAATGCACCTATCCATGCTTTCTTGAAGTTTCTTTTACCAGTGCTTTGCACAATATTCTTCCGAAATCACTGGTTGCTTTACCACATAACAATCATTGAAACAATGATCAGCGGTGAGAGAGGAATGAACCCTGTTGCAATGACCATCATCAATCCCAAGAAGGAATTTTGGCCCAGCTGAGGGTTCGAACCAGGGACCCTGTACGCTACCGACTGCCCTACCGTCGCTTGGTCTCCTAATACAAGCTTGTAGCTTAAAAGAGGTGGCCTCTTAGATAGGCATGACTATTTACCCTTATCCTGCTAAATGTATAATACTTTCAAGTCGATAGTTAAAACCAAATTCTAACATGACACGTGAATTCGGCTCTATAAACACAGTGCACCGAAAGCGTGGTAAAATCTACGTCATGTTAGAATCGAAATAATCTTCTTTCTTTCGTGGTTTATCGTTCAATAAACCACAGTTGTGAGTTATGAGGCACAATAAATAATCCACGAGGGCGATAGCCCGAGTGGATTATTCATTGCACCTCGTAACTCACAACGTGGTTTATTGAACGATAAACCACGATAGAAAGAAGATTATTTCTTAAATAACATTATTTCAAACTTTTTTTGGGGGGGAGAAAAAATGTTCTTATTGAACAGTGTAGATGAAAGATCAGACTGCACATTCCGTGCAGTCTGATCTTGATCTACACTGTCCACAAAGGGTTAGTGAGTCACGCTTAGCAGCTTAAGCACTGTCATATAAATAATAACTATGCCATAATTATATCCTGTATAATGACTGAATGTGAATTAATTTATGCATACATAAAGAGATTTCATAAATAACCAGTAATTTGTTGTGCCTTTGATTTCTTTCCCATCCTCTCCTTTCAAGTTACTGGTCATGTCAGGCCATCATTTTCTATTTGTTAAGGTAATCCTAGAATGAGTACTTGATAAACCTTGTACCACACAATCCAAGTTTTTAAGACCATAAGGAAGAAGGCTTTTGAAATCATGGTGGGAAAAGGAGAAAATTCTGGTAACCAGAATTTTCTCCTTTACCAACAATGTTTTCTACCCTACCAAAGACAAGTTCCATCGTTTGAGCAAAAGTTTAATAATTGTCTGCAAATGCTTTCCATTTGGATAAGTCTGCATTTTTGTCGTGTGGTAAGGAGTTATCTCATAGAGGGCCACAGAAACACAATAGATACCAATGGTACAGAAATAAAACTAAACAATTGCAATTTGAAGGTAGTCAAGAATGTCTCGGCAGAGAAGACAGTGTAGATCAAAGATCAGAATGCATGTTTTATGCAGTCTGATCTAGATCTGCACTAGGTGCAAAGGCAATTGTACTTAAGTTGTAATAAGTGCTTTAAAGCTTAACCCTTTACCACACGATCCCGACTTTTAACGACCCTGAAGATGACTTTTGAAAACATTGTGGGAAAAGGAGAGAATGCTGGTAACCAGCATTTTCTCCTTTTTCCCACAGTGTTTTCTACCCTTTCAAAAGCAAATTTTAATTTTTGAGTCACATTTATTTTGCCGCCTGCAAATGCTTTCAGTTTGGGCGAGTTCAAAATTTTGTTGTTTGGTTAGGAGTCAAGGGAATGTCCACTTCTTTTCTTTTCTGGAAATTAATTTTTGAAGGCTGATTAAGGCCATGTGTTTCATACATTTCTGGACAAAGACAGATCTGACTCCACATCCTGTGTCACTGAACAGGTCTGAAATTTTGTCATTTAGATACAGCTGCAACAGTTTACTATTTCCTTCACATACAGGGACAATTGTGAAAATGTCAAAACCAGACCTGACAAAATGGTGACAAAAGAAATAGCCTCAGCAATTAGACAGTTCACTTCAGAGCACTTTCAGTTACAATTTCTATCCGTCTGTAGGAGACATAGGGAACACCGGAATTTTTGCATGATAGCCTACAATTGTCTTTTACTTTTATCCTACTAAATGATTGTATGGTGTTTAACACCGTTTTCAACATTATTTCAGTTATATCGCATCGGCCAGTGCACCTATCCATGCTTTCCTGCAGTTTCTTATACCAGTACTCCACATGATATTCTTTTCAAGCCACTGGCTGCCATCCCATCAGAAACGTGTGTGCTGCTGTGGCTGCCTGGAACATGGTATAAATGTGGGATTGGCTCCACAGCTTGTCACGGATACCGTGAGGTACCGTAAAGAGACTTAATTGGTAAATTGAGATAAAACGAACATATCTCACGGCACTGCACATTTTAGACAAGCAGGGCTGCCGTGGCTGCCGGGAACATGGTGTAAACGTAAGGTAAGAAAATTGTTCAGAATAGTAAAGGGTAAAATGTTTTCAAAAACATCAAGATTTTATCTCTTACTCTTACTCTTACTATCAGATTCTATTATAAGCCTCTGAGTAAGTAGTTTTTCAATAATTCTGAAATAAAACTATTTTGATAAAAAAAAAAAACAAGGAAGCCTGAACACTTCAACAGTCTATAAAATTTAGTTTTGTCTGTTTTGAGAGCAATTTTGCAGACAACGAAATCTTTACCAGACGACAATACCTTAGACTGGTCCAAATTCAAAGCATTTACAGATGAAAAATTAAATGTTGGTCAAAAGACTGGTTTTGTTTCTAAAAGGTAAGAAATTGTAGTGGGAAAAGAAGAAAATGATTGATTGATTGATTGTATGGTGTTTAACGCCATTTTCAACATTTTTTCAGTTATATCGCGGCGGCCAGTGCACCTATCCATGCTTTCCTGAAGTCTCTTTTACCAGTACTCTGCACAATTTTTTTTCCAAGCCACTGACTGCTTTCCCACATAACCATCATCGAAACAATAGTCAGCGGTGAGAGAGGAATGAATCCTGTCGCAATGATTATCATCAATCCTCAGAAAGAAACTGGCCGAGCCAGGGATCAAACCAGCAACCCCCTGCTCTGGAGTCCTGTACGCTACTGACTGCCCTAAGCCAACTTATCCCGCTAAATAAATTCAACTTTCAAGGCAAAAGTACACACCCAAATAATGTTACTTCAAACTTACTTTTTTTGGAAAAAAATATCTCCTTATTGGACCGTGTAGATCCAAGATCAGACTGCACGTTCTGTGCAGTCTGATCTTGATCTGCACTGTCCGCAGAAGGTCAGTGAGTCGTGCTTAGGAGCATAAGGGTTAACATATAACTCACCCCCAAAAATTCTAAATTTATCTGCAAATGCGTTAATTACAGTAAACTCTTAAATTTCGTTGTCTAGTAATTTTGTTTTTATAATCCAGATTTTACATTAACTCTTTCCTTACTGTAGATGACACAAAAAGCTTTTGTGGACAGTGTAGATCAAGATCAGACTGCACGGTGATCTACACTGTCCACTAGTGTATTCTAGGTTATGACCAAAGTGGTTCTCCATCTTGCAGCAAAGGTGTATTAGTGGCCTTTGAAAAAGTGTGACTTATTTATTTTGTAGTGAAAGAGTTAACTACATGGTTCTATACTGTCCGCAAAAGGTCCTGAAGTTGCGCTTACCAGCCTAAGGCTTAAGAAGAACTCAACAAGTTATGACATCACAGATCTAAGAATAGAGCATTATTCTAGAACACTATTGAATCATTTATTATCAGTCCCCCAGTGGCCAACACTAGCTCTGGTCTGGTTCTTCTCAGTAGTTTGCAGTAATGGGGCATGAAATGAACATCAATCTTAAGTAGCTGTATAACATGTAACCTCTTTATTTTACACATATTTGAGTGCACCTATCCATGCTTTCCTGGAGTTCCTTTCAAGCGGCACTTTGAAGAATATTCTTCCAAAGCCACTGGCTGCTTTCTCAAATGACCACTGGCGAACAATGATCAGAAAATGACTTTCATAAATCCTCAAAAAGAAATTGATTAAGCTGAGGATTAATGGACCAGCAACCCCCCAGTATGTGCTATATATTTTTTTCCAGTTCCCACATTATTTTCAATCCTTTCCATGACAAATCATACCATTTTACTCTTTACCAGAATGATGAAAAAATTCTAAACTTTCCATTATTCTAAGCAGCCAAGAAACTCCTCAATGCACCTTCAATGATGATTTTGAACTATTTGTGAGGGTAGAAAACACTATGACAAATAGAGAAAATGTTAGTTACCAGCATGTTCTCCTTTTCCCAAAATGTTTTCAACATTTCTCTTTTGCAGGGTCATGAAAACTAGGGATTGCTTGTACCAGGTCAATTAACAATCAGCACAGTCATGCTTTCTGTATTGACAAATGTAAAATCTTGTAGTTGGAGTATAAAAGTGTCAAATAATCCTCACAGTATAAACCCCACTCAATAATGCTATATTATCAGACAATCTCATTATAGTAATAGAGGTAAGCATAGGTTTATTTTAGTGATTAACTTTATTGATATTTATGAAGTTTCAACAAAAGTAATATTCACAATAACCCAATGGATAAGTATAGCTCTCACTCCATAAACCTTTCATGATCAGTTCATATTATTGTTTGTATTTAGGATAACAAGTTTAAAGTCACCTACCATGACAAGATAATTTATAAACCCCACTTGATAATGCTTATATTGTCTTGTCACGGTTTGTGATTTTAAACCTGTATCTCAAAAAAACAAACAATAATATAAACTATTAATGAAAGGTCTATCAAGTCAGAGTTGCAAGTGCAAGCCTACAAATCACATGTATTTCGATTCTGTTTTCAGTTCATTATCTGGTCATGGTATGTATATCTTAAACAATAATATTATTATAATGAAAGGTTTATCATGTGAGAGCTATACCCCTAAAAAGAAAACCAACATGAAAACCAAAATAATTATTATAACTTAGAAGGACAGCATAAAAAAGTACATCTGACCAAATTAAATTGTGCTGATCAACATTGTTTTGGAGCAAAACCAAACACAAACAATAATATAATGAAAGATTTATATAATGAGCAGAACCAAACAAAAACAATAATAATGAAAGATTTATTGTGTAAAAGCTATACCCCTAAAACAAACCAATATGAAAACCATAATCATAAATTATACAACAAAACCAAACACAAACAATAATATAATGAAAGATTTATATAATGAGCAGAACCAAACACAAACAATATTGATGAAAGATTTATCATGTGAAACCTATACCCCTATAACAAACCAATATGAAAACCATAATTATAAATTATATAGCAAAACCAAACACAAACAATAATATAATGAAAGATTTATATAATGAGCAGAACCAAACACAAACAATATTGATGAAAGATTTATCATGTGAAACCTATACCCCTATAACAAACCAATATGAAAACCATAATTATAAATTATATAGCAAAACCAAACACAAACCATAATAAAATGAAAGATTTATATAATGAGCAGAACCAGACACAAACAATAATGATGAAAGATTTATCGTGTGAAAGCTATACCCCTAAAACAAACCAATATGAAAACCTTAATTACAACTTAGAAGGACAACATAAAAGAGTACATCTGACCAAATTAAATTGTGCTGATCAACATTGTTTTGGAGCAGAACCAGACAGGGCCGAGTTTGACAGGCATGACAGAGCAAAACAATTAACCTCATACTGATTCTCGGCTATCCTTCATGTATGAGACTAAATGAACAATGGCATCTCTCACTCTTAACTCTTATCCAGCTAAACAAATAAAACGAAATTTTTAGTTCGATAGTAAAAACCCAAATATTGCTATTTCAAAGTTATGTTTTGGGGAATAATATCTCCTTATCAGACAGAGTAGATCCAAGATCAGACTGCACGTTCTGTGCAGTCTGATCTTGCTCTACACTGTCCACATTTGGTCAGTAAGTCGCGCTTAACAGCCTAAGAGTTAACAAAAAATCCAGTATGTCTTTAGCCCCAGAAAAAAACAAGCTTTAGAAAACATCATGCAAAAAGGAGAAAATGCTGGTAACCAGCATTTTCTCCTTTTTGCATGATGAAGTCATTCCTTTCAATAGCAAATTTCATCAATTCAGCAACATTTAAATAATAGTCTGTGAATGTTCTCAATTTGGACATGTCCAAAATTTTTATCTTCAAACAAAGAGTTAACTCTTTAGCACACAATCCCCGACTTTTAACAACCCTGAGAAAGAAGCCTTTTGAAAATATTGTGGGAAAAAGAGAAAATGCTGGTAACCAGCATTTTCTCTTTTTCCCACAATATTTTCTACCCTTTCTAAAACAAATTTCATTTTTTCAGTCACGTTTAATTTGTCGTCTGCAAATGCTTTCAATTTGGACTTGTGTAAATCTTTGTCGTTTGGTAAAGAGTCAACACAATTTCTCTCATTCTCTTCCCTTTCAGATAAGACAGGCATCTACCCTTTACTATATTGGGATAGTTCTTAATGCGCTTTAAAAAACCCTTCAGAATCAATTTTTGGAAAGCATCTTTTCAATAAGCCGAACCCTGGTAGCTCAGTCAGTAGCGTAGAAGACTTGAGAACAGCGGTGGATGGTTCTATCCCGGGCTCGGCCAATTTCTTTCCGAGGATTGATGATAGTCATTGCAACAGGATTCAATCCTCTCTCACCGCTGATTTATGCATCGACGATGGTTATGTGGCAAAGCAGCCAGTGGCAGCTTGGAAAGAATGTTGCACAGAGTACAGATAAAAAAAGAAACTCCAAGAAAGCATGGATGGGAGCATTGGCTGCCACAATATAACTGAAATAATGTTGAAAATGGCATTAAACAGTACACAATCAATCTTTTTGGTAAAAATTGCTAGTTGTATACACACATACATTGAAACTCTGCCCAGGCCCTAGTCATGGGCTTCATTTTTGCTACATTCCTAAGTCCTTTAGCTTTTAATTTGAAAATATTCTTAACTTTTTCTTTTGGGTGAAACGTTAACAAAAAAAGCCCTATTTCCTCTATGAAGTAACTAAGACAAATAACAAAAGTAATTGACCCCTACAAGATTGTTTCCCAGCCTCATAATCAGATAGTAATAGAAAATCATGTTCTGTCATAAGTCTTTAGTCTTAGCCATCATTAACCCTTCACAGAATAAATCTGTGTTTTAACAACCCTGAAAAAAACTGCTTTTGATAACAATGTTGGTAAAAAAAGGAGATAAATACTAAGAGCAAGCATTTCCTCCTTTTCCCACAATGTTTTCTACCTTTCTGAAAGCTAACTTTACAATTCTAGTGACATTTAATAAAATGTTGCCTTCTGCAAATGCTTTTATTTGAATAAGTCTACAATTTTGTTGCATACCCTTTGCCAAACTATCCCTTGTTTTCGTAACCCTGAGGAAGAAGTCTTGTCAAGAGGGAAAGGGTTACTACTCCATCAAAGAACAATTTTACTTTCAAAGAAAATCATTGAAATACCCATGTTCTAGAATCCCATCTTTGGCAAAAAAGTGTTATGATCTACCATGGCACAAGCTATGTTTTGGTCTACAATAGCACAAGTACTGTTCTGGTCGACCATAGCACAAGTACTGTTTTGGTCGACAATAGCACAGAACTGTTTTGGTCGACCAATAGCACAAGAACTGTTTTGGTGAACCATTGCACAAGTACTGTTTTGGCCTACCATAGCTTAAGTACTGTTTTGGTCTACCATAGCACAAGTACTGTTTTGGTCAACTATAGCACAAGTACTGTTTTTGTCTACCATAGCTCAAGTACTGTTTTGGTTGACCATAGCACAAGTACTTTCTTGGTCTACCACAGCACAAGTAGAGTTTTGGTCTACAACAGCACAAGTACTGTTTTGGTCAACAATAGCACAAGTACTGTTTTGGTCTACCATACCACAAGTACAGTTTTGGTCTACAATAGCACAAGTACTGTTTTTGTCTTCCATAGAAAAAGTACAGTTTTAGTCTTTCATAGCACAAGTAATGTTTTGGTCTACAATAGCACAAGTACAGTTTTGGTCTACAATAGCACAAGTACTGTTTTGGTCTACCATAGCACAAGTAGAGTTTTGGTCTACAGTAACACAAGTAGAGTTTTGGTCTACCATAGCACAAGTACTGTTTTGGTCTACCATAGCACAAGTACAGTTTTGGTCTACAATAGCACAAGTACAGTTTTGGTCTACAATAGCACAAGTACTGTTTAAGTCTACCATAGCACAAGTACTGTTTTGGTCTGCCATAGCACAAGTACTGTTTTGGTCTACTCATAATGGCTCAACTAAGGATTTGGTCAACCATATCACAAGTACTGTTTAAGTCTACCATAGCACAAGTACTGCTTTGGTCTATCATAGCACGAGTACTGTTTTGGTCTACCATAGCACGAGTACTGTTTTGGTCTACTATAGCAAAAGTACTGTTTTGGTCTACCATAGCAAAAGTACTGTTTTTGTCTACTATAGCACAAGTACTGTTTTGGTCTACCATAGCACAAGTACTGTTTTGGTCTACTCATAAGGGCTCAACTAATGTTTTGGTCAACTATATCACAAGTACTGTTTAAGTCTACCATAGCACAAGTACTGCTTTGGTCTATCATAGCACAAGTACTGTTTTGGTCTACCATAGCACGAGTACTGTTTTGGTCTACCATAGCAAAAGTACTGTTTTGGTCTACCATAGCACGAGTACTGTTTTGGTCTACCATAGCAAAAGTACTGTTTTGGTCTACTATAGCACAAGTACTGTTTTGGTCTACTATAGCACAAGTACTGTTTTGGTCTACCATAGCACAAGTACTGTTTTGGTCTACTCATAATGGCTCAACTAATGTTTTGGTCAACCATATCACAAGTACTGCTTAAGTCTACCATAGCACAAGTACTGCTTTGGTCTACCATAGCCTTTACCACACCTGAGTTTTAATGATCCTAAAGAAGAAGGCTTTTGAAAACATGTGGGGGAAAAAGAAAACAAGAGGGCCAAGATGGCCCTGGATTGCTCACCTGAATTTTTGAGAGGATCATAGCCAATTTTTTTCAAGTATTGAAATTTTGGAAACAAAATCATTATTTTGACAAGCAATTTTGAAAAGGTCACCTGTAAAAATCATTTCAAAATCTTTCAGCACCCCTACATTCATCACCACAGCCATGTTTTTGATGAATCAGAATTCAGCATATAAAGTTTGTATAGAATTCAGAAAACAATCTATCATAAGGTACAGAAATGGTGAACAACAAGGCGGTTAACACCCAGATAGAGGCCATTTTGATAACTGGTGAAATATTATGCATGTATTCCAAAGGTAACAGTTTTATATTACCTCTTGCAATACATAGCTATCAAATACATCAAGTAGAAAGTGTGCATATTGATCAGCATTTCTCACCAGTGCACTCACCTGGTATAGGTTGACGTCTGCAATAGCCCTTTTCATCAAAATACCTACACAGTCTTTTGATGAATATTAAAAGGTCACCAAAGGATCAATTCTGTGAAATTACTACAAAATCTGACCAGTGGTTTCAGAGAAGAATTTTTAAGAATTTCTTCATGTCCATATAGTGCAAATAGCCCCCCACCACCACAGCCATGTTTCTTGACGGATCAAAATTTCGCAAACAAATTTTCAAATGGGGCACCCAAGGAACATTTCTGTGAAATTGCTTCAAAATCTGACAAGTGGTTTAAGAGAAGAATTTCAAAGAATTTCTTTAAGTCCATACAGTGCAAAGACCCCCCCCCCCCCATGGCCATATTTTTCGACAGATCAATATTTCACAAACAAGTTTTGAAAAGGGTCACCCATGGAACATTTCTGTGAAATTATTTCAAAATCTGACCTGCAGTTTCAGAGGAGAAGATTTTTAAAGAATTTCTTAGAAAAATTCCATTTGGATGCCATGGCCACCAGAGTTTTTGATGGAATCAAATTCTGTGAACAGTTCTTAAAGAGGACCTCCCAAGGAACATTCCAGCCAAGTTTGGTTCTAATTGGCGGTTAAGGAGGAGAAGTTGTTTAAAGAATTGTTAACACCACACGAAGCAAAGCGCCCATCCCCCCCACCACCCCCACCACCACGGCCATGTTTTTCGACAGATCAAAATTTCATGAACAACTTTTGAAAAAGGTCACCCAAGGAACATTACTGTGAAATTATTTCAAAATCTGACAAGCTGTTTCAGAGGAGAAGATTTTTAAAGAATTTCTTAGAAAATTCCGTTTGGTTGCCATGGCAACCAAGAGTTTTTGATGGAATCAAATTCTGTGAACAACTCTTAAAAAGGACCTCCCAAGGAACATTCCAGCCAAGTTTGGTCCAAATCGGCCAAGCGGTTTAGGAGGAGGAGATGTTTAAAGAATTGTTGACACTGCACGACGGATGACACACGACGGACACAGCGTGATCCTAAAAGCTCCCCTTGAGCACGTTGTGCTCAGGTGAGCAAAAAATGCTGGTAACCAGCATTTTCTCTTTTCCCTACATTGTTTTCTACTCTATCAAAGACAAAAATCATCACTTGAGATACACTGAATTTGTTGTCTATAAGTACTTTCAATTTGGACAAAACTAAAACTTAGTGGTTTGGTAAAAAGTTAAAGGTCACCCAAATGACGAAATCTGGTAACCAGCATTTTCTCCTTTTCCCAGTGTTTTTCAAAAGCTTTCCATTCTTAGTCATTCAAATTTGAGACTGTGTGCTAATGGGTTAATGCATTAGAGGTATAAATTACAAAAGATTACATATACTGTTCTAATCAAATCATTTGTACAATCATTAGACCCAGATTACTCTTTACCAGACAACAAAATAACTGACTTGTCCAAATTCAAAGCATTGGCAGACGACAAATAAAATGTGACTCAAATGGTGGGATTTCTTTTTAAATGGATAGAAAACTTTGTGGGAGAAGGAGAAAATGCTGGTTACCAGCATTTTCTTCTTTTCCCACATTGTTTTCAAAAGGCTTATTCTTCATGATTTGAAAAAAGTCCAGATTGTTTGGTAAAGGGCGAATAACCTTTTGATTAATTTCCAGGTGTTCAGCATTTACTTATAAAGATCAATAACAGTCATTCACAAGTATGAGGAAAGTAATTACTAAACCCCTTACCACACAATCCCAGAGTTTTAACAATCCTGAGGAAATGACTGATTGATTGTATGGTGTTTAACACTGTTTTCAACATTATTTCAATTATATCACGGCGGCCTATGCACCTATCCATGCTTTCCTGGATTTATTTTTACCAGTACTCAACACAACATTCTTTTCAAGTCACTGGCTGCTTTCCCACATAACCATCATCCAAACGATGGTTAGCAGTGAGAAAGGAATGAATTCTGTCACAATGGCTATCATCAATCCTTGGAAAGAAATTGGCTGAGCCGAGGATCAAACCAGCAATCCCGTTCTCAAGTCCTGTACCCTGCCTAATGAGCTACCGAAGCTCGGCAATCCCAAAGAAAGAGCCTTCTGAAAACATGGTGGGAAAAGTAGAAAATGCTGGTTACATTTTCTCCTTTTCCCACAATATTTTCTACCTCCATCATTTGATCAACATTTGAACTGTCGTCCCGGTTTTAAGAGTCCTGAAGAAAAAAATCTTTTAAAAACATGGTGGGAAAAGGAGAAAATGCTGGTAACCAGCATTTTCTCCTTTTTCCCACCATGTTATCTACCTTATTATAGACAGATTCCATCATTTGATCCACATTTGAAATGTCATCCCAGTTGTAATCATCCTGAGGAAAAACCCTTTTGAAAATATGGTGGGAAATGGAGAAAGTGCTGGTAACTAGCATTTTCTCCTTTTCCCACCATGTTTTTTACCTTATTTTTGACCAATTCAATCATTCGATCTGCATTTGAATTGTCGTCTAAAAGTGCTTTCAATTTGGATAGGTCTACATTTTGTTGTGTGGTACAGTTAACCTTTTCTGTTCTACATAATTAATATGGCTTACAACATGCTAAAAGGGGAATTCGGATATTTGCGTAAAGTGTCGTCTCGGATCAACCTGCGCGGTCTGCCTAGGCTAATCCGAAACGACATTTTCCTCTTTCATGTAATTCTCTGTTTTGCGCAAGTCTACTGTAGCAAAAAATCTAATGTAGTCGTAAAGTGCCGTCTCGTATAAGCCTGCACAGGCTGATCTGAGACAACACTTTAGGCAAATGTCCGAATGCCCCTTTTTGCGTGTTGCAAGCCATATGGACATTCCAAATGAGTACAAAGTATGCAAATTTTGTAACTTCAAGGCTGCTCTTGTGTAAATGTATGGCAAAATTTTGTAAGGAGTAGATCCAAGATCAGAAAGCAAGTTGCATGCAGGCTGATCTTGATTTATACAGTTGGCATTACAGACTAATTTACAGTTAAGTGCCATAAGGGTTGACTCTTTACCAAAGGACAAAATTTGAGACATGCCAAAATTCGAACTACTTGCAGTCAACAAAACAAACGCCACTCGAACATTGCCATTAAAATTTTGTTAATAGAAGGGTAGAAAACATTTAGGGGAAAGGAGAAAATGATGGTCCTTTGACATACAGAAAATTGACCAATAGCGCAAACTTTTGGTCCAGGTAAGCCAGTGTGGACTGTGAAGGCTGACTTGAGTGGATACTTTCCCAGATACATTAAGCCTCCCTTTCATAGAGCATGGCTCATCTTTGTTTGCAAAGAGTTACCTTTTACCAAAAAGTCCCATGTTCCAACAACCAGGAGGAAATGAGCTCTTGAAAACTTTGTGGGCAAAGGAGAAAAATACTGGTAGCCAGTAATGAATACTTGAGAAATACTATGAAAAAATTTCATGGAAAAAGAAAATCTTGCAGAAATGCTGTAAAAAAAAAATCGTCTTAAATCTATTCAATCAAAATACTGATAGATCTATTTCAGTGCTCTTTTCATCACATGCAGTCAATTGACAGACTTCAAAGGCTTTACTAGCACTGGTGCTCATTATATACAAAGCAGTTTTTGTACCTCATCTACAGAAACGTGTCCATAAGATGAGCATGAAAATTGTCGTAAAGACATTGCAATATTTTCAAATGTGTTATTGCTTCATTCATGACTGTTCAATTTTTTTACATCGTTAAAATTTGAAAGCATTTCGCAGGCAACAACTTAATGTTACTGAAATGTTGATTCCTGGTTTTTAACCCGGTGGCATGGGTTCAATTCCTGGCATCAGAACAGATTTTTTCAGAAGCGGAACTTTATAAACTTACAACTTTTGTTCCAATCCTTTTTGTGCAACTTGACTTTTTAGAATATTAACATGTATGTAATTATTACATTGAATAAAATATGTTTAACTCTTTACCAAACGACAAAATTTTAGACTAGTATATGTTAAGAACATTTGCAGACAATGAAATAAATGTGACTCAAAAATAGAAATTTGATGGTTACCAGCATTTTCTCCTTTTCCCACAATGTTTTCAAAAGCTCTCTTTCTCAAGGTCGTTAAAAGTCGGGATTGTGTGGTAAAGGGTTAAACTAAACTAATTGTTGAGTTTTGTCTTAAATTGGGAAGAAGACAATGTGGGATTTTTTTTCAAAATGCTTCTAGCATAGGGTCAGTTGTGTGGTAAAGGGTATTAACCCATTATGACACAATACTAAGTTTTAACAACCCTGGGACATTAGACTTTTGAAAACATTGTGAGAAAAGGAGAAAATGCTGGTAACCAGCATTTTCTCCTTTTCCCACAATGTTTTCTAACCTTTCAGAAACAAATCAAATCATTTTAGCCCCATATAATTTGATATATGTAAAATGCCTTTAATCTGGACAAGTCTAAAATATCATCGTGTGGTATGGAATTGAATTCCCCCCCCCCCCCTTCAATATTTGTATGACCTGCCAGTTTGTTTTGATAGATCCAAATTTCTCACTAATTAAACAGGATGACTACCTACCATAGGATACTTCAATCAGAAACCTCAATCTTTACCAGGCTGTCTATTATCTATGTGAGAAATAAATACCTTGTTGATTTATGGTCTTAACTCTTAACCACACAAAAAAAAATTTAAGTAACTAGCTGCCAAATAGTAATTGCTGTCAAAAGTTATTTCCTTAAAATGATATCCCCCAACAGAAAAACCTTTTTTGATTGAAAAATTTAAAAGGTATGGGTGTTTTGCATGTACACATGGCCTTTTTGTTATTGGTCCGTTATGAAATTATACATTAAGCCCCCTTTTCCCATGACATGGCATTAAATAAAAACAAGAGGGCCATGATGGCCCTAAAGTCGCTCACCTGAGTCTTTTGACCAAACATGACCCATTTTCAATCTCTTTTGAGATATCATGACAAACAATCTACTAAGCTTTCATAATTATTGGACTGAAAATTTGGCCTCTAGCATGTACACAAGCTTTTTCTAGAATTTCTCTCAGTGACCTACTTTTTAGCCAACCATACCCAATTTTCCCATTGTAGATATTATCAAAACAAAGATCCTGACCACCTTTCATAAGTATTGGACAGAAAATGTGGCCTATAGAGCATACACAGGTTTTTTCTAAGATTTGACCTACTGACCTAGTTTTTGACCCAACATGACTGATTTTCGAAGTCATCTGAGATGTCATCAAGTCAAACATTCTGACCAACTTTCAAGAAATTTGGACTGAAACTGACCTCTAGAGCATACACAAGGTTTCTTTTTAAGATCTGAACTAGTGACCTAGTTTTTTGCCCGACATGACCCATTTTCAAACTTGTCCAAGATATCATCAAGACAAACATTCTGACCATATTTCACGCGCTTTAAACCAAAAATGTAGCCTCTAGAGCGTACACAAGGTTTTTCTAAGATCTGACCTAGTGACCAAGTTTTTGGCCCAGCATGATCCATTTTCAAACTTGTCCGAGATATCATCAAGACAAACATTCTGACTAAGTTTCATGAGTATCTGACTGAAAATGTGGCCTTTTAGAGTGTACACTAGGTTTTTCTAAGATTTGACCTAGTGACCTACTTTTTGACCCGACATGACCCATTCTCAAACTTGACCATGATATCATCAAGACAAACATTCTGACCAACTTTCAAGAGTTTTGGGCTCAAAATGTGGCCTCTAGAGCGTACACAACGTTTTTCTAAGATTTGACCTACTGACCTAGTTTTTGACCCGACATGACCCATTTTCAAACTCATCCGAGATATCATAAAAACGAACATTCTGAGCAAGTTTCATGAGTATCTGACTGAAAATGTGGCCTCTAGAGCATACACAAGGTTTTTCTAAGACTTGACCTAGTGACCTAGTTTTCTGCCCGACATGACCCATTTTTGAAATTGTCTGAGATATCACCAAAACAAACATTCTGACCAACTTTCAAGAGTTTTGGACTGAAACGTGGCCTCTAGAGCGTACACAAGGCTTTATCTAAGATTTGACCTAGTGACCTAGTTTTTGACCCGACATGACCCATTTTCAAACTCATCCGAGATATCATAAAAACAAACATTCTGACCAAGTTTCATGAGTTTCTGACTGAAAATGTGGCCTCTAGAGGGTACACAAGGTTTTTCTAAGATTTGACCTAGTGACCTAGTTTTTGACCCAACATGACCCATTTTTGAACTTGATCGAGATATTATCAAGACAAACATTCTGACCAACTTTCAAGAGCATTGGACTGAAAATGTGGCCTCTAGAGGGTACACAAGGTTTTTCTAAGATTTGACCTAGTGACCTAGTATTTGACTCGACATGACCCATTTTCAAACTCATCCGAGATATCTTCAAGACAAACATTCTGACCAACTTTCAAGAGTTTTTGACCTAAAATATGGCCTGTAGAGCGTACACAAGGTTTTTCTATGATTTGACCTAGTGACCTAGTTTTTGACCCGACATGACCCATTTTCGAACTTGTCCGAGCTATCATCAAGACAAACATTCTGACCAATTTTCAGGAGTATTGGACTGAAAATATGGCCTCTAGAGCGTACACAAGGTTTTTCTAATATTTGACCTAGTGACCTTGTTTTTGACCAGACATGACCCATTTTTTGAACTCGTCCGAGATATCATCAAGAAAAACATTCTGATCAAGTTTCAAAAGTTTTGGACTGAAAATGTGGCCTCTAGAGTGTACACAAGGTTTTTCTAATATTTGACCTAGTGACCTAGTTTTTGACCCGACATGACCCATTTTCGAACTCGTCCGAGATATTATCGAGGTAAACATTCTGACCAAGTTTCATGAGTATCGGACTGAAAATGTGGCCTCTAGAGCGTACACAAGGTAAAAGTTGACGACGGAGGACGCACGACGGACGACGGACACAGCACGATCACAAAAGCTCACCATGAGCACTTTGTGCTCAGGTGAGCTAAAAAAACAAAAAAAATTATTGGTGAACTATCATAAGGAACAAAATGTATGATGTTTCATCAATTTTTGTCAAGGATTTTAGAAGATATCTGTTTGGACATATTTACTGACAAACAAGCAGACGGATTGACAGGTAACTCTACCTTTTCTCGACTTTCAGCCTGATTTTGATATTCATTTTTTCAGCCAGCAACACACACTTTAACCAACCACACAGTAACACAATAATTGTCTGTGAAAGGGTAGAATACATGGTGGTAAAAGGAGAAATTGCTTGTTACAAACATTTTCTGTTTTTCCCACAGGGTTTTCAAAACGCTATTTCTTCAGGGTTAAAACTCGTGGACTGTGTGTTAAATAGTTAAATAGTTAAAGCACTGATTGGTATGGTATTCTAGAATCTTTTTATAAGTTTCTGGTTTCTACCATATTTGGCCGATATTACTATCATAATCTACCTTTATAAAATGTTTGCTTCCTCTACATGAAATAATGTTTTATGCCCCTTTCAACAACATTTTGGTCATATCACAGTGACAGCTCACCTCGTCACACCATCCTTGGGTTTCACAAGAGGTTCTGCCAAAGATCTGTTGACCCTTTACCTCACAATCCCGAGTCAACATAACCCTGAGTAGAAAGGTATTTGAAAACATTGTGGGAAATGGAGAAAATGCTGGTAACCATTTCCCACAAGTTTTTCTATCCTATCAAAGACAAAAGTCATCTCCTGAGCTTCGTTTAATTTGTCGTCTGCAGAGGCTTTCAATTTGTTCTAGTCCAAAATTTTGTCGTTTGGTAAAGAGTTAATAAAAGTCTAGCTGCCTCTATTTGGAATGGTGTTTTATACTCCTTTAACACTTCATCACACAATCCCGAGTTTTAACAACTCTGAGACAAGAAGGAATTTGAAGACATTGTAGGAGGAGGAGAAAATGCTGGTTACAAGCATTTTCTCTTCTTTTCATAATTGATTGATTGAGTATGCCATTTGCAACATTATTTCAGTTATATTGTGGCGGCCAGTGCACCTATCAATGTTTTCCTGCTTTTACCAGTACTCTGCACAATATTCTTAACAAGCCACTGGCTGCTTTCCCACATAACCATCATTGAAACAATGATCAGAGGTGAGAGAAGAATGAACCCGATTACAATGACTATCATCAATCCTCGAAAAGAAATTGGCTGAGCCAGGGATCAAACCAGCGACCCCCTAGTCTTGAGTCTTGTACGCTACTGACTGCACTACAGGGGCTTGGCTCCTTTTTCCATAAACTTTACTCTTTAGGAAGAAAAAGAAAAACTATATCATCCAGGAGCCACATTTTAATTATCGCTTGCAGATGCTTTGAAATTGATCAGGTATAAAGCGTTGTTGTTTGGGAAAGAGTTAAATAATATTTCAGTCATGAATATGAATTGAACAGCTCATCTAGTCATGGCATCCTTTGGTTCTGTGGTTTAGAACAGACTTAAGAGGATTCATAAATTGTGATCTACTAAAAGTAAGTGAAGGGGTATTATTAAACAGAGGAAGATACCATGTCCTAGAAATTAACCCTTAACCAAACATTTCCATGTTTTTACAATCCATGAAGAAGAAACATTGTGGGAAAAGGAGAACTGCTTGTAACCAGCATTTTTTTCATTTGCCTCAATATTTTCCACCCTTTCAAAGACAAATCCTACCATTTTGACCACATTTAATTGTCTTCTGGAATTGCTCTCAAAATGAGCTAGATTAATTTTTTTGTCGGGTAAAGGGTGTGGCCTTTTTTCTTTTTTAACTCTTTAACCAACGTCAAAAACTAAGACCAGTCCAAATTGAAAGCATTTGCAGACGAATTCAGTGTGCCTCATAAATTGAAATTTTGGTTTTGGACGGGTATAAAACATTGTGGGAAAAGGAGAAAATGCTGGTTTCCAGCATTTTCTCCATTTCCAACAATGTTTTCAAAAGCCTTCATTCTCAAGGTCGTTAAATTTCAGGATTTTCTGTGGTAAAGAGTTAAGGTCCTTTACCAAACAATCCCAAGTTTTTAATGACCCTGGGGAAGAAACTTCAATTTCTTCTTGCCGAGCCCCTGTAGCTCAGTCGGTAGCATTCAGGACTTGAGAACAGGGGGTCATGGGTTCGATCCCTGGCTCGGCCAATTTCTTTCCAAGGACTGATGATAGTCATTGCGACAGGATTCATTCCTCTCTCACCGCTGACTATTGTTTCGATGATGGTTATGTGGGAAAGCAGTCAGTGGCTTGGAAAAAAAATTGTGCAGAGTACTGGTAAAAGAGACTCCAGGAAAGCATGGATAGGTGCACTGGCCGCCGCGATATAACTGAAAAAATGTTGAAAATGGCGTTAAACACCATACAATCAATCAATCAATCATTTTCTTCTTTTCCCACTACAATTTTTTACCTTTTAGAAACAAAACCAGTCTTTTGACCAGCATTTAATTTTTCATCTGTAAATGCTTTGAATTTGGACCAGTCTAAGGTATTGTCGTCTGGTAAAGATTTCGTTGTCTGCAAAATTGCTCTCAAAACAGACAAAACTAAATTTTATAGACTGTTGAAGTGTTCAGGCTTCCTTGTTTTTTTTTTATCAAAATAGTTTTATTTCAGAATTATTGAAAAACTACTTACTCAGAGGCTTATAATAGAATCTGATAGAATCTGAGAGTAAGAGATAAAATCTTGATGTTTTTGAAAACATTTTACCCTTTACTATTCTGAATAATTCTTACCTTACGTTTACACCATGTTCCCGGCAGCCACGGCAGCCCTGCTTGTCTAAAATGTGCAGTGCCGTGAGATATGTTCGTTTTATCTCAATTTACCAATTAAGTCTCTTTACGGTACCTCACGGTATCCGTGACAAGCTGTGGAGCCAATCCCACATTTATACCATGTTCCAGGCAGCCACAGCAGCACACACGTTTCTGACAACTGTGGACAAAACGGGATTGACGTAATACAATGCAGAGGAACTGGATAAGCAAACTTGTCAGACCCTGATAACTGGGGTTGCCGTGGCAGATTTTTTGACCGTCAAAAAATTTGCCACGGCAGGCCCCCGTGTTGATGAGGAACCTACCAGACCATAGCAGAACAGGTTGATCATTGTGTTTTACTATGGCCTGATCAATAATGGTGAAAAAAAAAGGGCTTCCATGTCCAAACATGGATCATCTCTGAGTCTTGTTATGGCTTGTTACGTGCTGGTAAGTTCTAATGCAATCAAGTTTGCTTATCCTGTTCCTCTGCGTTGTCAATACCATTTCTTCCATGGTTGTCAGAAAGGGGGCTGCTGTGGCTGCGGGGAACATGGTATCAACATAGGGTTAGCCAATCAAAAACAAATACAAGTAACACAAAAGCAGTATTAGAAATTAGACAGACCAAAGCTTTAACTATTTAGCAAACAACTGGTTCAAATTGAAAGCATTTGCAGACAACAAATTAAATATTTTTCAAATGGTGAGATTTGTCTGTGACAGGACAGAAAATGTAAGAAAAGGAGAAAATGCTGGTTACCAGCTCTGACAACTAGGCTAACCTGGTCAGAATATTTTTAAAAAATATCTTTAATCCTGTTTTCACAGAGGATGCCTATAATACAGACAGATGGACTGACAAGTTTATCCCCTAAAACATTTGTTAGGTGGGTGTATAATTATACAAAGGCAGTACAGAAACTATCTTTTGGAGCCCAAGATTATTTCCCCTTACATCATTGAAACACGCAAGTTAGATGTTTCTATCCAGGGAAAAGAGCTGACCAATTGCAAAATCTACGCAGCTTGGGACAAAAAAAAATCTCAGCATGATGGACCATGTCGGTCAAAAATCAGACTATTAGTCTTGTTTCATCTCATTTTGATCTAAACCAGCCAAAGAAGCATCTATTGCCCTGAAAGGCTTTTAAGGGTTGGAAATCTGCTATAAAATAAGTAAACTGTACCATAATACTGTATAATGATTCTATGAGCAGTAATTAAAGCTGTCAAGGGAGGTAATTTGTTGTAAATTATCCAATTACACAGAATGTCTGAATCTTAAGGCTTGGTCAGACCGGCTAACGGATATGTAACGGGGGGGGGGGGGGGGGGGGGGAACTGACAAAAACATGCAGAATTTGGTTATCCGGTGACAAAATTCATCTCCTCTGCTGCTCGAGGCTCACGCGATCGGTGTGTGGAGCGAGGAAGCCACACAATGACCGCATGAGTACCGCACATGTAACGGAAAAAAACGCACGTTTAACGGATATGTACAGGATAATAAACGGTCTATTAACGGATATCACCGTACAAGTAAGGGACTTGTACCGGATAAAACGGAAGTGCAACACATGAGAACCGGACAAAACGTACGATGAACGGAAATGTACCGAACACCAACGTACGAGGAACGAACCGGTCACGTGACATGCCGAGGGTATAAATTGTCAGATGCATCCAAAGTCTATCATTTGCATGTCTCTGTCCGTTTTGTCAGGTGGAAAGTTTTGAACATGCTCAAAACTTCCCACTGGACGGAACGGACATCGCCGGACAAGTAGCGGATTCACCGGATAAGAAACGAACATAAAACGGATACGAACGGACACGAACGGATGAAATGATTTTTTATCTGTTACTCGTCCGTTAGCTCGGTGTGACCAAGGCTTTATAAATGAAATTTTACTGTATAAATATTAGTTGCCGTTGCACTTAGTATACATCCAGATCAAACTTAAACAGAATCACAGAGGGAAATGAATCTATGATACCTTGACTTCCAACAGTGTTTAGCACTTTACCAAACAGTTCCAAATATTGACCACCGTAAGAAAGAAGCTTTTCTGCACTCAGTATACACCAAGATCACTCTGCACAGAATTGCAGGGAAAAATGAACCTCGTTGCACTGACTTTCAGCAATGTTTAACCCTTAACCTTTATCGTACTAAATATGTGAAATGAAACTTTTATGCCAAAAGTGAAAACCCAAATTTTGTTATTTCTAAGGTATTTTTGGAGAAAAAAATGCACTTATCACAGTATAAATCAAAGATCAGACTGCACTGTTTTGTGCAGTCTGATCTTGATCTACGCTGTCCGCAAAAGGTCTGTGGGTCGCGCTCAGTAGACTAAGGGTTAACATAACAAAATTTTAGACTTTACAAATCGGAAGTATCTTAAGGCAACTAATTCAATAATGGCTAAATATAGGGGACTTGTCTATGAACAGGTAGTAAACATTTTGGGAAACGAAGAAAAAGGTGGCTACCAGCCTTTTCTCCATTTTCCAAATTATTTTCAAAAGTCATCCTTCTAAAAGTCATCAAAACAACAGATCGTTTGGTAAAGTGTTAAAAGACTTGCGGTTCAAACTCAATATGACGTAGATCGTTTCCTTCATTTGTGGCAAAAACTATTTCGATAGTGTGTGAGGTATTGCAACATACTGGGCTCATTAACTGGAATATCTGCTATAGAAGCATGAAGATCTTTTCCTACAGGGTTAATACCCAAACATCTAAATGAAATCTCTAATTGAATAAGTAAGAAAGAGGAGTTATGATGCATTTATTTCTCTACAGATTCAAAGACCTATCTACCTAGTTTATTTCTATGGGTTCGAAGTATAATTTTGAGCGCTTTGATGGATAGTGTAGATCAAGATTAGACAGCACACAATTTCAAGAAAGTGTATTTTAACAGCAGTTATGATCAGATCTAAGTTTAGCATTCTGTACTTCTATCAGATTGTTTAATACATGCATCTATTTTTAATGTTAACCTCAAGAAAAAGACAAAACAAAGATATCAACCATGTAGTTTAACTCTTCATCAAATGAGAAAAATCTTAGACTCTACTACATTGACAGTACTTGCAGACAACAAATTACATGCAACTTGAAAGATAGTTGCTGACAAGTTCAAAAACGCTGTGGGAAAAGGAGAAAATGCTGGTTACCAGCATTTACTCTTTTCCCACAGAGTTTTCCAAAGACTTCTTCCAAGGGCTTTTTAAAACATAGGACTGTCTGGTAAAGGCTTAAATATGATACTTCAAATGCAGATAGACAATGAAACACACATTTAACAAATCATCATGGTCCACTTTTTATCATAAATTCTCAATTATGACAACATGTCACTAAATGTGACTTAATACCCCCACCAGTGCTTTGACAGAAACAGGCAATTTTTTTGTACACAGACGGACACACGGACAGACAGGCTGATTCCAGTATACCCCCGAAAACATTCGTTTTGCGGGGGTATAAATATAGGGTTAATTCACGTTTTTGAGGTCGTTAACATTCGCAGAGGCCTGAAAAATGGTTTAACGCCCGAGTGCGAAGCACAAGGGTGTTACAGTATTTTGAGGGCCTCTGCGAATGTTAACGACCGAAAAAAATGTGAATTAATACTATTATTGCATAAAGAAAAAGTCTTTTAGCAATAATTTGCAACAATAGCAAAAATATTTCCATAGAAATGCAAATAAGCGAACTTCAAATGTACTGGACATAAATGGGTAAAAACCGGAAGTTGGTGAAAAAGTTTTTGTTACGAACAGTGAAGGGCCGTTAGTCCTACATGTCAGTTTTGATTCTCTCGGTGTAAATTCACTTTGAATGATTTTTAATACAAAGTGGACTTTTGTGGGATAAACTTGCACAGGTCTGGATCGATTTTAACTAGGATAAATGAGTGGATATGAATTTCTGTAACCAAAAGACGTCCAAGGGATAGATCTGTATCAAGCGAAAGAATTGCCAATCATGCTAAAAAGTGGGTGGGATGTAGCTGGTGTAGAGTGCATTTCACAAGTGATTTTTTGTTCAGATCTCGATTCGACTGAGATTCTGTGCAAAATTTTGTTTGTGGTGTACTAATATTATCAAAGACAAGCCATAAAGAGGATCTAATATGGTACAATTCCTACAGTTTGTTGGTCGGAGTCTAGGGGAGTTCTGACAAGGACAAACATTGTTTACAAGGTAGGCCCGGATCGAGGATATTGATAGTACAAAGCCGGGCGTTAACGGCGTGTGATTTTACTGATTAATACACGTTTTCTCCCGTTAACGCCCTGTTTTTACCCGTTAATACATGCTTATAACGGCCTGGAAAGGCACATTTTATGCAATAATATGTATATACCAACTGGTTTTGAAGCAAAGAACATGTTTTTTTTTCCTAAATCAGAGAAGCCAGGGTTCTGATTTCTCAAATAGCTTGTCAGAATCCACTACACTAACTTTCCAAGAAAAAGATGTGAGCCTCACTCTGTGAAAAGGGGTCTTAATGGATTTGCGAAAAGTTTCAACCCTGGTCAGCCTGCGCAGTCCGCACAGGCTGACCTGGGCCGAAACTTTTCGCTATTGGCCAATTTTCTGCCTGTCAAAGGACCAGTCTAACTCAAGATTAAGTCGATCATTTAAAAAAGTGACTATTATCAATACATAATTATGTGATGACCTAAATTGGTATCGTGTATCACGGAGATGCATGAAGCCCCCTTTTGCCAGAGTATGGCTCAGATATAAGAGCCACGCTCCAGCTATAGGGGGTTAACTGCAACTGTGATGTAATATACAAAGCAAATTATCACAATTACGGATCCACAAAATCCAACAACCAAGTGAATCCTGAGGTAGAATGGTCCATGTACATGCAGGAAATTTACAAAAAGCACAAAGTTTCAACCCATGTCAGCCTGTGTTTATACTTTTTGCAGATGCAGTAAGCCCCCTTTTCCCAGAGCATTGCACATAAGAATTTATTCATTATTCTAACATGACACGTGAATCCGGCACTATAAACACAGTGCAACGAAAGCGTGGTAAAATCTATGTTATTCTGTGTAGAGTGACATCATTCTATATAGAGTGACATCATTCTGTATAAAGTAAGTAAGTAAGTTATTCAATGGAATATAATCTGCATCCGCGTTTTACTCTTAAGTATGAATTTGTTTTTCTTTCATTAAGAGTTGGTCATGTTAGAATCGAAATAATCTTCTTTCTATCGTGGTTTATCGTTCAATAAACCACGTTGTGAGTTATGAGGCGCAATGAATAACCCACTCGGGCTATCGCCTTCGTGGATTATTTATTGTGCCTCATAACTCACAACTGGTTTATTGAACGATAAACCACGATAGAAAGAAGATTATTTCTTAAATGAACATGTATAAATTCATCTTTATAACCCTTTTCGAGGTGTCAAAATTTTAGAAATTTCCATGCTGAAAGACAGCAAATACTTGTGTGACCCTGACGAAGAATGATATGAAAACACTGTTAGTGAGAAGGATGGCAACAGTTTATCACTTGGTGATCATAAGGGTCCGTAGTTTGACTCCTGGCACCCATAGACTATATAGTATAAACAAGGGATTTAACTGTATGCAGTCCGTTACTCGCCCCCGGTTACAAAAAACAACGTATCTTTTCTACCCCATCAGTTAGTCTCCTATTTTTTTCTACAGCTGAGAGCTAAAACATTTTTCTACCAGAAAAACACAGCTGTTTGTCAGTGGCTAATGCAGTCTGGCTGATACATTCGCTCGAACTTGTAAACTCGGTCAAAAGTCAGCGCCATTGACACAGGTTCGTACATCCGTTTTCAAGATATAAAATGCACTTTAGATCCAATGAAACGCAGCATTAGCTGCACCCACCCTTTAAGCATGTTTAAAAATACTACTGACCTATAGTCTTTATCTTCAATAACGATGAAACGCCTCAGAATTCGTTGAATTTGTGATCCACGTTCTTATTTCGAACAGCTGCAGCCATCTTCTGTCATGTGACATTGTTTGGAACGAGAAATTTCATCGGTTGATATGTACTAACAGTCGTGAATTCAACCAATGAAATTTCGTACAGCTGCTCACACCTTTTTGTCACGTGACAGTACGGTGACACTGTTTGGAACAAGAAATTTCATTGGTTTATATGCGCGAACGTCGGTATCAAATGTACGAACCCGTGTCAATGGCGAAGATTTTTGAGCGACTTTACAAGTTCGAGCGAATGTATCAGCCAGACTGCATTAGCCACTGACAAACAGTTATGTTTTTCAGGTTGAAAAATGTTTTAGCTCTCAGCCGTAGAAAAAATTAGGAGAATAACTGATGGGGTAGAAAAGATACGTTGTTTTCTTGTAACCGGGGGCGAGTAATGGACTGCATACAGTTAAATCCCTTGTTTATACTATATAGTCTATGGGTGCCTGGAGTCAAACTACGGACCCCTATGTTGGTAATACATAAATCAAACGGTTTTTTGAGTAGAAATATATCAAATAAAACTTCAATAAATATTATAAACAATTAAATACATTCCTAAATATAATGTGCATACAGTATAGAATATTTCAGAAATTCAAGGTACCTGTTCTATGTTATTATTTTGGATTTTTTATGTATATACCGTGACATGATATAGATGATCAAGTGAAATGAGAGGATGGTATTAGTAAACAAAATTCAACTTGCCCTTCATTTACTTTCATAATGGTTATTGGCTAAACTCAATAATAGTGTATGGAGATAACTGAATATGCACCGAGAGCACGTCCAACCTTGTCTCCAAATATTGTGTCACAAACGTATATGAACAAACGTCCAATAAAAAACATGGAATGTATGTCATATAGTATTCTGGATACTTGTATATTAGTATTTTTGAATTCATTATTGTAAACATAGGATTTATCTGGGCCTCATTTTATAACTGCTTCATGTAAGGCCCAACTGGTTTTAACCTTGCCAGGTGACACACTATTGCCACTGAACTTTAAGCAGTATTTTTTTCCTTTTCAAACAATGTTTTCAATCCTTTTCACCCTTTACAAGATGACTCATCTGCATTGACAGCACTTGCAGATATGGCTCAAATTTTGGGATGTGTCAGTGAAAGTTTTTAGGAAAAGCAGAAAATGAAACTGAGAAGATCTCCTTTTCCCACAATGTTTTCTAAAGCTTTCATCCTCAGGGTCATTAAAACTCCAGACTGTGTGGCAAAGGGTTACAACCAAATCACATGATTGTAGCCACATTCAATTCATCAACTGTTTTACTATTGAGAAATTCTTAGAAATTTGTTCACTGGGAAAATGAAACATTTTTTTCTGAAATCAACACAGAAGTATCAGAAAAGACGGGGAAAAAAAAAACCAAACATGAAGATGGCATAAATTACCTGTACAAGTGCTTCAAGAGGTACCAAGTGCCAATAATAAAGTCATTCTTACCTGAAAATAGATAAGACATTTCTTGTTAATGAAAATTAATGTCTACAGACTAAAAACCTAATGTATTCTATTATCTACAAACAGGGGTTACCTTATTTACCCTCTATCAAAAGAATATTTACAACCTTGAGGCAAAAGACTGTTGAAAACATTGTCAGAGAAAAGAGAAGATGCTGGTTAACAGTATTTTCTCCTTTTCTCACAGGGTTTTCAATTCTGTTGTATAAAAATTTTATCATTTAAGCCCACAATGAATCTGTGACCTGCAAAAACTTTTAATTTACACAAATTCTTAAGTCTATTATCTAGAAAAGGGTTTATAGCTCCTGGGGGGTACTCTGATGACTGCCAAAACCTGGGGTAAATCCATGCAGTAAAGCTACAACTACAACACATGTTTTTTTTTTTTCAAACATGCCAATCAAGACCAAACTGGTCAGGTACTAACTTTGTATGTGTATGATTCTTGTACCCTAACTTGTAGCAATCGATGGACATGGCTCTTAAAAAATTATGGAATTAAGACTAATTCTTGATGCATGAATTTTACTTGTCAGTAATATGTGGCCAAGGTGCTAATTTGGGGTTTTTGCCAAGGTTTTTGCTCTATATATCTAACTTTACAACAAGTGTAGCAATTGATGGAAATTGCTCTTACAATACAGTAAGATTGGGAAGTGAGAGTAAATTATGATGGATAAATTTCATTGGTCAGTTATGCTTGGTTAACGCTTTAACTCTATGTTCATTTGATTCTCTGCCCTTCCTTACACTACGAGACCTGTTGCAATAGATGGAAATGGCTCTTACAGTATTCCAAGAAAATCAGGAGTTGAGAGTAAATTTTATTTCATGAATTTTATTTGTCAGTAATGTGTGGTTCAGGTGCTTACTTTGAGCATATATGATTCTTTGCAATTCCTTACTCTACAAGAACTGTAGTAATCAATGGAAGTGGCTCAAGCAATACAACAAGAAGTAAAGAGTTAAAGGTAAATTTCAATGCACAAATCTAATTTCTTGGTAATGTGTGGGTAAGGTGCTTAATTTGTGCCTGATGATTCTTTGCAGTTTCTTACTCTATGAGAACTGTAGCAATTGATGGAAGTGGCTTTAGCAATATGACAAGCAATAAGGAAATGAAAGTAAATTTCAATGCATGAATCTACTTTGTTGGTAATGTGTGGTTAACATGCTTACTTTGCACATGTACAATTCGCTGCACTTTCCTACTCTACGAGAACTGTAGCAATCGGTGGCAATGGCTCTAGCAATATGACAACTAATAAGGAATTGAGAGTAAATTTCAATGCATGAATTCTATTTGTCAGTAATGTGTTGTTCAGGTGCTTACTTTGAGCATATAATTATGATTCTTTGCCCTTCCTTACTCTACAAGAACTGTAGCAATCGATAGAAGTGGCTCTAGCAATATGACAAGAAATAAGGAATTGAAAAAAAATTTCAATGCATGAATCTAATTTGTTGGTAATGTGTGGTTAAGGTGCTTATTTTGAGCATGTATGATTCTCTGCACTTTCCTACTCTACGAGGACTGTAGCAATCAATGCCAATGGCTCTAGCAATAAAAGAAATAAGGAATTGAGAGTAAATTCTGAAGCATGGATTTCAATCATCAGTAATTTGTTGCTAAATCCCTACCTGTTAGTGTACATTTTGTGCTACCTGATCTTGATCTATACTGACGGCAAAGCAGCTATAGTTATGAAAGGCACTTTAAGGGTTAAAATACAACAAGAAATAAGATATTGAGAGTGAACTTCAATGCATGAAATTCATGTTTAAATTATGTGTGGATTTGGCGTTACCTTTGGGCATGAATGGTTCTTTGCCCTTTTTAACTCTACGAGAACTGTAGCAATCGAAAGAAATGGCTCTCACACTATATAATAAGAAAGTAGGAAAAAAGCGTAACTTTTCATGCATGACTTCATTTTCATCAGATATGTATAGCTTTGGTTCTAACTTTATGCACATATGCTTCTATATCTGTCCCCTTTACTCTACTAGCAGTTGAAGTGGGTCTTATGTTACAGCAAGAAATCAGAAAGTAAGAGTAAAATTTGATAAATTAATTTCATTTGTCACTTAATATATATGGCTCAGGCTCTCATTATATGCACCCATGCTTCTTTACTTTGCCTTACTCTTGCCTTAGCATACTGTAGCAATTCGGCTTCAGGATTTGAAAATATATTTCCCTTTCACTTTACAGCTTAGATTTTAACTTTTTCAATTTTAAGTAAATAAAAAAATAGTGTATCACTCAGTATCTGCAAAAGCAGAAAATAATTTTCCTTCTCATAATTGATTGCATGGTATTTTAGATTGTTTTCAACATTTTTTTCAGTTATATAAGGGTAGCTTTTTCCTTAAAAAATAATTAATCCTTAGAGCTCCAATCTAATGAAGAAGGTTTTTTCATTTTGGAGAAACATCTAAAATATGATTTCAAGGTACTTTTAATCAGTATATGTAACAAAGCAAACAGTGTGAATCCAAGATCACAAAATGTGCTGCCTGATCTAGATCTACACTTTCTGCAAAATCTGCTGAATTCAGAGTTTTAATGGTTAACAACTACAATGTGCATCAGACATCAACTGTCTGAATTCTAGGATCTTTATTTTCACGTTTCAGCATTATCTCAAAAATTTCAATATCCCTCTACCTAATGGTCATATAAACACAGGGTCATATGAATAACTCTTTACCACACAACAGTATTTTAGACTGGTCCAAATTCAAAGCATTTGCTGATAATGAATTGAATGTGCACCTCAAGTGATTAGATGTGTGTCTGAAGGTTAAAAAACATTGTGGGAAAAAGGAGAAAATGCTGGTTACCAGCATTTTCTCCTTTTCCCTCAAGGTTTTCAAAGGTCAAATTTTCCAGGGTCATCAAAATTTGCAATTATGTGGTAATGGGTCAAGGGAAAAAGGAGAAAAGTTCCATTCTATTCTGTGGTAGCAACAGACAGAATGAAAGTGTTTTCCATAAAAAACTCTGAAAAAGTACAAACACATAATAAATATTGTGCTTCTTCAGCGATAATTATTCTGTAATTATACACTTTACCAGATGACTGGGTATTTTAACAACCCTGAGCAAGGGAGCTTTTGAAAAAAAAATTCAGGAAAAAAGGAAAATGGCTATCATCACCAACATTTCCTCCTTTTCCAACAATGAATTCTCTCTTTCAGACAAATCCTGTCACTTGAGCTACATTAGATGTCTGCAAACACCGTCAATTTGGAAGTATCTCAAGTCTTGGGACCTAAATGTACAGAAGCAAGTAACTGCATACTGCACTACAAGTCAGTAATTAAGCACTTTGTTAAAACACAATTATAGGACCATTACTGAAATCCTAACATTATTATGATGGTAATATCATATCAATGCTGTGAATCAGACTTCAATCGCTGAATTCCATCCTATGGTTGCTTAGTAATAGCATGGAACCAAATTTAGGACAAAAAAATCCAACAGCCATAAGTCAAAGGAAATTCAGTACATGCTGAATACATGCACATGTCCTGCTTATGGAGATGCTTCCAATGAAGGTTTGTTGAATTCCATCATGTGGTTTTCTGAGAAATACTAAGAAAACAAAATATGGGTAAAAAAAAAAATTAAAGGGCCATAACTCAAAGAAAAATCACTGAACCAGCAAATGCTGACAATATGGAAATGTCCTATAGGAAGCTTCAAATGAAGTTCCATTGAATTCCATCAAAAGGTTGCCGAGAAACAGCATAGAAATAAAATTGAGGACAAAAATTCAAAGGACAATAACTCTAAGGTAAACTAGAGCTGTCACTGAATGTGACTTAATACCCCCGCTAGCGCTTTGACAGAAACAGGCAATTTAACAAAAAATTTTCTAAGTTCAAGGGGAGATTACCCTTGAATGATAGGGAGTAGATGATTGAAAACTGCGTCTTGCACAACTTCAGCATAAGATCAATGTATCAACAAACTTTCAATACAATAGCAGCAAAACTGTAGAAGGAGTTCGCGACACAAAATTACTAGTATTTTGTACACAGACACACACACGGATGGACGGACACACGGACAGACAGGCTGATTCCAGTATACCCCCGAAACATTCGTTTTGCGGGGGTATAATTAGTTAACAAGAAATCGGTGACAATATGTGTGTGTCCTTCAAGAAGCTTCCTAGGAAGTTGTGTTGAATTCTATCCCATGGTTACTGAGAAATAGTACAGAAATGTAATTGGGGACATAAAATTCAAAGGGCCATAGCTCAAAGGAAAATCACTGAACAAGAACATGCTGACAATATGCCCATGTCTTCCATGAAGCTTCTTATGAAGTTTTGTTGAATTCTATAAATGCAAAATTAACATGTCTATCTACCCGATAACCTTCATTTCTCCATGTTTTTCGCAATATTGAACAGTATAATGTTCTAGATGCATTCATATTTGAACACTCCTTGTATAACATCAAAACAATGTTGATTGACTGATTGATTGTATGGTGTATTACGCTGTTTTCAACATTATTTCAGTTATATCGCAGCGGCCAGTGCACCTATCAGTGCTTTCCTGGAGTTTCTTTTACCAGTGCTCTGCACAATATTCTTTCCAAACCACTGGCTGCTTTCCCACATAACCATCGTAGAAACCACAGTCAGTGGTGAGAGATGAATGAATTCAGTTGCAATGACTATCATCAGTCTTCGGAAAGAGATTGGCCGAGATAGGGATCAAACCAGTGACCCCCTGTTCTCAAGTCCTGTACACTACCAAATGAGCTACCAGGGCTTGGCTCCATCAAAACAAGTTTATGATAGGAAAAGGGTTTTAATTATCTCCCAGCAGGTAGGTTAAGGCACCCTGCTACTTATTGGTAACAATGTTACTGTCTGCTATCTGTTCCTTGTCACAACACCAGAAATATGAAAGCACAAACTCTCCTGAAAGTATCTTAACACTTAGGCTGCTTAGCACCACTTTATTGGCTTTTGCAGACATTGTAGATTAAGATCAGACTGCACAAAACATGCAGTCTGATCTTTGATCTACACCGTCTGCTTTGCTGAGACATTCTGGGCAAAAAAACCTTAAAATCACAATTTTTTTGGGTTTTATTTCTAGAATGAAAATGGCTTATTCTGCACTTTAAGGGTTACATCTTTTTCCGGAAAACAAAACTTTTAGACTTTTCCAAATTATGAGCATTTGCCAACAACAATTAAATGTCTCAAATGATGTGAATTGTGCTTGAAAGGGTGGTAAATATTGTGACATAAGGAGAAGATGCCGATTGCCTGCATTTGTCTCCATTCCTCACATTGATTTCCAATGTAAATTTTCACATGCTCATAAACAAAGGGGTTATTTTGTACAGGGATAATTGGCTCTTCAAGGAACAGGCTGTTCTGACCAAATAGCTTGATAAAATACTTACCCAGATCAATTAGAATGGTTTCAGTATCTGAGATAGCACTTCATTAACGCTTTAACCCATTACCGCACAATACTGACTTTATTACGACCCTCAGGAAGAAGCCTGTTGAAAATATTGTGGGAAAAGGAGAAAATGCTGACAATCAGCGTTTTCTCCTGTTTCCACAATATTTATAACTCTTGAACTGTTTACCAAACAATCCCGAGTTTCAATGACCCTGAGGAAGAAAGCTTTTGAAACTATTATGGGAAATAGAAGCCTGTTGAAAATATGGTGGGAAAAGGAGAAAATGCTGATAACCAGCATTAATTCTTCTCCTTTTCTCACAATATTTTTTACTCTTTAACCCTTTACCAAACAATCCCGAGTTTTAATGACCTTGAGAAAGATAGCTTTTGAAAACATTGTAGGAAAAAGAGAAAATGTTGGTACACCAGCATTTTTTCCTTTTCCCACAATGTGTTCTTAGTGACCCTTTCTCAAACAACTTTTCCCTTCTGAGCAACAGTTAGTTTGTCACCCGCAAATACTTTCGATTGGGACAAGTCTAAAATTTTGTCATGTGGTACAGAGTTAAGGGAAGAAACCTGTTGAAAATATTGTGGGAAAAGGAGAAAATGCTGGTAAGCAGCATTTTCTCCTTTTCCCACACTATTTTTCACTCTAATCATTTAAGCTACATTTAATATGTCATCTGCAAGAACTTTCAGTTTCCACAAGTCTATTTTTTTGTTCTTTGGTAAGGAGTTAAGTCTCCTTCACAATTTTACTAGCCTTACTTGCTGTGCAGATTGAGATCAAATAGCACAAAATGTGCAGTCTGATCTTTGACTTACAATGTTACTTTAAAAGATAAGAGCCTTGATATTGTAAATCATTTCAGTCTTATAATTTCTATATTGAAAATATCTTTAAGCTTTGTTCTGCACTCTAGTGGTTAACATTTTGACTGCCAGGCAGTAACAAAATGGCTATTGCAGACAATAAAGATCAAGATCTAATAGCACAAAACATGTAGCCTGATCTTGAATCTACACTGTCCGACATGGTGTGACTCCTTCAAGTGAAATGAAGTATAAAATTATCATACCCGGGTTTGTGTAATTCGTTGGAAAACCCTTCTAGAATAAAATCTCCCGAAAGGCAGAGAGACCAAAATGTTGCAATTTTGAGGCTGTTTTTGGCCAAAGTATCTAAAAAAAATACACAAGAGAATAGATTCACAACCTAAGCATTTTCTGTGCAGTCTGATCTTGATCAATATTGCCACCAAAGAAGTTGATCTGCTCTAAATACTAGGGATAATCCCTACCCTACAACAATCTAAATGTATGCATTTGGCACACTACACTGGCAGATTAAATGTGGACAAATTGTGGATTTGTCTTTTTGAGAGGATCAAAATCAATTTTGGGATAATGAAAGAATGGAAAGGAGAAAATAATGGCTACAAGTCTTCTCTCCTTTTCCACAATGTTTGAAAAACCTTCAGCCTTTGTGCAGTCTGATCTTGATCTACACTAGCTGTAAATGCAACTATAGTTGTGAAAGGCCCTTGAAGGGGTTAATTAATTTAATTCTGCAGATGTTCCATATGATGAATGAAGTCTAAAAACTTGGCCAAAAATAAGTTTTCTTTGGAAGCTAATGGGTATACTATGATCCGATTTCAATAAATCATTCAACCAACTTCTTCCTTGATACATGCTAAGCTGGTGAATATTGACTGTATTGGAGTTTAATGCCGTTTTAACAGCTTAGGTCATATCATTGCAGTCAGTGCATGTACCCATGTGTTTCCTGGCTTTCTCACACCAGTACTGACATAACTTTCCTTCCAAGTTACTGACTACTTTTCTCACAGGCATCTGAGGTGAGAGGTGAAAAATCACAGGAAAGAAAGAATCAATCAAGCTCACAACCACCAGGTCACGTGTCGGATACGCTAACCAATGAACTGCCCAGCCATGCGGCTAGTGAATAAATGACATGGGCATGTCTGCTTGGATTGATGTTTAAGGCCATTTTCAACATTATTTCAGTTATATCGCAGCGGCCAGTGCACCTCATAATCCATGCTTTCCTGGAATTTCTTTTACTAGTACTCTGATATATCCGTTCCAAGCCTGCTTTCCCACTTAGCCATCACCGAAACAATTGCCAAAACAATGGCCAGCGATGAGAGAGGATGGAATCCTGTCTCAATGGCTATCATCAATCCTGGGAAAGAAATTAGATAAGCTGGGGATTGAACCAGCGACCCCATGTTCTCAAGTTCTGTATGCTACTGACTCAACTGCCAGAGCTTGGCATATCTACTTGGAAGACAAATGCATGATAAAATAAACTTCTCAAAATATGAAGGCCAACTCCTTCAATGTTTATCAAACAATCCCAAGTTTCAATGACCCTGAAATAGAAAGCTTTAGAAAACAATGTGGGAACAGGACAAAATGCTGGTCACCCTCAATATTTTTCCTAAGGCGTAGCTGAATATACTAGCTTTGGACCTACTTTTTGGTACTGATAACAAATGAATAAATAGAAATTTGTGATTGGTCAAAAGTGTTGACAAGTTTATTTTAAGGGGTCCCTGCCTATTTGCTGGCAAATTTATCCAGTCTATCTTTTTTTTTTTAAATATTTCTTGTTACTCTTTCAAAGGCAAATTCCATGATTTGAGCAACAAATAATGTCCTCTGCAAATAAAATATTTCTTGTTACTCTTTCAGAGGCAAAATTCCATCATTTGAGCAACAGAAAATATGTCCTCTTCGAATGCTTTGAATTTGATCAAGTTTACAATTTTGTCCTCGAGTAATGACTTAATCCTGTACCACACAATCCCGAGTTTTAAGGACCCTGAGGAAGAAGCCTTAAACATTGTGGGAAAAAGGAGAAAATGCTGGTAACCAGCATTTTCTCCTTTTCCCACAATGTTTTCTACCCTCCCAGAGATGACTTTCACCGAGCCCCGGTAGCTCAGTCGATAGCATGCAGGACTTGAGAACAGGGGGTTGTGGGTTGGATCCCTAGCTCGGCCAATTTCTTTCCAAGGGTTGATGATAGTCATTGCTACAGGATTCATTCCTCTTCCACCGCTGACCATTGCTTAGACGATGGTTATGTGGGAAAGCAGCCAGTGGCTTGGAAAGGAAATTGTGCAGAGTACTGGTAAAAGAGACTCAAGGAAAGCATGGACAGGTGCACTGGCCGCCGCGATATGACTGAAATAATGTCGAAAACGGCGTTAAACACCATACAATCAATCAATCAATCAATCAGAGATGACTTTCTATTTTTGAGTCTCATTTATTTTGTCTTCTGCAAGGGCTTTCAATTTGGACAAGTCTAAAATTTTGTCCTCTGATAGAGAGTTAATAGGAGCAATATCACAACAACAGGAAAGACCAGACAAGATCACAAAATTTGACATATATATCCCTCATTAATCATCTGCCATATTGAAACCCATTCCAGGACAGTATACAAGTGTACTTTTACCAAACTGTCTCACATTTTAACAACTCTAGGAAAAGAAGGCTTCTGGAGGATTACCAGGATGTGGAACAGAATGCTGACCACAGTGTGACTGAATCTGGATAATCAATTTCATGGATATGTAGTTTAACTCTTTACCAAAGGACAAAACTTTGGACATCTCCAAACTGAAAGGATTTGCACATAACATTTTCAATGTGGCTCAAATAGTGCAAATTTTTCTTTGATTGGGTAGAAAACATTGTGGGAAAAGGAGGAAATGCTGGTTACCAGCATTTTCTCCTTTTCCCACAATATTTTCAAAAGGCTTCTTTCCCAGGGTCGTTAAAAGGCCGGCATTGTGCCATAAAGGGTGAAGCAAATGCACTCCTCTTTACTGAGAAAATCTATTTCATTTTTGAGGGCTCACAGGGTTACCACTTAGACTGGTATCAGTCCGTTAAATAGAACATTTTCATTAAAACAAAATCATGAACTTGAAGTAAAACTGCAAAACAAATACTCTGTGTTCTCAATGTTCTGAATGTCTGATTTAACTGTATTTCAGAAGAAGGGCAAATAACAACACATACTTCTGTGAGTTTGATGTAGTTGTGTACCTTGTTTATTAGAATGACTTAAATGCAGGGCCTGAATGCAAGGCTAGGTTACCACTATGTGAACAGAATGCTGACCATAGTGTGGCTAAATCTGGATATTCCATTTCATGGAAATGCAGTTTAATCATGCCTCTGAGAAAGTACTCTCATGACTTTGATCCATGTTTGGCTCCCTGCAGTTATCAAACTGGTCTTCTGTTTAAATCTTTACCACACAATCCCTAGTTTTAACAACCCTGAGGCAATAGCCTTTTGACAACCTTGAGGGAAAAGGGTGAAAAGCTTCTAGTAAAAGTATCTCTTTACTGAGAAAATCTGTTTCATTTTTCAGGGTTGAAAGGGTTATTAGCATGCCAACAGAATGCTGACCATAGTGAGGCTGATTCTGGATTATCAATTTCATGAAAATGCAGTGTAATCATGCCTATGTGAATGTACTTGTATGACTTTGATTCATGTTTGGCTCCCTGCAGATATCAAACTGGCCTTGCACTCAGCTCTTTACCACAAAAATCCTTAGTTATGACGACCCTGAGGAAATAGCCGTCTGAAAACCTTGTGGGAAAAGGAGGAAATGCTGGTAAACAGCATTATCTCCTTTTCCTGCAAGCTTTTCTACACTTTCAAAGACAATTACCATACATAGTTTGTTGTCTGCAAGTGCTTTCAATTTGTTACGTCTTAAATTTCATTGTTTGATAAAAAGTTACAGATCAATCCGTTACCTCTATACTAAATGACAAAATTTTAGACTTGTTGAAATTGAAACCATTTGCAGATGACAAATTAAATGAGCTGCAAATGCTATTTTTTTCAAATTAAAGGGAAGAGAACATTGTGGAAAAACGAGAAAGTGCTGGTAACCAGCTTTTTCTCTTTCTCCCATTGTTTTCAAAAACCTTCTTCCTTTGGGTTGTTAAAACTCAGAATCGTATGGTACAGGGTTAATCATGCCCCTGAGAAAGTATTTGCATGACTTTGATTCATGTTTGGCTCCCTGCAGTTATCAAACTGGCCTTCTGCTTAACTGAGTTTTTACCACACCATCCCCAGTTTTAAGGATCCTGAGAAAATAGCCTTGTGGGAAAAGGAGAAAATACTGGTAAACAGGATCGTGTGGTAAAGGGTTCATCATGCCCCTGAGAAAGTACTTGCATGACTTTGATTCATGTTTGGCTCCCTGCAATTATCAAACTGGCCTAATGCTAAAGATTAATCTATCACTAGACAACTGATTTTAGATTCATAGATATTGAAAGCATTTGCAGACAATAAATTAACAGTAGCTCAGCTGATGGGATACTTCTCTAAAAAGGTAGAAAACATTGTGGGAAAATGAGAAAAATGCTGGTTACCAGCATTTTCTCTTATTCCCATAATACTATCAAAAGCCCTCTTAGTCAATGTCAAAAAAGCACAGGATTTCTAGGTAAAGACTTAAAGGCTTCCTTCAGATTTAATCCAATCTCATACATACAAGCCTCTATAATGCAGTTCTGTTGCAGACAATTTATCGTAAGAAATAAAAGCTTTCCATAATATTTTTTAACTGTTCTCACTTATTCTTCAAACAGACTTGCCGACACTATGCCAGTGACCTGCCTAACAATGGCATATAAAGCTACAGGTTCACTCATCTACCCACTTCTAAAATCAAAAGGTGACTAAACCCTTTTCTAGAATGGCAAAGTTTTAACCCTTTACCAAACAATCCCTGGTTTTTACGACCCTGAGATAGAAGCCTTTTGAAAACATTGTGGGAAAAGGAGAAAATGCTGGTTACCAGCATTTTCTCCTTTTCCCACAATGTTTTCTACCCTGCTGGAAACAAATTTCAATTTTTGAGTTACATTTATTTTGTCGTCTGCAAATGCTTTCAATTTGGACTAGTCTAAAATTTTGTTTTTTTGGTAAAGAGTTAAACTTGTCTATATTGAGAGTAAATGCAGCCGAGAAATTCAAAGTGACTCAGGTGATCGGATAGCATTTCTCTTTGAAAGAAATTTTGTCATATAATCCTGAATAATTTTACAACAACATGCATTCTGGGATGAAGTTTCTTTTACAACTCGAGCCCATAGATGTTGACCATTATTAGCAGCTGTTTCAGAGAAAACAGAGCCTCGGTGCTCATCCTTTCAATGTCATAGGAAAGTCCTTTTGTTTTGAATGTCATTATAGATCCATATCAGACTTTCCAGGTAAATTACCAACATATTATTCTCCTTTTTTTGCAATGCTTTCACAATCTATTTTCCAAGAGGTTGTAAAAACTTGGGATTGTGTGGTAAAGGGTTGACAGGAAGGCCCTTCCAAATTATTACAGAAAACATAAAATCTGATATCAACAATAATTATCTTGTTAACATGATGCAACAATTTACCAATTAACCAATTCCTGTTTCTGAGAATGATAAACTTTGATGGTAGTACCATCCAGGGTACTCAAATTGTGCTTGCATAAGACAGGTGATGACTTGAAAATACATTCTATCCTGTGCTTTAAGCAAGTTTTAACCCACCTTATCTCTAATTTAAAGAACTATAATCATTCTTGTATCTTCATGCCAAATGTTGCCCCTGACAGTTTCAAAGTTGCATAGATTACAACAGATAGAAAATGCATTGCATTTGCTGGGGGGCCATCAAAGAAATCATAGTTGTGGTTTCTGTTTTTAAATCGAAGATTTCAGATTCACGTACATACTACCCTCTCAATATCACATGATAATTATGCAGTGTATAACATGACTATATTTGACCTTCGTCTTGTGTGCAATGAGCTAAACGAAGAAAATGGATGCTAAAAAACATGGAAGAACTGAACTATATGCAATTTACATTATATCCGACTCTTGATGGAATCCAGCGATAAATTTCCATGACACCCCGCCATTGTTTTTATCTTCAACTATTTTCTACTCACCAAGATTCAATCCTTTGGACAAATCCTTGGACTTTCTTTATCCCATACGCTATCGGTAATTTACCCATGTTTACAGGACTGACTAAATTCTGAACCAGTCTATCAAATTTTAACAGAGTTTTTTCTCTCTCAGACTTTAAGTATGTATCTTTAAGTCTCTCCCAGTGGACAAAACTTTGTACTTGTTAAAATTCAAAGTAATTGCAAACAACATAACTACTAAATGTGGCTTAAATTATGGCTTAAGTTATGGGTTTTGCTCTTGATAATGTAGGAAACACTGTCGGAAAAGGAGAAAATTCTGGTTACTGACATTTTCTCCTTTTCCAACAATTTTTTCAAAAGCCTTCTTCCCAAGGTTTACTAAAACTAAAGATTATTTGGTGAAAGGGTTCATGCAGGTATATTTCTAACTCTACCTGCCACTGGTTGCTCATAAAGGCAACGCCCCCTTAAAGGTAGTTAGGTATGTTACAGGGCCAGATGCTTAAGATAAAGGACTTAACACATCCTAAATTATCCCTGGTTCTCTAACATGCTCAGGGTATAGCACCTTCACAAAGGACCTAGATTTAACATCCCAACTAAAAGACTATCAATAATTTTTTGTTAGCCAGCTGTGGGAGTCAAACCAACATCCTCCAGCATCCCCAGAAATCAAAATTTCACGATAAACCCTTTACCACACAATCCCAAGTTTTAACAACCCTGAGAAAGAAGGCTTTTGAAAACATGGGAAAAGGAGAAAATGCTGGTTAACAGCATTTTATCCTTTTCCCACAATATTTTCAAAAGGCTTCTTCTTCAGGGTCGTTAAAACAAGTGATTGTTTAGTAAATGGTTAAAGATGTCAATTTCAGTTTTTTGGGGGTTGCCCTGACACCAATTGATCACGACTGAAAGCTGACTCCTTGTTTCCTACATAATTGGAAATTTTTGGAACTTAATTAACCCTATCCAAAGTAATGTAGTGTACTAAAGACCCTGAGAGACAGCTTTGGAAAACGTTGTTGGAAAAGGAGAAATGCTGGTAACCAGCATTTTCTCCTTTCCCTACATTGTTTTCTTCTCTTTAAAAGACAAACACCATCATTGAGCCTCACACGATGAGTAATCTGCAAATGATTTCAATTTGGTTAACCCTTTACCACAACTTTTGAAAACATGGTGGGCAAAGCTGGTAACCAGTACTTTCTGCCTTTCCAACCATGCTTTTCTACCCTTTCAGAGACAAATTTTATCATTCTAGAATATCTACTTTGTCTTCTGCAGTTACTTTAACCCTTTACCACACAATCCCGACTTTTAACGACCCCAGGAAAATAGCCTTTTGAAAACATTATGGGAAAAGGAGAAAATGCTGGTAACCAGCATTTTCTCCTTTTCCCACAATGTTTTCTACCCTATCAAAGCAAAATTGCACCATTTGAGCCTCGTTGAAATTGTCTTCTGCAAATGCTTTCAATTTGGACAAGGCTAAAATTTTGTCGTCTGATAAAGGGTTAAATTTGGACCAGTCTAAAATTAGACGCCTGATTAGGAGTCTTATCTCCTCTCCCTCTTTCTTTCCCCCATCCCACAAAGATCTTGCAAGGGGTACTTGAATTGGGCAAAGGGCACTTTAACTCTGAAACAATCAACCATTATTGACAGGTGACTCTTGTTTCTCATAACTCAAAATTTCTGGAACTTGATTAACACATGCCAAAACTAACAATGAGAATTTCAAGCATCAGCAATGATTTACAGAAGAAAATTACCAGGTGATGAACGGCTCAAAATCTAAATGAGTAAATTCAAGGATTTTCACTCCTTAATGCTAAAGCCCCCGTCACACCAACCTAGTTCTTAGAATGTCTTACCCCATCCTAACAAAATCGTAACACAGGTTACAGTCAGGGTAGAAGATGTAATTGTAGACTTATGATGCCTGAAGCCCCCCGTTTCACCAAACTAGTTCTTAGAAAGTCCCTAGTAGAATCGAAGTACAGCAGTTCCGTTTGTAGTACATCCATCTAAATATGTTGTCACTCCAACTTATTACAGGACGAGACGGATGGCCAAAAATTGAGCAAGCTCAAAGGTCTGGAGCCCTTCACATCCCAGCCCTTCCATTAAGGTTCGTAAACAGATAGTAAAAGGTTGCTACTACGTCTACTCCATCCGAAGACAGTTTTAAGTCCATTTGGCAACAATTTTTGGAATGGAGTGAGAACAAATTTTTTGGTGTAACGGAGGTATTTCCATGGGCCCACACATTCGGCGCAAATACTGGTGTAGTAGAAAGCAGAATTAAGAGAGATTAGTATGAGCCGCAAGAACTTGTTTCTCAATCAATGTAAATTAAATTTGTTCAACTCTTTATCATACAAGGAAACATACGGCGCGAATACTGGTGTAGTAGAAAGTAGAATTGGAAGAGATTAGTATAAGTTGCAAGAACTTATTTCTCAATTGATGTATATTAAATATGTTTAACTCTTTATCACAAAACAAAAAGTGGACTTTTCCAAATTGAAAGCATTTGCTGACCACAATTTTAGTGTGGCTAAAATAGTGAGATCTGCATTTGAAAGGGTAGAAAACATTTAGGAAAAGGAGAAAATGCTGGTTACCATAATTTTTTCCTTTTCCCTAAATGTTTTCAAATGCCTCTTTCCTAAAGGGTTGTTAAAACTGAGGATTGTTCAGTAAAGAGTTAAACAAACAACAAAAAGATTTTTCCGATGACATTTTAAAAATTGGCTCAAATGATGGAACTTGTCTTTGGTATGATAAAAAATATTGTAGGGAAAGGAGAAAATGCTGGTTACCAGCATTTTCTACTTTTCCGACGATCTTTTTAAAAGGCTATTTCCTACAGTCATTAAAATTCAGGTTTGTGTAATAAAAGGTTAACTTTTTGGCTGACGACTGAATACTTTCTTTAACTTTTTCCTATGATGTCTAAAAGCAGAGTTCAACTGTGGCTAACCCTGTTCCAAACAATCCTGTGTTTTAATGATCCCAAAGAAAAAGGCTTTTGAAAATATTGTTAGGAAAAGGAGAAATTGCTGGTAAACAGCAATTTTTCCTTTTCTCACAATGTTTTTCAAAAAGTCTTCTTTCACCGGGGTCTTTAAAACTCTAGATTGTGAGGGAAAAGGTTTAAGATGCAATTATTGTAAAAGCTAGTTTTGTCAGAATAGCTGGCAAAAAAGCTGAGAGAGTAGATCCAAGCCTAGACTGCACAATCTGTTCAGTCCGATCTTGATCTACACTGTCTGCATAAAGCAATTAGACACAGGTTCAGCCCTACATAGCTTAATCCTTCTCCTGCTAAATGAAAGAAATGAAACTTTCAAGCCGATAGTAAAAACCAAAAATTTCCTTATTTCAAAGGTATTTTTGCAGTAAAGATATCTCCTTATCCAAAAGTCTAGATCCAAGATCAGAGTGCATTTTCTGTGCAGTCTGATCTTGATCTGCACTGTCCACAAAAGGTTGTTGAGTTGGGCTTAGCAGCCTTAGGGTTAATTATCAGAATCCATGACTTACCTCTCATACCAACCAATATCTTATAAGCTAACAACAAGAAAGATAATCAACATTTGTAACAATGAAACCAATAAACAAGAGTTATTTCCCTTTCACAAAACAAATCTTAAATCCACCAATAATACACGCTATGTTGAATTCAACAGCTTTTACTAAAACTGTAGATTGAAATCAGATGAGATTGACTTTGGAATCCACACAGACTGTTGAATACATGAACTCTCACCAAAAACTGCAACATTTGATTCTTCTTGAATGAAATTTGATTGAATCTTAACCCTTTACCACACAATGCTGAGTTTAACACAAACCTGAAGAAGGCTTTTGAAAACAATTGTGGGAAAAGGAGAAAATGCTGGTAACCAGCATTTTCTCCTTTTCACACAATGTTTTCTACCCTATCATAAACAAATATCATTTTTTGAGTCACAATTGTTTTGTTGTCTGTGAATGCTTTGAATTTGGACATGTCTAACATTTTGATGTTCTGCACAGGGTTAACAAAACTTTTGACTTGTCCAAATTCAAAGAACTTGTAGACAACGTTATTAAATATAGTTCACATCGCCAAATTTTGTCTTTGATAGGATGGCAAACAACATGGGAAAAGGAGAAAATGCTGTTAAGTCCTAACAATTGATAAACTGTTAAATAATGTTTTACATCACTTTTTACAAAAGATCATATGAGCATGAATATGCACCTTTGTCTTGCAACGGTCGCTTTCAGTTGCTTTTGTAAACCTACTTAAGATGTGAAAGCTTTTTGTGATACATTGCAAGAGTAGCTTTTTGTCCCAATTACTCCAAATGAGATAACAGCTTAATACACCGTCTTTACTTGTAACATCTTTTGGCTCTAAAAGTTCCATTTATTGGTCACATGATTTTTATGTACAAGAGTCAGCCCACCTGATTATCTCGGATAAAAAGGTTAACAACAAGACAAAATGTGACAGAAAGAAATTGGAAGAGCGAGAATTAGATCAAATAATCAATAGGAACATCATCATTGTGATGGGAGACCAACCCCAAAAAAAAACAATATGACAGTCTTCTTTGTTATAAACTCTTTGTATACTTAACTCTTAGGCTGCCAAATGCAACTCAGGGTGCTAATGAGGACAGGGTAGATCAAGATCAGACTGCACAAAATGTGTAGTCTGATCTTGGATCTACTCTGTCCGATACAGTATTTTTCTTTCCAGTGAAATCAACTTTGAAATAGCAACACTTGGGTAATCACTGTTGATTAGAATTGTTTGTTTCATTTATTTAGCAGTTTAATTAGGTTTTAATTCTCTCAACCAAGACAAAAGTCTTAATTTCCCAAAATTAAAAGCACTTCCAGACAACAAAGTAAATGTCGCAAAAATAATGGGATTTGTATGTGATAGATTAGAAAATATTGTGGGAAAAGGAGAAAATGCTGGTTAGCAGCATTTTCTCCTTTTCCCACAAAGTATTCAAAAGCTTTCTTTCTCAAGGTCATTTAAAAACAAGGGATTGTGTGATAAAGGAATAACTGTCTACCAAGACAAAATTCTTGACTTCCAAAATTGAAAGAAGACAGTTTAGTTTAACCCTTTACCACACAATGACGCCTTTTAACGCCCCTGAAGAAGAGGCCTTTTGAAAACATTGTGGGAAAAGGAGAAAATGCTGGTAACCAGCATTTTCTCCTTTTCCCACAAAGTTTTCTACCCTATCAAAGAAAAGTTGCGTCATTTGAGCCCCTATGAAATTGTCGTCTGCAAATGCTTTCAATTTGGATCGGTCTTAAATTTTGCTGTGTGGTAAAGGGTTAAACACATTTATTTTACATCAATTGAGAAACAACATCTTGCAACTTCTACAAATCTCTCGATTCTGCTTCCTGGGAATTCTACCAGTACTCATGCCAAATGTGTGGGTCAATGAATAGTCCAAAAGTTGACACCCATCCCGGGTATGGAACTCGGGACCTTATGTTTACAAGGCTGATGCTCTACCTCACAATCAAAGACACCACAGAAGTTGCAGATAACAAATAACATGCAGTTCAGGGACCCTTTTTATTGTAAAAGTGGATATTATGGTAGGTCTAAAACTCTTGACTAAACAACAAAATTTCAGACTCGTCAAACTGAAAGCATTTTCAGACAACAGATTAAATGTGACTCAAATGATGGAACATGTGTCTGAAAGAGTAGAAAACATTGTGGGAAAAGGAGAAAATGCTACTTACCAGCATTTTCTCCTTTTCCCACAATATTTTCAAAAGTTTTATTGCTCAGGGTCGTTAAAATTCAGGATTGTGTGATAAAATGTTACGTGAGCTAGAAGTTTGAATTTGCCAGCATTGTTCAAGAGATGTATTGGTTGTAAGAACTAACTTGGCAGGGCCGAGCTATGTTACAGTTCACTGTATTTTAGATTGAGGTAAAATAGGTAATTGGGAAATCATTGCGAGTAGCCATATGAAATGCAATATAAAAAGAAAGAAAGCAAGAATTAATGGATATGAAGCACCTTTTTTCACAATGTTTTCGGACGGTAAAAGTCTATGCATTTCATGTGTCAATAGAGCAAAGGATCAATAAAGTGCTGTTATGATGCATGACCTTTTTTTTGTGTTTATGTACATTTTACAACCAGCAGTTTCAAACTGGCTTGAGGCCACTAAAATGAAAAATAAACTAGTCGACTTATGCCAAAGGTTAGCCATACCCCACCAGGTCAATTCTTACAGCCTACATGAAACCACAAGCACTCTCTGAGTCAAGTATTGTGACAATTTTGTTCAAGTACCATGACGTTTTTGCCACCATAAAACACATTACAGGCCAAATAAATCAATAGGTTTATCACACCAGAGAGATGGGAAGAGCTCCTTTTATTGCTCTGGGAAAATTTAATTTTCTTCCAGCTCTGCTACAGTAACCGTAGGAACAGATTTCACAAGGCCCAGTTTAAGCCCTTACGAAACAGACAATACAAACAGTAACTGTTGCTCTGGGAAAATCTAATTTTCTTCCAGCTTGATTGTGTAGTGTGAATACCATTTTCAAAATTATTTCAGCTGTATCACAGTTGCCAGTGCACCTATCAATGCTTTCCTAGAGTTTCTTTTACCAGCACTCTGCACAATATTGTTTCCAAGCCACTGGCTGCTTTTCCACATAACCACTGTCAGAACAATATTCAGCAGTAAGAGAGGAATGAATCCTGTTGCAATGACTATCATCAATCCTCGGAAAGAAATTGGCCGAACTGGGGATAAAACCAGCAACACTATGTTCTCAAGTCCTGTATGCTACCAACTGACCTACGCAGCTTGTTTCACAAGGCCCAGTTCAAGCCCTTACTAAACAGACAATACAAACACTGTTGCTCTGGGTAAAATTAACCTTTAAAACGCCTATTATGACTTCAATTGCCTTTGTGACCAGTGCAGATCAAGATCAGGCTGCACAAAACATGCAGCTGATCTTTGACCTACACTGTCCACTTTGCTGTAACATTACAGACAAAAACGAACATGAAATTGCGATCATTTTGGGCCCTATTTCTAGGATGAAAATGTCTCATAGGTTTATTCGGCACTCTAAGGGTTAATTCTGCCACTGTTACATTCGAAGAGATTTCACGTGGCCTAATTTCAAGCCCTTACTTTCTGGAAACTACAAATATGACCATGCTGGTGGACTACAGAGATATTATTTTCGACAAAATTTAATCTCTACCACACGACAAAAATGTAGCCTTGGCCAAATTAAAAGCATTTTGCAAACAAAAATTCAAATGTGGCTTAAGTGATAGAATTTGTCTTTGATACAATAGAATACATTGAGGGAAAATAATAAAATGCTGGTTAAGAGGATTTTCTCCTTTTTCCCACAATGTTTTCAAAAGGCTTCTTTCCCAGGGTCATTAAATCTTGGGATTGTGCGGTAAAGAGTTAAGACCTCTCCTTGCTCAAGAGAGAATCTAAAATGGCTCTAATGATGAGATTCTTCTTTGAAGAAAAAAGGTCTTCTTCAACTTTTAAGTTTCAACAACCCTGTGGAAATAGCCTTTTGAAAACATGGTGGGAAAAGGAGAAAATGCTGGTAACCAGCATTTTCTCCTTTTCTCACCATGTTTTCCACCCTACCAAAGACATTTTCAATGATTACAGCCACATTTTATTTGTCATCTGCAAATGCTTTCAATTTGGACAAGAGCAAAATTTTCTTATCTGTTAACCCTTTACCACACAATCACGACGTTTAACAACCCTGAAGAAGGCTTTTGAAAACATTGTGGGAAAAAGGAGAAAATCCTGGTTACCAGGATTTTCTCCTTTTCCCACAATGTTTTTTTACCCCCTCAGAAAACTTTACCTTGTTTGCACTTATTTAAAATTTGCCATCTCTTGATGCTTCTAATTCAGAATACATGTAGTCCATAACTTATTGTTTGGTAAAGGGTTAAAGAACTTGTAAGTCGAAAATGGAGGCTTCCACCAAGAAGTTGACTCAAAAATTACAGACACAATGGACTGGCGGAAAAAGATAATGGAATATAGAACCCAAGGCATTGTTAGGAACTCCATTACAAAAGCTAATGTTGGTCGTAATCCCAATGGACTAGCTCTGTCTCACCCCATCAGTGTCGGAATCATGTACGCTGATCTATTGAAAATCCTCACACTTTCATGCATTTCGAGGGGTGAATTCGGAACTATTTCATATCTGTTTTTGAAAATTTTACAGGAGACGGAAAAATTGATTGATTAAAAACCGTTTTCAACATTATTTCAGTTTTATCATGGCAGCCAGTGCACTTATCCCTGCTTTCCTGGAGTTTCTTTTACCAGTACTCTGCACAATATTTTTTCCAAACCACTTGCTGCTTTCCCACACAGTCATTGGGGAACAACACAACAACTATTTTGCTGTAGTTTCTTTTACCAGTACTCCACAAAATATTCTTTCCAAGACACATAACCATCAAAACGTAAATTGTCAAAACAATGGTCAGTGACAGGAATGAATCCAGTCACCATGACTATCACCAATCCTTGGAAGAGCTGGGAATCAAACCAGTGAACCCCTGTTCCCAAGTTCTGTATGCTACGGACGGAGCTACCAGGGATCGGAAGAGGGGAAAAAACCCTCTCATTTCTGTGAAAGGCACTGTTAGATCGTCTTGTTTAGGTATGTTGTGCTGAATTGCGTGAGTGAATTCAACACAACACATCTGAACGAAACGCTTTTTCACAGAAAGGAAAAGATTTTTCCCTCTCCTGTTAGGGCTCCTGTGTGGCTCAGTGGTAAAGTGTAGGACTTGTGACCTGGAGGCCCAGGGTTGGAGCCTCACTCGATCCACTGGGTCCTTCCTGGGAGTGTCCTTGGGCATGACACTTCAGAGCCCTAGAATAGTCCTGGTGAGACCCAGGAAATACATGAATATACGAGCTGTTGCCATATCATGCTTGAAATAATGTTAAAAGTGGCATAAAACACTATTCAATCAATTAATCAATCAATCAATCAACACAACATATCTGAAAAAGAACAATGCTTTTTCATAAGAATGAGAAAATTTTTCCCTCTCTTGTGAAATTTTCTAATAGGCAGATGGAATAGTTTTGCATTCACCTCTCAATTTGCTCTTTCTCCTGTGGCAACTCTAAAAGACTCTTAATCTGACTGTGTCTGATTGGTTACCAAGTCTTCTCCTTTGACCATGATGTTTTCAAAAACCTACTTCTTTAAGGTTGTGAAAATAGAAAATCATTTGGTATTATATAAGTTTGTTACACATCCTGTCCAAAACAACCGTGGCAGAGCAATATTTGGGCTGTTTAACCTCTGTGAAAAAGTTAAAAATTCATAATATCAACACTTTAACTCTTTCCCAAACGACAAAATTATAGACTAGTCCAAGTTGAAAGCATTTTCAGAGGACAAAATAAATATGGCTCAAAAATTAAAATTTGTTTTGGGAAGGGAAGAAAACATTCTGGGAAAAGGAGAAAATGCTGGTTACCAGCATTTTCTCCTTTTTCTACAATGTTTTCTAAGGGCTTCTTTCTCAGGGTCGTTAAAAGTCGGGATTGTGTGGTAAAGGGTTAAACCTATACAAGATGATAGAATATTGGACTTGTCCAAGTTGAAAGCATTTGCAAGCCACATATTGAGTTGCTCATTTGGTAAGATTCCTCTTTAAATGGTAGAAAACATTGTGGAAAAAGAAGAAAATGCTGCTTAGCAGCATTTTTTCCTTTTCCCACAATGTTTCAACCCATCTTTTCTAGAGTTGTTAAAACTCAGAATTGTTTGTTAAAGGGTCAGGAATAACAACAGTATTGATGGATTGCTGAATTTGGCCAGAAACCGAAAAGCAGAAATAATTTGATATTATGTTGTACAGCATGACGCTACCAGGCTGGATGATATTGAAGGGGACAGAACAATTTTGTACAAAGCTATTGAATAAAGATTAAAGCCCTGTAACCTTCCAATCGCATTTAACCCTTTACCAAACAGTATAATCTAAGACCGGTCCAAATTCAAAGCGTTTGCGGACGACAAAATAAATATGGCTCAAAAGTTAAAATTTATTTTGGGAAGGGTAGAAAATATTGTGGGAGAAGGAGAAAATGCTGCTTACCAGCATTTTCTCCTTTTCCCACAATATTTTCAAAAGGCTTCTCTTTCAAGGTCGTGAAAAGTCGGGATTGTGTGGTAAAGGGTTAACCCAATACCACACAATTCAATGTTTTAATGACCCTGAGAAAGGAGCATTTTGAAAACCACATGGAAAATGGAGAAAATGCAGGTAACCAGCATTTTCTTCTTTTCCCACAAAGTTTTCAATCTTCTCAAAGACAAATCCCTATTCTTTTAGCCACATTTATCAAATGCAACTGCTTACACATTTAACAAGTCTAAAATTTTGACATATTATCTAGAGTTAGACTTTACCCAATGCGAAACTTTAGTTGATTGATTGAATTGTGTTTTGCACCACTTTTAACAATATTTCAGTCGTATCGCGGTGACAGCTCACATATTCATGTATTTTCTGGGTTTCACCAAAACTAGACTATGGCTCTGAAGTGCCTGACGCTCCCATGAAAATCCGAGTGGGTCCACTGAGGCTTGAAGCCTGGGCCTCCAGGTCGCACGTCCTACACTTTTAAAATGACCCACATAGGACCCAAATTGATCAATTGAATCATGCTTTTAAACCACCTTCAACATTATCTTGGTCATATCATGACGATAGCTCACTCATTCAATTTTGTCTTCAGTTTCACTGGTAATAGGCTGGGGTTCATGGACACTCCAAAGAAAAAGCCAGTGTTTGAGATCTATCACCATGCCAAGTTCAGTAACCTTGCTTACAGATTGTAAAGTCATTGAAAAACTAGAACTGTCGCAAAGCGACAAATAACCCCACCAGCACCTTGTCACTGAAGCAGAACAATCAGAGAACAGAAATGATTTTTAAAACAAAGATCACCTGTGACCTTGACCTTTGACCCATGTGACAAAAAAACAATAGGGCATTTCCTTGGATCATGAGCAACACTTGTGTAAAATTTCAAGGTCCTTGGTCAAACAGCTACTGAGTTAGAGCACAGAAACAATTTTCAACCAAAGTTCACCAGTGACTTTGATCTTTGACCCTTGTGACCTAAAAACAATAGGGCACCTCCTTGGTTCATGAACAACACTTATATAAATTTTTAGGGTCCTAGGTCAAACAGTTTTTCAGTAAGTGCATGGAAACAAAGCAGACGGATTGATGGACAGATGGAGAGACGAATGGACAGATTTCATAGGTGGGTGAGTATAACTAAGTGAGGAAAAAACCCAAGGCCTCTGGATTATGAATCATGCACCTTCACTACATAGCCATTCAGGACCCCCCCCCCCCTCCCCCCCCACCCCCCCCCTCCCCCCGACAAGCAGGAGCGCAGACAAACTTGTTCTTGCTAAGTCTAAAAAATTAGCCTGTGCAACATCGGGTCAAAATATGCAGTAAATAACATCTCAACAAAGAACTGCAGAACTCTCCTCTCAAATCCCGATAAATCAGGAATTCCCAAACTGACAAAAAATGGCAGGTGGGTGCATTATCTCATATTTGACGGCAGTCTAACTCTTTCCATACCACAGACAATACCAGAAGCTTTTGTAGACAGTGTAGATCAAGATCAGACTGCAGGGAACATGCAGTCTGATCTCTGATCTACACTGTCCACTACTATATTCTAGATTATGACCAAACCATCTCTTGATCTTGCAGCAGAACTGTATTTGCAGCCTTTGAGAAAATGCAATTTATTTATTCAGTAATGTAAGCGATAAGTAAGAGCTTGTCAATAACATGTTGTCTCTCTCCTTAATTACGTCACAATCCAGTCTATAAGAGTAAATCAGGCAGTCACGTAACAAATTTTTTGGTCTCTCCAAATCAACAACTTTGTATTTTTGTACAAGTGCATACAGGGAATATAAAGAAATTTATTTTCTTTCCCTGGGTCCTGATATGGCAATGTAATCCAAAAAATCCAAGCATTTTCCCCTTTCTCCACAATGTGTTCCACTGTCCTAAAGAAGAATCTCATAATTTCAGTTACATTTGATTTGTATTCTATTCTTCCTTATAACCTTCTAGCATACAATCCAGTGTTTCAACGACCCTTGTGAAGGGGCCTTTTGAAAACATTCTGGGAAAAAGGCTTGTATGTATCAGAGTTTTAACGCTGTTTTAACAGCTTACGTCATATCACTGTAGTCAGTGCACCTATGCATGTGTTTCCTGGCTTTCTCACACCAGTACTCTGACTCAACTTTCTTTTTAAGTCCCTATGTTTCTCATATGCATCAGAGGTGAGAAGTGAAAAATTGCCGGAAAGAAAGTTTGCCTCAACCCGATATCAACTCGTGACCATGAGGTCACGAGTCAGATATGCTAACCACTGAGCTACACGGCCGGGCTGCTGGGAAAAGGAGACAGTGCTGGTAACCAGCATTTTCTCCTTATTTCATAATGTTTTCCACCCTTTTAAATATACATCCTTACAGCCATAGAGGCAAAACACTCTTAAAACATAATAGTGTGGAGAATGGTTCAGAATTCAGTCAACTGCTTAAACTTAGATAAACTACTGATATACAAGGGTTGTTCGATATGTAATGTGTATTGTACAATATCTCAAAAGCATTCGACTCAAATAGTGAAATGAACATTACATCCCTTCAAAGTATTCTCCGCGGTTTGAAATACATAATTTCAATCTCTGAATCCATTTCTGAAATGCGTCATGGTACGCTGATTTAGGTAGACCTCTGAGGCACTGACTGATGGCTGAGCCAAGGGCTTGTCGGGACTTGTAATGACGACCAGATAAGAACTTTTTAAGTTTTGGAAAAAGGAAAAAGTCGCATGGGGCTAGATCTGGAGAGTATGGTGGGTGTGGCAAGACGGTAACCTTCGCCGACTTCAAAAATTGCTTCACAAGCTCAGATGTATGTGATGGAGCATTATCATGAAGTAGACGAACATGCCTAAATCCTGACACAGGGCGTCGTTTAAGATATTTCTTGACCTTTTTTAGTAAACATCTCGGTAATACCGACCTGTAACACTTTTGCCCTTTGGCACCGGAATTTGTACGGCTATACCATCACATGAGAAGAATATGCAATAAAGAACCTTCTTTGTGCTTGTGCTTCTTTTGGCAACTATAGGCCTTCTACCGTGTTTAGTTAGCCATATTTTGTTTCCAATTTATCTTACTGGTTTGAAATAGTGAACCCATGTTTTGTCACCAGTAACAATGTTTGCAAATTGTCTTTGATTGAATTTGGGAAACGTTTTGAGCAATTGCTTAGCGGTTTGTACTCGTACCCGTTTTTGGTCATCTGTCAATATATGAGGTATCCATCTGGCAGAAATCTTTCGCACTTTCAAAATACGCTTCAAAATGAAATGCACCCGCGATAGCGATATGCCAACAGCGTTGGCAATATCAAGAATGGTGTATCTGCCATCACTTTCAATTATTTCCCTGACTTTTGAGACATTTGCCTTGCCTGTTAAAGTCACAGGTCAGCCAGATTTTGCTGCATCTTTGACGGACTCTGTGCCAGTCAGAAATTTCTTTCTCCAACTACGAACTGTCTCATAAGATACTTTATCAGACCCATAAACTTCCCCCAATTCAGTAAAAATCTGCATTACCGAATGAGCGAGTTTTGTGCGAACTTTTATATAAGCTCTAATTTCTTCAATATTCTTAATCCGTTTCCCAACCATTTTACAACAGTGGTCAACGACTAGCTCTATTGAAATGACTATAAGTTTAAAACTATGTGGAGCTGAAGGCTCGTGTTTATACCGTTGGAAAGGTATTGAATAGAGCTATTCAAGCGTATCATCATCCACGAAATCGTGCAAAGCGTTACCGCGCTGTGGTACAATACACATTACATATCGAACAGGTAGAGGGAAACTCAAGGGATTTGTCTTCAAAGTAAAACCAGAAATGACAACAGTGATTTCTTTATAGACCAGCAGAAAATGAAATGCATTTTCTATCAGTCGTAATCTATGATACCTTGCAACCGTCAGGGGTAATATTTGACGTGAAGATACAAAAATGATTATAGTTTCATGAAATAAAGATGAAACTGGTTTCACACTACCATCAGCTGTGCAACAATTAATTTGTTTTCAGTAAATTCTTTAGATTTGAACAGGTCTAAAACTTTGTCGCTTGGTAAGGAGTTAGTATAGACAAGACTTAGTCTAACCTTGCAATGTTTTCGGCAAGTAAACAGTTACCCTTCATGGCTGAAACCAATTGACATTCAGTCCTGTCATAAAAAATAATCCCAAGAAATGACGAAAGATGTCATATCTGCCATAAAAACCAAATATCATCGAAGACAGGGTATCAGATAAACTGCGAAAGTGTAATGGAACATGAATATGCATCAGCATTGACTATTCTATTCCTGCGGGAATCTAATGGAGACTATATGGCCATTATAACGTCTAAAATATTTGGGCGGCTTTCTCAGGAAAGCAGGCTTTAACTCTTTACCACACAACAACAGTTCAGCCTGGTCCACATTAATAGCATTTTGTAGACAACAAATTAAACATTATTCACAATGTGAAATTTGTCTTTCAATGGTTAGAAAATGTTGTGGGAAAAGGAGAAAATCTTGGTTACCAGCATTTTCTTCTTTTCCCACAATGTTTTCAAAAGCCCTCTTCCTAAGGGTCATTAAAAGTCTGATTGTCTTGTAAGACCAAACGGTTTAGCCAATGAGAAGTTGCGTTCCTTTCAAATTTAGAAAAATTCTGAAGAATAAGACTAAGATTGATTGATTGAATGGTGTTTTACGCCGCTTTCAATATTATTTCAGTCATATCATGGTGACAGCTCATATATTCATGTACTTCCTGGATTTTACCTTTACTAAGCTGGGGCTCTGAAGTGTCATGCCCAAGGACACACCCACGAAAAACACAGTGGATCCAGTGAGGCTCGAACCTGGAGCCTCCAGGTCATGAGTCCTACACTTCACCATTGAGCCACGCAGGACCCCTGAATAAGACTAAGAATGTTCTTTAGAATGGTAGGTGAATATCAACACTGGAGACAGAATGCAGAGTACAGCTCACAGCCCTATGCGACAATGGGAGACAAAAGACAGTTACTTCCCTTGATAGCTCTCTACTACTTCAAAGGTCCTGAATAAGCTATTACTTGGTTTTTTATCCTTGATATCCTTTACACTATTTAGAAAAATTCAGTTTTAAATATCTCCTTCAAAATTTATCAATTCACAATTTTGATCTACTTGACACATTTCAATGGTAAAATGGTGTGAAATTTGATTTTCAAATTTTATGAAGATCTTTTATATAAATCACAAGTCAAATTATAATTATTGCAACATCGTTTAGTGAGCAAGGATAAAAACGAAGGAAATCAAATAAAAGGACCCAGTTGCAATTTGGTATCCTTGGTTTTTATCTCACAAGGGAGACAGTTTGAATTTCACTTTTTTCCCATTCTGTAACACCACTCTGAAATCATTAAAGCTTTCTTTCTGATGGTCTAAAATAACAGTCTGTCAAAAAAAAAATCAAGCTCTCGTTACAAGTCTGAATTCATCCTAAAAGCGTTAACCCTTTACCAAACACTTCCATTTTTTAACACTTATCCTGCTAAATAACGAAAATAAAATTTTTATTTTGATAGTAAAAACCCAAATACTGCTCTTTCAAAGTGATGTTTTGGGGAATAATATCTCCTTATCGGACAGTGTTGGTCCAAGATCAGACTGCACATTCTGTGCAGTCTGATCTTGATCTATGCTGTCCACAAAAGGTCAGTAAGTTGCGCTTAGCAGCCCAAGGCTTAACAACCCTAAGGAATAAGACGTTTGAAAACATTGTGGGAAAAGGAGAAAATGCTGGTAACCAGCATTTTCTCCTTTTCCTACAATGTTTCCAATCATTTCAAAGACAAATTTCATTATTCAAGCCTTATTTACATTGTCATCTACAATAACTTTCCATTAGGGCGAGCCTAAACTTTTGTGGTATGGAACAGAGATGATCCCTACAGCCCCAAATAAACCCAACAGACACTTTCAGTTACGTTAAAAGCCCAATAGTGGCCAAAAAACAATATAGGTGTGAAAATGCATTTAAATTTAACGCATAATATTTAAAAGTATGGAAAATTTAGTGAAGATGACAATCTGTTGTTGTGTGGTCTGTCCAAGTGTTAGTCTCTGGCAGAAAAATGAATTTCAAAATCAGGTAAAAAGTAAACAAAAGGTAGAGTGATCTGGCAACTTTTAACCTAGTTTTGAAAATAATTTCGCTGCCAGTGACTAACACTTGGACCTAACATACAATAATAGATTGTTATCTTCTCAATAATTTACATACTTTTATATGGTGCGAAACAAGGATTACGACCCCTAACCCATCAGTAAATATCATGTAACATCGACGTTTACGTGAAGGCTATTCGGCCAATCTCAGCAGCTTCCGTCTTTAATATGAGAGTTAGGGGCCGTATACCTTAAATTGAAATGCATTATAACACCCGCATCGTACTTTTGGCAGCTGTTGTTACTTTAAAAGACCCCAATTGCAATTTCAAGGTTGGTCCAGACCTGAATTTATGAGCAAAGCAGACAGTGTAGATCAAAGATAAGAGAGGATGTTTTGTGAATCTGATTTTGATCTACACTGGCTGTGACAGCAAAATAACCTTTCATCAGACAAACCCTGCGTTTAACAACCATAGAAAGATTGACCGAATTGATTGACTTGAATCTAAACACGGTTTTAAAAGCTAAGGTCATATCACAGCGGTCAGTGCACCTACGCATGAGTTTCCTGGCTTTCTCACACCGTACTGATACGATTTTCTTTCCAATTCACTGACTACTTTTCTCACATACACCAGAGATGAGATAACAATAATTGCCTGAAAGAAAGTTTGCCTCAACCAGGTATCAAACTCACAACCACCAGGTCACGAGTAAGACATGCTAACCACTAAGCTACCAAGCCGTGCCCAAATTAACCTAACAGACACTTTCAGTCATGTAAAAGGATCCAAATCACAATTTCAAGGTTGTTCTTATCCTAAATGTGCTAGCAAAGCAGACAGTGTAGATCAAAGATAAGAGTGGACATTTTGTGAAGTCTGATTTTGATCTAAAATAGCTGCAACAGCAAATAACCTTTCTTCAGACAAACCCTGTGTTTAAAAACCAGGGTTGCATCTAGAAATTTTCAAATAGGGGGGGCTGTCCCCCATCACTTCCAGAAAAAGGGGGGGGCAGCCCCCCCCCCCCCCAAGAGTAAAGGGGAGGGACAAATTTCATGGCAGTTCCCATAATGTGGTAAAGGGTTAATATATTATTTGTTTATATCTTAGGAAAAATAATAAAGATCACATCCATTACAGGATTATTTTATTCTAGTCTTCTTTGTTTTTATGAATGTCTTGTACCTTCTTCTTTAACACTTGTTAGTGCTGTCACTATAAGACAAGAAGACCTAACCCCCACCCTACCGTATCCTACGTTGTTCAGTATTTTCATTTCATAAATTCAACAAAGTTTTTACATCAGTATTAGACAGAGATTTTACCTTCCATGTATTGTTTCATACCGATATTTATGTAAATTTACTGCTTAAATTCACTATCAAAGCTGAAAAGACAGTCTGAAGTGCCTCTGATTAGACGATATCAAATTGACATTTAGTTGTGTCATGGGTTTTCGCGGTTTTTACAACGATCTTTTTTTCATGTCAGTTAATTTTTTAACAGGTATTTCCGCACAATATTGCAAGAATTTGTCAATAAGGGAAGCAGGTCACTTCAAAGAATGTCATTTTACACTAGAAAAGTTGATTGACATTATTATCACGCTTTTCATTACACGTCAACTTGTTAAGTTGAGATAAACGGTGACGCGTAGTTTGTCATACTTGATACTCACAGTTTATATCGGAGTTATGATCTTTCAAGAATTTTGTAGCCTTAAGACATCATTGTCGCCAGTGCCTAATTTTTGGAGACATTTTTCCTGAATTGTCGCATTGAGAGACACCACTGGTGCTCGACAGCGTGATCCCTGCAGTAAGGCTATTCGTCCGCATAACACCATGACAAGCGTCTATTGATATGATCAAAATAACCCGACAGTCTACAGTTTAAGTTTCGAATGGTTACTGTGGTGACTCATGCAAAATTTGTTACATTTCATTCCCCCGAACACGTTTTTTCTCTCTTTTTCCCCAATTATGGTGTGCACGATCATGCAAATTTTGCGGGCTATTTTGTTTTAGTGCGGGATTTGGTGCGCAAACAATTTTCATTTTCGCAGGATTTTAGATTTTAATGCGGGATTTTGGCAATCCCGCGCTCTAGATGCTACCCTGAACAACTGTAGAAAGCAAGCTGTTGAAAATACTGTGGGAAAAGGACAAAATGCTGGTCACCAGCATTTCCTCCTTTCTCCAGGCCATGCTTCAGTAGCTCAGTCGGTAGCATACAGGACTTCAGAACTGTGGGTCGCTGGTTTGATTCCCGGCTCAGCCAATCTTGTTCCAAAGACTGATTATAGTCATTGAGACAGGATTGGGACAGGATTCATTCCTCTCTCACCGATGACCATTGTTTCGATGATGGTTATGTGGGAAAGCTTGGAAAGAATATTGTGTGGAGTAAAAGAAAATCCAAGAAAGCATGGACAGGTGCACTGGCCACCGCCATATAACTGAAATACTGTTAAAAACGGTGTTAAACACCACACAATCAATTCTTTCTGACCAAAGTTTTCAACCCTTTCAATAATCATTACTTCAACCACTTTTTGTTCTTCATCCATAAAACATTCCAACATGGACTACGGCAGTCTAAAATGTTAACCCCTAAAACGCCGAATAAACCCTACAGATATTTTCAAAATAAGACCAAGATAATTACAATTTCAGCAGTCTCGAAGCAAAGCGGACAGTGTGGATCAAAGATCAGACTGCACATTTTGTACATTGGCTGCAAAGGCAACTACAGTAGTCTAAAATGTTAACCCCTAAAGCCCCAAATAAACCCAATGGACATTTTCAGTGTAGAAGAAGACCAAGATAATTGCAACTTCGTAGTTGCTTTTTGTCTGCAGAGTGTCTCAGCAAAGTGGACAGAGTAGATCAAAGATCAGACTGCACTTTTTGTGCAGTCTGATCTTGATCTACACTGGCCACAATGGCAACTATTGTCTTGGAAGGCGCTTTATTAAATGTTAAAGTCTGGTGAAGATTAAAGCTTTTACAATAATGGTAAAATTTTAGACTTTTCTAAATCAAAAGGCATTTGCAGACAACAAATTGAAGATTGTTCAAATAATACAATTTGTTTCAAAAAGGGAAGAAAACATTGTAGGGAAAGGAGAAAATGTTGGTTACCAGCATTTTCTCCTTTTCCCACAATGTTTTCAAACCCCTATGTCCTTAGGGTTGTTAAAACACAAAAAGGTTTTTTATATGTCTAAATCAAAGGTATTTGCAGACAACAAATTAAAGATAGTTAATAATATTAGTTGTACGGTCAGGTGGCAGGGGACTTGGAAACTTGTTCACTGCTGTTGTGAATCATGTCGCCCCGAGCCGAAGGCGAGGTGGCGACATGATTCACCACAGCCGTGAACAAGTTTCCAAGTCCCCTGCCACCTGACCGTACAACGAATTTATTATACTGCAAAGTTTTACCATTCCAATGTTCGTTAAGCGAATTTTACCTGTTTTTTGGTTTAAAAATTGAGTACACCGACGAAGTAGAATTTCCCTTCTGAGTGCCCCAATTCAATGAAAACTGACATCACTGGGAACTGACGTCACTGAAACCTTGGTAATACGTGCTGAAACGTGCAGCTTGGCGCATAATCTTGATGTTAGTCTTGATCGACGCCGCCATTTTGGATGTTGTGTTGAAAGTGTAGTCATGTCTACGGGGCTCCCGAAAGGGAAACAGCTTTTACGTCGGTTTTGCCAGTGTACATGATATATATGTTCGGGGCATACTATCCAATCAGATCAGGAGAAATTTCTTTGCAGTATAATAATACAATTTGTATAAGAAAGAGTAGAAAACATTGTAGGAAAAGGAGAATATGCTGGTTACCAGCATTTTCTCCTTTTACCACAATGTTTTCAAAGCCCCACTTTTTCTCAGGGTCTTTTTTTACAGAATGCCTTTTTAAAAGGGTAAGACACTGAATCAGTATTCTTGACGTCAATTTGTTCCTGCTCTGAAAGTAAATTTGTTTGGATGGGTCTAATAAATGTTTGTTGTCATTCCCAAAAGTAAACACTACCAGACAACAAATTTCCAGACCCGCTGTAACTGAAAGTAATTGCTGATATGGCTAAAATGATAAGATTTGTCTTTGAAACATTAGAAATTCTGAGGATATGTTGGTTACCATCATTTTCTACCTTTCCCATGATGTTTTCCAGGTTTTGTGTAGCTCAGTGGTACAGCAAAGGATTCACATTTAGATTGACTGAATGGTGTTTTACGCCACTTTCAACATTATTTCAGTCATATCACCACGACAGATCACATATTCATGCATTTCCTGGGTTTCACCAGTTCAAGGCTAGGGCTCTGAAGTGTCTTGCCCCAAGGACACTTCCATGAAAAAGCCAGTGGAACTAGTGAGGCTCAAACCCGGTACCTCCAGGTGACGAGTCCTACACTTTACAACCCTGGATCCCCAGTAGAAGTCCAGGGTTTTTTGTGGGAGATTCCTTGAGCAGGAGACTTCAGAGCCCTCGACTAGTCCTGGTGATGCCAAGGGCATACATCAACATGTGAGCCATCTCCATGACATACGGGTCCTGCGTGGCTTGGTGGAAAAGTGTAGGACCTGTGACCTGGAGACCCTTGTTTCGAGCCTCACTGGATCCACTGGGTTGTTTTCTGAGTGTCCTCAGGCATGACACTTCAGAGCCCTAACATAGTACTGGTGAAACCCAGGAAATAAATATGTGACCTGTTGCCGTGATATAACTGAAATTGTTGAAAGTGAAATAGCACCATTCAATATATCAGTCATCCATTAACTCTTAGGCTGCTAAGTGCGACTTACTGACCTTTTGCAGACAGTGTAGAACATGAAGTCTGATCTTGGATCTACACTGTCCAATAATAATATCTATCCCCCCATAAAATATGTCTGAAATAGCAAAATTTGTGTTTTTACTACTGGCTTGAAAGTTTCATTTAATTTATTTGGCAGATATTAAGTTTTCATATGCCATCTTCCTCAGGGGTATGTACTCACAGGATCGTTTCGTAAACATGCTCAATACCATTGTTTTGTCAACGGGAAACAAACAACAACAACATTTCCACTCCGTGTGAAAAAATGTAGGAGACAGTGCAATGAGCCCCAAGGAGAGATAGATCGTAATTAGCATATTACTCGATATTTGTAAACAAATCAATGGCTCTTTAGATGGGACAAAATGCAACACACTTAACTCTATCCATACCAGAGATGACACCAGAAGCTTTTGTAGACAGTCTAGATCAAATGTAGATCAAGATCTGTCCACTGCTTTATTCTGGATTATGACTGAACTCACTCTCTCTTGATCTTGCATCAAAACTGTATTTGTAGCCTATGAGAAAATGCTTTGGTTTGTATTGGTTTGTATTGGAGTTTAATGCCATTCTAACAGCTTAGATCATATCATGACAGTCAGTGGCACGCCCATGTGTTTCCTGGCTTTCTAACACCAGCACTGACACACCTTTCCTTCCAAAGCCACTGCCTAGTTTTCTCACATGCATCAGAGGTATAGTCTGATCTTTGATCTAGATTGTCAGCTCTGCTGAGACTTCCACTCGGTGTGAAAAAATGTAGGAGACAGTACAATGATGACAAGCCGAAGAGAGATAGATCCCATTACCATATTACTGGATATTTGTAAACAAATCAATGCCTCTTTAGATGGGACAAAATGCAACACACTTAACTCTTTCACTACCATAGATGACAACAGAAGCTTTTGTGGACAGTGTAGATCAAGATCAGACTGCACTGTACGTGCAGTCTGATCTCTGATCTACAATGTCCACTGCTTTATTTCATATTATAACTGAACTCTCTCTTGATCCTGTACTGAAACTGTATTTGTAGCCTTTGTGAAAATGTAATTTGTTTATTCAGTGATGAAAGACCCTAACCCATGCAAGTGCCTTTCACAACTTTATTTGCCTGTGTAGCCAGTGTTGATGAAGATCATGCTGCACACAACATAAAGACTTATCTTTAATTTACACAGTCTGCCTGGCTTAGACATTCTGGACAAAATGCAACACATTTTTCTCTTTTACAACAGAATAAATGAATTGCATTTTCTCAATGGCTACAAATACAGTTTCGCTACAAAATCAAGGGATGATTCACTTACAATCTAGAATGAAGCAGTGGACAGTGTAGATCAAGGATCAGACTGCATCTTCTTGGCAGTCTGATCTTGATCTACAATGTCCACAAAAGCTTCTGGTGTTGTCTATGGTAAGGAAAGACTTAACCATATGAGTGCCTTTCACAACTTTTCTAGCCTGTGTAGCCAGTGTAGATGAAGATCAGGCTGCACAAAACATGAACTTTGATCTTTAATCTACACTGTCTGCTTTGCTGACATATTCTGAACAAAAGCAACAGAAAATTTTGCACTTACTTCAGTCTTATTTCTTGACAGAAAATGTCCATATTGTTTATTGGATCCTTTCACCCTTTACCAAACAATCCTGAGTTTTAACTACAGTGAGGCAGAGTACATTTGAAAATACCGTGGGAAAAGGAGCAAATGCTGATAACCAGCATTTTCTCCTTTCCCACCATGTTGGTTTCTTCTACCTCAAAAAGACCAAACTAAAATTTAAGCCACATTTTATTGCTTGTCTGCTCATGCTTTAACCCTTTACCACACAATCCCAAGTTTTAACGACCCTCAAGAATAAAAGTTTTGAAAACATTGTGGGAAAAGGAGAAAATACTGGTAACAAGCATTTGCTAAAACTTGCGAGAATGTCACAATCATGATCAACAGCAAACACTGAATACAAGGATTTATATTCTAATCCGAATACATGATGACATCAAATCTGGTGTAATAAAAATAGATGGTGTACTGATTGCAAAACAGCCATCCTGTTATTCAAAGGCCAAAACATGCGCTTTTTTTTACTGAATGTAACCGTACAGTTTATACCACTGCAAAGAAAAAAATATCTAATATTTCTTGATATTTTACATGAAATTCTGATTTAAAGCATAAAAACTAGAAGATTCTAACATAAGATAACCTGACTACAAAATTCTAGCCTTGTCAAAATTGACCATTTTTCCTGATATTAAATGCCACATTGGTACAAATCTCTGAGAAAATGTTTTTGGAAGGGTTGAAAACATTGTGGGAAAAGGATAACTCGCTCTGTTATGGGTAGTTTCTCCTCCCATCTGCAGAGAAAGAGTTAATCGTTGACCAGACAGTCCCCTATTTGAATGTCCCTGAGAAAAGAGGCTTCTGAAAACATTGTGGGAAAGGGTGAAAATACTGTTTGTTTGATAGTATTGGAGTTTAACGCCATTTAAAAAACTTAGGTCATATGTCTTATTATGGTGATCAGTGAAACAATGCATGTTTTTCTTGGCTTTCTCACACCAGTATTGACACAATTTTCTTTCCAAGCCACTGACTACTTTTCTCACATGCATCAGAGGTGATAAATAGTACTTGTTTTCATTTTGCAAGAAGTCAATCTTTTTTTCATCGTTTGGTACAGAGTTCAACTTAGCACTCTCAGGGACTTATTTAGCACTTTGTGGGAATTAGACATGACTGACCTAAATTCCCCACCCATTCATCAAAAACGAAAAGCCTGTCCCTAATGAAGTTACATTAGCCGTTCCCCATTTTGTCTGGTCATGCACTCTTATGTTAGTAACCTTTTTATTTCATGGAACAATTCCAGACAGTTTATACATGCATTACATTAACCTATTATTGTACAGGCTTATTTGGATGTACTTGTAGCCAGGAAAATGTGCTCAACCTTTATTCCTTTACCACAAAATCGTGAGTGTTAACTACTTGTGCAGACATAAGCTTTAGAAAACATTGTGGGAAAAGGAGAAAATGCCAGTCTCCTTTTCCCACGATGTTTTTTTTCCCTATCAAAGAAAGAAATCATCATTTGTGCTAACTTTGTCATCTGCAAATGCCTTCAATTTTGTTGAGTAGAATATTTTGTTAGTTGGTAAAGTCAGTTAAAGATGCCCGTATACAGCCAGTGAGCAAAAACGCTGTTAAATTTCAAACAATTTAGAATGGTACAGAAATCAGCCCGTTGTGTAAACATGGGTAAATTACTGACATATATGGTGTAATTGAAAAAAAGAAACACGGAGATTTGTATTAGAAACTGAACATTGGTCAGAAGAAAACTGGCTGACGATCGAAGCTGTAAACAATGGCGGTTCGTCACGGAAATTTATCGTTGGTTTCCACCTAGAGTCAGATACGGTGTAATTTGCATATAGGCCGCGACCTCCGTCTGAAAATCGAGGCTGCAACTGACAGAGAAGCCTCCATTTTCCTTTGTTTACCTCATTAGATGCAGGGCGAAGGTCAAATATAGTCACGTGACAGAATGCATGATCTTCATACGAATTTACCCGAGTGTATAACGGATTTGTCGAAAACCTTTGATTCAAAAACCGGAAACAATGAGTCTGTTTACATGGAAGGCTGCAACTCAGCGAAATGCATTTTCTATCGACCGTAATCTTGGCAACCTTGCAACCGTCAGGCGCAATATTTGGCATGAAGATATAAGAATTACTATAGTTTGATAAAATAGAGACAAAATGAGTAAAAACTGGCTGAAAATGAATATAAGGGCCTCTTTAACTTTTTACCAAACATCTGGCCATTTTCTCCTTTTCCCACAGAATTTTCAACTGTTTTGATAAAAATATCCCATATTTTGAGCAATTTTTTATTTGTCATCTGCAAATCCTTCCAATTTTGTCCTAAACTTGGTAAAAAATTAAAACCACTTATGGTAAGCATCAGTGTAGTGCTGCTATGTTAATATATTTATCCGTACAAGTAATTGTTGCTTATGTCGTAGAAAAATGTTCTCACTTATTATGGTTTCATTGGAATAAATAGAGGATATTTGTTTTTTACGGTGAAAGATTGAAATTTATTTCGAGTGAACATCATCGGTAATATTTTCATGAGTGCTGTGCCACTCGTGAAAATATTAGTGATGATGTTCACTCGATGAAATAAATTTCGATCTTTCACCGTAAAAAACAAATATTCTATTTATTTCATACTTTTAACCCTTTCTTGGGGAAACTTAATCTAAATCCAGTACAGTTCTTTTCGGTTTTTCCCCGTGGCGTACCCCCTCCGCATAGCAACGCATTACAATATTACATCAAGCGTGAGAAATGTAAGGTAAATGACCTTGTATTTCCATCTGGTTGTAAGGTATGCGCATTTTACCTAGGTAATTTGTGCGCAGGAACAACTGTTTCCGCCTTCAATTGAAGAGTAACAATATAAAAATCGGTATTTTCACTGGTCGTAACCATGAAATATCGAAAAATATTTCACAAATATTTCTCGATAACCTACCGGAAAGCATGAAATAATACCTTTTAATTTCTTATTAATTGCTTTAAATCTTTAAATAACCAATTGAAGACATTAATAACAGTACTACAGCCACATTTAATTTATCACCTGCAAATGCTTTCAACTTGGATTGATTGATACAATAGTGTTTTACACCCCTTCAACATTATTTCAGTCATATCATGGCAACAGCACACATATTCATGTATTTCCTGGGTTTTATCAGTACTAGAATAAGGCTAGAATAGGGCTCTGAAGTGTCTTGCCCAAGGACACTCCCACAAAAAAATCCAGTGGATCAAGTGAGGCTCAAACCCGGGTCTCCAAGTCATGATTCCTACTGTCAGTCATGTCATGGTGACAGCTCACATATTCAAGCATTTTCTGGGTTTCATCAGAACAAGGCTAGGCCTCTGAAGTCTCTTGCCAAAGGACACTCCCACGAAAAACCTTGTGGATCCAAAGAGGCTGGAACTATGGGCCTCCAGGTCCCTTTCAAGTCGGACACATCTAAAATTTTGTCCTTTTAGGGTAAAGGGTTTTGCCTAGATCAAAAAAAAAAGCACAAACCTACCAAATTTGTACAACCACATGTTAAAATTTCTGACAAATCTCTCTCTCGTGAGATTTATTAAATAGAGAGTGATTGGATTATTTTGGGGACGTTTCCATCACATCGTGGCAGACGGCTCGTATTAATCATGTTCTCTGTACAGTGACAAAAGCAAACTCCAGAAAACCTAATTATCAACCTAAGGAAAAAAGACATGGCTGCTGTTATCTTCTGTCCCCATGTACAAAATTCAGACTGATCTAAATTTGGTGGTTTCAGTATAGGCATGAGTAAATCAGCTGGGAATAGATTTGGTTGCTTGTACATGATGTTCAATACCATTCTTAAAGGCACAGTAGCAGCCAAGTGTAAACAAAGATGGTGTTAAAATGCATTTAGATTTACATCATACAATTTAAAAGTACAAATAGGAATTATTGTGAAGATAAAAATCTGTAATTGTAAGGTTGGTCCATGCACAGCGAAATGAAGTTCAAAACTAGGTTATAAGTTGCCAGGTTGTTCTATCTTTTGTTTTATTCTGCCAGTGACTAATGCATGGACTGACCACACAATAACAAATTGTCATATTCACAATATTTTCCATACTTCTAAAGGCATGATTCAAATTTAAATGCATTTTAACACCTGCATTAGTTTTTTTTTTCCCTGCTATTGGGCCTTTTAATGACAGTTTAATATTCAGCAGCAACTAAAGCACCTATCCATGTTTTCCTGAAGTTACTTTGAACTCATGTCTTTTGAACAATATTTTTCCTAAGCCACAGGCTGCTTTCTCACAGAAATATTGTCAAGACATTTTCAAATATATTGTCAAAAAATGTTCAGGTGTGAGAGAAGAATGAATCTTCTTGCAATGACTCATCGATCCGAGGCCAAGTCAAGGAATTGAACCAGCACACCATTAGGTTCAAGCTCTGTATATTGCCAACTGAGCCACTGGGATTGGCTTAACCGTTTAACAAACAATCTCTGGTTCTGACGACCCTGAGGAAGAAGCCTTCTGAAAACATTGTGGGAAAAGGAGAAAATGCTGGTAACCAGCATTTTCTCCTTTTCCCACAATGTTTTCTACTCTTCCGAAGTCAAGTTTCAATTTTCGAATCAAGTTTATCTTGTCGTCTGCAAATGATTTTAATTTGTACACGTCTAAAATTTTGTCGTTTGGTAAAGAGTTAATCATGGTACACTACCAATGTGTCCAATGGCCACCGCTTTCGAACTAGTTTATTATTTACCAAAAATTTTTTCCTTGTCTGCATTTGAAAGAATTCACAGACAACAAATTAAATGTGACTCAAGTGATAGGATTTGTCTGTGAAAGGAGAGATTTTTTTTTATAATTCCCTTAGATGTTTTCAAAAGCCTATTAACCTCTGGATCTTAAGAAAATGGGACCTTATGGAAATGGGATCATTTTGCAAATATGAACCCTTTGCAAGATGACAAAATTAATGACTGGTTCAAATTGAAAGCATCTACAGATAAAAAAATAAGACTGTCTTAACCCTTTACCACACAATCCTGACTTTTAATGACGGGAAGAAGGCTTTTGAAAACATTGTGGGAAAAGGAGAAAATGCTAATAACAAGCATTTCTCCTTTTCCCACGATGTTTTCTTCCCTATCAAACAGAGAAATCATCATTTTAGCAACATTAAATATGAAGTCTGCAACTGCTTTCAGTTAGGACCAGTCTAATCTTCTGTCATTTGGTAAAGAGTTAAATGACAGGAGAGTAAAAAGTTATCTGAAAGGGAAGAAAACATTGTGGGAAAAGGAGAAAATGCTGGTTACCAGCATTTTCTCCTTTTCTGGCAATGTTTTCAAAAGGCATTTTCCATTGGGTTGCTAAATCAAGAAATTGTGTGCTAAAGGGCTAAGCTTTATCCACTTCCAACAATTAAGGCTCAAGTTTCTCAAAATCCCACAAAGCAAACAATAATACAGCCACTCTCAGCTTTTTTTCCCTGTCAAAGAAACTGGAACCACAATCCATTACCACACAAATATGACTTTTAACAGCTCTTTCATAGACCCAGCATTCTCTCCTTTTCCCACAAGGCTTTTTACTACTCCTAAAACAAATTTCGATTTTTGAGTCATGTTTATTTTGTTGTCCTCAAATACTTTCAATTTGGACAAATCTAAGATTTTATTTTATCACATAACTCCCCTTGTTTTAAATGTAAGCCATTACAAATTTCTTGTCTTACACACAATGTGAGATAAGAAAATAGTGCCGTATTTGGTCAAAGCGCTGTAATTATACACCTCATTTTTAAAGTATTGCCTACCAAGATTTCTGTGTGAAATTGACTGACAAAACTGATGATCATGACAAAGATGCAAATTTTTAGTATCTTTAGATGTAAATCAATACCATTATATGCAAGTTTCTTTGGAACTGTTTTTTTTTTTGTCTGCAGAAACAAATAGGTTACATGCAAATTAAAATATACATGCCATGTAGGCCTATGTTTTAACACATCATGAACTAATTCTTGATGTACAGTTATGTTATAAAAGAAATCTGACATTCCTTAGCTTTTGAGGTAAAATTTTATTGAAGTCGTCCACAAGAAATGTTATTAAGCTCGCCAAAGGCTCGCTTAATAACATTTTTTGAAGACTCGTTTAATACAATTTTATCTCAAACACCAACTCATGTTAGATCCTATATGTCTGGTATAGAGTAAAACTGTCAATATTCAAAGAAGCTCTGAAGGTGACCTTGGTGAAAGTAAATTAGACGAAAACAAGGAGAGAAAGCATGAAGTGCATATAAATTAACGTCCCTCAAAACAAGCCTCTAAAAGAAATTTTGTGAAATGGGAAGAAACAAATCCAATATAGAAGAAAACAAGCTACTGGCTTTTGGCATTAGTGTAAATTTCCTCTTTTATCCTTTACTTCAATACATTATTTTGACTGTTTAAGATACATCTTTATCTTGTGCTTTTCTGTAATTCATCAGGAAACAATGGTGGATTATAAGGTTTGATAATTCATGGTTAGGACCAGTGAAATTTACCTTAAATATTTCCATAAATCTTCAATTGAAGATGCAAACAGTAGGGTGCTATTCAACCAGATGGATATATGATGTAATTTTTGCGCCTTTAAGCCTACATTTCTCGTACTTTACGTAATATTGTAATGTGTTCTTATGAGGGGGTAGATATGCCACGGGGAATTACCAAAAGCAACTGTAGTTTGATGAAACTCCCAATAATCAAAGCATTGAGAACACTGAAGTAGTATTTGTCAAGGAAACCATTGCGTGGAATTAATAATTTGAAAGAAAAGGAGAAATATTATTCAAATATTGGCTTAAAAGTCAACCTACGAAGCAAATAAATAATTTTTTCGTTAAAGGGAGTGTACTCACGACAAAGTTAGGATTATTTGTGTATTGGTGGTCTCCCATTGATCATTAGGAGGAGTCAGGAGTAACGTCCCTTGACAATAGGATGCATGATGGATAGAGAGAGAAACCATGTGAATATATCAAATAAAATTAAGTTTGTAACTGAAAACTATGATTTTTAAAAATATATTTTGGCCATTAACATTTAATTCCCAACATTAAAATCAATTATTTCAATATATAAATATTCATGCCCAATCAAATGGAGTAGCGTGCAATCATGGGACGAACAAGCCATGGGACGAACTGGTTTTGGAACGAAAAAGCCCAGGACCAAGCGATCAGTAGACAAATTTTGTATATATCATTGCGCCAATAGAAAGATATGGGCGAGTGAAGCTATTTTCAATCAAGAATTAATATTTTCACGATCGATGGCTCACCCAGTGTATTTTAACATGCCATTTCCAATTACATATCTGAGTGCTACCGAAAAACTCATTTGTCTGAGAAAAATTGAGTTTAATTGGGTTTATTTCCTTCGGCTTTGCACAAAATATGATACAGAGCTCCAGATAGAGTGAGTGATTTTGGTTTTAAAATTGAAATTAATAGTAATTCTCCACTAAACCCTATGTTGTGGGTATTCATTAAAACTGTCTCATCGAGACAATTCCAATGAGTATCCACAACATAGGGTTTCAAAGAGAAATAATGAATTTAGAATACCATCACTCCCTCTTATCTGGAGCTCTGACGATACATGATTTTCAAAATTCAATATTGAACTCATAGTGGTACTGTCTTCGACAAATACCACAAAAAAGGGGTTAGAAGCATGAAATAAAATAGAACAATTGTTATTTTCGGTGAAAGATAGAAATTTATTTCATCCAGTGAACATCATCGGTAAGATATTATCGATGATGTTCACTCACTGAAATAATTTTCGATCTTTCACCAAAAAAACACAAAAATCTGCTTTATATGTGTTTTCAGCCAGTTTTAACCCATTTCATCTTTATCAAACTATGTTCATTCATGCCATGTTTCTTCAAGCTAAATGTTGCCCCCCACATGGTTGCCAGGTTGCATAGTTTACAACTGCTAGAAAAACAAAGAAACCACTGTTGTTTTTTTCCAGTATAAATTGAACATTTCCGATATACATCAGTAATACCCTCCAGGTATCGCATGATAATCATACATTCTATCCAATGCCTTAAATTGACCTTGGCCTTGTGTGTAATGAGGAAAATAAATGAGGAAAACAAGAAAATACTGAAAAGCATTAAAAAACGAAACTGTTTGCAGATTACATCATATCTGATGCTTGCAGGAATCCAGCAATAAATTTCCATAATGCCCTGCCATTGTTTACAGCTTTGATGTAAACCAGTTTTCTACTTGACAAGATTTGGTTTCTCAGACAGACATCTTGGGTTTCTTTATCCTTTACACCATATATATCAGTAATTATCAATTTTAACACATGATTCATTAACTCTCTACCAGACAAGGAAAGCACTAGCCTTGTACTCATAATTTGCAGAGAACAAATTAGAACTGTTGCAAAGTGGAAAAATATCCCCTACCACTACTTTGTCACTGAAGCAGCACAAATTTTCAAAACAAAGATAACCTTTAACCTTGACCTTCGACCTATGTGACCCAAAAACGATAGGGCACCTCCTTGGATCATTGGCAATACTTGCATAATGTTTCATGGTCCAAGGTCAAACAGCTATTGGGTAAAACAGAGTGGAAAGGATTATCAAACGAAGTTCACCAATGACCTTGACCTTTGATCCATGTGACCCAAAAATCAATAAGGCACCTTCTTGGTCCATGAGGAACACTTGTATAAAGTTTCAGGGTCCTGGCTTAAATGGCTTTTGAGTCAGAGCACAGAAACATGAAATTCAAGAGACGGACAGACTGGCAGGCAGACAGACATTATGAAACCAGTATATCCCATCTACTTTGTAGGTGAGGGTTATAATTATTATGTGGCTCAAATGATAGGATTTAAAAATAATAAGAATAGGAGAAAATACTAGTTACCAGCATTTTCTCCTTACCAACAATATTTACAAAAACATTCTCTTTGCAAAAACATTCTCTCTCCCAATCATTTAACAATTAATTGATTGGCGTTTTCACTGCTTTCAACGTCATTTCAGTCATATCACAGCAACAGCTCACAAATTCATGTATTTCCGGGGTTTCACTAGCACTAGGCTAGGGCTCTGAAGTGTCTTGCCCAAGGACATTCCCACAAAAAACCCAATGGATCCAGTGAGGCTTGAACCCAGGGCCTCCAGGTCAAGAGTCCTACACTTTACCACTGAGCAGCACAGGACCCTACTTAAATCATTTACATATGAAATACTTTTGAATAAGGCTCAGAGCTCCGAGAAAAGTGTTTGAAATACAATGAAAATTCTAGTATTATTGACAACTTTGACGACTCAACAGTAAGATTAGAGGACAATTACAGTGCAAACTTCTGCATCATCAATGACAGATGGAATAAACAGATAGACACTGATGGATGCGTGCAATTCATCAAACATGCATTCTAGCTGAGAGCTACAAAACTGGAGACGTTCTAAAATTGGTTTTAATTAAACTGGTGGGATACTTGGTGAAACTGAATCAGCCTTCGCAGACAGTGTACGTCAACATCGGACTTGCAGTGCTTATCAAGTGGAAACATGAAATCTCTTTTGTAAAGAGTAAATAAAAGGTTAATGATTGAATTGGAGTTTAACACCATTTTAACAGCTTAGATCATATCATGGCAGTCAGTGCACCTACACGTTTTTCCTGGCTCCCTCACACCAGTACTGACACAACTTTCTTTCCAAGTCACTGACTACTTTTCTCACATGTATCAGAAGGGAGAGGCAAAAAATCGCCGGAAAGAAAGTTTGCCTCAACCAGGGTCCCTATTATTCACCAACCATTCTTAAGAACATTCTTAGTCTTATGCTCAAGGATTTTATAAATTTGAAAGTAACACAACTTATGATTGGCTAAACCAAATGGTTTATCCAATCAGAAGTTGTGTTACTTTCTAAATCTACAACAAGACCAAGAATGTTCTTAAGAATGGTTCGTGAAAACGGACCCAGATATCAAACTCAAACCATCAGGTCATGAGTTGGATACGCTAACGACCGAGCTACCCGTCCAAGCAAATTACAGGTTAAAGGTCATTGCAGGTCAGCCAAAAGGCATGGTGCTGACAACTGATTACATTATCAGGAACTCCCCAGCAGTGATAACCACCACAGAATGTATGTTTAGCCAAAATATAAATAAAATCAAGTAAATAAACATTACTTTTTTATATCTACCGGTATTTACTCATTACTCATTCTGTGCTTAACTCTTTACCAAACAACAAAATTTTAGACTTGTCCCAATTGAAAGCATTTGCAGACGACAAAATAAACATGACTCAAAAGTTGAAACTTGAGTTTAGAAGGGCAGAAAACATTGTGGGAAAAGGAGAAAATGCTGGTTACCAGCATTTTCTCCTTTTCCCACAATGTTTTCAGAAGGCTTCTTCCTCTGGGTCATAAAAACCAGGGATTGTTTGGTAAAGGGTTAAAGCAAAGCCATAACAGGTGCCTAACTCAAGCCTGAACCCTTTACCACACAATCTTGAGTTTGTACCATCCTGTAGAAGAAGGCTATTGAAAACATTGTGGGAAAAGGAGAAAATGCTGGTAACCAGCATTTTCTCCTTTTCCCACAATGTTTTCTACTCTGTCAAAGACAGAAATTATCATTTGAGCTATAACATTGATTTTTTTTTGTCGGCAAAAAGCTTTCAATTTGGTCAAGTCAAAAACTTTTCCGTTTGGTAGAGATTTGTATTGGAGTTCAACATTGACTTAGGTTATATTGCAGCTGTCAATGTGTCTACTCATGTGTTTCCTAGCTTTCTCAAACCAGTACTGACACAACTTTCTTTCCAGAAAGTTGCACTCCCACTTAGTTCCAGGCCACTGACTACTTTTTGTACATGCATCAGAGGTGAGAGGTGAAAAATCACCAGAAAGTTTGCCTCAACTGAGTATCAAGCCCGCAACCACTAGTTCATGAGTCAGATACCCTAACCACTGAGCTTCCCGGCCGGACTGTTTGGTAAAGAGTTAACTCATTACCCATTACGAGTTAGAGGCAATGGACTGGTATTGAGTCCGCAACCACTAGGTCATGGGTCAGATACCCTAACCACTGAGCTACCCGGACAGACTGTTTGCTAAAGAGTTAATTCATTAGCCAATCTGTGTTGGAGGCAATGGACTGGCGCCTGACTGCAGACTCAAAATCTAAGAATAGACTTTATACGAGTGAAGTTTGATCTTTAAATAAACTGTCTGTTCTTTTCCCAATTATTCTGGTCACTGGATGTCTTTGATTAGCGATTAGCAATAACTCCAGATCCTTGTCCAATCCATTGAAAATCTTGATCTGACAAAATTTTCGATTGGTTCAATTTGAGCACACTTCCAGACAAATAAATTTTTTTCTGAAATGAGTTTGTCTTTGATAGGATAGAACACGTTTTAGGAAAAGGAGAAAATGCTGGTTACCAGCATTTTCTCTTTTTTCCACAATGTTTTCAAAAGACTTCATCCTCAGGGTCGTTAAAACTTGGGATTGTATGGTAAAGAGTTAACTCTTAACCACACAATCCCGAGTTTTAACAACCCTGAGGAAGAAGCCTTTTGAAAACCTTGTGGGAAAAGGAGAAAATGCTGATAAGCAGCATTTTCTCCTTTTCTTACAAGGTTTTCTACAATTGAAATAACAATCGCCATCATTTAAGCTACATTCAATTTGTCGTCTGCAAATGCTTTGAATTTGGACCAGTCTAAAATTTTACTTCGTGGTAAACAGTTAAACATTTCACCATGATAGACTTATTGATATTGATAGCCTTTGCAGACCAATAATGTTGCTTAATCATTTACCACACAATCCCTACTTTTAACGACCGTGAGAAAGAAGCCTTTTGAAAACATTGTGGGAAAAGGAGAAAATGCTGGTAACCAGCATTTTCTCCTTTTCCCACAAAGTTTTCTACCCTTCCCAAAACAAATTTAATTTGTCGTCTGCAAGTGCTTTCAATTTGGACAAGTCTACAGTTTTGTCGTCTGGTAAAGAGTTAATCGTTACCACATGATCCCAACTATTAACGACCCTAAAGGTGAGGATTGGTGAAAACATTGCCGGAAAAGGAGAAAATGCTGGTAACCAGCATTTCTTCCTTTTTCCACACTATTTTTTAACCTTTCAGAAACAAACCCGATCATTTGCAGAAAATTCAATTGTCTACAAATGCTTTGAATTTGGACCAGTCTAAAATATTTTCTCCTTTTCCAACAGTGTTTTCTACACAGTCAAAGACAGAAGTCTACATCTGATCTACAATTAATTTTTCGTCTGCAAATCCTTTCAATTTGGTCGAGTCTAAAATTTTGTCGTTTGGTAAAGAGTTAAACAATGACTCTTGTCTCAGGATGGGTGGAAAACATTTTTGCAAATGGAAAAAGATGCACATTTCCCCAATTTTCTCCATTTTCGAAGGATGTTTTTAAAAGCTGTCTTCCCCATGTTGTGAATATGCATGACTTTGTTTGGTTAGAGGTTAAGATTAATTACAGGGCATTGCTCTCAGCAGCATTCTGAAAAATCCATGGGAAATCTAGGAAATTTAGTTATCAAAAATATTCCATGTTTTCTTTAACTTTGAGCTTGCTTTTTTTGTATTTGGAGAACTTGAAAAAAAAGCCATAATTTTTGCCTTCATCAAAATGTACCTCTGTTTTAATAAATTTAAAATCCACAGCTTTGCTGATTGACAAGTTTTGAGCCTTGTATTGAAGGAGCTAACCCTTTACTGCACAATACTGAGATTTAATGACACTGGGAAATAAAACTTTTGAAAACGCTGTTGGAAAAGGAGAAAATACTGGTAACCAGTATTTTCTCCTTTTTCCATAATGTTTTTTAACCTTGTAGAAACAAACCCAATCGTTTGCTCCTCATTATTTTAATTTGCTGTGTGCAAATGCTTTGAATATGGACCAGTCTAAAATACTTTCGTGTGGTAAAGACTTAACCCTTTACGCCATGACAAAATTTTAGCCTCGTCCAAATTGAAAGCATTTAAAGATGAAAATTTCAATGTGACTCAAATGGTGCAATTTTTCTTTGATTGGGTAGAAAACATTGTGGGGAAAGGAGAAAATGCTGGTTACCAGCATTTTCTCCTTTTCCCACAATGTTTTCAAAAGGCTTCATTCCCAGGGTCCTTACAAGTTGGCATTGTGCTGTATAGAGTTAAGCAGGGATGTCCTTTTCCTGCCCTATTACTTCCTGACTATTTAAGGCTATCATTTGGTAAGTTTATGTTGGAGGAAATAGTCTAAATTAACCAAGGCAAGTGGCTTTTAAAAACTAGACAAAATCTAAGAGCACAGACTCAATATTACCATAAGAAAGCTTTAGCACTTAAGATATCCATACCGATATGGTAGCAATACTAGGAAATGATGCCCCTTCATAATTATACTACAGTGAAAAGGTGGGTGATAGAATTATGCATGACAGGCACAGCCTTGAGGATGAGGCGCATCCAGGAAGGTCTGTGAAAAACCTATTGGGGCCAGTGAGGCTCAAACCCAGGGCCTCCATGTCACTAGTCCTAAACTTTACCACTGAGCCACATAGGACCCCATTTGGTAATGTACAGGACTTGAAAACAGAAGGTTGCTGGTTTCGTCCCCGGCTAGGCCAATTTCTTTTCAAGGATTTATGATAGTCATTGAGGCAGGATTCATTCATCTCTCACTGCTGACCATTGTTTCGACAATGGTTATGTAGGAAAGCAGCCAGTGGCATGGAAAGAATAATGTACCGAGTACTGGTAAAAGAAACTCCCAGAGAGCATGGATAGGTGCACTGGCCACGATATAACTGAAATAATGTTTAAAACACCATGCCATCAACCAATCATAGAGTCTGTAAAATTTTTACGGCTAACAGGTGAGTTACAGAGCGATAAAGTTTGGATTTCACAGGAAAGACTACATTCCATTCTTATGGAAGATCTTGCAATGAGAAAGCTCCCAACCCGTTGGGCAGCAAGACTTCTGACAGTTGATCAGAATCACATCAGGCAGACTTTGTCGCATGCTGATTTTCGCATGCAAATTTGAACCTTTTAGAAGCAGACCCTTTTCACTTTCTGTAGAGGTTTAAGACTAAGGATGAAACACAGGTCCAGCATTTCACCCCAGAGACCAAACAACAGTCTAAACAATGGAAGCATCCTAGTTCATCCATGTCAAAAAAGTCAAAGACTTCCATCTGCTGGAAAGGTTAAGTCCAGATTGATTGGTAAAGATGACATCAAAGGTGCTTTGTAGATGCCCTGTTTGAATGATTTTGTTGACCAAACTATGGATAAAACCTGGATCTCTTCCACACACATTTGCATTTGTAACTAACACCAGTGAAAGCTTGACAGAGCATTCACCAACAGAAACAACCCATTGACAGTCCATGTTGTTTTCTTCAACATAATGAACTTGCCTATTTACCCTTAAAGCTCCTTTCACAACAATAGTTGACTTTTGTGGCCAGTGTAGATCAAGATCAGACTGCATAAAACATGCAGTCTGATCCTTAATCTACACTGTCTGCTTTGCTGAAACAGTATAGGCAAAAAGCAACCATAAACTGCAATTAAATGGCTCTTATTCTCGAATGAAAATGACAATTGGTTTTATTCAGCGCTCTAAGGAATAATGTACTGTTTCATTAAACCCTTTAGTGCTGAATTAACTCTTACCAAATGACAAAATTTTGGACTAGTCCAAATTGAAAGCATTGGAAGACAACAAAATAAATGCAACTGAAAAATCGATATTTGTTCTAGGAAGGGTAGAAAACATTGTGGGAAAAGGAGAAAATGCTGGTTACCAGCATTTTCTCCTTATCCCACAATGTTTCAAAGGCTTCTTTCTCAGGGTCGTTAAAAGTTGGGATTATGTGGTAAAGAGTTAATGGATTGGACATTCTTGTCAGTTAAAAACAGAAGTATTAGCAGGAATAATCCACAAAAATATATCGTAGATTCAATATTCTGTGAGTACAGACATTGTCCTTTCTGTCAAATGTGTTAACATGACTAAGTGAACTGTTAGTGTGATAAAGCTGAAATGTTAGTAGACAGCTGTGAAAAACTCTGTTCAAACTACCAGTCTGGTAGATGTAATATGACTGCAATGATAGGTACGAGTGCATCCCACTAATACCCCCGTCACACCAAACTCATTCTCACTCCGTTCCGAAAATTTTTGCCAAACGGACTTAAACTGTGTTCGGACAGAGTGGACGTATTAGCAACCTTTTACAATCTGTTTATGAACTTAATGGATGGGTTAGGATGGGAAGGTGCTCAAAATTTTTTGCCGTCCATCCCCTCCTATAATTAGAATGAGTGACAACGAACTTAAAACGAGATGGACGTACTACAAACAGAACTGCCATAGCTCAATCCTATCAGGGATGCGGTGCAGTCGGGCATCAATTAGCAGTGCATTTGCATTTTACTGACCGAAATTATACGTCCTATCCGGACCGCAGCCCGTTTTACGATTTTGTTGACCGGGGTAAGACTTTCTAAAAACAGGTTTTGTGAGACAGGGGCTTCAGGCATAATTAAGCCAAAATTACACGTTCTATCCCGACTGCAACCTGTTTTCCGATCATGTCAGGACGGGGTAAGACGTTCTAAGATCTAGTTTGGTGTGACAGGGGCTTAAGTTGTCACATAATTATAGATCAATAAAAATCCATTTTGTCAAACAACTGACTGAAGCATGAGGTAGAATGGTCCTTGCACATGCAAAAAATTACAAAGAGCAGTAAGTTTTTACCTGGGTCAGCCAGCAGATATTAAGGACAAACCTCACCATTATGAGCAAAATGAATTTTGATTTGTTGTGAGAAAATGCTTTCAATTTGGAGCAGTCTAAAATTTGGTTGTGTGGTAGAGATTTAATTTCAGCTAGACATTCACTGATGCATCTACTATATTTTAACTGAAAAATCCACTGTGAAGGGTGAATAAAAATGCTCCATCATGAAGAAAAAAAAGGTCTAATAAGAAGAAAAGAAGATTTAAAGATGGATGGAATGAACAAGACAAAAATAAGATTTGACTCTTTGCCACACAACCCCAACTTTTAACAACCCTGAGAAAACAAACCTTTAGAAAACGTTATGGGAAAAGGAGAAAATGTTGGTTACCAGCATTTTCTCCTTTTCCCACAATGTTTTCTACCCTTCCCAAAACAAATGTCAATTTTTGAGTCACAGTTATTTTGCCGTCTGCAAATGCTTTTTAAATTCTGACAAGTCTAAAATTTTGTCATTTGGTCATGGGTTATAAGAAACCATAACCTCTAGATGACCTTTCATACTTTACCAGAAGACAAAATTTTAGACTGGTCTAAACTGAGATACCAAAAAAAATGTGGCTTTAACCCTTTACCACACAATACCGACTTTTGACGACCCTGACAAAGAAGCCTTTTGAAAACATTGTGGGAAAAGGAGAAAATGCTGATAACCAGCATTTTCTCCTTTTCCCACAATGTTTTCTCTCCTCTTCGATACAAAAGTCAAATTTTCAGTCACCTTTATTTTGTCGTCTGCAAATGCTTTCAATTTGGACCAGTCTAAAATTCTGTCGTTTGGTAAAGAGTTAATGATGAGATATGTCATTAAAACAAGCACTAGAAAAACTGGAAGGGACAAGCTAAAAATTCTGGTTACCAGCATTTTCTCCTTTTACAGCAATGTTTTCAAGAAAAAAAATCTTTCTAATGGTAGTAAAACATGGGACGGTTTGATAAAAGATGAATACGATCAAACAAGACAATATTGTTTTTTTTTTGCTCAAACGTTGTTTTTGTTTTCGTCTATTTTTGTTCCCTAATTATTTGCAGAGAAAAGATCAATTCTCAATCACTTGTTATGGAGTGGGAGTAAAATTAATAGGATTTTCTTTGTATCTTTTAAAAATAAGGTCTATTACTTTCTCCAAATGATTGATTGATTGTATGATGTTTAATGCCGTTTTCAACATTATTTCAGTTATTTCGCGGCGGCCAGTGCACCTATCCATGCTTTCCTAGAGTTTCTTCTACCAGTACTCTGCACAATATTCTTTCCAAGCCATTGGCTGCTTTCCCACAGAGCCATCGTCGAAGCAATGATCAGCAGTGAGAGAGGAATGAATCCTGTCGCAATGACTATCATCAATCCTCGGAAAGAAATTGGCTGAGCCAGGAATCGAACCAGCGACCCCCTGTTCTTGAGTCCTGTACGACCAACTGCGCTACCAGGTCTCGGTTTCTCAAAATGATTATTTCAACCTGACTGATTGATAGATTGATTGGCTGATTGACGTTTTATGCAGCTATAAATACTATTTCAGTGATATCACTAAAACAGTCCCCTTGTTCAAGTATATCCTAGGTTCGACAGTACTTCGCCAGGGGTCTTAAGTATCATGCCCTGGGGTACTCCCATGAAAAACAAAGTGCTTCTAGTGTGGCTTGAATCCGGGGTGTCCAGCTGGGCCCGTATTCACCAACCATTCTTAAGAACGTTCTTAGTCTTATGCTCCAAATTTTTCCAAACTTGAAAGTAACACAAGATCTGATTGGCTAAACCGAATGGTTTAGCCAATCAGAACTTGTGTTACTTTCAAAGTTAGAAAATTATGGAGAATAAGACTAAGAAATCCCTAGTTTTTAAGACCTTGAGATTCAGAAGGCTTTTGGAAACTTAGCTGGATAAAAAGAGAATACAAGTACCCAGCATTTTCTCCTTTTCTCACACTGTTTTCTATCCTTCCAAAGACAAATCTAATCATATGAGTCACATTTATTTGATTTGGACAGGATCTTTTTTTTTACAGGGTTGTAAAGATTGTTACAAGCAGAGCTCCACCCCATAACTGGCAAAATCCTTCAGCTTAATGGCAAGTGGGAGGAACAAAGGGAGATCAGATATCATGGTAGTACTTGACACGTAAGTGTCCATTGGCAAGGCACTGCAGAACTCTAGCCAAGCACTAGCAAAATCCTCATCCCAAATGCAAATTCATTTCTATGGCTGGCAGTACTTATCATACAGGAATGTCCTTTGGCAAGACAATTCAGAGCTCCATCCTTGTTCTCGTGAAACTGGGCTCAGAGGGCAGAAATCATTTCTGTATTTAGCAACGCTCGACACCAAAACCCTTTACCACACAATCCCCAGTTTTAAAGAGCCTGAGAAAGAAAGCTTTTGAAAACATTGTCAGAAAAGGAGATAATGCTTGTAACCAGTATTTTTTCTCCTTTTGCCACTATGTTTCACATACATCAAAGACAAATTCCTTTCAATTTGGGCCAGTCTAACATTCTGTCATTCATTTTGATCTGTGTTTGACATTGAAGAGTCACTTTCATTCAAAGAGCACTATACTATTGTATATCAAGAGATCAAAGACTTTCATAGCTTTTTTACAGGAAAGAGCTGTGGAAAAAAAAGACACGAGTTTTCACTTCGAAGACAAAGGCTGATTGCAAACATCACACGGTAAATTGATGTATCATACATACTTACATGCCTATTGAAGTAACATAACAGCTTACCTGAAAAATACAAACAGAAAGTTTCAACATTAAAGAGATATCCAACTGATGATGCAAAGTAAATCAACTCTTTACCAAACGGTAAAATTTCAGACTTGTCGGAGTTAAAAGCATTTACAGATGACATATGCAGTTTATTTCTATTTTCGTTATTTTTTATTTAGCACTGAGTGTACATAATATGGTATTAACAGTAGCACACAACATATTCAAATAAAAAGTCAAGTATGATGGAAATGCATAAAAACGTATCAGGCACATCAGCACTAAGGATATCACAAAAAAGGGAAAGAATCGCTTATTAATACATTCTTTCCAGTGTAGTTCAAAAGTTGATTTCTGTCTTTTGAATGATAGATAATATTATGATAAAAGGAGAAAATGCTGGTTACCAGCATTTGCTCCTTTTCCCACAACATTTTCAAATGCATTGTCTTCCAGGATCGTTAAAACATGATTGTGTGGTAAAGAGTTAACCCATATCAAATGACAAAATTTCAGACTAGTTCATATTGAAAGCATTTACAGGTCACAAAATTAATTTGACCCAAAAATTAGATTTTGTTTTAGGAAGGGTAGAAAACATGGTAGGAAAAAGAGAAAATGCTGGTTACCAGCATTTTCTCCTTTTCCAACCATGTTTTCTAAAGCTTTCTTTCTCTTGGTCGTTAAAAGTTAGGATTGTGTGGTAAAAGATTAATCCCTGGAGCACCAAACAAACCCAACAAACATTTTAACTAACTGGAGCGCCAAACAAACCCAACAAACATTTTAACTAACTGGAGCGCCAAACAAACCCAACAAACATTTTAACTAACTGGAGCGCCAAACAAACCCAACTAACATTTTAACTAACTGGAGTGCCAAACAAACCCAACAAACATTTTAACTAACTGGAGCACCAAACAAACCCAACAAACATTTTAACTAACTGGAGCGCCAAACAAACCCAACAAACATTTTAACTAACTGGAGCGCCAAACAAACCCAACAAACATTTTAACTAACTGGAGCGCCAAACAAACCCAACAAATATTTGAACTATGATAAAATAATATTTTGTTGCCAACATGGCCCCCAAAAAATGAAATGCGTTTTCTATCGGTCGTAATCTGTGCAACCTTGCAACCGTCAGGCACAACATTTGGCATGAAGATACAAGAATGATTATAGTTTGATAAAATAAAGATGAAATGGGTAAAAACCTGGCTGAAAACAAGTATAGGTGTATCTTTAACCGACTTAATAATTCTAAATATATATTCATTCAATTGTTGTCTGGAATAATGATTGACTGTATTGTGTTTAATGTCAACATTATTTCAGTTATATCGCAGTGACCAGTGCATCCATCAATGCTTTCCTGGAGTTTCTTTTACCAGTTCTCCACACAATACTCTTCCAAAGTCACTGGCTGCTTTTTCACGTTAACTATCATCCAAACAACTGTCAGCGGTGAGAGAGGAATGAATCATGTCGCAATGACTATAATCAATCCTCAGAAAGAAATTGGCCAAGCCAAGGATCAAACCAGGGACCTCCTGTTCTCAAGTCCTGTACACGACCAACTGAGCTATCCGGGCTCAGCCTTGAAAATTGAAAGATCAAGACTCAGTGAGTTGATAAAAAGGAAGTAACTACAATCGGCCAATTTATCATGTGGGTCTATTTGAGAAAAAAAATGATAACATTCATGAAGAAGAAAAGTGCTGCACTGCAAACATTATACTGCAGTGCCACCTGTCAACCCTTTACCCTTAGGCTGCAAAGCACAACTCACTGACCTTTTGCGGACAGTGTAGATAAAGATCAGACTGCACAGAATGTGCAGTCTGATCTTTGATCTACACTGTCCAATAGGGACATAATATTTCCCCCAAAAAAATACCTTTGAAAAATCAAAATTTGGGTTTTTACTATCGGCCTAAAAGTTTCAATATTTAGCAGGATAAGAGTTAACCCACTGGCTGCTATGCATGACTCACAGACCTTCTGCAGACAGTGTACATCAAGATCAGACTGCACAAAACGTGCAGTCTGATCTTTGATCTACACTGTCCAACATATTTTTCCCCAAAAAATAGCTTTGATATATCAAAATTTGGGTTTTTACTATCAGCTTCAAAGTTTCATTTCAGTTATTTAGCAGGATAAGAGTTCACCCATAGGCTGCTATGCATGACTCACAGACCTTCTGCAGACAGTGTAGATCAAAGATCAGACTGCACAGAACGTGCAGAACGTGCAGTCTGATCTCTGATCTACACTGTCCGATAAGGACATATTTTTCCCCCCAAAAAATACCTCTGAAATAGCAAAATTTTGGGTTTTTACTATCGGCTAAAAAGTTTCATTTCAGTTATTGAACAGAATAAGGGTGAACTATCTGCAATCATTTTGGCTTTGATAGCATGTAGTTCACTGTTTGCTTACCATGTATTTAACTCTTTACCAGAAGTCTTTGAAAACATTGTGGGAAAAGAAGAAAATGCTGGTAACCTCAATGTTTTCTACCCTTCTCATAACAAAGTTCAATTTTTCATCCACATTTATTTTGTCTGCAGAGGCTTTCAATTTGGACTAGCCTATAATTTTTTTTGTTTGGTAAAGAGTTAACTCTTTATCAAAAGACAAAATTTTAGACTTGTCCAAATTGAAAAAAAATCTAAGACATCAGCTTATAATGCTGTAAAAATGATGGGAATTGTCTTTGATAGGATAGAAAACATTGCTAGAAAAGGATAAAACGCTGGTTACCACCATTTTCTCCTTTTCCAACAATTTTTTCAAAAACCTTGGTCTAGCTTGAGCGTCCCTAGAATCCAATCCACCTTTTTTGAGTATAAAAGAAACTAATTTTGCATATAAATGATAAGCAATGATAAGCAAGGACTCATATCCATACTTCCTGGTTCCTGGTTTATTTCAAAGACTTATGGTGTTGGGTTTTTCCAGACCTTCATTTTGTTCTTGGCAATTCCATCCAAGTCCATCAAAAAAATAACTAGTGTCTTGCATTTTGACTTACATTTTCTTTCTGGTATGACAGTACAAAATTTTAACACATGGTTATAACTTCTAAACTGAGGGAAAAAAAGGCTACTGAAAACATTGTGAGAAAAAGAGCCAATGGCAACCAGCATTCTCTCCCATTTCCACAGTATTTTCTGCCCTTTCAATGACAAATCCCACCATTCATGTCACATTTCGTTTCTCGCCTGCAATTGTTTTCAATTTGGACATATCTAAAGTTTTGTTGTTTGGTATCATCAATGAGTCTTCGACAACCACTACAGATATACTGCCCATGACAACCACTACAGTTATACTGCCCACAACAACTCGGACAAGCCCGCATAGCTCAATAGGTAGAGTGTAGGACTCGTGAACGTGATGTTTCGAGTCACTTGAGGGTGTGGGTTCGATCCCTACGGCTGGCCATCTTAAATTACTGATAGTCTTTCGGATGAGACGTTAAACCAAGGTCCCGTGTGACGGTGCTATACACCGAGCACGTAAAAGAACCAGGCGTAACTTAAGATGGGTTTCGTTCTGTATCTGCACTATCCCCTGTAACAATACTAACAGCCTTCAGGGGGCGTCGCCCATTGGGGCAACCGGTGGCGACAATAAATAAACTCAAATTCAATCAAAACCACAACAACTCCAGGTACATTGCCAACAATAGTTACACTGCCCACAACAGCTATGCCAGTTGTGCTGGGTTCCTTGGGCTCTCAAAGGCTAATTTAGGATTCATTTCATGGGTATGGAGAAGGGGAAGATTGATTGATTGATTTAATGATGTTTAACACCCCTTTCAAGATTATTTCAGTCATATCACAGCAAAAGCTCACATATTCATGTATTTCCTGGGTTTCATAAGTACTAGGCTAGGGCTCTGAAATGTCTTGCCCCAGGACACTCCCATAAAAAACCCAGTGGATCCAGTGAGGCTCTAACCCTGGACCTCCAGGTCACAAGTCCAACACTTTACCACTGAGCCACGCAGGACCCTCAGGAAAGGGAGGAGAAAGGTGAATCCTTAAGTAATAATCAATCAATATTAATTAGTGCTTATCAATGGTATCATTCTCATTTACTGATACGTCTCTACCTAGGATTACACCTACCGATTATTCCGTTTGTTGGCATAAAGAAAGGAAGAACAGGGCATCAGTTCACTGGATCATGACATAGGCAAAGCCAGAATTAAAATATTTATAGGCACAGTGTCAGGCACAAAGTGCTGATGGGATGAACCAGAAGGGAGTGTCCCCCCCCCCCCATTCTCTTTGAGGGATTAAACCCATTTAAATAATTTAACCTATTTATTTAGAGTTTGAAAAATGTGCAGATCTAGAGAAAAACCAATATATGTATAATTATGATTTGATTTAAAACTGTGGTTGCATATTTTTTTTTTTATACGCACATGTGTATTTGTGCATAATAAGTGTCACGCCCTTGCATGATCCATTGCTAAATTTCTTTCAGAAACCATCTTAGTTTAAATCCTGTTAAGTAATTCCTTGGTAATCTTTAGAAACATGTGAGAAAAAAATCTGGATTATTTAACCAAGAAATCTTGACTGCAATGGACCAGAAAAAAGGTTACTGATTAAAATTAACACTTGCCCCTAGTCATCCACAGCATCTGTTCATACCTCACCTGTAGCAGCTTATAATTATGATCTCTTTTACCAATACACATACAACACCTGGGTGAGATACAGCCACCCTTTACCACACAATCTGGAGTTTTAATGACCTTGCAGAAAAAGGCCTTTGAAAACATTGTGGAAAAAGGAGAAAATACTGGTTACCAGCATTTTCTCCTTTTTCCACCATTTTTTTCTACCTTTCCAAAGACAAATTTTGGGTTTTGGGTCAGATTTAGTTTGTTGTCTGCAAATGCTTGCAATTTGGACCATTCTGAAATTTTGTTGTGGTATAGAGTTAAAAATTCAATAGACAATAAGACTTTTACAAATAAATGATTGATTGATTGATTGATTGTATGGTATTTAATGCCATTTTCAACATTATTTACTTATATCACAATGGCCAGTGCACCTATCCATGCTTTCCAGGTGTTTCTTTTACCAGTTCTCTGAACAATACTCTTTCCAAGCCACTGGCTTCTTTCCCACGTAACCATCGTCAAAACAATGGTCAGCGGTGAGAGAGGAATTAATCCTGTCACAATGTCTTTTATCAATCCACGGAAAGAAATTGGCAGAGTCAGGGATCGAACCAGCAACCCCATTCTCAAGTCCTGTACACTACCAACTAAGCTACCAGGGCTCTGCTTTACAAAGTAAAAGCTGGTCACCAGCATTTTTTACTTTTTTCATAAAGTCTTAAAAAGGCTTCTTCCTCAGGGTCATCAATACACAGAATTTTGTTGGCAAGAGTTAATGCCAAAAAAAAGGTGCACATGGGGTATGCACACAGCACAAATTACAACAGAAGCTATGAACAAAAGCCCCCCGTAACGAAAATTCCCTATGGAAAGTGAAGTTTACAGCAGTAGGTACATACAACAGCCCCATTAGGTTTATATTGAAGTTTAACACTGTTTTAACAGCTTAGGTTAAATCACAGCGGTCAGTGCACCGACACATGTGTTTCCTGGCTTTCTCACACCAGTTCTGACACAACTTTCTTTCGGAGCCACTAACTACTTTACTCACAATCATGCACCAGGCAAGAGGCAAAGAATCGCCGCAAAGAGTATTTGCCTCAACCGGCTATCAAACTCAAAGTCACGAGTCAGATGTGCTAACCACTGAGCTACCACAACGGGTATCCCATAAACACCTTGCTCCTTGGACAAAGCTCCTATAGAAGGCACAATTTTAAATAAAAGCTATTCTTACGAACATGAAAGTTCGCAACAAACGCATAGCTCAAATACAAACCGCATCTGGCAGGATTTTAACCCGTGCAGACAAATATCCTCGTTTTTCGAGGTTTAAAAGACCAACACCATAACCACTGAGCTAAAGAGAATTCTCCCTAATGCAGTTGTTAGGTGTTGTATTTAAACCGGGATGATGCCATGCATAAAGGGGTGGTCTCCCGTAACACACCCCCTCTTAAAGTCATCATTTATTGATGACTCAAAGCCTTATTGGGCAGAAAGTCCTTTTTTTTTTGACAACAAATGGGATTAATGGCTCAATGGCCAATCCTGGAAAATCCCCCATCTTACAAACATGAAAGTTCGCAACAAATGCATAGCTCAAATACAAACCGCATCTGGCAGGATTCCAACCCGTGCGGACAAATATCCTCGTTTTTCGAGGTTTAAAAGACCAACACCATAACCACTGAGCTACAGAGAATTCTCCCTAACCCAGTTGTTGGGTGTTGTATTTAAACCGGGATGATGGCATGCATGAAGGAGTGGTCTCCCGTAACACTATCCACAACAGCCCCATTAGGACAATGCCGCTCAGACAATAGCTCCAACAGATAGCACAATTTATCATAGCACAATTTACTACAAACACCATGTACAGCAGCCCAATTTGGACATTGGAATTTGTACAAAAGCTCCTTTCCATGGCACAATTTACAATAGAAGCTATACACAACACCCCATTAGGACACTGCTTATCTGATGATTTTTCCTATAGCCTGCACAATTTACAATAGAAGCTATACACAAAAGCCTGTTTGGACACTGCATCATGGACGACAGTTCCTTTAGACTGTATAATATACAACAGAAGCCATACAATAAAGCCCCCTTAGGAAAATTGTCTCTTGTACAGTAGCTCATATAGGTAATATGATTTAAAACAAAGGCTATAAACAATAGCCCCATTAGGACAGTACTGCCCAATGGACAATAGCAGGGTCCAAAAATTTCCAAAAAAGGCACTCGTCCTGTAGGACGAGTGACTTTGAAAAAACACTTGCCCTACTTTGATCCTCACTCATCCGACGAGAAAAACCCTTCAAATATTGGACTCTGACAGGTTTTTTTTTTTTTTTTCAGACGAAACGGAAACGTTACAACGAACCTTCGATACCGGTACCAGTTATCCGGTCAAGTTATAGAAATTAATAAAGCCAAAACAACACAGTTTTTCAAATTGGTTTCGGGAAAGTATTTGCGTTAATGTTAATGTCCTTCGTTTTGATAATTAGCAAAGTCGCTCATACTGAATTAGATCCACCGAAGCATATTAAAAAATTTTCGTTTGCAATGAAAGGTCCCGAGTTATATCATTAGGCTGACTTGAAACAGGTCTTTATTTGGAGCGGGGACCAGCACATTTTATGTCCTGTTTCAATATTTGATTTCCTGAATACCCTTAATTCGCTTATTCAATGATGGAATGGCCGTTTTGTCTCCTGTAAGTTAAATATTCACCTGAAAAACTTACTTGTTTACTACCTCCTATTTACCACTCGTCCTGTCGGAAGACCATGACTGGTATTTCAGTCGTCCTCATCCATTTCTTACTCGTAAATATGAGCGGATGAGTGGATTCTTTGGACCCTGAATAGCTCCTACATACAGAAGCTATGCACAAATGTCCAATCAGGATATTGTCTTTTTGACAGTAGATCTTCTGCATAGCCTAATAAACAACATGATCTCTACAAAACAGGGCAGTATGGACAATTAGGTTGTATAGACTGAACAACTGACAACAGAAGCTATGCACAGGAGCCCCAATAGGACAATTGTCTCTAGGACAGTAGCTCCTATAAAGAGCATAATTTGCAAGAGACGCTATGCACAAAAGCCCCATTTGGTCCACTGACAATAGCTCCTAAAGATAGCACAACTTACAACAGGAGCTATGCACAAAAGTCCAATTAGGACAATTAGCACTTGATTAGTTAGCTCCTCTAGGTAGCACAATTCAAATCAGAAGCTTTGCACCTCAGTCCAAATAGGACATTGTCCACTGGGAAATAGCTCCTATAGATAGCACAATTTATAACAGGAGCTAGGCACAACAGCTGAATTAGGACAATTGCCTCCATGTATTACTCAAACTCGATAAACCTTTCATTAAAAGTTTACATTATTGTTTGTTTTTTGGAATACAGATTTAAAATCACAAACCGTGATGAGATAACATAATCAAGTGAGGCTTATAAATTATCTCGTCACGGTCCATGATTTTAGACCTGTTATCCCAAACACAAACAAAAATATAAATAGATAATGAAAAGTTTATCGAGTGAGACCTATAGCTTAATTTATCACAGAAGATGTAAACACCAACCCCATGAAGACAAAAGCGTCATAGACAGTAGCCCCTATAGGACGCATGATTGCATCAGAGAGAAGTGGAGCAGCTGCTGTCAGAAAACTGCCTCAAGAACAAAAGCTACCAGCACAACATATATCTAATCTTTGAATCACAGACATTTCAATACCAGGTAAGACAAGGGTGACAGTCTGGCATCTGATAAAAAAAAAAAAGTGGCACCTGATAACCTCAAAATGATTCATCATATTACATACAAAACCAAAGTAGAAATATTTTCTGACAGTAAGTGATTACTGAAAGAGTTTCAAGACATTGTCACAGGCAAACTGCTATGTAATGAAGATCAAGATATTACCAAACAAGAGGGCCATTGGCCCTACAGTGCTCACCTACATAGTCATCTATGATGAATAAAGCTAAAAAGATCCTGGTTATTTTGTAAAACACATGAGTGTTAGTGATCTACTTTTCAACCGACATGACCTATTTTTGCACTTGTCAGAGATATTATCAAGACAAACATTCTGACCATGTTTCATGAGTATCAGACAGATAGTATGATTTAGCCCAGCCACCTACTATTTTTGACCTGATGTGACCCAATTCTAAACTTACCCAAATATCATCAAGGCTACCTATCTGACCAAGTTTCATGAGTACTGGACTGAAATTGTGGCCTCTTAAGTACACCAAAGGTTTTTCTAAGATTTGTCCCGGTGACCTACTTTTTATTCTGACATGACCCATTTCAAACTTGTCACAGATGTCAGCAAGACAAACCTTCTGACCAAGTTTCATGAGTATCTGGCTGAAAATGTGGCTTTTGGTGTGAACACAAGGTAAATGTTGATGACCACACAACGGACGACTGACACTGAACAATCATAAAAGCTCACCTTGAGCACTTCATGCTCAGGTGAGCCTAAAATCATGATCTTTTTGATATAAAGATTGCATCTTCCAATCTTCTGCCCTGTTAGTACGAATTCTGGCTGATCAAAATTCTTTCCATAAGGGGATATATTTTCTGTATTATTACAATTATATATAGTTTGAAACCTGTTTGTATGACTGTCCTTATGCAAGGCACTGCAGAGAGTAAAATGAACATACAGGAGACAGTATGCTATCATTAGAACAATACAAGCACAGAAAACAAGATCTTTTTGACTGCTAAATAACATAAAGATTGCATCTTTTGTCCTGTTGACAATGACTCTGGCTGATCAAACCTCTCAGGAAAAACATGAATATGTGAACTGTTGCCATGATATCACTAATATAAAACCGAAAGCGGCATAAAAAACCATTCAATCAATCAAAGCAATTGCTGTTGTGGTTTCCGGTTTTCAGTGTGGACAAATCCTTTGAGCTTTTCTATCTCTTAAACCATATATATTGGTAATTTATCAATGTTTACACAGCTGCCCCATTCTTCACACTCTCAAGTTTCAACAACATTTTTTTCCTCTCTACCTGTAAGGATGCACCTATAACAAGCTAATGTTAAATGCAGTGGTTTTTTTTATATACTTTTCAAATCAGTCTATCATATATGGAATAATGGTAATAACATTTTCCTTAGAACAAGGTCTCCCCAGGCAATTTCCAAATGACTTTACAATCAATAAGAAGAAAATACTTTGGAGAAAATGGACAAAACAAAATGACAAAAAGATTTCCCTTAAGAAATTTTGCTTTTCCAAAAAGCTGTCTATTTGAAGATAATTTGAAAAATATTCTTCAGGATATCTAGGAAATTCTTCATAGCTATCTGCAGTAAAAAAATCAAAATATCACTGACGTCTTCACCAAGGAATCCTTTTTTCTTACAACCCCTAGGAAAATAGGCTTTTGAAAACACTGTGGGAAAAGGAGAAAATGCCGATTACCAGCATTTTTTTCTTCTTTTCCCTCAATTTTTCTACCTTTTACAGACAAGTCTAATTATTAAAACTACTTTTGGTTGGTACAACTTTAATTTAATGCCTTCAGTATGCATTTTATTATCAGGAAAAGAGTGAAATCTCTCACTGCAAGACTGGCTGATTGATAGATAGATAGACTGATTGATTGATTGATTGATTTATTGTCTGAATGCTTGACTGATTGATTGATTGATTGATTGATTGTCTGAATGCTGTTTTACGCCGCTTTCAACATTATTTCAGTCATATCACGGTGACAGCTCACATATTCATGTATTTCTAGGGTTTCACCAGCACTAGCCTAGGGCTCCGAGATGTCTTGCCCAAGGACACTCCCACAAAAAAAACCAGAGGATCTAGTGAGGCTCGAACCCGAGCAATCCAGGTCATGATTCTTACACTTTACCACTGAACTGTGCAGAACCCCTCACTGCAGGACTAAAGGCAACCCACAAATCTTTTGCAGATAGCATAGCTTAAGATCAGACTGCACAGAACAGCAGTCTGATCTTGAATCAACTAAGTCTATGAACAAAATTTATCTTGGTTTGCAGTTGAAACAGCTGCAATGTTCAGACCTTGAAAAAGTTGGATTTGTTGATCTTGCAGCAAGAGTTGACTTTTTACCAAACAACAAAATTTTCGACATGTCCATATTGGAAGCATTTTGCAGACAACAATTTATCCTATCCCTTTATCCCACAATCCCAACTTTTAACAACTCAAAAAGAGAGGGCTTTTGAAAACATTGTGGGAAAAGGAGAAAATACTGGTAACCAGCATTTTCTCCTTTTTCCCACAATGTTTTCTACCATATCAAAGACAGAAAGAGTCATTTGAGCTTCATTTAATTTGTCAACTGCCAATGCTTTCAATTTGATCTAGTCAAAAGTTTTGTTGTTTGATAAAGAGTTAAGTATAGCTAAAATGCTGAGAGTTCTCTTTGAAGGAGTAGGAAACATCATGCAAAAGGGAGAAAATGCTGGATGCCTGCATTTCCTTCTTTTCCCACAATGTTTTCCAAAGCCTTCTTTTTTAGGATTGTAAACACATGGGATTGTTTTGATAACAGGATAAACCATTGACTACATCCATTACCACAAAAATTCAATTTCTTACAAAAACCCCTGGAGACTGCTTCTAAAAACATTGTGGGTGGATGAGCAATGATTATTTTTTACAAGCAATTATTCCTTAACTCTTTATCATACCACAAAATTTTAGCCTGGACCAAACTGAAAGCATTTGCATCTGAGAGGTTAGAAAACATTGCACGAAAAGGAGAAAATGCTGGAGACTAGCATTTTCGCCTTTTCCCACAATGTTTTCAAAAGCTTCTACCTTCAGGTTCGTTAAAGCTTGGGACTGTGTGGTAAAAAATTAATCTTGATTATTCGTTATTTCGCAGCTGACTGTGCACCTATCCATGCTTTCCTGGAATTTCTTTTACCAGTACTCTGCACAATATTCTTTCCAAGCCACTGGCTGCCAGCATTTTCTCCTTTTCTCATAATGTTTTCAAAAGGTTTCTTTCTCTGGGTCCTTAAAACTGGGGACTGTGTGGTATAGGGTTTAAGCCCTGAATAAGCCAAATGGACATCTTTTTATCAAGAATAGCTAATAATTGCAGTTTCATAGTTACTTCTGTCCAGAATGCATCATCAAGCAGTGTAGATCAAAGATCAGACTGCATACTTTGCACAGTCTGATCTTAATCTACAGCAGACTCACATTTTTCAGTCTGATCTAAATCTACATTGGCCACAGAGGCAACTTAACTCTTTACCTGCTAAATAAATTTAATAAAACTTTCAAGCTGATAGTGAAAACATAAACATAGCTATGTCAAAGTTATTTTTCAATGAAAAAACATCTCCTTATTGCACAGTGTAGATCCGTTTCGGAAAGGAAAGAAAACATTGTGTGGAAAAAAAAGAAAAGGCTGGTTACCAGCATTTTTTTCTTTCTTCTACAATGTTTTCTAAAGCCTTGTTTTCAAGCGTCGTTAAAACTTTGGATCATGTGGTAAAGGGTTAAGGTTTAAATATCTAAGGATATTATGATTCTCTCCCATCCTCCTTAACTGATTACCAAACGACAAAATTTTAGACTTGTCCAAATTGAAAACATTTGCAGACGACAAAGTAAATGTGACTTGAAAATTGAAATTTGTATGGGGAAGGGTAGAAAACATTGTGGGAAAAGGAGAAAATGCTGGTTACCAGCATTTTCTCTTTTTCCCACAATGTTTTCAAAAGGCCTCTTTCTCAGGGTCGTTAAAAGTCGGGATTGTGTGGTAAAGAGTTAAACATTCTGTGCAGCCTGATCTTGATCTACACTGTCCGAGACAGGTCCTCAAGTCATGCTTATCAGCTTGAAGAATTAATAGGTCCTCAAGTCATGCTTATCAGCTTGAAGAATTAATAAGTTGTGAAAAGCCCTTTAGGGACTTACCCTTAGGCTGCTTAGCACGACTCACTAACCTTCTGCGGACGGTGTAGATCAAGATCAGACTGCACAAAATGTACATTCTTGATTTTTTATCTATACTGTCCGATGTGGACATATTTTTTCCCCAAAAAATTACCTTTGAAATAGCAAAATTTGGATTGTTTATATCGGCTTAACCCTTTACCACACAACCATGTTTTAACAACCCTGAGAGAGAAGCCTTTTAAAAATATTGTGGGAAAAGGAGAAAATGCTGTTAACCAGCATTTTCTCCTTTTTCCACAATGTTTTCTACCCTATCAAAGACAGAGATCATCATTTGAGTCACATTTAATTTGCAGTCTGCAAATGCTTTCAATTTGGACAAAACCTAAAATGTTGTCATTTGGTAAAGAGTTAAACATATCATTTCACTTGTTTATCAGGATAAGGGTTAAATATATATAGAAAAAGAAGGAAGGATAAGATATGGTACTCTCCCATCCCTCTTTCCCCCATTCAACAGGCAGCATTGCATTGAGGAATACTCATTGATATTTGCAATCCATTGGTATTTTTTTTTTCATTCGATCCCCATCCCACAACACATCTTTCTCAGGAGAGTAGCGGTGTACTATACTAGTATTATCACTTTTGGATCATTAATGATTATTATGGAAAGTGTTAATTATTGACTGGTTTATAGGCTTTATTCATGTACAAGTGGGGTCCTTTAATCGAAATTAATAACCTGATTTCATGTTGATGATTTATTCTCTAATGATTTTGGATTATAAAGATGCAATTCTAGCACATTGGATGGATGTTGGAATTTTATATTTTAGTGAATATCTCTACCAGAGGATAGCATAAACCTGGGAGTAAGTATTTATTTACTGAACAGGTACCCACTTTTTAATAAGGAAAACTAAAGAGACTTTCTCATTTCACTGATAAAAAATAGTTTTACTTCATTTGAACGGGTATCAATTTAACTTTAAAACACAGAGATCATACATTACCTATCTGATTATGTTATTTCTTAAAAAAAAAAGATATAAGAAATAGATACTTCATATTTCAGTGTTTTGATAGTATCTGATGATGATGGCCTATTCTTTAACCTATGTCTTAAAGCCAATTACAATTAGGTATTTTTTTTTTGAAAGTAAAAATAATTTATTGTTAAATCTGCTGAGAATACCTCATATTATTCACTGCTTTATTTATTCAATAACTCTGGCCTTATTTATTCAACAGTTCTGAATATATATCTTTTGTGTTGTTCTATGGTTTATTGTATAATGTGACATAATATCAACATTCAAATATAGTACTTTCCCTATTCATTCATTTAAAGTATTTTCAAAAACATGTAAATAAGGTAGATAGGTTTTAACCAATCGAAACAAGGTAGTGTATGAAGTAAAAGAAATTTTTTTTTTCATAATTAAATGAAAGATAGTCCCTTTGCCATTAATTTCTCGACAATTAATTTCTGGATAATGTTCTTTTACTGCCAAAAACAATAGTACTGTACTTTCTAATTGCTTAACCCTTTACCAAACAATGAAATTTTAGACTTGCCCAAATAGAAAGTTTTTTCAGATGACAAAATAATTATGACTCAATGTAGAAATTCACTGTTGCAGAGTAGAAAACACTGGGGGAAAAGGAGAAAATGCTGGTAACCAGCATTTTCTCCTTTTCCCCCAATATTTTCAAAAGCCCTCTTGGTCTGGGTCGTTAAAAATCCGGATTTGTGTGGTAAAGGGTTAACCCTTTACCACATGGGAAAATTTTAAGACTGGCCCAAATTGAAAGCATTTTTAGATGACAAATTACATGTGGATTAAATGATTGGATTTATCTATTGTATTGTATTGTATTGTATTGTATTGGAGTTTAACGTCATTTTAATAGGTTGGGTCATATCACAACGGCCAGTGCACCTATGCATGTGCTTCCTGCCTTTCTAAAACCAGTACTGACACAACATTCTTTTCAACCTAATGAGTACTTTCTCACAGACAGGCTAAAAATCACTGGAAAGATTGGAGGTCTCTGATAGGTTAGAAAACATTGTGGAATAGGCAGAATATACTGGTTATCTTTCACATTTATAAAATTGACCAAAAGCAAAAAGTATCGACCCAAGTCAGCCTGCGCAGATTGCACACACCGACCTGGGTCAATACTTTTTGTAGATGCATTAAACTCTCTTTTCACAGAGTATGGGTCAATTCTGAATTTTAAAAGGACGTTTTAATGCTACCTTCTACAAATATGTTCTTGGAGATGAGTTGAGGTCAGAAAATGTTGTGGAAAAAGACAAAATGATTGGTACTAGCAGTTTCTCTTTTTCCCCTAATGTTTTCAAAAGCCTTCTTCCCTAGGGTCGCAAAAACTCAGGATTGTGTGGTAAAGGGTTAAATGGATGATGGTTCCTTTCCAGATGAGCTAGGGGAGATATTGTAATCAATTTCTATTATTCTCTGGACAGTTCATAACTTTTTATTACTGATAAAAAAAAGAACAATCGTGTGCTGTCCTCTTTAATTCTTCTAGAGATCCTTTAACACTTTCACTACTGATTAAATAAATCCAATTTTCTCAAAGGCTACAGATACACTTCTGCTGCAAGATCAAAAGACAGACAGTTCGGTCATAATCTAGAATAAAGCAAGTGGACAGTGTAGATCAGAGATCAGACTGCATGTTCTGTGCAGTCTGATCTTGATCTATACTGTCCATCAAAGCTTCTCGTGTTGTCTAGAGTATGGCAAGAGTTAATCCTTTATGAAACAGTTCTGTGTTATAACAACCCTCTGGGTGAAAGCTTCTGAAAACATTGTGGGAAAAGAAGAAAATGCTGGTAACCAGCATTTTCTCCTTTTCCACTAATGTTTTCCATTGCTTTAAATGCAGATCTCATCATTGGGCATTCTTAAGTACTCAGAGCTTGGAAATATAGCACCTTGTCCAGGGAAACTTGACTGGCTATAGAAGACTATAATTAGATTGTCTGAATGGTGTGCTTTGCTATTTTCAATATTTCGATCATTTCAAGCAGAGCCCCGATACCTCAGTTGGTAGCGTACAGACTTGAGAACGGGGGTCACGGGTTCAATCCCCAGCCTGGCCAATTTCTTTCCGAGGACTGATGACAGTCACTGGGACAGGATTCATTCCTCCCTTATTGACCATTGTTTCGATGATGGTTATGTGGGGAAGCAGCCAGTGGCTTGGAAAGAATATTGTGCAGATTACTTGTAAAAGAAACTCTGTGAAAATATAGATAGGTGCACGGGCCAAAATAATAACTAAAATAACTAAAATAATGTTGAAAGTGGCATTAAACACCATACAATCAATTCAATCAATTCAATAATATTACAGTCACAGCTCACTAGTACTAGGCTGGAGCTCTGCAATTTCTTGCCCTAGGAAATTCTCACAAAAAACATGTGAGCAATCCATGAGGATTGAACCCCAAACCTCAGGACTGCAAATCCAACACTTCAACCACCCAGCAATGCAGGACACCTTTTTGTCCTATTTAACCCTTATCCTGCTAAATAACTAACATGGAACTTTCAAGTCGATAGTAAAAACCAAAATTTTGCTATTTCAAAGGTATTATTGGGAGAAAGATATCTTCTAATCGGACAGTGTAGATCCAAGATCAGACTGCACGTTCTGTGCAGTCTGATCTTGATCTACACTGTCCACAAAAGGCCAGTGAGTCACGTATAGCAGCCTAAGGGTGAAGGAGGAGTTAATAAGTAAAGAATGCAAACGATTATCTCCTTTCCCAACTTTAAGGCTTTTTCACATTCTTTCAATCATAGCTAAATGTCAATTGCTTTAAGCAATTACTACAAGTACTCCAAATGCTTTTACACACTGGTAAACGCTTAATCATGAACCCTTATCCCCCCCCCCCATTAAAATTGTTGATGATCATACAGATAGATTTTGTTAACCCGTACCATGTAGTTTCGAATTTTAATGACTGAAGAAGAAGCTTTTGAAAACATTGTGGGAAATGGAGAAAATGCTGGTAACCAGCATTTTCCCCATTTCCCACAATGTTTTCAATCCTTCCAAAAACAATCTGTTGTTTGGTGAAGAGTTAAGTTGAATGACAATGAATGGAGTTGATATAAAAGAAATTATTCAGAGAGTAGTGGACAGTAAAGAGCAAGATCAGACTGCATATACATGCACACTGATCTTGATTTATGCTCTCTGCAAGAAACCTTCAATGGTGTCCAATTGCAACCCAAGAGTTAGTGGCAAACCAGGCATTACTTGTTTTTGTGGACAATGTAGATTAAGTAATTACAGGTGAATTCACCAAATGTGTCTCAAATTATGGCATTTGTCTTTAAAAGAATAGAAAAAATTGTGAGAACAGTTTCCATTACTTTTTTTACCCAAGAATTTTTTTCAAAACCCTTGCTCCCATAGAGGCCTAAAAACACATGCTTTTTTCATAAAGGATTATGTTTTGTTTGTTTGTATGGTGTTTAACGCCATTTTCAACATTAATAATTTGATTATATCATGGTGGCCAGCACATCTTTCTATGCTTTCCGGCAGTTTCTGATACCAGCACTTCATACAATGTTCTTCCCAAGCGACTGGCTGCTATCCCACATTACTATCACCATAAAAATGGCCAGTGGTGAGAGAACAATGAATTGAGTTGCAATGCCCATCTTCAATTCTTGGATAGAATCTCGCAGAGCTAGAGATTCGAACCAGCGAACCCTGATTTCAAGTCCTATTTGCTACTGTCTCTACTATCAGACATGGCAAAAGGGTTAGGTGCAATCCACTTGTTCAGTTAATCTTAGTATCACAACAAGCTATTTTAAGCTTTTTGCCATCCTTCATGATTACTCAGTTTTAAAAAATCGTGACACAGTGTCTTTCACAACACTTATCATTATTATGCTATGTAACACTTCAACATTTTTCAATATATAACCTTAAGTCATGCTTAAGCCTACCCCACAACCAGCCCACATAGTTCAGTTGGTAGGGCCTAGGACTCTTGAACATGATGTTTCGGGTCACTTGAGGGTGTGGGTTTGATTCCCGTGGTTGACCATCTAAAATTACTAATAGTCTTTCGGATGAGACATTAAAACGAGGTCCCATGTGACAGTGCTATAGACAGAGCACGTTAAAGAACCAGGCATAACTTAGGATGGGTTTCGTCCTGTATCTGCACTATCCCCCGTAACAATACTAACAGCCGTCAGGGGGCGTTGCCAATATGGGCAACTGTTGGCAACAAGAAATAAACGCAAATTCAAGTCTACCCAAGGTTACCCCCTCTTCTTTAAATTTGGACCCCCAAATTTTTCATATGTACCTAAATTTCAATGCTTGCCTTCTTTTCTTCATTTGAAGGTGTTAATGTGACTCTGTTGTGATAAAATCCAAGGAAAACCTGCCTAGCATCTAGTTTCGTAAGATTTCAAAGCACACATTCAAACTACGATTTTCCTTCTAAACCGTGCTACTACTAGATTAATGTTTTATACCATTCAGTATTGATCACACATCAGTCCCGTGTCAACATGCAATTAGCAAAGCCCTGCCTTAACAACTCAACACACGACAGAAATTTAGACTTATTCAAATCCAAACCATTTGCAAGACAACAATTTGAAGGTGACTCAAGGGATAAACCTTGACTTGGAGAAGAAAACTTTGTAGGAAAAGGAGAAAATGCTGGTTACCAGCATTTTCTCCTTTTCCCACAAAGTTTTCAGAAAGCTGTCTTCATCAGGGTCGTTAAACCTCGAACTTATGTCGTAAAGGATTAAAAGGCCCATTTGGTTGAGCCGCATAAATGTCTACTGATGCTATTTATCAGAACCATTTTGAACTCTACTACAGGACAAAATTTTAGACTGCAAATCATAAAGCACTTGCAGACAATAAATCAAATGTAGGTCAAATGATGTGGTAGGCATTTGAAGAAGTAGAGAACATTGTGCAAAAAAAGGAATAAATGCTGGTTTCCCACTGGGGTCTCCTTCTTCCATAATGTTTTTAAAAAAGCCTATTTTTTTAGGGTCATTTAACCCTTTCCCACACAATCCCGAGTTATAACAATCCTACGGAAGAAGCCTTTTAAAAACACTGTGGGAAAGGCAGAAAATGCTGCCAACCATCATTTTCTCCTTTTCCCACAATGTTTTCTACCCTTCCAAAAGCCAGTTCCTATTTTTCAGTCACAATTATTTTGTAATCTGCAAAAGCTTTCATTTGGGCAAGTTTTATATTTTTTTGTTTGGTAAAGAGTTAAACATATCAATATGGTTTGGTAGATTCTATATTCCAAGACTAGTCTTGTAATTGGCTGAGATGTTTTGTATCAGCCAATCTGATAACCAGCCTTGTTTATATTGGAGTTTAAAGCCCTTTTAACAGCTTAGTTCATATCATGGCAGTCAGTTCACCTACGCAGTATTTCCTGGCTTTCTCACACAAGTATTGACACAACTTTCTTTCCAAGTCACTGACTGCTTTCTCACATGAATCAGACATTGGGAGGCAAAAATTGCCACAAAAAAAGTTTGCTGCAACTAGGCATGAAACCCACAACCACCAGGTCACAAATCAGATACACTAACAACTGAGCTACCTGGCCGTGAACAATAACTAATCTTGAAATTGGATCAGATGTGGGAGGCAAAAAATCCCACAAATAAAGTTTGCCACAACCGGGTATCAAACCCGCAACCACCCCGTCACGAGTCAGATACACTAACAACTGAGCTACCTGACTGGGCAAGATTACTAGTCTTGGAATTTCAAATTTTTACAATAATTGGTCTGAGCTACCTGGCTGGGCACGATAACTAATCTTGGAATTTCAAATTTTTACAATAGTTGATAAATGCTGCTCATTTGGAATAAAGTCTCCAAAGACATGATAACAAATGGATAAATTGCATGTTTTGTCATCATATCTTGAAACAAATCTATGTTGTGTGAAATGGGCTGTATGTTTCCAACAGAGCCTTTGAGAGCTAACCAATTACCAACTGATCGAGTGTTTCAACAGTTCGGAGGATGAAGGCTATTGTAAAAAGAAAACATTGAAGAAAATGGAGAAAATGCTGGTAACCAGCATTTTCTCCTTTTACCACAATGTTTCCTACCTTTTAACTCGTTACCAAACAACAAAATTTTGTACTCGACCAAATTGAAAGCATTAGCAGATGACAATTTGAATGTTGCTAAAATGATAATTTCTGTCTTTGATAGGGTGAAAAACATTGTGGGAAAAGGAGAAAATGCTGTTTACCAGAAATGCTAGTAGCCAGAATTTTCTCCTTTTCCCACAATGTTTGCTATGTACTCTAGAAGAAATACCATCATTTGAAAAAACATTTGAACTGTCATCTGTAATTTCCCTCAACATGAACTGCCGGTAGTCTAAAATTTGCCATTTTGTAAAGGGTTAACTCTTTACCACAGAACAGAACTGTAGACTTGTCCATATTGAGAGTATTTGCAAGCGACAATTTTAATGTAGTTCAAATAAGGGAATTTGTAATTGATAGCATAGAAAACATTGTGGGAAAAGGAGAAAATGCTGGTTACCAGCATTTTCTCCTTTTCCCACAATGTTTTCAAAAGCCTTCTTCTTCAGGGTTGTTAAAACTTGGGATTGTGTGGTAAAGGGTTTAGCCAGATGAAAGTGCTTCAACATAGAAAAGCACTCTACAGCGTCTATTAAGTACATGTGGAACTGCGGTAGAAGTATAAGAGATATATTACTGTAATGACTGAAAGTGGTGAAGTAAATCAAGGGAGAAAAGTGCGCCTGATGTAGGACTCGAACCCATGACCCCCAGAACACTAGTACCACAGCTCTACCAACTGAGCTGGCCAGGCATTTGGTCGTGAGTCCACCCAACGTCAACTACAACACTCCTCCCCCTCCTGATTTTTCGGAGTAAGCAACTCCCCCTTCGGTCCCCACTGACCACTCATGCTGCTTACCCGCACTCACCAATTGACCTTGTCGCCAATGAAGTAAATTATGGGAGAAAAGTGTGCCCGATGTGGGACTCGAACCCATGACCCCTGGAACACTAGTACCGCAGCTCTACCAACTGAGCTAGCCGGGCATCTGGTCGCGAGTCTACCCAACGTCAACTACAACAGTGGATTTCGACACATACAATCAAACAGCCCATAATCTACCAATATCAAAGGTCCACATACATGTCTGTATGTGTGTGTGTGTGTGGGGGGGGGGGGAGAGAATCCTGCATGGCTCACTTGTAATGGCCACAAGTTCAATCATCACTCAGAGTGCTAGGTTATTCATGGAAGTCCTTAGGCAAGATATTGCAAAGCCAATAACTAGTACTGGTGAAAACCAGGACATCCATCAACAAGTAGTGTCACTGTGATAATACTGATATAATGTTGAAAGCAGTGTAGACTGATTGATTGCATGGTGTTTTAATGCAGTTTTCAACATTATTTCAGTTATATTGTGGTGGCCAGTGCACCCATCCATGCTTTCCTGGTGTTTTTTTTTACCAGTACACTCCACAATATTCTTTCCAAGCCACTGGCTGCTTTCCTACATATCAATTGTTGAAACAATGGTCAATGGTAAAGCAGTGTAGACATCAATCAGTAATATCAACTTTTGAGGGAGTCAAGTTGTAAAAACTTTATTTCCTAACAAAAACCTATATTGTGGGTACTCATTAGAATTGTCTTAAAGAGACAGTTCAAATGAGCACCCACAACATAGGTGTAAGAGAAGAACCATAGAAATTTCACTCTTTGAACCTAAAAAATGCTTCCCACAATCTGTACCTATGGTGGCAGAAAGAATTTTACAGTTGATATAGTGCACTGTTGTGGTTGTGTGGGTGTAAATCATTTGAGTGAGGTATTCTTCAGCATCATCAGCATTCATTAACCCTTTACCACACGGCAAAATTTAAGACCTATCCAAATTGAAAGCATTTGCAGACGACAATTTCATAGTGGCTCAAATGACGCAACTTTTCTTTGATAGGGTAGAAAACTTTGTGGGAAAAGGAGAAAATGCTGGTTACCAGCATTTTCTCCTTTTCCCACAATGTTTTCAAAAGGCCTCTTTCTCAGGGGCGTTGAAAGGCGTCATTGTGTGGTAAAGGGTTAACCCTTAATGCTTATAGGACCTTTCATGATTATAATTGCCTTTGCAGCCAGTGTGAATCAAGATCAGACTGCACAAAATGTGCAGTCTGATCTTTAATCTACACTGTCTGCTTTGCTGAAACACTATAGACAATTTTTTTTGTTTGTTTGTATTGGAGTTTAATGCAGTTTTAACAGTTTGGGTCATATCACGGCGGTCAGTGCACCTACGAATGTGTTTCCTGGTTTTCTCACACCAGTACTGACACAACTTTCTTTCTAAGTCACTGAATACTTTTCTCAAAGGCATCAGAGGTGAGAGGCGAAAGATCGCCGGAAAGAAAGTTTGCCTTAACCTCGAAACCCAAAACCACCAGGTCACATACAGAGTCAGATATATTTACAACTGAGCTACCCGGGCAAGCACTATAGACCAAAACAACCCTGAATTTTCATATCTCTGAGTTTTATTCTAGACTGAAACTGTCTGCCAGGTTTATTCAATGCTTGAAGGGTTATAGTGCAAAATAAACACAATCAACATTTCAAGTCTGGAAATAAAACCAAAATGATTGCAATTTCATGCTTGCTGTTGTTTATAAGGTTTCAGCAAAGCAGACAGTGTAGATCACAGATCAGACTGCACATTTTTGTAGTCTGATCTTCATCCACATCAGCTGCAAAGGAAACTATGATTATGAAAGTTGTTTTAACCTTTTACTAAACAATCCCTTGTTTTCACGACCCTGGGAAAGAAGGGTTTTGAAAACATTGTGGGAAAAGGAGAAAATGGTAACCAGCATTTTCTCCTTTTCCCACAATGTTTTCTACCCTATCAGAGAGCTCAAGTTCATTTGCACAATTTTGAATCTATTGTTGGCAGATATTTTGAAATAGAGTCCAAAATTCGATGTTTGGAAAGGTGTTAAAGGTTAACTCCTTACTAAATCATAAAATGTTAAGAGTTATTCAGATTGGATGTATTTGTAGACTTAAGTTTAATTGTGACTCAAATCATCATTTGTCTTTGAAAGAAAAGAAAACATTTTGGGAAAAGGAGAAGATGCTTACCAGCATTTTCTCCTTCAACCATAATAGTTTAAAAAGCCTTAATCTTCCGGGTTGTTTAAACATGTGATTGTTTGGTAAAAAGTAACATATTTCTCTAAAAAATAGATTAATTCAACTTGATGTTTGGGTTGAAAGTACACAATGAAAAGCTTTTTTTCATAATTAAGAATGACGCAGGTTACAGCAAAAATCTTTACGTGACCGGATGACAGATAGTGTACAATCTGATCGTGCTCTACAGCATCAACAGAATGTGTTTACATAAAATGCCGAGGTAAAAGAGTTTGCTTACTCACAGTGCACTTTTCGGCAGAATCTGGCAATAAACTCGCCAAGTTCATCAAGGGAGATAACCACATACAAACAAGAAACCACACTAAAACAAAATATTATTCTATGATTAATATTGTGGAACTGGACAGCTTAGGGCTGCAGACTGGTCAAAATATGGTTCCAAGTCTCTCGCAAAGGCAAATGAAAAATCCTAAATAAAAGAAATACTGGACATTTCTCCACAAAAACTTGTAATTTCTTGTCTTGTTTTTTGCCAAAATATTTCAACTTTTGAAGCCCCACATTAATCAATTGGATATTTTCATTGTCTACCAAACAACGAATTTGTACACTTTTCAATGAAGGCAGATAACAAATTACATGTGGTTAAAATAATGTTTGAAGGTGTAGTAAACATTGTGGGTCAAGTAGACAATGCTGGTTATCGGTATTTTCTCCTATCCCACAATACTTTCAAACATCTTTTTCTTTGGGTTTATCAAAATTCAGGATTGTTCTAAAAAGAGTTAAATCAGGAAAGAAGACAATTATACAGCTCAATTTCAAAGGTTGCTTTGGCCAAAGTATTGCACTTGATAGATGACAGTGTCAGATCGACAGTGTTAGCAAAGACATCTTGAGTTGCACTTACAGCTGTCTGATCTTGATCCACTTTGTACACCAAAACCAGTGTCTTTCCATAAGTCTTTTCTTCAAATGTTACATATAAACTCATTACCAAATAATCCCGGGTTTTCACGACTCTGAGAAAGAAGCCTTTTGAAAACATTGTGGAAAAAGGAGAAAATGCTGGTAACCAGCATTTTCTCCTTTATCCACAATGTTTTCTACCCTCCCAGAACAAGTTTCAATTTTTGAGTCATGTTAGTTTTTGTCGTCTGCAAATCCTTTCAATTTGGACCAGACTAAAATTTTGTCGTTTGGTAGAGTTAACTCATTATCAACAACTGATTTCAGACAGCCCATAATAACTCTAAAAGCACCTTTCACAACTACAGTTAATGCCTTTGCGGCTAATAAAGATCAAGATCAGACTGCAAAAAAAAAAATGTGCAGCCTGATCTTTGATCTATAATGTCCACTCAGCTTGAAACAACTATAGTTGCCTTTGCAGCTAGTATAAATCAATATCAGACTGCATAAATTGTGCAGCCTGATCTTTGATCTATACTGTCCACTCAGCTTGAAATTGTGATAAAAGCGCCTTACACAACTATAGTTGCCGATGCAGCTAGTACAGATCAAGATCAGGCTGCACAAAGCGTGCAGCCTGATCTTTGATCTATAATGTCCACACGGCTTGAAATTGTGATAAAAGTGCCTTTAACAACTATAGCTGCCTATGTGGCTAGTATAGATCAAGATCAGACTGCACAAATCGTACAGCCTGATCTTTGATCTATACTGTCCACACAGCTAAGGCACTTTAGACAAAAGCAGTCTTGAAATTGTTATAATATGGGTCTTTTTTCCTAGACAGAAAAATGTCTCTTAGGTTTATTTGGCGCTCCATTAGGGATTAACCCTTTACCAAACAATCCCTAGTTTTTACGACCCTGAGATAGAAGCCTTTTGAAAACATAGTGGGAAAAGGAGAAAATGCTGGTAACCAGCATTTTCTCCTTTTCCCACAATGTTTTCTACCCTGCTGGAAACAAATTTCAATTTTTGAATTACGCTTATTTTGTCATCTGCAAGTGCTTTCAATCTGGACCAGTCTAAAATTTTGTCATGTGGTAAAGAGTTAAAGCATTTGCAAGCAAGAAATTAAATATGGTGCAAATGATGGGATTTGTCTTCAAAAGCGTAGCAAACTTTTCAGGAAAAAGAGAAAATGCCAGTAACCACAAAAGCATTCTACCTCGGTTTTATAAAAACTTCAGATTGTTGGTTAAGAAACCCTCTCCTGTTACCAAATACAGTTGTAGACAGAATTCCATTGATAAAATTATCCTTCCCTAATTGAATCTGTTTCTGTCAGCAACCTCCCTCAGAGAAATAAATCACCATTGGCAATACAATTTTACATCAAAATTCACAAAATCCTCTTTTTGTTTATCTAATTAGAGGTTTCATGGGAATTGTATTCTCTTTAAAATAGTATCAAAATTAAGAGCTTTAGACAAGGAACGTATATTTCTAGCTTTATCCGAGGTAGGTCTACAACAAGAAATAGGCCCATGGAGCTGTATCAATCTTGTACCATTTTCAAACAATCTAAAACAGTGGTCACATCTTACATAGTTGACCGTAGTAGGAAATTGCCGTAGATGCCATATTTGAATGTATTAAACTTAGTTACACATAGATAACCGTAGTTCAGCATAGTAATGAACGTAGTTTGAACATAGATCTTGATCTAAACTATCTGCAGAAGGTCAGTGAGTCATGCATTGCAGCTTAAGTGTTAAACGATGGTGTTCGCCACCAACGGTAGCCAGATAAATAGTATATTTATTGGCACCAATGTTCTGAATTATTCATCAGTGCCATACATTTGAAAGTAAATCTTTAGACAAAAACTGTAACCTCACCATCAGTTCTAAACCAACTAATTATGTGCTAAGACTACCTCATATAATTTCTAATGACCTTGATGAAAAAGGCTTTTGAAAAAATTGTTGGAAAAGGAGAAAATGCTGGTAACCAGCATTTTCTCCTTTTCCAACATTGTTTTCTACCCTTCCAAAAACAAGTTTCAAGTTTTGATTCACATTTATATGATCGTCTGAAAATGCTTTCAATTTGGACCAGTCTAAAATTTTGTCATTTCGTAAAGGATTAAGCTACTAATTAAATAGTACTACAATACATAATTCATGTTCCCTCCATCTTTCAGGATAACGACTACAGTTCAATTAAAGTATTCGGCTTCGACATAAACTAGACGGATAGTCCAAGACCATGGGAGCCAAAATTCTGTAACCTCATGTTAAGCATGTCGACAGAAGATGCCACTGTCACAGTGTCAAACGAAACATGGAATAACAACACCGACCTTGACCTTTTGATTCCGTCACCCGATACAAAATGGGGCTTGCTTGCCCTCATTCTAGTGATAGTGTGTACTGCCATCGGGAATTTATTAGTGTGTTTAGCCGTATGTTGGGACCGACGACTACAGAACATGACCAACTACTTCCTTATGTCACTCGCCATCGCTGATCTACTAGTCGCCATTGTTGTCATGCCATTTGGCATGGTTGTGGAAATATATGGTTGGTATTTTGTCAACAAAATTGTCTGAATTTTTGCCATGCTATCCTTTCAAATATTCAATGTATGTTTATCCTTTTGCCACACAATGCAGAGTTTTAACAACCTTGATAGAAAGGTCTTTTGAGAATATTGTGGTGAAAGGAGAAAGTGCTGGTAACCAGCATTTCATCCTAATCCCAAAATGTTCTCTCTATTTTCAACAGCAGATTTATTGAATTGATACATGTATATGTCATCTGCAAATGCTTTCAAGTTGGACATGGGATTGAAAGCAAGATACTGGACAAAATCCATCGTAAACTGTGCTTGTTTTCTTCAGAGTGCTCTGTGAATAGCACCACACAGGACATAGGTTTAACATCTCATCCAAACGAAAGAACTGTTATCAAAACTCTGCCTTTCATACAGCTTAACAATTACCCTCAACAAAATCTGAGACTTATGAAAATTGAGAGCATTTGCAGATGGCAAAATGAATGTGATTCAAATACAGAATTTGTCTTAGAATGGGTACGAGATATTGGGAAAAGAAGAAAATGCTAGTTTGTTCGTCTTAATCAGCAAATTTTGATAATGGTGACCAATTTTGCCATTGGCATGGGCATGTGATGGGTGGAAATCTTACAGCTTTCTTTTAACTTTTAGCACTACTGTTTTTGAAGACGATGTCAGTGTATTGTCATAGCCCAGTTGTCGTTGACAGCATCACCATCATCACTGTCCTCCTAAAGCTTTGACAGTTTCTTATATCTCACTTGTTGCTGAAGATATTTACTTAAAACATAGGATAGTTGTTCATCATCAAAACTGAGACCAGAAGGGTTGGTAACTGTCAACATATCTTTGACACAGTTATGCCCCTTTTTTAACTTCAAATTTTCACAAGATAAATACCCACAACAAAGCATTGGCATTCGATTGCAATGTTCTTCTTTGCCAAATAAATGTCAATCATGTAGGGAACAAGGTCCACAATGGAAAAAAGATAATTATGCTAATCTTCCTCCGAGTAAAATAATCTGTTAAAACATCTATTTTTCCCAGTAGAGGTGCCTTTTGTCAAGACAAGGAAATGTCATTATCAGGCTACTGGACTACATTATTCTGTCCTCGCTTGAACCTTTACCACATAGTCTGGAGTTTTAATGACTCTGAAGAAAAAGCCTTTTGAAAACATTGTAGGAAAAGGAGAAAATGCTGGCAACCAGCATTTTCTGCATTTCCAACAATGTTTTCTACACTTCCAAAAACAAATTTCAATTGTTGGGTAACATTTATTCAGTTGCTTGCTAATGCTTTCAATTATGACGTCTTAAATATTGTTGTTTGGTAAGGAGTTAACCCTTTACCATACAATCCCCAGTTTTAACAACCCTGAGGAAGAAGGCCTTAGAAAACATACAGGGAAAAGGAGACAAAGCTGGTAACCAACACCTTTCTCATTTCCGCATATTGTTTTCTACCCTCTTTCAGACACATTTCATACTTTGATCCAGCTTTGTCATCTAAAAATGCATTTTATTCTACAAGTCTAAAATTACTTTTAAATTTATTTATGTGACACTTTAAGTGTCAAGTCTTTAACTGCTACAAGAGCAAGTCTAGAGGTTTTAGTGGATTATGTACAGTGAGATCTGATTATAGAGTCTGATCTGTGCCTGAACTTCTTGTGGCTTCATTCTAAAATAACTGACCAAAAAATCTATTCACTTGTACTGAAATGAAACTCTTAGCCACTGAAATAAATCGAGTTTATTTTTCAGTGTTTAAAAAGGTCAATTGATGGCACATAGTTTGAATGGAAGCATTCCAAGCTCTCCATTAACTGGAACATAATTTATAATAATACTTAACTATAAATAAATTCTGCTTCACGTTAACCCTTAACCCTTTACCACACGACCAATTAAAGACCTGTCCGAATTGAAAGCATTTGCAGAGGACAGTTTCAATGTGGATCATATGAAATGATTTTTCTTTGATAGGGTAGAAAACATTGTGGGAAAAGGAGAAAATGCTGGTTACCAGCATTTTCTCCTTTTCCCACAATGTTTTCAAAAGCCTTCTCTATCAGGGGTGTCAAAAGTCGTCATTGTGTGGTAAAGGGTTAAAGTAACAATAGCTGCCAAAAGCAAACAAAGCCAGTGTTAAAATGCATTCAAAATTATACATACCATTTAATCAAAAGTATGGAAATTATTGTGAAGATGACAATCTGTCATTGTGGCTGTCTGAATCTAGGAGTCAGTCGCTGGCAGAGAAATTAATTTCAAACCTAGTTGCCTGATTTTGAAATTCAATTTTCTACCAGCAACTTACACTGGGACTGACTACACAATAAGAGATTGTCATCTTCACAATATTTTCCCTCCTTTTACACACTACAATTTAAATTTAAATGCATTTTAACACCTGCACTGATTTTTTGGGAGCTATTGGGCCCGTTACAACTATACTTGCCATTGTGGCCAGTGAAGATCAAGATCAAACTGCACAAATCATGCAGTCTGATCTTTAATCTATATTGTCTGCTTAGCTGAAGCAATATAAATCAAAGTAACAATGAAATTGTACATTTTTGGATCTCATTTCTAGACTGAGGTCATTGGTAATTTGGTGCTTTACGGTTAATGTACAGAGAAATGCCTATTGTCAATGGCTCATATCTAAATTTGTGGCACGCTCAACTGGCACCATTACAAATTGTTGTGGACATTGAAGATCAAGACCAGCCTGGAAAACACCTTCAATCAGTTCTACAGACTTGAAAGTCAGTTGTACAGTCTGCCATAGTACACAGTCAGCTCTGCAGACTTAATTTTGTGAGACATACCTGTGTGAAAACTGTATAGATCACAAAAAGTGTCTTGACCTCATGTGCTGTAATTACTTTATTAAGATAAGGAACCAAGTTTATTTGATGGAAATTTCTCTAATGAGATAAGAATGTACCCTGCCAAAGCTCATGTTATCTTGATTTAAACCCTTCACTAAACCATAGTGTTTTTCCAGTGCTGGGGGCCGAGCCCCCGTAGCTCAGTTGATAGCGTACAGGACTTTGGAACAGGAGGTCGCTGGTTCGATCCCTGGCTTGGCCAATTTCTTTCCAAGGATTGATGATAGTCATTGCGACAGGATTCATTCCTCTCTCACCGCTGACCATTGTTTCGATAATGGTTATGTGGGAAAGCAGCCAGTGGCTTGGAAAAATACTGTGCAGAGTACTGGTGAAAGAAACTCAGGAAAGCATGACTAGGTGCACGGGCCACTGTGATATTATTGATATTATTGAAAAAATGTTGAAATTGGCATTAAACACCATACAATCAATCAATCAATCAATCAATCAATGCTGGGAAAAAAGGGTTTGGAAAGCAGAAAGTACTGTAAATCAGTTCACAGTTACAAGGTACACCTATTCATGCAATCCTGGAATTTCTTTTACCTATACTTAGCACGATATTCATTCCAAGCCATTGGCTGCTTCTAGACATAAGCATCATCTAAGGAAATGTAAGTGAGTTATGTGAGTACTCGATAGATAAACATTACAATCCTCCCATTTTACAATTTTTCAATTCCTTATTGAGAATAAATTATGCCTGTCAAAAGGGTCTTAAGCTTTGGAACCATCTAAGTTGCTTCTGCGGACAGTGTAGATCAAGTTCGGACTGCACAGGAGATGCAGCCTGATCTTAAATCTATACTGTCCACTACACTGCTTAATTTTCTGGCCAATAGAATCTTGAGATAGCACTATTTGCACTATTTTTATGGAATGAAAAAGTGATAGCACTATTTTCATTATTTTTGCTGACCAAAAAACTCCATGTCACTAAATGACAGCTCTTTAAGTCTTTACCACACAATCCTCTGTTTCAACGATACTAAAGAAGTGGGCATTTGAAAACACTGTGGGAAAAGGAGAAAATGCTGGTTACCAGCATTTTCTTCTTTTCCCACATTTTCTTTTCTTTAAAAGATAAATCCCTTCAACTGAACAAAATTTAATTTCTGTAAATGCTTTCAAGCTGAATAAGTCTAAACTCTAGCCATCTTTTATAGACTTAACTTTGCCAAACAACAAAGTTTTAGACCAGTCCAAATAAAAAGCATTTGCAGATGACAAAATAAACGTGGCACAAATGATGGGGCTTTTACCAGAAGACTAGAAAACATTGTGGGAAAAGGAAAAAATGCTGATTACCAGCATTTTCTTCTTTCCCAACAATGTTTATAGAAGCCCTTCTCCCCAGCTTTGGGATTGTGTGGCAAAGGATTAAGGGCGAAAGTGACATCTAGAGTTGAAATTAGCCTGATCCATGATGCACTAGAAGAAGAACAATAATTATGCCATCATTGCCATGTGATTAGAGGGAGTAATTACCACATTGCACGTTTTTATAGTCTTCATCCCCCCCATCTCTCTCTTTCCCGTCATGTCGGATCATAAAACACAGGCGTTGTAGCAACTGGCATGCATTCCACAGCTGCACACTCTGTACCTTTTCCAGTGGTTTGGCAGACAACATTAAGAACGATCGTTTCACCTGTTCAATTAGTTTATTATGTTCGGTTTTTGGATTGACAAAAAGAAGTTTCGGTTTTGTCGGATAGGCCGTTTTCTGCCTGATTGGTAGATATTAACTCTTTACCGAACGACAAATTCTAGACTAGTCCAAATTGAAAGTAGTTGCAGATGACAAAATAAATGTGACTGAAAGACTGAAATTTGTTTTGGGAACGGTAGAAAACATTGCGGGAAAAGGAGAAAATGCTGGTTACCAGCATTTTCTCCTTTTCCCACAATGTTTTCAAAGGGCTTCTTTCTCGTGGTCGTTAAAAGTCTGGATTGTGTGGTATAGGGTTAAACCTTTACCGAACAAAGTGCTGTTTTTAGAACCCTGAAAACAACCTTTTGAAAACATTGTGGGAAGAAGAGAAAACACTGATTACCAGCATTTTCTCCTTTTCGCACAATGTTTTCTATCCAGTCAAGACCTTCAGATTATTTGTACCACATCTACAGTCAAACTTCGGTGGCTTGAATATGGGTAATTTTGAATACCAAAGAAAGCTCGAACAATGATATCGGTCCCGGCAAAATCTCTATATAATTCATATTGTTCTACCTTGGAAAGCTCGCACAACCCCTAATTGGAACTTTCGAACACATGTCACGGTCCCGTCATTCATTTTCCTGTGTATTTTACCTCTCAGAAGTCGAACAAAGGGTTAGTCAATAATTAGACGTTGGGTTTCACACCTACATTGTTAATTGGATATGACGGTAATCGTCTGTCAAATATTGGATAGGGTGCATGTTTTTAACACTTACTGTAAAATATACACACACTTGCTCAATGTGTCAATTACAAACTGTCTCGCCGTGATAGAACAATCGCTTTGTTTTTAACTTTTTGTTTTTCGAGGTTGTTTACCAGAATTAGTGGTCAAGCCATCTTTGTAACACTATGGTTGCATGAAGAGTATTGCTAATAAACACATTAGGTTTATTAACCGCAACTGTGATCTTAATCCGCACATTTAGCGTTGATAGAAGTTATAATTAGAACACAAACAGGGTAATGTTTCGCGCTTGACAATATATGTAAATGTCCTTTCATTTCTGATAAAATGACTTTTTAGATATGTGCAAAGAAAATGACCTCTGGAATTGGCCGTTTAACTGGTGAAAATAGCTTATTCTCGGCCGAAATGGATACTCTCTTTAAAAAAAAAAAGCATTGATAGAGTGTATCGATTTCGGCCGAAAACAAGCTATTTTCACCAATTAAACAGCCGATTTCTGTAAAATGACAAAGTTATGTGGTGTGTTCTGTGTGATATTTTCAAATACAAAAGTTATATAGATGCAATAAGAATACGTGCAACTCGTTCACTGACCACTTCATACTTGAAATTTGGATACGTCAAACTACCGCTAATTCGAACAAATAACCTAGTCCCAGGGGTGTTCGAGCTTCCGAAGTTTGACTGTAAATGTGGAAGAGCTACTTTCCCACATAACCGTCAACAAAACAACAATCAGCAGTGAGAGTGGAATGAATCCTGCCACAATGGCTATCATCAGTCCGCAGAAAGAAATTGACCAAGCTGGGGATTTGAACCTGCCAACCCCTGTTTGACAGTCTTCTATGCTACTGACTGCGCTATCGAAGCTTGGCACTACATTGTCAGACATTTTATGAAATATTCTTGAGCCAAAACAGTCTTAACTCTTAAATCGCCTTTCACAACTATAGTTGCCTTTGCAGCCTGTGTAGATCAAGATCAGACTGCACAAAACATGCAGTCTGATCTTTAATCTACACTGTCCATTCTTCTGGAACACAAAAGACATAGAAATCCATGAAATTGCATTTTTTCCGGTCTTATTGCAAGGCTTGAAATGTTTGTTGAGTTTATTCAGCACTTAAACTCTTTCATTACTGAATAAATAAATCACATTTCCACAAAGGCTATAATTATACATTTCCTCTGCAGGATCAAGAGGCAGTTCGGTCATAATCTAGAATATAGCAGTGGACAGTGTAGATCAGAGATCAAACTGCACGTTCTGTGCAGTCTGATCTTGATCTATACTGTCCACAAAAGCTTCTGGTGTAGTCTATCATATGGCAAGAGATAAGACTTTATATTCTACTATTGGACTCTTATACAAACTAAATAATGAGACTAAACCACATTATGGGGCTATTACTTGTTAGGTTTCGAGAAAGTAATTATCGAGAGTGCAATCGTAAGTTAAAGAACTTGTTTCATATTTGATGTTAAAATAAATAGGTGTTCACAAAACTGAACAACATCCATTTCATGCCTTCATCCTAAGAGCGTCAAATAAAACCAATAGAAATGTTCATCCCAGCCAGATAGCTCAGTGGTTAGCGTATCCGTCTCTTGACCTGATGGTTGTGAGTTTGATACCCAGTTGAGGCAAACTTTCTTTCCAAGGATTTTTCGCCTCTCAACTCTGATGCATATGAGAAAAGTAGTCAGTGACTTGGAAAGAGTTGTGTCAGCACTGGTGACAGAAAGCCAGGAAACACATGCGTAGGTGCACTAACAGCCATGATATGACCTAAGCTGTTAAAATGGCGTTAAACTCCAATACAATCAATAGAAATATTCATCCTAGAAATATGGCCAAAATAGTTGTGATTTCATGGTTGCTTTTGTCTACAGTGTTTTAGCAAAGCAGACAGTGTAGATTAAAGATCAGGCTGCACGTTTTGTGCAGCCTGATCTTGATCCACACTGGCCGCAAAGGCTACTATAGTCGTGAAAGGTGCTGTAAGGGCTAACTCTTTATCATCCATAAAACAAAATTTTAGACCTGTCCATGATAAAAGCATTCATTTTGTAGACAACAAATTGCATGTAACTCAAGCTGAGCCCCGGTAGCGCAGTTAGTTGTGCATAGGACTTGAAACTGGGGAGTCGCTGGATCAAATCCTCGGCTGGGCCAAGTCTTTTCTGAGGATTGATGAGTCATTGTGACGGGATTCATTCCTCTCTAACCGCTGATCATTGTTTCGGCAATGATTATGTGGAAATGCAATCAGTAGCTTGGGATGAATATTTTTCGAAGTACTGGTAACAGAAACTTTATGAAAGCATTGATAGGTGCACTACCTACCTCAATATAACTGAAATAATGTTGAAAATGGCATAAAACACCATACGATCCGTCAATCAGTCAATCAAGCATGTGACTCAAATCATGAGATTTGTTTCCAACAGGGTAGAAAACATTGATGGTTACCAGCATTTTCTCCTTTTCTGACAATGTTTTCAAAAGCCTTTTTCTTCAGAATTTGTAAAATCTCCAGACTGTTTGATAAAGGTAGTAGGCATTCTAGGAGTTAACCCTTTACCACACAGTCCCGAATTTTAACCATCTTAAGAAAGAAGGCTTTAAAAAACAATGTTGGAGAAGGAGCAAATGTTGGTAACCAGCACTTTCTCCTCTTCTCACACTGTTTTCTACCCTATCAAAGACAAACTCCATCATATGAGTCACATTTCATTGTCATCTTCAAATGCTCGTACATGTTAATTGGAAAATTCTACATTTTTTACATTTGGCACAGAGTTTAATCAGTACAAAGTACCAGTTATCCAAAAACATACAAAATTTTATGCTGTCATGGGTTTTATACTTTTTGGTGGGGCAGCAAACCTTAGATCTTTGGCACAACCATTGTTGATTGCTAAATCATCAGACAGCCTGGCAAACCCATCTCCAATTATATCAAATAACCTGTATCATTATCTCTTCACCAAATGATAAATTTAACCCTTATCTGGGAAAACCCGATTTTACTTTTTCAAAGGTAGCTTTCGGGAAAAGATATCTCCTTATTGGAGAGTGTAGATTCAAGATCAGACTGCACATTCTGTGCAGTCTGATCTTGATCTACACTCTCTGCAAAAGGTCAGTGAGTCGTCTTTAACAGCCTAAGGGTTAAGACTTGTCCAAATTGACAGCATTTGCAGACAACAATTTAAATGTGTCTCAGAAATTTAAATTTGTTTTGGAAAGGGTAGAAAACAAAGTGGGAAAAGGAGAAAATGCTGGTAACCAGCATTTTGTCCTTTTCTCAGAATGGTTTCAAAAGGCTTGTGTGGTGTAGGGTTAATCCTTCTAGTGCCATGGACAAAGTCGGGAGCTTTTAGTAGACTGCATAGATTGAGATCAGACCGCACAGAACATGCTGTCTGATCTTGGATCTATACCATCTGCTTGTGAAGTCAAGTCTTTACAATAGAATTCTTGCTGGGGTTCAGCTAATCATATTTTCAGTTGTTTGTTGTTCGAAAGAGGTCCAGTTAATAATTGTGACCTGTCACTCAAAAAGGGACCTTCTGGCAGCTTTGTAAATCAAATTGGTGAAATAAAGATCAAAGCTAGTGTTGGTCGATCCTGGTCGATACTTCCAAAATGACTCTTTGGTGTGATAAAATGACCATTGCATAAACAGAAAATTCATCAAAAGCGAAAAGCTCCGAGCCTGGTCAGATTGCGCAATCCGCACAGCCTGACCAGGGTCGATACTTTTCGCAGTTCCCAGATGGTCCATTTTCACGTGACGGGTCACAATTATGTTTGGCACTGAAAAAGTTAACCGGAGAAATCATTGGCAATTAAAGCCATGCTCAATATAATAGCTAATTGGTTGTTTCCAATCCAAAGCTTTAACGACCCTATGGAAGAAGGCTGTTGAAAACATTGTGGGAAAAGGAGAAAATGCTGGTAACCAGCATTTTCTTCTTTTTCCCACAATGTCAAATTCCCTTCCAAAAGGTTATTTTAATTCTTGAGTCCTTATTAGTTTTTTGTCTGCAAAAGCTTTTTGATTCTGGCAAGTCTAAAACTGTGTCCATTGGTAAAGGCTTAACGCTTTCACCCTTTACCAGACGACAAGATTCTAGCCTTGTCCAAATTGAAAGCAGTTGCAGACAACAATTTCAATCTGGATCAAACGCTGCAATTGTTCTTTGATAGAGTAGAAAACATTGTGGGAAAAGGAGAAAATGCTGGTTACCAGCATTTTCTCCTTTGCCCACAATTTTTTCAAAAGGCTTCTTTCCCAGGGGCGTCAAAACTCGTCACTGTGCGGTAAAGGGTTAAAAGAAGGGGGTCCTGCATAGCTCAGTGGTAAAGTATGGGACTCATAACCTGGAGGCCCCTGGTTCAAGCCGCACTAGATCCACTGGGGTTTTTTGTGGGAGTGTCCTTGGGCAAGACACATCAGAGCCCTAGCCTAGTACGTGTAAGACCCAGAAAAACATTGATATTTGAGCTGCCACTGTGATATGACTGAAATAATGTTGAAAGCGCCATAAAACACCATTCAATCAATCAATTTAAAAGAGGATCCTGCATTTTGATGTTACTGTGGAAGACAGATTTTTACAACTAATTTGGAAAAAGAGGAAATGATGACAACCAGCCATTTTTTGTCCTTTTCTCACCATGTTTCTAGCAGTTCAAAGACAAACAGTCAACTGAGCCGCATTTAACACTTTACGACAAAGTAACGACCCCGAGAGAGAAGGCTTTCGAAAACACTGAGGGGAAAAGAGAAAATGTTGGTAACCAGCATCTCATGATTCTGTTGATTGTTAGACAAAATGGATTTGATGGATCTATAATTATCCAATGTCTTGCTTGGTACAATGTATTAACTCTATCCCAAACGACAAAATTATAGACTGGTCCAAATTGAAAGCATTTGCAGACGACAAAGCAGATGTGACTCAAAAGTTAGAATTTGTTTTGGGGAGGGTAGAAAACATTATGGGAAAAGGAGAAAATGCTGGTCACCAGCATTTTCTCCTTTTCCCGTAATGTTTTCAAAAGCTTTCTCTGTCAAGGTCGTTAAAAGACGGGATTGTATGGTAAAGAGTTAAGGAGATGCATTAAACCCCATTTTGCCAGGGCTACGCTCAATTACAGATACCAAATTTTCAGACAGTTTATGGCCTGCAATACGCGAAAAGGTGCATTCGAACATTTGCGTGAAGTGTCGTCTCGGATCAGCCTGCGTGTCATCCGCGCGGGCTAATCCGAAACAATACTTTCCGTTTTTATGTAATTTTCTCTTTTGCGCATATCTACTGAAGGACAAAATCTAATGTAGTCGTAAAGTGCCATCTCGGATTAGCCTGCGTGGACTGCGCAGGCTGATCCGAGTCAACACTTTACGTAAATGTCCGAATGCCCCTTTTTGCGTGTTGCAAGCCTTATAATGTTATCCTTTTTACTTAATCTTAAGTCTCAGCCTTTTAAGAATGTGTATAAAAAAATTTCACACCTACGGAAATGGCAGCCTCCAAAAACACTATGAGAGCAAGGGCATTAACTCTTTCCTTACAATAGACAACACCAGAACCTTTTGTGGACATTGTAGATCAAGATCAGACTGCACAGAACGTGCAGTCTGATCTCTGATCTATACTGTCCACTGTGTTATTCTAGAATATGAGTAAATCACTCTCTTGATCTTGTAGCAGAAATGAATTTGTCGCCGTTTAGAAAATGCAATTTATTTATTCAGTAGTGAAAGAGTTACGTTGTAATGTTTTTCAAAAGACTTTTTTCCCAGGTTCATATGGCCTGCAACTTGCAAAAAGGGGCATTGGGACTTTTGCGTAAAGTGTCGTCTCGGATCAGCCTGCGCAGTCCGCACAGGCTAATCCGAAATGACTCTTTCCGTTTTTAAGTAATTTTTTGTTTTGCACAAGTCTACTGTAGCACAAAATCTAATGTAGTCGTAAAGTGCCGTCTCGGATTAGCCTGCGCGTACTGCACAGGCTGATCCGAGATGACATTTTTTACACAAATGCCCCTTTTCGCGTGTTGCAGGCCAAATAAACTTGTGATTGTGTAGTAAAGGGTCGATTCATGCATGCCAAAGCAATACAGTGGAAGCAAGCATAATTTATTAAGGAATCAGTTACAGTTTTATAATGATGATTATTTATCTAAGCTAGAATTAATAGATGATTAGTTTACCTTATCGCCCCATTTAACCCTTTAAAACAATCCTGGGTTTTAAAGATACATCCGTACAACCAGAGAAAAAAAAGCTGTTAAAACTTGACAGCATGTAGAATGGTTCAGAATTTAGTTAGATGTGTAAACACAGATAAATTATCAATATATATGGTGTAAGGGATAAAAAAAACTCAAGGGAATTGTCTTCAATTGAAAACCAGAAATAATAACAGCGATTTCTTTAAAGGCCTCCAGAAAATTGGTCATAATCTGTGCAACCTTGCAACTTTCAGGGGCAACATTTGGCACGAAAATACAAGAATGATTATAGTTTCATAAAATAAAGATGAAATGGATTTATAGCTGGCTGAAAACAAGTACAGATGTATCATTAACCACCCTTTGGAAAAAGGCTTTTGAAAACTTTGGTAAAAGTTGGAAAATACAAGAATGATTATAGTTTCATAAAATAAAGATGAAATGGATTTATAGCTGGCTGAAAACAAGTACAGATGTATCATTAACCACCCTTTGGAAAAAGGCTTTTGAAAACTTTGGTAAAAGGGGGAACATGCTGGTAACCAGCTTTATCTCCTTTTCCCATACTGTTTTCTACCCTTTCACACACAAATCTCATCGTTTGCTGCACATTTTGTTGTCTGGTAATGCTTTAAAGATACGTAAGTCTGAAATTTTGTTGTTTATATAATTTTACTGTTAAAATCATGTATTAAACGACAAAATTTGACATGTCCAGATTGCAAGCATTTGTATGCAACAAATTAAATATGGTTCTAATGGTGATATTTGTCTTTAATAGGAGAGAAAAAATTTTGGGAAACGAAGAAAATCCTAGCCACCACCATATTCTCCTTTTCCCACCACATTTTCTAAAGCCTTCTTTAACAGGGTGGTTAAAGCCCAGGATTGATTGGTAAAGGCTGAATCTGTGGAAATTGTCTCTGAAAAGGTTGAAAGCATTGTGGGAAAAGGAGAAAATGCTGGTTACCAGCATTTTCTCCTTTTTCCACAATGGTTTCAAAAGCCCTTTTGCTTGGTAAAGGTTAAACCAATTACATAACACATAAACTTTATGCCTCCAAAACTTCTCAAAACAGTCTGGAAAAGAGAGCCATTGCTAGTTACCAGCATATACTCCTTTTCTCACAACGGTTTCACAACTCTGAGGAAAAAGCCTTTTGAAAACATTGTGGGAAAGGAAGAAAATGCTGGTTACTATCCTATCGAACAAAATCACATCATTTGAGCCACACTGAAATTGTTGTCTGCAAATGCTTTCAATTTGAACAGGTATATATATTTTTGTCCTGTGGTAAAGGGTTAACACATAAACTTAATGCCTCCAAAATGCACTAGATAATTTTGTAACTTCTCAAAACAGTCTGGAAAACAGAGCCATGGCTAGTAACAAGCTAATAATTCTCACATTAGGTTCTCACATTTTTTTTCCGTCTCATTAACTTGTCTTACCAAACAACAAAATCTCACACTTGGCCAAACTCAAAGCATTTGTAGACCACATATCAAATATAGCACTTAAGGTGGGATTTGTCCTTGAAAGTTTACAAAACATTGTGGGGAAAGGAGAAAATGCTGGTTACCAGCATTTTCTCCTTTTCCCTCAATGTTTTAAAAAGCATTCCTCCTTGAGGTCATTACAACTTAGAATTGTATGGCAATGGTTTAACAACCTTAGTGCCAAATAAATAAACTCAATCTCTTTCAAAGGCTGTAAATTCAATCTATCAAAAGACCTAGAAAGATGTTATCATATAGGCTTGTCATGAGGAGGGGACTCTATAGATCCAGGATAAGATTATACATTTTGTGCAGTCTCATCTTGATCTATGCTGTCTGCAGGAAGCCCATATTTTGTCTATGGCACTTAAAGGGTTAAAAATGGCATCTTCCTTTCTCTGCTATATTTCTTTTTGGCATGTCATAGGACCTTTCTACTTCTTGATTCAGTCAGTTGTTAGACAGCTTTACTTTCCTATCAGTCCCTGTCATATGACAGTGCACCTATCCATGCTTTCCTGGAGTTTCTTTTACCAGTGCCCTGTACAATATTCTTTCCAAGCCACTGGCTGCTTTCCCACATAACCATTGTCGAAACAATGATCAGCAGTGAGAGAGGAGTGAATATCTAGAGAGACTATGGCATTAACATTGCAGTCATCTTGATAGTGAATAATGAAATCACACACGATGTCTGAGAAACATGGATAAATCTGGATTGAAGTGAAGCCCTATCTTGAAGAGCTTATTACCAAATAAGGCTTCAGAAATCAACAATATTTCATCAGTTAACCCTATACCACATAATCCTGATTATCGAACCTTGTGGAAGAAGGCTTTTGAAAACATTTTGAGAAAAGGAGAAAATGCTGGTAACCAGCATTTTCTCCCTTTTCCCAGAATGTTTTCTATCCTTTCAAAGACAATTTTCACCGTTTGTGCTGTATTCGATCTGTCATCTGCAAATGCTTTCGATTCGGACAAGTCCAAAAATTTTTTGTTGGGCAAGGGTTCAATGATCCCCATATATTGTATAATTGATGTTTTGACTCTATTTTGGTTACAAATATGCTTCCTCCAAACTGAACGGGCAGGCTGAAGGTCTCAGTGGCTAAGTTGTTGGATTAGTAAATCAGATGTCTCATGTTTGATACAAAACCAAAGCCACTATTTTTTTTCTTTTGAATGTCCAAAGCCCATGATATATTTCTAGAGAAAGTCAATGTCCTTTTGGAATGAAATCGTAAACATTGTGGGAAAAGAGAAAATGCTGGTTACCAGCATTTTCTCCTTTTCCAACAATGTTTTCAAAAGCCTTCTCTCTCAGGGGAGGTAGGACTGTTTGGTATAGACATAATGTCAGTCAATGCTAAAATCTCAATGGCCAAATGCAATTATGATAAATAATAGAAGGAAAACAATAATCCCTGAAGCGCCTTTATTGACTTAAAGCTGCCTTGTGGCAAGTGTGGATCAAGATCAGACTGAAGTAAATAAGCAGTCTGATCTTTGATCTATGCTCTCTGTTTTTCCTGAGACATTCTGGGCAAGAGTAACCTTGGAATTGCAGTAAGTTGGGTCTTTTTTCTAGACTGGAATTTTTACGTTGTTTAGTATTAAAAGTCGTTACCGGCCGTCAAAAATTTTATACGTGTCCAAATGCAAAGCATTTGCAGAAGACATATCATATGCTACTCAATCATTTGGATGTGTTCATGAAAGAGTAAAAAAGAGTAAAAATCAAAGTGTTGAGAACCCTGAAGTGGTATTTGTCAAGGAAGCCATTGTGTTGAATTAATGATTTGAAAGAAAAAGAAAAAATATTATTCAAATATTGGGTTGAAGATCAACCTACTAAGCAAATGAATACTTTTTTTCGTTGAAGGGAGGATACTCATGACAAAGATAGGATTATTTGTGTATTGGTGGTCTCCCTTTGATCATTAGGAGGAGTCAGGAGTAACGTCCCTTGACAGTAGGATGCATGATGGGTAGAGAGAGAAACCATGTGAATATATCAAATAAAATTAAGTTTGTACCTGAAAACTATGATTTTTAAATGTCTTTCGCCGTTAACATTTAATTCCCAACATTACAATCAATTATTTCGATCTATAAATATTCATGCCAAATCAAATGGACTAGCGTACAATCATTGGATGAACAAGCCATGGGACGAACTGGTTTTGGAACGAAAAAGCCCAGGACCAAGTGATCGGTGGACAAATTTTGTATCATTGCGCCAGTAATAGGCTATGAGCGAGTGAAGCTATTTTCAATCAAAAATTAGTATTTCCACGATAGATGGCCTCACTTGGTGCATTTCAACATGCCATTTCCAATTACATATCCGAGTGCTACCGAAAAACTCATTTGCCTGTGAAAAATTGAGTTTAATTGGGTTTATTTCCTTCGGCTTTGCACAAAATACGATACACGGTCTTCAAAATTCAATATTGAACTCATAGTGGTATTGTCTTCGACAAATACCACGAAAATTGTGGAAAAAGGAGAAAATGTCAGCTACCAGCATTTCCTCCCTGTTCCCACAGTATTTTCAAAAGCCATTTTCCACAGGGTTTATACAATACAGGAACAGGGTGTTAACTCTTTACCTCATGACAAAATTTCAGACAGGTCTAAACCGAAAATAGTTGCACACAACAAACTATATGTTGCACAAATTAGAAAATTTCTTTTGTAAGGCCAGAAAACATTGTGGAAAAAGGAGAAAATGCTGGTATCCAGCATTTTCTCCTTTTTCCACAATGTTTTCAAAAAGCCATTTTCCACAGGGTCATAAAACATGGGATCAGGATTGCATGGTAAAGAGATGATTACTGGACTGATTTGCTTTATTTACTGGAAAACTTTTCATTTTGGGCCTGCAGCACCAATTTACAACATCCCCCCATTTTTTGCATGCAAGATCAAAGAAGCACTTCCTAGGCATTGTTTTTCCCTATACCAAACAATCCCCGATTTTTATGACCAGGGAAAGAAAGGCTTTTGAAAACATTGTGGGAAAAAGTAGAAAATGCTAGTCACCGGTGTTTACTGAATAACTTTTCATTTTAGGCCTACAGCACCAATTTACAACACCCCCATTTTTTGCATGCAAGATCAAAGAAGCACCTCCTACACATCACTTATCTCTTTACAAAACAATCCCGTTTTTTAATGACAGGAGCAAGAAATGGGGCTTTTGAAAACATTGTGGGAAAAAGGAGAAAATGCTGAAACTTTTCATTTTAGGCCTGCAGCACCAATTTACAACAGCCCCCATTTTTTGCATGCAAGATCAAAGAAGCATCTCCTACACATCATTTATCCCTTTCCTAAATAATCCAGTGTTTTTATGACTGGAGAAAAAAATGGGGCTTTTGAAAACATTGTGGGAAAAGGAGAAAATGCTGGTCACCAGAAATTTTCCTTTTCCCACAATGTTTTCGACCCTTTCACAGACAATTTTCATGATTTGAACCACATATAATTGTAGTCTGCTTGTGATTTCTGTTTAGAAGTATGTAAAATTTTGCCATGTGGTATAGAGTTAAAATATCCCTACAGTGATATCGTATCTGGTGCAGGCAATCATCTTTCTTTTCTATGAGTTGTGCATCATCAGCAGCTGATTGACTTTGAAAACAATGCCACAAATTGAGAATATGGTGTAATCATAGGTAGTTCTATATTTGCCAAAATCAAATTGTAACACTTCTAAGTATGGTTTTAATTGCTGCTAATATGCCATGTTCTGGCAAAAGGAGGTTTGATGCATCTCAGTGATGGATTATACCATGCAAGTCATGACATATTACCATTATGCATAGGATATGAGGCAATGGGTTAAATTTATAAACATTAATGGCAAGACAATCAGATTACACTGGTTACCTTGTAATGGATGGGGGGGGGGGGAATCCTAGGGATACAACTCCTGTAATAAACACCTAATCATAACGAACATTTCAGCGGCACTAATTCCTATGGTAGGCAGTTTTCTATTTTAATTTCTAAACAACAGAATCATATGCCAATGCCACTGCTCAGCTGCAGTTACTTTTAGTGAAAATTTTAAGTCAAAAGTGGGGCATAACTGTATCAGAAATATTTGATGGTTACATGCCCCTGTTGTATGGATTCCCCTTTTGATAGTTAAGGATCAGTCTGAGTTTGAAGTAAAACACCTTCAGTATTAACTCTTTACCAAACAATCCCGGGTTTTCACAACTCTGAGAAAGAAGCCTTTTGAAAACCTTGTTGGAAAAGGAGAAAATGCTCGTAACCAGCACTTTCTCCTTTTCCCACAATGTTTTCCACCCTTCCCAGAACAAACTTCATTTTTTTGAGTCACATTAAGTTTGTTGTCTGCAAATGCTTTCAATTTGGACCAGTCTAAAATTTTGTCGTCTGCTAAAGAGTTAAATCTTAATTAGTAATTTTCTTTCTTCCCCTTAATGACTCACAATGTTTTCTACCCTTCCGAAAACAAATTTCAATTTTTTAGTAGAAATTTCTTTGTTGTTTGCAAATTCTTTTAATTTGGACAATTCTAAAATTGTGCTGTTTGGTAAAGCGTTAAATTTATGATTTTAACTCCTTACCATACAACACAATTTTAGACTTTTCTGGTTACCAGCATTTTCTCCTTTTCCCGCAATGTTTCTCTTCTTTAAATGACAAATTGTATGAATAAGTAACATTTCATTTGTTGTCTGCACATGCTCTCAATTTGGACAAGGCTAGAATTTTGTCATTTGGTAAAGGGTTAATTGAGATATTGTAAAATTTTAAAGCTTTTGCAGGCCAGTCTGCAGATGAAGCCAAAGCTATGACAATAATGTGATGTTTTCTTTGAAAATCAGTGCAGCCAATAGGTTTAAATTTAAAACATGTTTGATACTTGCACTCATGCTCTATCTAGTCATCATAATTATTGTAGAATGGCATAATTACCTCCCTTGAATTAATGCAAATAAAATTGGCTTTACAACTAGGTACTGGGGTGCTAGTATAGATATATAAGCTGAGACCGAAACATGCCTCAATCTCAATTGTCTGCACAGCTGTAGCCATGTTAGTCCAGCTTATCACACAATTAAAATTTACTCAATGCTGAGACTGTGCCGGTTGTAACATTTTGAAACTTCTTGCACATAAAGTGAGAAATGATCTGTTTAACACATTACTGAACAACACTGAATTTTAACTTGGCTGAGAAATATGGTAATCAGCAAAACCTCCCTTTCCCACACTGTTTTCTACCTATTTTAGAAATATGGCTTTTTCAAAACATCCTGGAACAAAAGAGAAAATGCTCATTGCTGGTAACCACAATATTTTCTACCCTTTCAAGGACAATCTTATTGCTTAAGCCACATTAAATTTGTTGTCTACAAAATGCTTTCAATTTTAACAAGCCTACAATTTTATCTTCTTGTTAAGAGTACAAGGTTAAATTTATGACTTAGGAGTCGCTGGGAATAAAAAGATGCAAAAATAAAGATATTATACTCAAGGGAGAGAACTCTGTTTCTTCAATCAAAAAGATCCCATCAAGCATACTTTGTGATGTTTATTTTCACTGTAGGAAGTTTATGACATTCTCTCTTTGTCCAAAAATCCAATTTTCTAAATAATGAGGGATAGGATAGTGTCGGAAATCAAATTTTCTGACAAGACTCCCACCAAGAGTTGCACAAAACGGCACTATTGCTACAGGAAAAACTGAATGTAATCATTTTTGCATGTATTGATTTCTTTCTGCATCATGAAATACCGACAAAATGCTGCACTTTGACCTTTAGATACCGCTGCCGATTTAACTCTTTTACCATACAACTAAAATGTAGAACTGTCCAAAATGAAAGCATTTGTAGACAAAAAAAAAAAAATCTGTGGCTCAAATGAGAGAATTTGTCTTTGATATGGTAGAAAACACTGTTGGAAAAGGAGAAAATGCTGATTACCAGCATTTTCTCATTTTCCTACAATGTTTTCAGTACTCTTTTTCTTTGAGGTCATTAAAACAAAAAATTTAATTTAAATATAATTATTTTACATCGATTGAGAAAGAAGTTCTTACAACTTATACTAATCTCTCTCGATTCTATTTTCTGGGAATTACATCAGTACTTGAGCCGAATGTGTGGGGCAATAGTCTGTCCTAAAGTAGACACCTGCTCTCGGGTATCGAACTTGGGACCTTATGGTTTAAATAATAGAATTTGCCTTTCATAGGGTAGAAAAGACTGAGGGAAAGGGAGAAAATGCTGTTACCAGCATTTTCTCATTTTCCTACAATGTTTTCAATGGTCTTTTTCCTTGGGGTCGTTAAAACAAAAAATTTAAACATATTTATTTTACATCGACTGAGAAACAAGTTCTTGCAACTTACACTAAATTCTCTAGATTCTGCTTCCTGGTAACTACACCAGTACTCGCGCAGAATGTGTGGGCCAATGGTCAATCCCGAAGCCGACACCCGCTCCAGGGTATCAAACTCGGGTACCTTATGGTTTATTTAATGAGGCTCAAATGATAAAATGTGTCTTTGATAAGGTAGAAAACATTGTGGGAAAATGGAGAAAATGCTGGTTACCAGCATTTTCTCCATTTTCCCACAATGTTTTAAAAAGCTTCTTCCTCAGGATTGTTAAAACTTGGGATTGTGTGGTAAAGAGTTAAGGAATATCTTTAGAAAGGGTGGAACAACATAAGATTGCGTAAACTTGCAGTCTGATCTTGGATCAAATTTTTTTTGAGAATTATTGCCTTTAAATTCCAATATCTAAGCCTTGTCTACCAACTGAAAATATCTATAATCCAATTAAACATTTTGCAGTCTCCAGGTAAAAACTTCACCACAAACATTCAATCTTGTCCGAGTTCAATACTCAGAAGGGGATGTCAACTTTGGGACTTTTCATTGGGTACAAGTACTGGTGTAGTTCCCAGAAAGCAGAATTGAGAAAGATTATTATAAGTTGTAAGAACTTGTTTCTTAACTGATGTTAAATAAATATGTTTAACCCTTTACCAAACAATCCCTGGTTTTCACGACCCTGGGAAGGAAAGCTTTTGAAAACATTGTGGGAAAAGGAGAAAATGCTAGTAACCAGCATTTTCTCCTTTTCCCACAATGTTTTCTACCCTATTAAAGACCTAACGCTAATTTGTACTACTTCTGAATTTGTCGTCTGCGGATGCTCTTGGTTTGGAAGAGTCTAAAATTTGTTGTTTGGTAAAGGGTTAGATTAAATTAAATCTAGTCAACACTGACACACTTTGCAGAGGACAAAAATGTGGCACAAATGATAGGATTTATCTCTGAAAGGAAAGAAAACATTGTGTGAAAGTAGAAAATGCAGGTAACCAGTATTTTCTCCGTTTCCAAACAAGTTTTCATCAGCCTCTTTCAGGGTCATACAAACAGGTGATCATAATGGTATAGGGTCTAAATGCAAGTTACAGCATATGTTTTGTGCATTTCAGCTACTGAATAAACAGTCTGGTAGATGATATTACTGCTATTAGCAGACTGGGACGAAATTTATCAAACCAGTCCATCATTGAACAGTAGAGATTCCCTGTCAAGATTGTATTTTGTCAGATATTTATACATTTTGTTAGATTCCAAAAAAGACAATACCGTATGACCTTTTAAAACCCCTTCAGACAACAGATTGAGAAAGGTTACTTTATGATAATTCAAGTAAATTCACTTTGTTTCTGTTGAATTCTTAAAATTCCCGGAAACCTCAGGACAATAAAGCATCTCTCCTGACATGTAATTTCAAACTCATTTTCCATTCCATCTACCACCTCATTCATCAATATCTAGACTGCTTTGCAAGACGTTTGGGCCTATTGTTGAGTGTGCAGTCTGATCTTTGATCTACACTATCAAAATGATGGTTTTCATAAGGTGAAAACAGCCTTTTAAACAGGGCACCTTGTTCCACAGCTATTGGCTGGAATTATTCCATTGGCATTTTAGCCATTATTTATTGAAATGTTGACTGTTTTGCTTCCAACTGAATACTGTCCACTGTCCTTCAAGTGTAAACATAGATTTTCTGATTTTCCGCTGCAACTGAAGATGATGTCAGTTATTGCCTAGCATTAGGTGACAGACAGTGTAGATCCAATACTTTCCATACTTTTACATGGTATGATTTCAAATTCAAATGCATTTTAACACCTGTTTTGTTCGGTATGGCTGAATATTCTGGCTTTTGACCGACTTTTTGGTACTGATAACAAATGAATAAATAGAATTTTGTGATTGGTCAAAAATGGAGACATGTCTATTCAAAGGACCCCTGCAAATTTGCTGGCAAATTTATGCTGTGTATCTTTTTTAAAGATATTTCTTGTTTACTTTTACATTAAAAAACACTGGAGTGAGTCAGCTTTAGAAATATAATCTAAATATAGACTGAACAGTAATTAGACTAATTCAGCATCTAGACCCAATGTGTCAAACTGGGCTGTGAAGACTTCCCAGAATTAGTCTGTTGGGTGGCTTATTAACCGAGATTTACAAAAAAAATAAAAGCAGGATTTGGGTGACCAGTTGACAGATTGCTCCATCAAAACACCTTGTTATTTCTCTGAGAAATGACATGCAACCCTTTACTGAACAATACCAATGAATTATCGACCCTGAAGAAAAAGGCTTATGAAAATGTTGTTGGAAAAGGAGGAAAATGCCAATAACCAGCATTTCTGCTTTTCTCAAAATATTTTTTTTTACTCTTTCAGAGAAACCAACATTTTCTCCATTTCCCACATAGTTTTCTACCCTTCAAAGGGCAAATTACTTTCTCCTCTGCAAATGCTCTGGTTTTGGACATGTCCAAAATTTTGTCATTTGGTAAAGACTTTAAGACAATCCTTACAGAAGTAGGTTTCATGGAATATGCAGACGAGTCAGTCAAATCTTGTCGACCAATAATTAGTTAAATCAAACAAAATCATATTCTTACATGCTATTTCATGGGTAGTACATCAGTGGATTTTAAGTTTTAATGCACATTTCAAGCCTATAGTTGCTTTTTGCGGCCAGTGTAAATCAAGATCAGGCTGCACAAAATGTGTAGCCTGATCTCTGACCTACAGTGCCCGCTTTGCCGAAACACTGTAGACAAACACAAACATGAAATTGGAGTTTCTTGGGTTGTATTTCTAGGATGAAAATGTCTGATAGGTTTATTTGGTGCTGTAGGGGTTAGCCTGATAATTGCAATACTACTGTAACTTGTTCTGATGGAACATCAAGCTACTGTTTCATTTGTGAGCACCAAAATTAAATATTTCACAACTGGCTTTGCAAAATTTGGTTTTGAGCACCAAGGCAAAAGATGGTCAATCTATGGATTGATTTAATGATTGAACGGTGTTTTATGCCAATTTCAACATTATTTCACTTATATCTCAGCAACAGTTCACAAGCGCACGTGTTTCCTGGGTTTCACTATTACTAGGCTAGGGCCCCAGAGTGTCTTGCCAGAGGCCACTCCCGAGAAAAACCCAGAGGATCCAGTGAGGTTCAAACCCTGGACCTCCAGGTCACAAGTCCTACATTTTACCTCTGAGCCACCTGTTAATCTTTGCAACTACCCACATCACAGCGCAAGTACTGGTCTTGTATTCCAGGAAAGCAATCAACAAGAATGATTGATGCAAGTTGTAGAGCTTGTTTCACAAGCAGACAGTACAATAAATTGGTGTAAAACTAAAAGCCAAAAATACTTCATCCCTAAAATATCCGAAACTCTGCTTTAACGTATCCTAACTGTCAGACAGTCATTCATCTGGATGAGAACTAAATCTCAACATTCTTCATAACTATTAGTCTTATTCACTTAACTCTTTATGAGTCCACAAAAGTCGAGACTTGTCAATACCAAATAAATAAATTTTGCAGATGACAAATGTAACTAAAATGTTGAAATTTGAGTGTGTTTTTTAAAGGCAAAAAACATTGTGGGAATAGGAGAAAATGCTGGTTACCAGTATTTTTCCTTTTCCAACAATGTTTTTCAAATTCTTCCTGTTCAGGAATATTTGGTATTGGGCAACGAGACACAAGTAGTTATTATTAGCCTAAGACATAACTCTATTAGGAAATATAGATGAAGGTGACCTTCCAGCCAAGAATCTCACATTTTTTGGCTTTGACCTTGACTTGTTGCCAATGAAATTAAGCCTTATCTGGAAAAGAGTAAAATGTCACATGTAAGTAGATCTGTGTCAATCTGTTAACCTTCGGGCCCTATGTACAACTAAGTTGCTTTTGTTTACAGATTAGATCAAAATCTGACTGTACCTAAAACACTGCTTGATCTGAGTCTACAGTGTCTGATAGTCTGTGATATATTCCAACTAAATTGCCCTTGACCCTGTGCAAATTATTCTGTTTCTGTTGGCTGAAACTGAACATTTTACCGACAAAGCCGTCCAAGGGCGTAACTCAACGGTCATTTGCCCAGTTGGCAATTGCGCTTTCCATTTACTTTTTATTTACTTGACCAATAAACGAGTTCCATCATCATCGTGCAAGCTGACGATTTTATGTCCCCATTTCTCATTTGAGGTAATTAGGAGCAAATGAGTTTTTTTATTTTGTAGGATGTCTGTTACCATTTATTATCTTTTTGTCACACTCTTTCCCTCCCACCGATAAGCTGGTTTTCAGGTTCATTAACACTTTACCACACCCTGAGAAAGTAGATAACATTGTGGGGAAAAGCAGAAAATGCTGCTAACCCATGATTTTTCCTTTTATCACAATGTTTGCTACCCTAGCAGAGACAAATTCCATCATTTGAACCACATTTTAATTGTTGTCTACAAAAAATTAATGCTTTCAGTTTGGGCAAATCTACATTTTTGTCGTGTGGTAAAGATTTAATATTGAAAAGTATGAAAAAATTAACAGATCAATATAGGAGGCATCTCCTGCTTCCAGTCAGAGAGAACTTGTCCCTGAAATCATGATCCGAAAATTAAGTTTAACCCTTATAGTAACAACAGCTGCCAAAAGTAAACAAAGGGCGAGTTAAAATGCATTTAGATATAAATCTTACCATTTAAAAGTATGGAAATTATTGAGAAGATGACAATCTTTCATTGTTCAATCGGTCCAAGCGTTAGTTGCTGACAGAGAAATTAATTTAAAAACTAGGTTAAAAGTTGTCAGGTCACTCTATCTTTTGTTTACTTTCTGGCTCATACTGTAATTCATTTTTTCTACCAGCGACTAACACTTGGACTGACCACATAATAAGCTATTATAACAGAATGTCATCTTCACAATATTTTCCACATTTTTAAATGGTAGGATTTGAATTTAACTCTATACCACACAATCCCGAGTTTTAACAACCCTGAGAAAGAAGACTTTTGAAAACATAGTGAGAAAAGGAGAAAATGCTTGTAACCGGCATTTTCTCCTTTTAACACAACGTTTTCTACTCTTCCAAAAGCAAATTTCGATTTTTGAGTCACATTTATTTTGTTGTCCTCAAATGCTTTGAATCTGGACTAAAAAGCTCTTATATATTTTCCAGTTCCTTTAAATGCTCTTCTGAGCCGAATTCAGTGTATTTAAAGACCCCCTGCTCCCCAAACAGGAAATGTAGATCAAGATAAGACTGCAAAGAATCAGCAATCTTATCTTAACCCTTTACCAAACAATTCCTGGTTTTCACGACTCTGGGAAAGACGGCTTTTGAAAACAGTGTGGGGAAAAGGAGAAAATACTGGAAAACAACATTTTCTTTTCCCACAATGTTTTCTACCGTATCAGAGACCTTAAGCTCATTTGTACCTAAATACAAAATTTCTTGAAGGCATTTGTTTTCAGTTTGAAAGAGTCTGAAGTTTTTCCGCATAGTTGAATGTGCTGGCTTTTCACTACTTTTTGGTACTGATAACAAATTAATATATAGAAATTTGTGATTGGTCAAAAATGTAGACATGTTGATTCTAAAGGCTCCTGCCTATTTGCAGGCAAATTTACACTGTCTTTTTTTTTAAAGATATTTCTAACTTTAGATAAGATTAGAGAAAGCTGCAACGATTTTCAATATTTGGGTATTACTGACCGACCAAAAATGTTCATTTGATTTATCGAATCTTACTAGATTACAAAATTTCAGACTTGTCAATACTGAAAGCATTAATTGGAAAAAAACAAATTAACTATGGCTAAATTGATGTAGTATGTTTTTTGAAAGGGCAGAAAACATTATGAGGAATGGAGAAAAAAATGTAGAAAAATGTTGGTCACCAGCATTTTCTCCTTTTCATACAATGTTTGCAAGAGCCCTCCTTCTCAGGGTGGATAAAACACATGATCATTAATTTTGCTATTGAAATAAAGCCAGAAATGGTCAAAAATTATGACGAAAGGCAGAACTCCCCCCCCCCCCCCCCTGCAGGTCTTTGACATTTAAGTTTGGCACAATTACTGTATCAGAATATGGTGCCAAATATCTAACCCTTTCAGCGCCATATACGAAATATGTTGTTTTTTTTCGGAAGGCATAGATAAAGAAAGCTTTTGAAAATGTGAGAAAAGGAGAAAATGTTGGTGACCAGCATTTCCTTCTATTCCCACAATGTTTTCTACCCTTTCAAAAACAAATTTCAATTTATGAGTCACATTTATTTTGTCTTCTGTAAACACTTTCAGTTTGGACAGGTCTAAAATTTTTTTGTTTGATAACGAGTCAACCCTTTGCCATGAAATCCCAAGTTCTAATACTCTTAGGAAGAAGCCTTTAAAAAAAAAAACATTGTAAGGAAAGGAAAAATGCTGGTGAAAAAATACAGAAAACTCTGATTAGTCTTATTCTTAAAGATTTTCTAGATTTGAAAGTAACACCTCTTCTGATTGGCTAAACCAAATGGTTTAGCCAATCAGAAGCTGTGTTACTTTCAAATCTAGAAAACTCTGGAGAATAAGACAAAGAACTTTCTTACGAATGGTTAGTGAATATGAACCAAGAATGCTTTAGCTTCCATAGACTGTATTTTCAACCATCAAAAGAGGAAGAATTTCTTCATTTCATTTACTTTTCCGTAGTTTATTGGAGAGGTCATCAGACCTCTCCAATAGTGGTCAGTTTAAAAGGCAGACTGCCACAGAATTTGCTGTCTTAATCCATTTTTCTTGCGAAATTGTATTGATACACAGTCTGTTTTGTCATGGTTTTATAAATAAAGCGAAATCAAAAAACCGAAACAGGAAACAGACGTAGTTTATTTTTTTGTGACAAATTTCAGAAAAGATTTGTTATATTAATTTGCCATGGTTGCAAATGACCTCTCAAATAATTGTAATTTTTCATTAAGCAAATAAATCTAGGCAGAAGAAAAAATAAGAAGAATTTTGTTAAAGAAGAGAAAGAAGACCGCTGGACAAGATCATGCGACTTGAAAACACGGGAAGAAGGTGAAATGACCGGCACGTAAAGCATAAGAGGTTTCTATGCTGCGGCTTTCTTACTTGTTTGTTTACATGTGCCAAAATATGTTGAAATTAAAAACTAATAAACTATTTGAAAACATTGATGCTGAACTCTCCTGGCTTCTTTTGTAAAGAAGCCAACTTGTAAAGAAATAGTGGTTGATCATGTTTTGATATTTCATGGTTACGTCCAGTGAAAAATACCGATTTCATATTTCTAATGCTTCAATTGAAGGCGGAAACAGTAGTTCCCGTGCACGAGGTTACCTATGTGAACAGCTCATGCCATTTAACAAGACAGAAACATGCCGTAATTTACAGGCATTTACCCTACATTTCTCGTGCTTTACTTCATATTGTAATAAGTGGAGCGGTACGCCATGGGGAATTACTGAAAACAACTGTACTGGATTTTGACGAAAGTCCCCACAAAAAAACAATCAGAAGCATGAAATAAATAGAATATTTATTTTTTCAGCGAAAGATTGTAATTTATTTCAAATCTGTGAACAACATCAGTTATATATCCCTCACACCTATGCCACTCCTGAAAATATTACCAAATAATAATAATAAATTTCAACCTTTCACTGCAAAAAAATAATGCCCAATGTATTTGAAACTGAAAGATTTATTTCTGTGAGAGAGAGCTTGAGGGTACTCGGGGGGAATTTGTTTTGCCATTCAAACACTTGTTTTTGTTTGTTCGTTTGTTTGTCAGTTTGACAATAAAATTCAAGGTTTATGCATATTGATAGCATTCAATTTTGCAGACAACAAATTGTTGTGATGGCATTTTCTCCTTTTTTTTGCAATGTTTGTTTCCAGTAACATTCAAATTCTATCATTCGATCATTTTATTTGTCATCTGCAGATGAATGCTTTGAATAATGGAGGAGTCTATATGTTGGATTTTTAGTCAACTCTTTACTCCACAATCCCGACTTTTAACGACCCTGTGAAAGAAGCCTTTTGAAAACATTGTGGGAAAAGGAGAAAATGCTGGTAACCAGCATTTTCTCCTTTTCCCACAATGTTTTTACCCTATCAAGGACAAATGTCATCATTTGGGCCATCTATAATTTGTTGTCTGCAAATGCTTCAACTAGAAAAGGTCTAAAATTTTTGTCGTTTTGTTATAAAGAGTTCAGACGTAGTCAATAGAGGCCTATAAACTTGCTACCAAACAACTTAATTTCAACCTTGCCCAAATAAAATGCATTTTGCAGACAACAAATCAAATGAGGTACATATGATGAACTGGCTTCCTTTGCTTTCATTTGTATTAGAATTTAACGCCATTTTCACAGCTCAGGTCATATCATGGGGGTCAATGACGCACCCATGTGTTTCCTGGCTTTCTCATACCAGTATTTACACCACTTTCTTTCCTAAGCCACTGACTACTTTTCTCTCATGCATCAGAGGTGAGAGGCGAAAAATCGCTGGAAAGAAAGTTCACAGCAACCGGGTAGCAAACCAGCAACCTCCAGGTCAAAAGTCAGATACACTAACCACTGAGCTACCCGGCCGGGCTGAATTTGCTTCAAAAGCTTGAAAATCATTAAAACGAAAGGAGAAAATGATGGTCACTACCTTTATCTACTTTTTCCAATATGTTTTCAAAAGCTCTGTTTCTCTTGCTTGTGAAAAGACAAAATTGTTTGGTAAAGGGTCCAACAAACAAACAAACAAACAAACAAACAAACAAACCAGGGTCTGTATTCACCAACCAATCTTTGGAGCATTTTTAGTCTTATTCTAGATTAAGAAAGTAACACAACTTCCGATTGGCTAAACCAAATGGTTTAGCCAATCAGAAGTTGTATTACTTTCAAAAATTTTAAAAAATAAGACTATGAATGTTTTGTAGGATTGGTCCATGAATATAAACCCTGGCTACTAAGACAGAATCAAAACTATTTGGTATTGGAAAAGTAACTATCATTTTTAACATGAACATGATCAACATTTAAAGAGCGAAAATACAAGTTCCACGAGATAAAATGTCTGTAAAAATAGTTCCCTGAAAAACAACAACATAATTTTGCCATATTCCTCAGACTCAACTAAAATAAAATCAGCTTTTCCGACATAGATCTGTTATCTCTGTACCAAACAACAAAATTTTGGAATGAACCAAATTGAAAGCATTTGCAGACGACAAATTAAATGTAGGTTCAATAGTGATTTCTGTTATTTGATAGGATAGAAAACATTGTAGGAATAGGAGAAAATGCTGGTTACCAGCATTTTCTCCTATTCCCACAATGTTTTCAAATGCCTTATCTTTCACAGTCATCACAACTAGGGATTGTGTGGTAAACGATTCAGGAAAAAAAGAAGTCAATCACACAAAAAGGACAATTTCATGCTACGAATGCCATCTTTTCTCTACGTCTGTGCATGACAATCCAGGATGCTTACATCAAGACAAATTGCTCGAGGAGCTCTGCTAACGGCAACCCCTGACATTTTGTTTGCCGAGATAATGCGGAATCCATTCTCAACAATCTTTGCCAATCTGTACAGGAACAGATAATATGAATATTTTGGACTTTTAACTCTTTCATTACTGAATAAATAAATTCCATTTTCTCAATGGCTACTAATACAGGTCGTGCAGCAAGATCAAGAGACAGTTCGGTCATGATCTAGAATACAGCAGTGGACAGTGAAGATCAGAGATCTGACTGCACCTTCTGTGCAGTCTGATCTCAATCTACAGTGTCCACAAAAGCTTCTGGTGTCATCTATGGTATGGAAAGAGTTAATCCTTTACCCCACAAATCCCTCCCCCCCCACCCCCCTTGTTTTAACAACCCTAAAGAAAAAGGCTTTAGAAAACATTGCAAGAAAAAAGGAGAAAATGCTGGTAGCCAGCATTTTCTCCTTTTCCCATGATGTTTTCTATCCTTTTCTATTTAAATTTCAATTTCTGAGTCACATTTATTTTGTCATCTGTTGATACTTTCAATTTCGACTAGCCTATATTTTTGCCATGTGGTACAGAGCTAACTTTACCAAACCACAAAACTTTAGGCAACACCAAATTGAAAGTATCTGCAGATGATAAATCAAACATAGCTCAAATAATGATTTGTTTTTGATGGGGTAAAAAACATTGTGAGTAAAGGAGAAAAATGCTGGTTACCAGCACTGTCTCCTTATCCCACAGTGTTTTCAAAAGGCTTCTGTTTCAATGTTGCAAAAACCCAGGATTGTCTGGTTAGGTGTTAGAGACTGCTTTCTCTTAAATTCTTTACTTTCTAACCCTTTACAAAACAGGCCCTTGTTTTCTCAGCCCTAGTAAAGGAAACACTAGAAAACATTCTGGGTAGACGAGACTGCTGGTAACCAGCATTTTCTCTTTTTACCACAATGTTTTTTACCCTTCAAAAGAAAAATCTAGCCCTATAAGCCCCTTGTTTCTGATTGCTTTCAATCAGGACAAAAGTAAAATATTGTTCCTGATGAAAGTTTAACCCAGTTTATCATACATTACATACATTTACCCGAGGAAGAAGCCTTTGGAAAACTCTGTGAGAAAAGGAGAAAATGCTGGTTACCAGCATTTTCTCCTTTTCCCACAAGGTTTTCAAAAGCCTTCTCTACAGGAATCATTTAAACTCGAGATTGTGTGGAAAACAGTTAAATAATGGCTGCATTCAATGTATCACTGACTTGTACCCAGAGCTTCCAGACTTCTAACAATGGTTTTGATTGCATCACCCACTCCATCTGAATTTGTCTCCTTTATAATCATTTCGGGAAAGATTTAGACCGACTAGACATGAAACAGAAAAGTGGGTTACCCAAGATTGTCTTGTCAAAGTTTGGACGTAAATTTTTTCCAAACTTTTCCTTTGAGAAAACAGTATTTCGTGATTTTGTGATATGTCACAAAGTATTTACACCATAAAGCTTTGTAGAAGTTATCACTTGTGGTGCTAAACCAAGGTTTAATTGTGTTTGCGGTGATTGTAGATTTAGATCAGACTGCAAAGAAAGGTGCAGCTTGATCTTGAGTCTTCACTGTCCTCTTCTTTTGTAGATTTTCTGACAAAAACAGCCTTTTAACCATAAAATCTGCATCTTATTGACTTAAGATATTTATTTAATTGATGTAGCATTACAAAGGTTAAAATAGTGCCCATTTATGCAGCTTAGGTAAAGCAAAGTTAGTCTGATTGTGGATCTAGACTGTCTGATAAAGTGAGATTTTTTTTTCCCAATGAAAAGAATTTTAAAAAGAAGAAATATGGGGATATAATCACTGGCTGGAAATTTTCATTTAAGGTAATGCATCTATCATGAAATTAAAATCATGATCAGTTAGATGCTCATTACTATTTCAGTGAAGATGCAGTCTTACAATGACCTGGATTTATGCCCTAGGTCATTGAATGCTTGAATCTGCACTGAAATCTTAATAACCATCAGAAGGATCATGATTATGAATTGATGATGGACAAATTACCTTAATCCATTTTACAGTTAGTGGGTAAAGTTTAGTTGGGGATTCTTTTACCATACAAATACAACTTTTCTTCCTCCCATCAGAAGAGTTGAATGATTGACTGATGATTGATTGAATGGTGTTTTACGCTGCTTTCAACATTATTTCAGTCATATTATGGCAACAGCTCAAATATTCCTCCATTTCCTGGGTTTCTCCAGTCCTAGGCTAGGGCTCTGAGGTGTCTTGCCTGAAGAAACTCCTTCAAAAAACCCAGTGGATCCAGTGAGGCTTGAGCCAGAGGCCTCCTGGTCATGAGTCCTACACTTTACCACTGAGCCAAGCAGGACCCTCTCCCATAGCAGAGAGAAATTTTTGGAAACATTGTCTGCAAAGGCCAGAAGTATTCGTAACTGCTATGACATTCAGAATAAAATTCGTTTTTCACAAATTCTGTGTATATAGAGTTTTGATTTCTCAGTAAAAGCTATGAATCTTGGTTTTCAACCTCTCTGTTTCATTGCCCTCTCGCTGTAAATTGCTGCAAAATTTCTGTTAAATGTACATCTACTTGGCTTCTTTGGGAAATAAAAAGGCCTGATTTTTCAATACAACAAAATTGAATTATGTCGCAATTTCCCCAATCTTCAAGATGTCGAGAGACATTGGCATTATTCCTTCACCCACCATCGGACGACAAAAACAGTTTTTGCCGCAACTGTAGATCAAGATCAGCGGGCAACATACAGTGTCCGTACTCACCAATCATTCTTAAGAATATTCTTTGTCTTAATCTGAAGAATTTTCTAGATTTGAAAGCAACACAACTTCTGACTGGCTAAACCAAATGGTTGCTTTCAAATTTAGAAAACCTCTATAGTACTGTATGAACCAAAAGCACAGGTTCACTCTAGAAATAAGATACAAATAATTGCAATTTAAAGGGTTTTTTTTCGAATGTCTCAGCAAAGCAGACAGTGTATATCTAACATCATGTTTTGATCTACGCTAGTTGCAAGCACAACTTTATTTATGAAAGGCACTTTAACTATTTACCACACGACAAAATTTTAGACTTACTCAAATAGAAAGCATTTGCCAACGACAATTTAAATGTGGCTCAAATGATGGAATTTGTCTTTGACAAAGTAGAAGACATTGTGGGAATAGCAGAAAATGCAGGTAACCAGAAAATGCTGGTTACCAGCATTATTTCCTTTTCCCTCAATGTTTCCAAACTTGGAAATGTATAGCAAACAGTCAATGGACGAACAACAGACGAATACAGGAAGCATTTTTCCCCTAGAAACTTCCTGTTGTAATTTGCGCTCAAGACCCTTTTATTCCCAAGCATTTTCTCCTTTTCCCACGATGTTTTCAAAAGCCTTCTTCTTCAGGGTTGTTAAAACCTGGAATTGTAAAGTAAATGGACGAACAACAGACAAATTCAGGAAGCATTTTTCCCCTTGTAACTTCCTGTTGAAATTTGCTCTCCAGGCCTTTTTTCCACCCAGCATTTTCTCTTTTTCTCACAATGTTTTCGAAAGCCTTCTACCACAGGGTTGTTTAAACTTGGGATTGTATAGCAAAGGGTCAATGGAACAAAAACAGACAAATTCAGGAAGCATTTTCCCCTGGAAACTTCCTGTTGTAATTTGCTTTCAAATCTTCCCATCATTTTCTGCTTTTCCAACAACTGTGTCAAAAGCCTTCTACTTCAGGGATGTTAAAACTTGGAATTGTAGAGTACATGGACAAACAACAGACAAATTCAGGAAGCATTTTTCCCCTGGAAACTTCCTGTTGTAATTTGCTCGCAGAGTCGCCTTTTTTGTTTCTCACTTCCATTATAATTTGCAGATTCTCAGTTGTATATTTCAATTTTTGTTCCGAGAAAATAATTATTTTTTTGTAGATTTCTAGACATTTTTAAATTATTATATATAAGTTCCATTTTTGTCAACTATTTTTTTTCTGCCATTTTCCTCTTATTTCCATTCACGCTTTTTAAAATCTGTACCAGATCACAAAGTATTAGACTATTCTTTTTTGAGAGGAATTCCGTGCACCAAATAAAACTGTTAGTTTAAAAACATTATTTATTTTACATCGACCGAGAAACAAGTTTTTACAACTTAACTAATCTCTCTTGATTCTGCTTCCTAGGAACTACACCAGCACTCGCGCTGAATGTGTGGGCCAATGAACAATCCCAAAGTTGACACACTCTCCCAGATATTGAACTCAGGACCTTATGCCTGCAAGGCCGACACTCTACCTCACAACCAGGGACACCGCGCATAAAACTGCTGCTTAACCCTTTACCACATAATCCTAACTTTTTTAAGACTTTCAAGAAAGGTACTTTTGAAAACAATGAAGGAAAAGGAGAAAATGCTGGTAACCAGCATTTTCTCCTTTTCCCTCAATGTTTTCTACTGTTTCAAAGGCAAATTACAGAATCTGTGCAACAGTTAAATTGTTGTCTGCAAATGCTTTCAATTTAGACAAGTACAAAATGTTTGGTAAAGGTTTAACCCTTTACCAAAAAACAAAAATGTATACTTGTCCAAATTGAAAGCATTTGCATACGAACATTTGACGAATGAGGCTCATATAATAAACTGTGTCTTTGATGGGGTAGAAAACACTGTCGGAAAAGGAGAAAATGCTGGTTACCTCAGAGTTGTTAAAACTCGGGAGTGTGTTGTAAAGGGTTAAACCATAAGATTTGTCTCTGGGAAAGAAAAATTATGGAAAAAGGGGAATACGCTGGATTTTAGAAGCATTGCTCCTCAAATTATTTGGAAAGAATTAGAGTTCTTAACCCTTTCCCACACAATCCCGAGTTCTAACGACCCTGGAGAAGAAAGCTTTTGAAAACATTGTAGCAAAACAAGAAAATGATGGTACCCCACATTGTCTTCTGTCCTATCAAAGATGGAAGTCATCTTAAGAGCAACAATTCATCTGTCGTCTGCAAATGCTTTCAATTTAGTCAAGTCCAAAATTTCGTTGTTCGGTAAAGAATGAAATAAAGAGAATAAGCCTTATATCACTTATTTCGCTTGATATTACTGAATGGAACATTATCAGTTTAGAAGATATCACATATTATACATGTAATACATTATCTCCCAATTATGCAATTCCTTACCAATCCAGCAAAGTCTAATCTCAAAAGCACTAATCTTCAAGTTAATACTTCTCACACCATTCACACACAGCGTGGCTATGAAAAAATTCTTACCTGAAATGACAAAAAAAAATATATATATTACTGAAAGTAACAAAAGCTGACAAAAGTAAACAAAGCCAGTGTTAAAATGCATTTAACCCTTTACCACACGACCAATTTTAGACCTGTCCGAATTGAAAGCATTTGCAGAGGACAGTTTCAATGTGGATCATATGAAATGATTTTTCTTTGATAGGGTAGAAAACATTGTGGGAAAAGGAGAAAATGCAGTTTCCCACAATGTTTTCAAAAGCCTTCTCTATCAGGGGTGTCAAAAGTCGTCATTGTGTGGTAAAGGGTTAAATCCAAGTCATACCATTTAAAAGAATAAAAATTGTTGTGAAGATGGCAATCTGTTATGGTATGGCTGGTCTGAGTGCTAGTCACTGGCAGAGAAATTAATTTCAAAACTGGGTTAAAAGTTGCCAGGTCACAAGTTTGTTCACTTCTTGCCTGATTTCGAAATCCATTTTTCTGCTAGCAACTTACACTAAGTCTTGGACCAACCACACAATAATGGATTGTCATCCTCATAATATTCTCTATACTTTAAATGGTATGATTTAAATTTAAACACATTTCATCACCTGGATTGTTTTTTTGGCTGCTATTGGCCCTTTAACTCTTTACCAAATAACAAAATTTCGGACTGGTCTGAATGGCAAGCATTTGGAGATGACAATTTAAATGTGACCGAAGAAATAAAATTTGCCTTTGGAAGGGTTGATAACATTGTACAGAAGGAGAGAATGCTGATTTCTTTTTCCAACAATGTTTCTAAAGGCCTTACCTCAGGATCACTAGAACTTGGTAAAGGGTTTTATTTACAACAAAAAGGAATTACAAAACACCTTTACTGATCTTTTGGCTTTTCCAAGAAGTGGAATGTATGGTGAAAGTCTATGAACTTTGTAACCACAATGTCATTTAGTTTGAGAAGAAGACAATAAAGAAATTGTGCTGACTCTTCACTGCACATTCCTAAGTCTGCTTTTAAAAAAAAGAGAGAAAAATTTCGACCAATAGTAACAAGCCAAATATTGCAATTTCATCCTATTTCTTTTCGATAGAGAATCTCACTGTATTGGACAATGTAGGTCAAGATCAGACTGCACAGAATGTGCAGTCTGATCTTGACATACAATGTCCACACAAGTGCACTGTGCCACACGTAGCAGCTGAAGGGTGAAAATTTTAATAGCACTCTCAATTCGGAGTGCATAATTATTCTAAATCCCTAGTTACACCCCTGATAACAAGTCAGTCTCTAGACTTCTATTCTCAAAACAAAGTGTCACTACAAAGGCTCATGATCTGCACTGTCTAATATTGTATTATTCTAGCCATGAAAACCATGAAATTGCCATAGTTGAGTCTTTTTCCACCAAAAGTCACAGTTTAAATCTATGCCATTACTCAGATATCTATATTTACTGATATCTATATTTGTACTATATTTTCAGGCTACTTCCCGCTGCCAGCCGAGCTTTGTGCTCTTTGGGTTACGATGGACGTTCTGATGTGCACAGCATCAATTTGGCACATGTGTACCATGAGTATGGACAGATATTTCACACTGAAGTATCCGATGCAGTATGGCAGAAACAAGACTAAAACCATGGTAGCAATCAAAATCCTATTCGTCTGGGTTGTTTCTGTGGCAATCAGTAGTCCGATATGTATCTATGGACTCGTGGACAGCAGCTCAGTATATACACCAGACCAGATGTGTCTGATAACATTACCAACTTTCAAAGTGGTTGGTTCCATCTTTGCCTTCTACATTCCACTCAGTATTATGATCTTAACTTATCTACTGACAGTTCAAATCCTGTGGAAAAACCAAAAGCTTATGAAAACCATTGAAAGATCTGATTTTAAACTTCGACAGAAACATGGAGGGTTTTCCAGCAGCTGTCATGTAACTACTCTAGTCTCTCCACCTAGCTCTGAATCTAGAAGAGAAAGTCATACGGACATCAGTTCTCTGGCTCGTACTCCAAACAGAGAAAAGGTCAATCTAGATAATGAGCTTCAAGCAACAGAACTGAAGAATATTTTAGATAATGCATATATTGACTCGCATTGTACCAATTTGTCTAACGGTGTTTACGAGAAAGGAAATGGTAACAATAATGACTGTAGCAAAGATAATACTGATGATACAAGCTTTGACAAAACTGAAGAATCATCTGCAGCTCTAGATGAAACAAATGAAAACCAGTTTATTGCTCCAATTACTAATATCAACATTCAGGGTCCCTCAGAAGACGAGGCAGAAGCTGATGAATATTCTAGTCTTTTAAACGGTGATGGACTTAGTCGATGTAACAGCATGTCACCATCCTTACCTAGATTTAGACTGAGAACAAACACTGATATTACCTCTTCAAACCATCCAAACACACATTCTAGTCTTAAAATACCAAAGTTTCATGAAAAGCAGAGTCTTCAGGCATCTGTGTCTTGCTCAAACTTTTCCCAGAATAAAGATTCAGAGTCTATGTTTAAAAGTGCTGGACTAGCTAATCGTGACTATAAGTCATTGGAATGGTGCCATCATTTCTATGAAATTCAAGAAGAAATGGATCAGTGCTTGCGTGAGGCCAAACTAGAGAAAAAACAGAAGGCAATGACAACAAAAAGTATTGCAGACAAAGTGAATGAAACTTCTGTGGAAAACACGAAAAAGGATGAATTAAAACCTGATGTAAAGTCAACAGAGGTTTCTGAATCTGGAGATTCAATGGATGAACTTGAGTCATCTTCTGATAATACTTCAGATCTAGTTACAATTAAGTTATATCCAAAATCTGTGTACATGTACAAGCTTGATGTTCCCGCTAAAGCTACAACAACACCAGACCCAGCAGACCAACTGTCATCTAATGTTCGTATAAAACGTGGAAGTTTCCCAAGAGGTAATTCAGTTGATTCTGACAAATCATTGGAAATATCTCACAAAATCAGAAAAAGAGCCAGTATACGTAAATTCTTAACGACTTGCAAGAAAAAGAATTTCATTTCAACCAAAACCAATACCAACGAGAAAAAGGCCTCTAAAGTTCTTGGCATCATTTTTGCAGTGTTTGTGATACTTTGGACACCATTCTTTTTTGCAAACTTTCTCATGGGCGTTTGTGAGGCATGTGAACAATACTTCAGCCCAATTATGATGTCATCCTTTGTCTGGATGGGTTATATTGCTTCATTAGCCAATCCTATCATCTATACCATGTTCAATACTGCCTTTAGACGCACTTTCAAGCGTATCCTTAAATGTGATCTATGTAGAAAGCACCACCGAAGAATTCAAAGGTCTAGCGTTCCAAGTTTCGCAGCTTCAATTTACAATGACAGAAGGAAGACTTTAACTGTTCTATTAAATGGGAATCACCATCGTGGAAATGAAAATGGTTCCATATATAGCACAAGTTATGGAAGATAATATCAGAAACAAAGGTCTATGAATTAGCAATTCTGTTGATGACAAAGGCATTACTGTAGGAGAATCCCAATACTGTATTACGCTTTTACTACTATCTGGCTGTAATTGTAACAAATTCACTCTAGAAATCAAGTCAAATTACTCTTTTTGCTAGGAACGTAACCCTATACCTAACCAATCCCCAGCTTTAATGACCCTCATGGGAGTTTTTGAAAACATTGAGAGGAAAAGGAGAAATTGCTTGTACTTGTACCAGCATTTTCTCCTTTTCCCACAAGGCTTTTACCTTTCTTAAGACAAATGCCATGACGTTAAGCTCATTTAATTTGTTGTCTGCAAAGGCTTTCGATATGGACAAGTCTAAAGTTCTGTCATCTGGTCGAGTTAAAAAGAAAGAATAGCTCAGAATTAATCCGACAGTTTGGCTTTCCTAAGAGCCTAAAAAGATCAACGTCATTATGAATTCCAAGAAAAAGATTATAGGAGGAAAACTTTGCATAGTAAAAAGGAGCTTTGAAAGTTTTTCAATGTTTACCCTTAACTAAACAATTGCTTTCTTTGTTTTAATTTCTGAGAAGTGGGCTTTTGAAAATATAGAGGGAATAGCAGAAAACAGAAGTAACAATGCTTTATATGCTTTCAAAGACAAACCTCATCCTTTGAGCTAGATTAAGCTTATTGTCTGCTCATGCTTTCAACACAGACATATCAAACATTTTGTTATCTGGTACCAGGTTGAAGGGACTGTTCAATTTGCAGAAAACTTCAACAATTCTAGCTTAACTCTTTACCAAACGACAAAAGTTTGGACTCGACCAAATTGAAAGTGATTGCAGAAGACACATTAGATGTAGCTCAAATGAGGATTTCTCTCTTAGATAGGGTAGAAAACATTGAGACAAAAGGAGAAAATCCTGGTAACCAGCATTTTCTCCTTTCAGCAAAAATGTTTTCAACAGACTTCTCTTTCAAGGTCGTTAAAACTGGGGATTGTGTGGTAAAAGGTTAACATTTTGACTGCTATGTGAATGAACATTTTTTTTCTGTTACTATGGCAAAAACAAAACATTCATAAATTCAAGGCTCTTTTTTTTTTCCTCTCAATGTTTTCCAAAGCTTTATACTACAAGGACCTATGGTGCCATATTTGTGTGGTAACAAGAAGGTTAGTAATCCAAAAATTGTATATTTTTATCTATAGAATAGATATCGATATAATATTGAAAGATATAGAATAGTAATAATGAAAGGTATAGACTAGTAACATTTTCAGATATTTGAAGAATATTTATTTTCATTCTATGATAACTTAAACCAGTGCTGGTCACTGGAAAAATATCATCATGTTTTTCCCTTCATGTTTATTTTCATACACAAGTCATCCTCATCTTGCTCATTTTTTTTTCTTTTCGAATAAAATTCAAAAACTCTTCATCCTATGCTTCAGTTATTTCTTGTAAACCCTTTTTTTATTCAGATGACAAAACACTAATACCAGCTCCTTTACTACACAATCCTGTGTTTTAATTAATGACCCTGATGAAAAGAGCTTATGAAAACATAGTGGGAACATGAAATAATACTAGCAAGGAGCATTTTTTCTCCTTTTCCATCGATGTTTCTACCCTATTCAAGACAGATACTATACTCAAAGGCAAAAGAAAGTATACAGTTTTTGATCTCTCATAATTTTCTCATTTTTCATGTTTTTGACTGGAAGTCTTTAAAAACATATTTCTACTAGGTTTGAAATGATATTCTGTCATTAATTTACATATTTGACACACTTGACTGGCTACAGTGCAGGTACATGTCGATTTTGCATATAGATCTTCACCTGCAACCTATTGGACAATCAATATATTGCTATAAATCAGTATTTGGTTTCTAAGTTGATAATCTGAAAAATGGCCAGCATTTCCTTTTTTCTATCGAACAATGGAAATGTTTCAGAAGCCGATAGTAACTTACAACTACAAGTAGGCGCCATTTCTGCCATGGTTCTGCCTTCCTGGTGACCCTTGAACATTACCTAAATTAGTGTGGCCACCATTAGTCAACAATATGCATCTGTTATGCAACTACAGCAATGTTTGTGCATTTCTTCTGCATCCTTTCTGCCTCTTTTGAGCCACAGTCTCCCTCTGTGGAGCCGAGCCCCAGTAGCTCAGTCGGTAGCGTGCAGGACTTGAGAAGACGGGGTCCAGGGTTTGATCCCTGGCTACGACCCCTGGCTTGGCTAATTTCTTTTCGAGAACTGATGATAGTCACGCAACAGGATTCATTCCTCTCCCACCGCTGACCATTGTTTCGATGATGATTATGTGGGAAAGCAGCCAGTGGCTTGGAAAGAAAATTGTGCAAAGTACTGGTAAAAGGGACTCCAGGAACGCACAGATAGGTGCACTGGCCACCGCGATATAACTGAAATAATGTTGAAAACAGCGTTAAACACCATATAATCAATCAATCAATCTCCCTCTGTGGACCCTTCTGCCGCTGTTTTGAACATGTCCACAACCTTTTCAGTGATCATGGCATCCATACAATATATTAGCATCCTGAATCAACCTTTGGGACACAAAGGCAACCATTCTGGCCTCCAGTATGGTCTTAGTATGTTTAAAGGTTGCAACAGGGACACTAAAAGGTTGTCTCTAACCAGATAAGGGGTTCTACCAGATATTGCATTGCACAATTCCTACAGAATTTAACCACAACATGGACAAACTGTACAGACCTTGGAATAATTTAATTTGTAACAGTTTCCCCACAATAATTAAAAGCAATTTATTTAATCTTTTAACATAACCCTGCCTCTTGGGATCCAATTCCTTGTTCAATTTCATTCTTCAACCCTTCATAAAACAATACTATGTTTTGATGACCCTAAAGATGAAGGCTTTTGAAAACCAAGTGGGAAAGGTAAAAACATTGTTATTAAAGGAGAAAATTCAAAATGTGCTGGAAATTAGCATTTTCTCTTTTAACCACAAGCTTTTCGTAAGTCTTATTCAAGAGGATCATTAAAACACAGATTGTTCAGTAAAGTCTTAACAGCCCATGTCCCCTGTTTAGTTGTGAGTGACCATGTAGTAAAGGAAGCAATCTATAAGGAAGTTGTTGACACTCTCAGACAATGAACAAAGATGGACAAAAGATGGACCACAACAGGTTACACTGAACACTTTGTGCCATGGTGAGCTAGAATTACAAAGAAAGAGTTTCTGTCAGTGTTTCCCTCATGTACAGAAGACAGGTTTTGGTGAGAAAGAGGTCACTATAGTCATTGTATGTCTCTTTGGAATCCAAGTTTCCTAGATGCTTAAAAATTTATTATATTTGGTGACTTTCTAGTCGAAAACAACCAAATGGCATGTCACAAGCTCCTGAACATCCCAGACCAAGTTAGTGTTAATATTATCTCTTTCCCAGAAGAATATGCCTACCACAAATTTCAAGTGGCCTATGTTTGTGTACTTGGTATCCAATGTTATTTCAGCATAATTTCACTTACACCAGGGGCACTTGCACCAATCAATGCAATATTGGAGTTTCTTTCACAGGTACTTCTTAACTCTTTATCACACAAGCCCGAGTTTTGAAAACCCACTGGAAGGGGCCCTTTGAAAGCATTGTGGGAAAAGAAGAAAATGTTGGTATCCAGCATTTTCTTCTTTTCCAACAATGTTTTCTACCATTTGAAAGACGAATTGTATGTTTTGAGCAATAATGATTTATTGTCTGCAATTGCTTTTAATTTGGACATGCTAAAATTTTGTCGTGTGGTAAAGAGTTAAAACGCTCTTTCTAAGCCACTGGCAGCTTTTCAACGAACAACATTCAGCAAAGGTTGGTTATGTAATGGGATTAATTTTTAAAGTGGCAGAAAGCATTGCACAAGTTGGAGAAAATGATGGTACCATTTATGATGTCATAAGCTTGACGAAACAAAGGACAGTAAAAATCCAAGATAAGACTGCATGTCCTCTGCAGTCTGATCTTGATCCATACCATATCCACAATAGCCCTTCCTATTGCCTTTCACAATGAGATGGTTTACGATCCTGGCACACATTTCTGCTTACATCAGCAAGAAGGCAAAATTATATAATCCAAGCAGTTCACAGACCTTTTAATGCCCCACTGTCTAAAATAATAATGAATAAGTTTTCTCAAAGGTACAATCCATCTTGTCTCCTGAAAATGTATGGAGAGGTAATAAGTGTGGCTTTTCTATTAACCTTTAGGCTGCTAAGCACGACTCGCTGACCTTTTGCGGACAGTGTAGATCAAGATCTGACTGCACAGAATGTGCAGTCTGATCTTGGATTTACACTGTCCGATCGAGATATTATTCACTAAAACATAACTTTGAAATAGCAATATTTGGGTTTACTATCAACTTGAAAAATTTATTTTAGTTATCAAACAGGATAAGGGTTCACCTTTCTAGTGATAAATCCAGATTTAACTGATTATGCTGACAGTGTAGATCAAGATCAAACTGCACAGAATGTGCAGTCTGATCTTGGTCTACTCTGTCTGCATACTTGCAAGTTAGATACATTGTCAATTGTAGGTCCCGTAGACAGGGTTCTTACCGGTTTCCTGTGTCTATGAGTAAGTCTAAATTCTAGAATTCTGCCATTTGGTAAAGAGTTACAGGTTGTTAAACAGCAGTAGAACCAGAATAATAAAAACAGGTAATTTTTATCTACCAGCAAAGATGACTTTATGAACTAAGACATAGACACAAGTACATGTAAACTAGAAGGTTGCCCACAGGCAACATGTCATGCCCGCCATGGGCAATTTCAAATGGCATATCTACTAATGAAGGAGATAACTGTACAAAACTACACTGAAATCTATCTAAAACGTAGAATGTATGGCTCCAACACGCTCTATTAATGACAATTTTATCATTTGACCTTGACCTTGGACCTACTTGAACAAATTATTCAAATGGTACTTCTATTGTTAAAGGAGAACCCTTGTGAAAAATTATTTTGAAATTCATCAATAAATGTAGAAGTTGTAGCTTGGACAAGCTCCATTCATGACAATTTTATCATCTGACCTTTAAGTGTGACCTTGACCTTGGACCTACCTGACCAAATGATTCAAATGGCACTTTTACTGGTAAGGAGAACACTCGTGTAAAATTATTTTGAAATCCATCCATAAATGTCTAAGTTGTAGCTTGGACAAGCTCCATTCATGAAAATTTTATCATTTAGTTTAGTTAAAACATAATTATTTATTTACATTGATTGAGAAACAAGCTCTTAATGATTGAGAAACAAGCTCTTACAACTTATACTAATCTCTTTCGATTCTGCTTCCTGGGAACTACACCAGTACTTGCACTGGATGTGTGGGCCAATGAAAAATCCCAAAGTTGACACCCGCTCCCGGGTATGGCACTCAGGACCATATGGTTATGAGGCCGACGCTCTACCTCACAACCACAGACACCGAAATTTTATTATTTAACCTTCAAGTGTGACCTTGACCTTGGATGTACCTAAACAAATGTTTCAAACGATACTTCTACTCATAAAGGAGAACAACTGTGCCAAATTTTCTTGAAATCCATCCATAAATGTAGAAGTTCTGGACCAGACAAATTCGGATCGAATGGACGGACAGACGCATGCACAGATGCACATAGACTGAAGCAACATTTTGACAAAATGCTTTCTACCCTATCAGGAACAAATGTGATCATTTGAGCCACCTTAAAATTGTTGTCTATAAAATGCATTCAATTTGGATGAGTCTTTTGTTGTTTGGTAAAGAGTTCACTTTTTTTTTATTTCCAGGTGACGGCATAGATCAAAGATCTGACTGCAGGTTTTATGCAGTCTATCTTGATCTATACCATCTGCAAAAGCCCCTGTAAAACTGAAAGTTTTTCAGCATAGCTGAATTTTCTGGCTTTTGACCTACTTTTTGGTACTGATTAAAAAAGAATAAATAGAAATATGTGATTGGTCAAAAATGTAAACATGTTTATTCTAAGGACCCCTTCCTATTTGCGGGCAAATTTACACCGTCTATCTCTTTTTAAGATATTTCTTGTTACAATTCTTCCAATCAGTCTAAATACAGATTTTTATGCTAGAAGGTTTTACGCTTTTGACCCAGACCTGTCAATCTAAGAACTATGTAGGACTAATCCTATTTACTGTACCACACTCTCAGGTCAATCTTAAGTTAACCCTTATCAGCATCACAGAATTGTAGTTTCCTTTATCAAAAATTTTATATCACAATCAGACTCCAAAGAAGTTAATTGATTGATTGTATGCTGTTTAACGTTGTTTTCAACATCATTTCAATTACATATCACGGCGGCCAGTGCCCTTACCCATGCTTTCTTGTAGTTTCTTTTACCAGTACTCCACACAATATTCTTTCCAAGCTACCAGCTGCTTTCCCACGTAACCATCGTCTAATCAATGGTCAACAGAGAGAGGAATGAATTCTGTCGTAATGACTATCAACAATCCTTGGAAAGAAACTGTCTGAGTCTGGGAACGAACTTGCGAGCACCCTGTTCTCAAGTCCTGTATGCTACAGACTGAGCTACTGGGACTCAGCTGCAAAGAAGTAAACTCTGATCTAGAGTCCACACTGTTTGATAGTTTACATGTTATCCTGTCAAAAAAAGTCCTTAACCCTTTCCCAAACGACAAATTTGAAACTGAGAGCATCCACAGACAATGAATTCTGAATTGGTACAAATGAGCTTTAGGTCTCTGATAGAGAAGAAAACATTGTGGGAAAAAGGCGAAAATGCTGGTTACCAGCATTTTCTCCTATGCCCTCAATGTTCTCAAAAGCCTTCTTTTCCAGGGTCGTGAAAACCAGAGATTATTTGGTAAAGGGTTAAAAAGGAGAGGTTTGCCTCAGCAAAAATTTTCACTCATTCAGGACTAATAGGGTTAACTTGTTACGAAACAACAAGATTTCAGGATAGTCCAATTCGGAAGTATTTGCTGACGACAAATCAAATGTGCCTAAAATGATAGGATATGTCTCTGATGGGTAGAAAACATTGTGGGAAAAGGCTAAAAGGCTGGTTACCAGCATTTTCTCCCATTCCCTCAATGTTTTCAAAAATCTTCTTTCCACGGGGTCATTGAGGGAAGGGATTGTTTGGTAAAGGGTGAGGTATATCAATGGCTATATTTGGAACAAGGTGAAGCTGATTTGATAGTCCCTTGGCATTATTATTGACCGATTGATTATATTGTGTTTAACAGTTTTCAACATTATTTCAGTTATATTGCGGTGGCCAGTGCACCTATCCATGCTTTTCTGCGAGTTTCTTTTACCAGTACTCAGTACAATATTCTTTCCAAGCCACTGGCTGCTTTCCCATATAATCATCGTCGAAACAATGGTCAGTGGTGAAAGAGGAATGAATCCTGTTGCAATGACTATCATAAATCCTCAGAAAGAAATTGGCCGAGCAAGGGATCAAACCAGCAGCCCCTGTTCTTGAGTCCTGTATGCTACCGACTGCACTACTGGGAACCCTACAGAAAACTTACGAAAACATGGGAAAAGGAGAAAATGCTGGTAACCAGCATTTTCTCCTTTTCCCACAATATTTTCTGATGTATTTAAGACAGAAATCATCATTTGAGCTGTTATTTGCTTTGTGGACTGCACATGCTTTCAATTTGGTCCAGTCCAAAATTTTGTCAAGAGGCAAAAAAGTTAAGATGTTTTACTTTATAGTGTAGATCCAGATCAGACTGCACAGGATATCCAGGATGAAGACTCATCTGTACTATCCATTATTTAGAGGAATAAATTCTTGTTGAATCATTCTTGAAATAGCTAAGAGAGGTCTAGGCCTAGTGACTGGAAATATATTCAATTACTTGAAGTTTCCAAGAATTATATTGTCTGTCTTGAAATAGCTCCCTCAAACACAAACCCATTTAACCCTTCACCAGACGATAAAATTGAAAGGTAGTCCAAATCAAAGACATTTGCAGACGACAAATCAGACATGTCTTAAATGGCGTAATTTTTACTTTGAAAGAGAAGAAAACATTGTTGGAAGAGGAGGAAATGCCATGAACCAGCAAATTCTCCTTTTCCCACAATGTTTTCCAAAGCCTTCCTCCTCAAGGTCGTTCAAACTTCGGATTGTGTGGTAAGGGTTAACTCTTAGGCTGCTAAGCGAGACACAATGACCATTTTGGGACAGTGTAGATCAAGATCAGACTGCACAGAACGGATCCACTCCGTCTGATAAGGAGATATTTTTTATTCCAAAAAATCACTTTGAAATGGCAACATTTGGGTTTTAATTATCAACATGAAAGTTTCATTTAACTAATTTTGCAGGATAAAAGTTTACTCTTTGGACCAGGTAACAAAATTTTAGACCTGTCCATTTCAAAAGTACTTGGTGACAACATCCTTAATTTGGCTGAAATGACTGCATAATTATGTCTTTGAAAAGGTAGAAAACGTTGTGAGAAAATACTGGTAAACAACATTTTCTCCTTTTCCTACAATGTTTTCACAAATGCCTTTTCTCTTCAGGGACTTTAACTGTTTATAAAACAATCCCGGTTTTCACGACCCTGAGAAAGAAGCCTTCTGAAAAACATTGTGGGGAAAAAGAGAAAATGTTGGTAACCAGCATTTTCTCCTTTTCCCACAATGTTTTCTACCCTTCCCAAACAAATTTCGATTTTTGATTCACATCAATTTTGCCGTCTGCAAATGCTTCGAATTTGAACTAGTCTAAAATTATTTTGTTTATTAAATGACAAAAATTTAGACTGGTCCAAATTGAAAGCATTTGCAGACGACAAATTAAGCATGGCTCAAAAACTGAAATTTGCCTGTGGAAGGGAAGAAAACATTGTGGAAAAAGAAGAAAATACTGGTTACCAGCATTTTCTTCTTTTCCCACAATGTTTTCAAAAGGCCTCTTCCACAGGGTCGTGAAAAACCAGGATTGTTTGGTAAAGAGTTAAAAAATGGAATTGTTTGGTACAAGGTTAAAACTTGATTTAATTTGTTTAGAGACAAAATAAACTGCTTTAAAACTAGAGCAATCCGAAAATTATATCAGCTGTTGTTGCATGAATTTTTAGAATAACATTTACAAGATGTTTTAAGTTATTTCTGATATATTTAATGAGCATAACAAATTTTCTTTTCTCCTTAACCCCTGACTAAACAATCCTAAGTTTTAATGACCCTGAAAAAGAAGGCTTTTGAAAACATTGTGGGTAAAGGAGAGAATGCTGGTAACCAGTATTTTCTTCTTTTCCACAATGTTTTCTACTCATTCAGGAATAGATTTAATCATACCAGTAACATTGAAGTTGTCGTCTGCAATAGCTTTGAATTTGGAGGAGTTGGAAATTTTGTCATTTGTTAAAGAGTTAACCCTTGACCAAACAATTCCAAGTTTTATAAGACACTGTAAAAGATGGCTTTTGAAAACACTGAGGGGGGAAAATCTGCATAGCAGTTTTGCTTTTTCCAACATTTTTTTTTCTACACTTTCAAAGACAAATCCTATTTGTCTGCCTCATGTTTGATTTGTCCTCTAGAGGTGTTCTCAAACTAGATGAGCTTCAAATTTTCATCATTTTTTGGAGACTTAACCCTTTACTATGCAACAAAATTTTTGACTTATTGATAATGAAAGCAAATATTGAAGGGAAAACTTAAACGTGGTCCAAATGATGAGATTTGTTACAGAAAGAAAAGAAAGTTTTTTGAGTATAGGAGAAAATGCTGGTTACTGGCATTTTCTCCTTTTCTCAAAACATTTGCAAAAACCTCCTTCCTCATGGTTGTTAAAAGTCAGAATTGTGTGGTAAAGGGTTAACCCTTACAGATAGTGCTATGATCTTGAAATGGACCCTTTGGAAAAGATGGATTGATTGATTGAATCGGAGTTCAACACAGTTTTAATAGCTTAGATCATATCAAAGGAGTCAGTGCACCTATGCATGTGTTTCCTGGCTTTCTCACACCAGTATTGGCACAACTTTCTTTCCAAATCACTGACTACTTTCTCACATGCATCAGAGGTGAGAGGCAAAAAATCACCAGAATGAAAGTTTGCCTTAACCACGTATCGAGCTCAGAACAATCAGGTCAGGAGTCCGATACACTAACCACTCAGCTACCCACACAGGCCTCTTTGGAAAGGAAAAAGCGGGTTGATTATTGTTAACTTTTGGATTGTTTGAGCCACAATTATCTATGTAATAAAGTAACAGACAATACAGAACCAAGATCAGACTGCAAATTACATGCAATCTGATCATGATCTATACTTTCCACAAAACCAACCTGAGCAATGTTCAGCACTTAAATCCTTAACCCTTTGCAAAACAATCCTGAGTTTTAACACTTTGATGGAAAAGGCCTTTGAAAACATTGTGGGAAAAGGAGAAAATGCTGATTACCAGCATTTTCTCCTTTTCCCACAATGTTTTCTACTCTTTCACAGACAAGTCTGTTAACTTGAGTCGCATTTTATTTATTGTCTTCAATCACTTACATATAGAGGAGTCTAAAATTTTGTCATCTGGAAAAAGAGTCAACCCTTTACCAAACAATCCCTGGTTTTAACGAACCCTAGAAAGATGCCTTCTGAAAACACTGTGGGAAAAGGAGAAAATGCTGGTAACCAGTATTTTCTCCTTTTCCCACAATGTTTTCTACTGTCTCAAAGTCAAGTTTCAATTTTTGAGTCATGTTTATTTTGTCGTCTGCAAATGCTTTCAATTTGGACAAGTCTAAAATTTTGTCCTATGGTAAAGAGTTAACTCTTTACCAGACAACAAAACTTTCGACTTGTCTGAATTGAAAGCATTAATTTTGCAAACAACAAACAAAAATTTGACTCGAAAAATTGAAAATATTTTTGGATATATTTTAGAAGGGTAGAAAACATTGTGGGAAAAGTGAAAAAATGCTGGAAACCAGCATTTTCTCCTTTTCCCATAATATTTTCAAAGGCCTTCAACTTACAGGTCCTTAAAACTTGGAAATGTGTGGTACAGGATTAAAGTGCAGAGACTGGCAGTTTAACGCTTCACATGATGACAATATTATAGATTTGTACAAATTGAAAGTATTTACAGACGACAAATTCAATGTGGCTCAAACAACTGGATTTGTCACTGAAAGGTTAGCAAACATTGTGGGAAAAGGAGAATATGCTGGTAACCAGCATTTTCTCCTTTTCCCACAATGTTTTCAAAAGTCTAACTTCCCAGGGTCGTTAAAACTCTGGATTGTGCAGAAATGGGTTAACAATTTACAACACATGTCCGAGTTTTAAAGACCCTGATAAAGAACCCTCTTTCAAAACATTGTGGAACAAGGAGAAAACGCTGGTAACCAACATTTTCTCCTTTTCCCAAATTGTTTTCTATCTTATCAAAAACATATTCTACCAACCACCCACATTTAAATTGTCGTCTGAAAATGCTTTGAATTTTGACAAATCTATATTTTTATTGTTTGGTACAGGGTTTGGAGTTTACGTATGCAGCTTATCAATTTGAATGCAAAACCAAAACCATGGAACAATTTCACGGAAAATATAAAGTACAGGTCACGCATACAAATTATCCAGTCTGTAAATACAGTGCATTCCAACGATGCATTTTATGGCTTCTATCCAGCCATTAGATATTGATAACTGGAAAACAATATTGGTAAAACAACCCAAAATGTTTACAAAAATTTTCCTCTGCAAAATGCCAAAATCAATTGTTCCGATTAAATGGATACTACCTTTGTCTTTCACTTCAAACATACTCATTTCTCTCAAGGCTTGAGCAGAAGACAACTTATGAAACAAGAGGGCCATGATGGCCCTGAAGTCGCTCACCTGACCCTTTTGACCAACCATAACCTTTTTTCAATCTCTTCCAAGATATTATCTAGACAAATATTCTAAGAAACTTTCATGAGTATTGCACTGAAAATGTGGCCTCTAGAGTGTACACAAGCTTTTTCTTGAATTTATCTCAATGACCTTCTTTTTTGTGGCACATAGCACATTTTTTAACTCATATAGATATTAACAAGACAATTCTGGCCACCTTTGGTGAGTATTGGACAGAAAACGTGGCCTCAAGAGTCTACACAAAGTTTTTCAAAGATTTCAACTGGTAACCTAGTTTTTGACCCCACATAATCAATCCATTTTCAGACTAATTCTGGATCTCATCAAGACAAACATTCTGACCAACTTTCATGAGTATTGGACTGAAAATGTGGCCTCTGGAGTGTATTACATGCCTTTCTAGGATTTGACCTAGTGACCTAATTTCACACTGTATGACCCACTTTAAAACTTGGTCAAGATATTGTCCAGACAAACATTCTGACTAAGTTTCATGAGTATCAGACTGAAGATGTGGCCTCTAGAGTGTACACAAGCTAAAGATGATGGTGGACGATGCCAAACAGAGGACCACCGACACAGTACAATCACAAAAGCTCACCTTGAGCACTTTGTGCTCAGGTGAGCTAAAAATCATGAAAACGAAGAAATAGCTATGAGCACTTTCACTTTTTTTTCCGCAAGGTTTTGACTCTGTATCAAACAACAAAATTCTAGAATTGTTCAAATTGAAAGCATTTGCAGGTGACAAATCAAATGGGACCAAAAAGATGTTTTCAAACTTTGAAAGAGTACAAAAACATAATGGGAAAAGAAGAAAATGCTGGTTATACGTAACAAAGTAGCAGACAGTGTAGATCCAAGATCAGACTGCACAAAATGTGCAGTCTGATCTTGATCTACATTGTCTGCAAAAGCAACTGAAGCCTGGTCCAGAGCTTTCAAGATTGACTGGCATTAGTATGCAAACTTCATTTCCATCTGGCATACAAATATTCAGCCTTGCATCACTGCAATTAACCAACAAAAAATCAGGCACAAAAACTGTTCCACGCATTTCTGCACAAATACATGAGCTCTGCTCTGTGAAAAGGAATGCATCTAAAATAAGTATCGACTCAGGTCAGCCTGCACAGTCCACGCAGGACTGACCTGGGTTGATACATTTTGCTATTTGCAGATTTTCTGCATGCCCAAAGACCATTCTACCTCATGAGTCAGCCCATCTTTAGACACAATAGATTTTATGGATCTATAATTACATGATGACTACAAAATTGCTTCATATTATGCATCAAGAAGAGGCTTTAAACCATCTTTTGACAGATTGCCGCTCATGTCTTTTTGTGTTAGTGTAAGCTTTCAATTGAGCCGTGCTCTGGCAAAAGGGGGCTTAATGCATCTCCGTCATACACGATACTAGCTCAAGTCATCACATAATTATGGATCCATAAGAGCCACTTTTTTTAAATAACCACCTTAATCATGAGGTAGACTGGTCCTTTGACAAACAGAAAATTGACCAACAGTGAAAAGTTTCGGCCCAGGTCAGCCTGCGCGGACTGCTCAGGCTGACCTGAGTCGATACTTTTCACAGATGCATTAAGCCCCCTTTTCACAGAGCACGGTTCAATTTTATCAGCTTGGCTGTTTAAAAGAAAATCCAGGGAAATGTCAACCAAATGTAACCAGTATGTTTTCTCCTTTTCTCACAACGTTTTCTTCTCTATCAAAGACAAATACCATTATATTAGCCACATTTAATTGTCATCTGCAAGTTCTTGGACAAGTCTTTGGTTCCGCTATCTGGTACAAAGTTGATATTCAGAGCACATTCTTATCTGAATGAAGACTAGACATGCAACATCTGAAAAATGACAGCATTTTGAGACGCCAATCAAGGATATCTTGCATACATACGACTCTATTTCCTGCAAATTTTCTGTGATCAGTAAAAGTACGTCCATCATTGTAAATCAGTTGCAGACAAAAATCTACAGCTTACGCATTACCTCATACAAGTTTTAACTCTTTACCAAACAACAAAATTTTGGCCTTGACTGAACTGAAAACATTAAAGGAAGGAAATTATGAATTTTCCAACTCTTGATTGGAGTGCAAAACATGAATTCAACCTCTTTCCATTGCTTTCTGTTCCCTTGCTCAGATCCAAGGAAACTAATGTTCTGTGCTGTCTGATCTTGATCTATGCTATGCACAAAAGCCTGTCTTTCAGCCTATGCCATACATAAAAATTAACTCTTTACCAAACAACAAAATTTTAGACTCATCCAACTTGAAAGCATTTGCAGATGACTGTATCAATGGGACTCAAAAATTGAAATTAGTTTTGAGAAGGGTAGAAAACATTGTGGGAAAATGAGAAAATGCTGGTCACCAGCATTTTCTCATTTTCCCACAATGTTTTCATAAGGCTTCTTTCTCAGGGTCATGAAAACCAGGGATTGTTTGGGAAAGGGTTTAACCTCTTTCTCTTGCTCAAATTACAATCCACTTATACTCAGAAAGGACGTTTTTTTTGTACACTAAAATAAACAGGCAGACAGTATAGATCCACATTCTGTTTAGTCTGATCTTGATCTATGCAATCCAAAAAAGCCTGTTTTTAAGTGCTCAAAGGGTAAAATACTCTTTGCATTTTAAGAAAAAGGGGTATTTGTGTTAAACAAGCAATGGTTCCGTCCCCAAAACCATCCCCACCCCCCACCCCCCTTTGTTCTACAAGCTGTCAAACCCCCACTACCCTTGGTTCCGCAAGCTATTTACTGCTTTGAGTTAAAAGTCTCTGTTTTCTATGGAAGTGGGTATAATTTCAAACCAGGTAACATTGAAATTACATGTTTAATGCTGTTGCATAATAAAATCAAATCAATATGTCATTAAAGAAGAGCTTAGCAAGTTCAGATATTCGATTGACCCTTTACCACACAATCCCGAGTTTTTAAAACCCTGAAAAGTGGGCCTTTTGAAAACATTGTGGGAAAAGGAGAAAATGCTGGTAACCAGCATTTTCTCCTTTTCCCACAATGTTTACTAGACTGTCCGATTCAAATCCCATCATTTGTGCCATATATATATTGTCATCTGCAAGTGCTTTCAAAATGGACCTGTCTAAAATATTGTCCTTTGGGAAAGAGTTCAATTGGAACTCTTAATTAAACCTGACATATGAAGAAATTTTTTTGTGTTGTCTGCTACCACTATTTCCTCCTCATTTTCACCATTTTCCTTATGCAAGAAACTGTAGATGCATATACAATATATTGAATTTGCAAACATAATGAAACTGCTAAAAAATACTATTTTAAATATTAGTCATACATAGTACAACTTGTATTAAGTCTTCACAAAACGACAAAATTTTAGATTCATCCAAATTGAAAGCACTTGCAGACGGCAGATTAAAGGTGGATCAAATGATGATTTTTTTTTTTTCTTGGCAAGGTAGAAAACATTGTGGGAAAAGGAGAAAATGCTGGTTACCAGCATTTTCTCCTTTTCCCACAATGCTTTCCACAGCCTTCTTTCTCAGGGTCCTTTAAAGTCAGGATTGTGTAGTAAATGGTTAAGCAAGCACCAAAGGGACATTCAAAATGTGCTTAACCTTTTTACAACACCATCCTGAGTTTTAAATGACCCTGAAGAAGCTTTTTGAAAACATGGTGAGTTGATTGTAAGTTGTTTAACCCTTTACCTGATATGCCAATTTTAGACTCTTCCAGTTCAACAGCAAATAAAGATATGATGTCAAAAATGTGGACAAATGGAGATAAAGATATCGATGCCTTAGAATGATAAGGTCGTAAGTGTCACTTACGACCTTATGTGATGCATACATATTTGGAAACGGCACTTCATTCTCTATCCTTTTAAGTCAATTTCATAGAAATTTGAACTTGCTGTGTTGACCAAATAAGGTGCTGAAAAAGGTCGTAAGTAAAATCCGTTTCAATCTGTTTATAACATAAGGTCGTATGTGACATGTACGACCTTTTGTTAATATTTTACAAAGTATTACACAGTTGAATAAGAAGGTCGTAACTGCTACATATGCCCTTGTTTTACAACGTTTTGCACTTAGTCTTAAAATGAAGAATCCTTCGAAATACATGATCAGACTTTTCTGTAATTTATCGTATAGCAGAAACACAGAATTAATAGAAATTAAGTAAATAAAAATGCACTTTACCTGAAGAAAAAGTGGAAACAAACAAGAAACAAGACAATTTTATGAAACTGATTTTGGTGTAGAGATTACAGCATTGTCAAAAGTTTGAGAGAGGGAAAACAATAAACATTTCGTAGCAATTCAACTTGTGCACTGGGGTAAGTATTTAAAACTGGTTTAACTTATAAGAATAGACAGCCTTTAAATAAATAGTATTTTAAAAAAAGCCACCTAAACGTCTTGTATCTTGTTAAAGATAAAATAACTGTTTATGAAAAAAAAAAAACCTAAAAAGTGTAATAGTATTCGCACTGACCATACTGCATAGAGAATTGGTCCTTCGTGAAATTACACACTCTCTCAGCTAATTTAATCAGTTTAAACACCATAAGGCAATTAATAAGTGCTTTAAGCTGATTTCTACATTATTTCAGTCATATTAGATAGACAGCGTACTTATGTAGGTTATGGTTTTGTCTGTGGAGGTCCTACTTATGGACACTCAATTGAAAAAAAGGAGTTTAGAATGAAGATCCAACAAAGGAACTCATGATTAGGAATTCTTCCCCTTGTTTGTGTAGTGTTTAACCCACTCTTAAAACACTAGGCACAATCTCTTTCTTTTGTAACTATTGTAGATCAAGATTAGACTGCAAAGAATGTGCAGTCTAATTTTGAATCTACAGTGTATGCTGTCATAATAGGACAAAGAGACCCCTGAAAACATAATATTTCTGTCTTTTCTCCAGAAATGAAAGTGCCCAATTTGAATTTGTAGCCCATTGAGGTTCAATGTCGCTTTCATCCAGTAATATTGCGAATGCCAGTGCACCTTTATAATTATACTTCTGTAGAGATGTTCCTACGGCTGCTACACACAATATTCTTTCCGAGCTACTGATTGCTTTTCCACATAAAATGTTTTACTGCATCTTTCTTCATTTTGCATAAGGGGATAGCAAATTAGCAAATATATGTATATTTTAAAAAAGAAGGAATATAGTATTCAAGAAGTATAATTCAGTATTTAATGTTAAAGGCAATATGAATATGGCCTAACACAAAGTGTCTTAACTCTGGCTGTAAGGGCTATAATAACATGTTACTAATCAATTTTGTGTTGACCTTGGTGAAGAATGATTTTTAAAACATAGTGAAAAAGTTTTTTTTCCTTCCAAATATTTGAACTGCCAAGTCTGAGTAGAAGCTTGAAAATTACATAATTTAAAATACTTGTGGACAAAAATACAATTTCAAGCTTCATCTAAATGATTTAAAAAATATCCTTGTGAAAGGAGAAGTTGCTCAACATGAGTGATTTCTCTGTTTAACTCTTTAACAGATGACAAAATTTTGGTATCATCCAAATCAAAAGGATTTGCAGACAAAACCTAATTTCAAATCTAATGATGGATTTTTCTTTGGATGGGTAGAAATCATTGTGGGAAAAGGATAAATGCTTTTCATGAATGTTTTCTACAACCGTCAACCTTAGGGCCATAAAAACCAGAGATTATCTGGTAAAGAGTTAACCAGTTTTCAACAAAAACTGTTCTTATGGACATGTTTATATGTGGTAGGGTTTAATGATATTCTGAAGTCTATGATTCAACTTTCAACATCAGTACTGTTCATTAACTACCTTAATGGGAGCAGCTTTTTGAAAACATTGATGGAACAGGAGAAAATGCTGGCAATCAGCTGTTCAATATTTTCCTACTACATGTATGTCTTTCAACCCGATCAAGACAAATTAAAACATTTGAATTGCAACTAAAACTGTGTTTACCTGTTGTATGCAAGTAATTTTAATATAGAGAAGTTTCAAAAGGGACTCTTTTGGTTAAGGGGCTGTGGCCTGTTATTAGTATTTTGCTGTCTTAGAAATGTTAAAGTGTTTGTTTTAAAGGTAGTTCATAGGTTTATAAAGTATTCAAGAGTTTATTTGTACTTGTCTATTTGATGTAAGTTACTGTTGATCTAGTTATAGACCTGTTTGTTATCTGTAGCTGTTGTATGAGTGATTATATTCTTTTAAAAGTATAACAAGAGGGTAGTCTGAAGGACAGCTATATCCTCCGCCGCCCCGTCCCGGGTATGATTCCTGCTGGACCTAAAAAGCACTTCATTTATAATCACTCTTCAATCGTCCTATCATGACTGAAGTATGGTTGACGGATATAAAACACCAAGATAGCCATATATCCATATCTTTTGTTGCACTGATGAATTTAAATTAATAAACCCATATAATTTCTTGATGATATATAGATCTACAAACACGAAATCCACAAACAAAATCTGCAACACAAAAGCTGCAAAAATAAAAGCCAGGCTTCAAATATTAGACCCATCACTAGGACACTGGCTTTCGCAGCTTTTAGGACAATCACTCCAAAACAATATTGAGAACAGAAGTATGACTGTTGTGCACTGCACTTGTCCTCAAGATGGTCTATCTTTGTATGACAATTGAAGCCGATAGCTTTTATATATTTGAAAGTTATACTCAAGACAAATCTTTTAGATTTGTTAGATAACTAAGGGCCACAACTCCAAAAATAGTGGAGACAGAGTTATGGATGTTGTGCACAGCATGTGTCCCCAATGTGATCTGTCTGCATATGCAGTTTGACGTCAATAGCTTTTATACTTTGAAGTTATGCGCCGGACAAAAATTAAATTTGTAACACAAGAAAGGGCAATAACTCCTAAAATAATGGAGACAGAGTTATCTATCTTAAGCACTGCACTTGTCCTCAATATTATTTATTTGTATATGAAGTTTTGAGCCAAAAGAAGTTATTTTCCAGACAAAAATCAAATTGGTAAAATAACTGAGGGCCACAACTCCAAAAATAGTGGAAACCGAGCTATTGGTCTTGTGCACTGCACTTGTTCCGAACATAGTCTACTTGTATATCAAGTTTGAAGGCAATAGTTCTTTTACATTGGGGAGTTTTGCTCCGGACAAAAATCCACTCTTGGGGAAATAACCCCAAAAATAATGTATACAGAGTTATGGATCTTGCGCTTTGCCCTTGTCTTAAATGTGATCTATTGAAGTCAATAGCTTTTATAATTTGGAAATTATTCTCCAGACAAAAATCCCATTTGTTAAAATAACAAAGGGCAATTACTCCAAAAATATTGAAGATAGTGTTATGAATCTTGGATTCTTCACACCGTCTTACCTAGATGAACATTTAGCCGAAGTTTGATGAAAATCTTTCAAAGGGGTCAGGAGATATGGAGCAGACAAGAAAAAGTTACAGATGGACGGACAGACAGACAGGCGAACAGACAGAAAGACAGACTGACAGGCAGACAGACAGAGGCCATTCCTTTAATCCCCTCCGGCTTCGCAGCAGGATATTAATTTAGAAAGAGGTTTCATATGTAGAAAAGATGCAGCTACACTTACGACCTTCTGTCGATACCTTTTACAACATACTATTTTGACAAAAAAGTTGTTACTGGCACTTACGACCTTTCATTACTCGTCCATTTTGGAACAACCTAAGTATAAAGGACGTTTGCAAGTTTTTTTCCTAATTTTCTCAAATTAGATAAGGCTTTTTATTACTATCAATGGCCATTTAAATTTTGCTCCATAGTTAGAAGAAAATAAAAAATGAATTATTGAAAATGATCTTTTATTGTTGTTATAAAAATGTTTTTTCAAGTTTTCTCAAAACTTACGACCTTCTCATTCTAAGGCATCGATATCTGATAGAGTAGAAAACATTGTGGGAAAAGGAGAAACTGCTCGTTACGAGCAGTTTCTCCATTTCCCACAATGTTTTCAATAGCTGTCTGTTCTTGATGCGTCAAAATGAGTATCTGAGGAGTAAAGGGTTAACACCGTTTTCAACATTATTTGAGTTATATTGAAGCAGTTAGTGCACCTATCCATGTTTTCCTGGAGTTTTTTTTTTTACCAGTTCTATGCAAAATATTCTTTCCAAGCCATTGGCTGCTTTCCCACATAACCATCACTGAAACAAAGGTCAGCAGTGAGAGAGGAATGAATCCTGTCCCAATGAATATCATCAATCCTCGGAAAGAATTTCGATGGACCAGGGATCAACCCAGGGACCTCCTTTTCTCAAGTCCTAAACTCTACCGACTGAGCTACCGGAGCTCAGCGAAAACATTTCGGGGTAAAGAGAAAATGCTTATTACCAGCATTTTCTCCTTTTTCCATAATATTTTGTACTGTTCCATGGCCTGTAAATTGAGCCATGTTTAACATGTTGTCTGCAAATGCTTTCAATCTTGAGAAGTCTATAATTTTGTCATCTGGTAAAGGATTAGGACAGGTGCTTGCCCAAGACAAGTTCATTTCAACATATTTTTCCTTCTGGAAACTCAACCCGCTACCACACAATTCCAACTTTTAATGACCCTGAGAAAGAAGCTTTTTGAAAACGTGGGAAAAGAAGAAAATGCTGGTAGCCAGCATTTCCTTCTTTTCCAACAATGTTTTTTTCTCCTATTAAAGAGAAACTTTATTAATAGAGCCACCTTTAAATTGTACTCTGCAATTTCTTTCAATTTAGCTAAGTCTGTAATTTAATTGTAGACTCTCCAGTTGAAAACATATGCAGATGGCAATGAATTTCGTCCTGTTGAATCTACACTGTCTCAAAGTTTGTGACATAGCCATACCAAAACTGCCATGACTGTAAAATATGCATCCTTTTTCACTGCCATACTACTAAATTGCAGACTAAATGAAAAGGCAGTGTGTAATTCCATGCAACACCATTATGTTTAATGGGATATTGACAACATTTATATAATTTCATGACGAACAATTTAATTGAAATATGAATATCATTTCCACTAACAATTCATGAATGATGATTCCTGCTGGAACCATATTTCATCCGACAAAAAACATTATCATGTGGTGAATGAAGCTTGTGTTCCTGCCAGACCATGATGTACCCTTAAGCTGCTAAGCGCGACTCACTGACCTTTATGCGGACAGTGTAGATCAAGATCAGACTGCATGGAACATGCAGTCTGATCTTGCATCCACACTATCCAAGAAGGAGATATTTTTCCCCTCAAAATAACATTGAAATAGCAATATTTGGATCTTTACTATCAATTTCAAAATTTCACTTTAGTTACAAAGCAGGTTAAGTTTTAACCCTTAGAACACTGAATAAATCTCAAAAAACATTTTCAGTCTGGAAATAAGAGCTAAATAACTTATAAGGTTACTCTTAAGGTCCAGAATGTCTGAGAAAAGCGAACAGTGCAGCTCAAGGATAAGATTACCCTTTTGTGCAGTCTGATCTTGATTTCCACCGACTGCAAAGGCAACTAAAGTTTTATAAGGCGTTTTCATGGTTAGCTCTTTGCCAAACAACAATTGAGTGTATGATGTTTAACCATTTTTTAATATCATTTCGGTAATATTGTGGCTGGCAGTGCACCTATCCATGCTTTCTTTGAGTCTCTTTTACCAGTCCTTTGCACAATTTTCTTTCCATGCCACTGGCTGCTTTCCCACATAACCATCGTGAAGACAATTACCAAACAACAAAATTCTACACTTGTATAAATTCAAAGCTGTTGTAGATAATAATTTCAATGCAGCTGAATTGATGAAACCAGACTCTAAAAGGGTAGAAAACATTGTGTGAAAAGGAGAAAATGCTAGTTCACCTGTATTTTCTCCTGTTATCACAATGTTTTCAAAAGGCTTCTTTCCAAGGGTAGTTAGAACATGGAATTTTTTGTTAAAGAGTTAACTCTTTACCAGTCTATAAAATTTCAGACTTATTAAGATTGAAAGCACCTGTGTACAACAAATAAAGTGCTGCTCAAATGGTGGCATTTGTAACTGTTGAAAACATTGTGGAAAAGGAAGAAAATGCTGGTTACCAGCATTTTCTCCCTTTTCCACAATGTTTTCAAGAGCCTTCCTCTACAGGGTTGTATAATCTTAAAATTGTTTAGTACAGAGGATGCAATAGCTTAAATCCTTAACAACACAATCTCGACCTTTAACAACCCAGACGAAGAAACCTTTTGACAACATTGTGGGAAAAGGAGAGAAAGTTGGTAATCAGAATTTTCTCCTTTCTCAAAAAATTTTTTAACCTTTCAAATATGAATTTCAATTTTTGAGTCACATTTATTTTGTTGTCTGCTCAAGTGTTTTATGTAGACAAGTCTACATTTTTGTCATTTGGTGAAGAGTTGATACATATCATGGAATGGCATCAAATTGTTCCTTTTGTACTGATATCAATGTTGTGCTTTTATCTGGTACAATCTTTTACCAGTCCGTAAAATTTCAGACCTTCCTAAATTGACAAAATTTGCAAATGACTCTTTTTACTTGACTCAGCTGGTGGAGTTTCTATTCAAAAGGGTAGAAAACAATGTGGGAAAAGGAGAAAACACTGGTTACCAGGATTTTCTTATTTTCCCTGAATGTTTTTAACTACCAAAAGCCTTCTTCCTCATGGTCTTTAAAACATGGAATTTTGTGATAGGGTCTTCAGCCTTTCAGCAATGATTTATTGGAATTATCATCTTTCATACCATAACAGAAGCACAGGCATTACAATTTCAATGATTTATTGATCAGAAAACCATAATAAGAGCACCACATGCAGGTGCCAACACTCAGCTGCAGTTGCATGATTTTTAGTGAAATTTCAGTCAAAAAAGAGGTATAACTGTGTAAAATGTAATTTGATGATTACCTGCTATTATTCTAAAGGTTCCTCCTTTTGATAGTGCACAATTTGTCCATGTTTGAAGTAAATATTTTTAGTAATGACAGAGATATTAAAAAATGCCAAAGTTTTTGAAAATGTCCAAGTTTTCCCAAGACGAGATTGATTGAGGATCTGTGCATTCTGATCTTGATCTACATTCTCAGTCTAAACAACCGAGTGAATGATTTTCTCCATTTCTCACAATATTTTACACCCTTCTAAAGCCAAATCCCAACATTTCAGATACACCTGTCATCTGCAACTGTTTTCAATTTGGACCAGGCTAGAATTTTGTCCAGTGGCAAAGAATTACTATCAACTAAATGTTGGTTTTGTCACAGTATTTCTCGTGTCTTTCCATAAGTACCAATCCAAAATCAACAGCAATATTTCTCCTCTTCAGGTTTTCTCAGGGCTAAATCCGATACAGTTACGTCACTCATTTCACTAAACCGAGACAATTCACTGAATATCTCTTGAAAATATTGTGGGCAAAGGAGAATTTCCTTCTGGATAAGCAATTGGTCCTTTTATCAAATTCATCTTAGAATCACACCATTCATTATAAGACTCTTCATCAAAATGTACAAGTAACTTTCTTTCACAATATTAAGCCGTGGTCACACCTTATGTAGATAAGGGTAGTGGGAAATGACTGTAGTTGGCCATAGCTGAATGTATTAAACATACTTACACATAGTTACACATAGATAATCGAAGTTCAACGTAGTGATGAACGTACATGTAGTTCAAAATAATGATTTGCCCATAGTAAGTACATAATTTTTGAACATGTTCAAAAATTGGTTATGGTTAACTATGATGTTGTGACACTACTGTGACCACAGTTTGAACATAGTTTACCTTAGTTAACCGTAATTAACCCTACTTAACAGTCGTGTGTACTATAGTTGACCTTAGTTTTGGAAAAACATCTTTTCTTCCAAGGCCGCATGGCTGAATCAGCGATCAGCAATTTCTAGCACACCAACTTCCAAAAGCACAATGACTGTAGCTTACCCCTACTAAGGAGGCGCAGCCACAATGTTTTACCATAGCTAAATGCAACTGATACTACCTGACCGTAGTTGCGCATACTTAGAACATAGTTTATACAAAGTATAACGTAGTTACACATACTTAAATACAGTAATACCCTATTTTACCCCAGCCACTTTGCTCACAGTTGAATGTAGTTGACTGTACTTGCACGTAATTTGACCTACTTAGACTTTCTTTGTTTGCCCTTTTTGCCATTTTTGATCCGATTTCGAATGTACTTCAACCTAGTTGACCGCAGTAACACTATGGCTGACTATGTTTGAAACGAACTACGGACAACTACATGCGTGACCGTAAATGTGACCATGGCTTCAAGGGAAGCACTGAAGACCAATCTCTTTCTCAGATAAATGTTTATGGAAACAAATTCAAGAAACTCAGGGGAATACTGTTTGCTACAGAAACTCCATAATTATGATATAACTTGTCAGATGTCAATTTTATTTTTTTTTTGACTCACAACACACCGATAAAACATTTGCAGACAACAATTAAAAAACACTTAACTTTATACCAAACAATGAAATATTAGACTTGTCCAAATTAAAAGCATTTGTAGACAACAAAATAAATGTAGCTCATACGATGATTTATGTCTTTGGTAGGGTAGAAAAGATTGTTGGGAAAGGAGAAAATGCTGATTACCAGCCTCTTCCTTAGGGTCTTTAAAAGTGGGTATTGTGTAGTAAAGAATTAAAGAAAGCCATTTGTCCTTTAAAATGTAAAAGCATTGTGGGAAAAAGGAGAAAATGCCATCTATGAGCATTTTCTCCTTTTCCCACAATATTCTCTACCCTGCTCAAAGACAATACCTATCATTTAAGTCACGTTTAATTTGTGGTCTGCAAATTCTTTCCACTCAGAAAAGTCTGAAACTTTGCTATGTGAAAAACAATTTACTCTTTACACACAACGCCCGCTTTTAAAACCCTGAAAATAGAAGCTTTTGAAAACATTGTGGGAAAAGGAGAAAATGCTGGTAACCAGCATTTTCTCCTTTTCCCACTATGTTTTCACCCTTCCAAAACAAATTTAAATTTCTGGGTCACATTTCTTTCATCGTCTGCAAGTGCTTTTGATTTGGACCAATCTAAATTTTTGTTCGTTTGGTAAAGAGTTAAGCCTTATCATGGTAACATCAACTACAGACGTTTTTTCTGATGGTGTGGGTGTGCATCTGACTGCATAGAACATCCCAGTCTGATCTCGGATTTACACTGTGCAACAATTTTTTCTAGATATTATAATGAATATGACCTTGAAATAGATATACTTAGTATAGGTTACTACCTACAACTACTAACCTTTCAGCGCAAATTCTATAAACACAACCTCTTTGGACAGCTTGAAATACAAGATGTTTTATCTATGGGCCTGATTAAACAAGGAGACAGAATATATTCAAGATCAGACTGCTTATTCAAGTCTGATCTTGATCTATGCCATCCACAAGAGTCCCTATTTTCCCCTATAGTACTCGAAAAATTAAGCACTGATCCATGAAATACTGCCACAACTATATGATTGATTGATTGTACTGGGTTTTATCACCATTTTAACAGCTTAGGCCATATCACTGTAGTCAGTGCACCTGTGTAAGTGTTTCCAGGCTTTCTCACACCAGTGCTGACACAACTTTCTTTCCAAGTCACTGACTACCTATCTCACATGCATCAGAGGTGAGCAGCGAAAAATCGTCGGATTTGCCGAAGTTTGTCTAAAATGGGTATCGAACTCACAACCATCAGGTCATGAGTAAGATACACTAACCACTGAGCTACCCGGCCAGGCTACACAACTATATGAGAGCTAAAACTTGCAAACAATGATCAAGTTTACTTATACATGTACTTCAGGTGTATGTGAAATGTGTCCATGACAGCAATAAGAATTTAATGATCTTACCTGAACAAGATGAATCCTAGGGCTGTAACAGCAACTCTTCTGACATCATCGTTGACATCACTGACCTGTAACAACATAAGGTCAGAGTTCTTGACCTTAGATAATTGCAATAGACATTTTTAGTCCATAAACAGACCAAGTTATGTTCAGCAAATTTTATGGCTAACTGGTCATAAATCAAAGGCATGTGAACACTCACCAACTACTAAAAACTTACACTAATCAAATTTCCAAGACTAAGCATCTGATTGGCTGCGACACAGCATTAAATTTTCATCCAATCAGATGGCTGCTCTCAAAACTTAGAAACACAAGACTAACTATGGTTGGTTATTACCAAAGCAGACTGTTGACACTCTTCAATACAGATGATAGGTTGTGTTAATTCATTATGTAGTACAAGCATGGTAAGATTTTACAAAAGTTCTTGCAGATACATGGACAACAACTGTACATATACATTAGCCATGCTCTGTATGGTCTTTAACACTGCTTTCAACATTATTTCAGTTATATCATGGCGGCCAGCGCACCTACCCATGCTTCCCTGGGATTTGTTTTACCAGTACTCCACAAAATATTCTTTCCAAGCCACTTGCTGCTTTGCCAAATAAACATGCCAAAAAAAATGATCATCAGTGAGAGAGGAATGAATCCAGTAGCAATGACAATCATCGATCCTCGGAAAGAAATTGGCCAAGCCATGATTGTACCAGTGACCTCATTTTCTAAAGTCCTGTGCACTACTGACTGAGCTACCGGGGCTTGGCAAACACATTATTCTATGATACCGTGAGTATTTTAAACCCTGATGCAGTTCATTGTTGGCAATGGAGAAACAGCCCACAATTTGCCATTGCAAATGCTTTCAATATGGCAAGTCAAATATGTTGGTATGCAGTACAGTTTAACATATAAAAAATAAAATCTCCTTACAGCCACATGTAACAATCTCCTTATAGCTTGGTTATTTCCTGAACCACAGTAAGCCATACCGATGGTGTACATGCCAGACCAGCGAAGGATTGGGTCTTTGTCCCGACACAAACTCTCTATAAGGGCATCGGCCTCCTCCAATCTTCCGTACATTGTCAGAGAAATACCGATAGCCAGTCCTCGTAGAATCTTTTCGTGTTGTGTCTCCTGGGCATACTGGAAAACAAAGGAAGATAATACTTCGAGGATAATCAACTGGTTGTGTGTGATATTAAGAATCTGTCATACGCTCATAACTTACTAAGTGCTTGAGATTTCTTATTCAAACATAAAGATATGATATCATATGAGAACAAAAAAGACAAGCCATGCTCTGTGAAAAGCAGACGTAACACATCTCCATGATGCATTATACCAAGCAAGTCATCACATAATTATGGATAAAGCAACTGAACATAAAGGTAGACTGGTTCTTTAACCTACAGAAAATAGACCAATAGCAAAAAGTTTCGACCCAGGTCAGCCTGCACGGACTGTGCAGGCTGACCTGAATTGATACTTTTTGCAGATGCCTTAAGCTCCATTTTCACAGATCATGGCTCAGATACTAAAATATGGTAACGCACATAGCCCTGATGGGTACAGGCCTGCCCAGGTTTCTGTAAATTGTTTGTTGTCAATACTTTCCCTGGCCAAAAGACATTAAGGATTTTCCTTTTGCTTTGTTCATCCATCTGTCTGGTGGGCCACCCATCCAATCCTTCCAACTAATTTTATTTCAAGCAGAGGCATCAAAATGAGCTTAAATAACAAACAAGCACAACATGCAGGTGCCAACACGCCAGTGTAAATGGTAACACCAGGTTGATTTGAAGTGAAATTTCAAAGTCAAAAAAGGGGGCACAACTGTATCAAACATATTTTGATGGTTTCTTTCCCTTTTTGTATGGGTTTCCCTTGTGATAATTAACAACCTGTCAAAGTTCAAGTAAATATCATTAGTAATTACAGAGATATTGTAAAATGTCTAAGATTTTACACAATAATGACAACGATGACAAGGCAGACAGGGCTATGGCAAAAACTTGATGTTTTCTTCGAAAACAGCAATGCTAAAAATCTACCATCTTGTCCCTGTGTGTTTCATTTATCAAATGTAGATTCTAGCAGCAAACAAAATTCTCAAGTACTTACAGCCACCATGTCCTCTATGGCTTGTGCAGACTTGGTTCCCACCATTACAAGACCCATAGCTAGGCCAGCAGCTTCACCTTAAAGTAATCATCAAGACATGCTCTGTGACAAGGGTACTTAATGCATTTGCAAAAGGTATCAACCCATGTCAGCCTGCACAGTCCTAACAGGCTGAAATAGGTCGAAACTCTTTGCTGTTTGTAAATTTTCTGAATGTCAAAGGACCAGCCTACCTCATAATTCAGTTGATTTTATGGATCCACAATTTCTTGTATATGATCATGACTTGCTTGGTATCATGGATGGCCAAGATGCATTAAGCCCCCTTTTGCTAGAGCTCAGCCCAATTATAGATAATCATTTTACTGGAAAGATTGTCCTTGCACGTGAAACCTTATCTACTATATCTAGATTTCATACACCAGGGGCGTATTCACCGACCATTCAAAATTACACTCTCATTTATCTTTGGAGAAATTTTCTAAATTTTACAGGAATGCAATTTCTGATTTTATCAGGTTTAGCCATTATCAGGTTAAGCCATTATCAGGTTTGCCCATTGTCAGATTAAGTGATTATCAGGTTTGCCCATTATCAGCTTTGGCCATTAGCAGGTTGAGCCATTTTGCAGTTTGGCCATTATAAGGTTTGGCCTTAATCAGGTTTAACTGCTATCAGGTTTGGCCATAATCAGGTTTAGCTGTTATCAGGTTTGGTCATAATCAGGCTTAGCTGTTATCAGGTTTGGCCATCATCAGGTTTGGCCATTATCAGGTTTGACCATTATCAGGTTTGGCCATTAACAGATTTTGCCATAATCAAGTTTAGCATTTAGAAGTTGTGTTGCACTCTACATTCACAGTTAGACTAAGAATGCTTTTTAGATTGGTTGGTAATATATTAAATCTATGGTGTGTTTGTCTCTTCAATGGCATGAAAGAACTGGTTATGTTCATGAATACATTAGGAAAGAGCATACAGCCTTCGTAGAGTTTCAAGTGCAAGTACTTTACCCAACAATCTTTACTGTGGCTGCTTTGTACAAAATGGTAAGATTCTCTTTAGCCTTTATCTTTGAAGTTACAATTGCAGAAAATCTCATTCCTTATTTTCAAGGTGTTTCTTTCTTGAGGCCCCTTTGTACAAAATGATGAGCTTATTTCAAGCTTTCATCTTTCAGTTGATATTGCAGAAAATATCATTCCCTATCATCCAGGTGTTTGAGCGAAAACCAACCTTAACCTTTATCACTATTTTACAGCAGTTTTCAATGCCTGTCATGTGACCTCATAATCATTTTAAAAAAAAAATCTAATTTTTGATTGTTGATCCAGAAAGCTTTTGATGTAAAAATATATGACAAAGTTGCAAGTACTGAAGGATATTAGAAGGGTAATTATATCATTCTCAAGTCTGGAATATTTTGTTCAATTCAAAACATTTAATTTGGAAATCATTTTGGGACTGATGAAATGGGACCAGAGTCAGAAAACATATCCTGAAAACAGTGGCTAGGCCAGGCGGTAGGCAACCAATATGTATGTTGTAACAGATAAAAACTGACAAATCACATTTAATCTGAGTAAACCAGTATGACATTACAATCAATCACCAACCAAAAATTTTATGCAAACAAGTTATTTATTCACATACCTGTAACAGCATCATCTTGATACAGGTTGAATTTGAGCTGTTCATAGATATCTGAAATTGAAAATATCTCAGCAATCATCATCATCATCATCATAATCATCATCACTTTAACCTGTTAAATTTGGATTTGGTTTGGACAAGTCTAAAATTTTGTTGTGCAGTAAAGGGTTAAACCATAGATTAGGGGGCTGCCAAGGTAAAACTAAGAACAAGTTTTTCTGAGAATAATTTTTTTTGTTGTATCTATGTAAGAGAGGTAATCATGTTACAGTTTCCCATGTCAGATCGTATGATCATGGTTATCTGTGTGGATTTTCCTCATCTGACAAGTGCAGAATATTGTGATTTAAATGATCATGTAACTAGGTATAATTAAACCCAAGAACAATCAAAATAACATACAAGTAGGACAGCTTTTTATCTCATAATTCCTGAGATAGACCCTTCCAATATACATAACCAACAATGAATCTAAAAGTTACATGAGTAACTAACCTTGTCTGGCTGTGCCCATAGCTGCTAAACCTAGACCTAAACACCCTCCATGTCTCACCATCTGAAAATATAAAGTTTGTTATCTCTTTATCAAGTCAGACCAGCCCACAAAACTTGGGTGGCAGAGTGTTAAAATTTCATACAGCTAGTAAACAAGTACATTTGAAGCAATTCATATAAATTTCTTTTCATTTTTTTACACACATTTGAAGCATCTAATATAAAATCTCAATGGGACATGATGGTTGGTTGTATTGGGGTTTAACGCCACTTTAACAGCTAAGGTCATATCATGGCGGTCGGTGACGCACATGTGTTTCCTGGCTTTCTCACACCAGTACTAACACAACTTTCTTTCCAAAGCCACCGACTACTTTTCTCACATGCTTCAGCAGAGGTGAGAGGCGAAAATTCGGCGGAAAAAAAGTTTGCCTCAACCGGGTATCGAACTCCCAACCACCAGGTCATGAGTATGACACGCTCACCACTGAGCCACCCAGGCGGGCCAATGGGACATGAAAAAGGCTCTTAAAAACAAACAAAGCAATCTGGTTGTCACACTAATTATTCAAATTTTAATATCATGTAACCTGATATTTCACTTACATCAGAAGATGCATCTTTCAGTTGGTTGAGTAAATAGTCTGTTATATTACCACCATGGTTTGCATGGATTAAACCTGAAATTAAAAGTATATAGTAGACTGAATCTAGGCAAATAGTGGTCCTTGGACATGCAGAAAATCTACAAATAGCTAAAAGTTTCAATCCATGTCAGCCTGCGCAGGCTGACATGGGTTGATACTTTTTACAGATGCATTAAGTCCCCTTTTCACAAAGCATGGGTCATATGGTTGTTGAATACAATTTGCTTACTTAATAGAGGTGGCCCTGAGACAGGTTGTACTGTATTTAAAAACAATGTACATATGCACATATTATGATGTCAATCACTGTTTTATGTGAATATCGTTTACATTCTTTACAATAGGAAAACATCTTGATGCAGTAATTTTCTATTTTGACTGTACAAATCCATACAACTCTTCTGAATTCTCTGAATCAGATTAAGCCAACAAGTGTAAAGAAATCTTTTTAAAATTCCTTTTTCTGTTTTTATTTACTTTAGTGATGACCGTTTCATTCACACCAGTGTAGTCATATAATATTCCCACCAGCAAAGTCACAAAAATGGTGTAGTTATATCGATAATACATCTTATGATTTTGTGTCACCACAGAAAACATTTTCTTTTAATATTTGAATAAATAAATATTTAATTCCTTTTTTTCAAAGGTTTACAGAATCCTAACAGTGAATTAAATTCTTTATAATTCACTGGTGAATCTTATAATTCACCGCTGAATTTTATTACTTTTATTTTTGACATACCATGGATAATTATTAGGGATGGGAACGAATACTAAAATAGATATTCAAATATTCGTTTTTGTTATTCGAATATATTCGAATATTCGTTTTTTCCAAGTTTATAAAGTTGGTAACCATGTATCCGAATATAGGGTATGTCCGGGTACCAGTTCCTTATTCGCTTATTTGATTTTACGAGCTTCGTCCGAAATTTCATGTTTTCACTGTTTTCGTAACCTCAATTTATTTCTATCTGCAGAGAAAGAAAGAAAAAATAAACATTACTTTTCTTTTGTGATGAAGATTACTGGAACGAGTGAAGTAATTCCTAACGCGTAGGCATAGCGATTTTTTTTATTTTGCTTTTGACGATGTTTGGTTGGATAGCTCAAGAACGAACTGAAGGATATAAACTCAACAAAGTGTGTTTTCCGATCAATCAAAATGTGATTGGCTAACATAACATGAAATTTTAATTACTGATTGGTCAATAAAAGAGTAATCGTTAATGACAGTTTGGAGCGTCATTTTAACACGTCCGGTATGAAAACCTTGTTTAATCTTACAGGTGCTACAATTAACGGATTAATATTGGTTAGTTTGCAAACTGTGAGACAAATCGGCAGCAATTATTATAAAACGCTGAATTGAAAACTGTCATAAACAGTTATTGTCCTGCACTGCCTTGACAGGTGTTATCAATTAGCATAAGGATTACACATTGAAAGTTAATATGTGCCTTTTGGTATACGAAAGTATGCAACCTTTCCTCACATTCTTTAAAAGTTTTTTTTTTTCTAAAATTTAAAATTAATGATTTTCCCTCATAAAAAAAAGAATATTCGAATGCCGATTTCGAATTCGAATATTCGCGGAAAAACTGAATATTCAAATATTCGAATATTCGTTCCCATCCCTAATAATTATAGAACATGAATGAATTTTTATCAGGTGAACATCATGTTTTATGACGTAGTCAACATCATTTATGACGTCATTATTACAGCTAGTATATATCCGACTAGATTGAATAAATCTATTTCCCTTGAAAAACGCACATATTTTTCATGATGACAAAAAATTAGACGTGAAAAGAAAAGTTAAAGTGAAGAGCATAAAAAGAAAAAGGATAATTTTTTGTTTCAATGTATGATCGAAATTTCTGACATCCTGTGAAAAGTAAAGGCTATATTTTGACTTGTGGCAAAAGCACTCGTGAAAATATAGCCTTGGCTTTTCACTTGATGAAAGAAATTTCAATCATACACTAAAAAGACAATATCCTGTATGTCATGAATCCTATTCTGGTCTACATATCTGTCAAAACTTGATTATGTCACATGAAAAGAATGATAAATTTACCAAGAGCATATAGTCCGCCTCCTTCTGAGTAAGCTGATCCTGGACTGCTGTCTTTAGGTAAATATGTGGACATGAGATTCAAAGCTTCTTTTTCATGACCCTAAAAGACAAATACAATTGAGCCACACTCTGGCAAAGGGGGGCTTAATGCATCTCTCTAATGCATTATACCAAGCAAGCAATCAAATACATGACTGTACTTATGGATCCATAGTAGCCAGATTTTTTAACAACCGACTTAATCACAAGGTACACTGGTCCTTGGACATATAGAAGAATGACCTATAGCGAAAACTTTCGGCTCAGGTCAGCCTGCGCGGACTGCACAGGCTGACCTGGATCAATACTTTTTGCAAATACAACAAGCCTCCTTTTCAGAGGGTATGGCTCAATTTTGTGAGCCATGTTGACTGTGTCAGATCAGAGCAAGTTGACAAATAATCAAAGGTCATATTCAACAATCATATTATTATTAATGGCATTCTAACTCTCAAGAATTTCTAAATTTCAAAGTAACACAATTTGCAATTGGCTAAACTAAATAGTTTATCCAATCACAAATTGTGTTACTTTCTAAATTTAGAATTAGACTACTGAATGGCGTTTTATACCGCTTTCAACATTATTTCAGTCATATCACAGTGACAGTTCACTTATTCGTAAGTGTTATGGGTTTCACCAGTTCTAGAGCAAGGTTCTGAAGTGTCCTTAGGCTCCCAAATAAGGACGATGCTTGAAATGTTTAAAGGTATAACAGACATTTTTTGTGTTGACTTATTTCCGTAAAAATACAACTTTTACAAAGCTGGTGAAGATAGAAATAGAAAACATGGTGTATTTCAAGCATTTGCTTCCATTCTCAATATAAATTATAGAATATAGAATATATAAAGTGTTCAAAAAGGGATTCTAATATGACAAGAACCAAAATCCATGAACTCTACACTACTCAATCTCGAGTTTTAATGACCAAGAGGAAAAAGCCTTTTGAAAACCTTGTGGGAAAAGGAGAAAATGCTGAGAACCAGCATACAATTACCATCATTTTAGCTGTACGTGATTTGTTATCTGCACATGCTTTCAATTAGGACAAGTCTAAAATTTTATTGTTTGGTAAAGAGTTAACTCTCAAACTATTATACAACCCAAGCAGACACATCATTTCAGGGGGACTGCGCAGGCTGACCTGGGTCAATACTTTTTGCAGATGCACTAAGCCCCCTTTTCACAGTGCATGGCTCTAATATATGTGTATTCAAAAAAGATGATACAACTTACTTTATGTATACTTCCGAGACTGGCTGTTGCAGTAAATTTAGCCCAATTTGTGGCTCTGGACAACCATTCTAAGTTATCTCTGAAACAAACAAACATCAAATTCAAATTAAAAAAAGAACTGTCCCAAAGCGGATAAATACCCCCCCCCCCCACCCCACCAACACCTTGTCTCTGAAGCAGCACAATGAAAGAACAGAAAGGATTTTTAAAAAAAAGTTCACCTGTGACCTTGACCTTTGACCCATGTGACCCAAAAACAATAGAGCACTACCTTAGGTCATGAGCAACACTTGTATAAAGTTTCAGTGTCCTAAGTCAAACAGCTATTGAGCTACAGCACAGAAACGATTTTCAAACAAAGTTCACCTGTGACCTTGACCTTTGATCCATGTGACCCAAAAACAATACGGAATCTTCTTGGGTCATAAGCAACACATATATAAGTTTCAGGGTTCCAGGTCAAACGGCTTTTGAGTTTGAGAACGGAAACGAAAACCTGGAGGGATTGACAGATGGACAGACAGACATAGTGAAAGCGGTCTACACCTCTCTATTTAGTGGGTGGGGGGTATAATTAAAACAAAAGAATGGTAATCTTACATCTGAGCACAAGCACTATCAAACTGTTGATAAATGAGGTTCACTTGATTATTCACTTCAATAATTATGATACGAAGAATTGTAATGTGAACTGTAAGTGCCAATGACGCAGAATCCTAACATTAATAATTTATCAAAACATGCATGTGCATCATATGCACTTTTCATGTGACATATAATAATGCCATAAAGAACAAAAGCACGGCATGTGGGTGCCAATGTTCAGCTGCAGTTGCTTAAAGAAATAGATTGATTTTCAGTGAAAATTTTCCAAGTCGAAAAGAGACATAACTGTCAAGGCATTCTGATACCTGCCCATGTTGTTTAGGTCCCCCTTTTCATAGTTAATAAGTAGTCCAAGATTGAAGTGAGTATCTCCAGTAATTACAGAGATATCATAAAATGTCAAAGTTTTTGCATGATGATGGCACAGATGATGACGACAGGGCTTTGCCAATACTGCCGTGCTTACACGACATACACGATATAATTCTACAATCATCAAAGCATAATTGATTCAAGTCTGTGGACAAGTCTTCAGCCACCCTCCCCCCAGAAATTAGGCAGGAAATTTATAACATTGTAGGTGAATAAGTTTCAAAGGTAGGAAAGTCCATTAAAATTGGTTGAAAACTGTTGGAGAAAAAGAAGAAACAAAATTTGTTACTACAAAAGACAGATGGACAATAGATCACCCATGATGAAGGGGATTATAAATTACACCAACAATAAGATACCAACCTCAGAAACTGGTCAGATGTTGTACCACAATGCATAAAGGCATTGGAAATGACTGTGGCGGAGTGACAAACGGAATTTCTAACAGCATCCTGAAATGATCATATTTGTATTAACCCTTTACCACACAATCCCGAGTTTAAATGATCCTGAGAGGATAGGGAGAGGCCTTTTGAAAACACTGTGGGAAAAGGAGAAAATGCTGGTAACCAGCATTTTCTCCTTTTTCCACAATGTTTTCTACCCTATCAAAGACAGAAATAATCATTTTAAACTACAGGTAAATTTTCGTCTGCAACTGCCTTCATTTTGGACCAGTCTAAAATTTCTTTGTTCGGTAAAAAAAAGTTAACCCTTAGGTTGCTAGATGTGATCCAATGGATGTTTGCAGAGAAGGTAGATTGAAATTAGACTGCAAAGAACATACAGTCTGATCTTGGATCCACACTGTCAGATTCAGTGAGACAAGTCTAGCAAAGAGAACCCAGAAATGCCATATACCCTGGTTTTTACAATTGGAAATTTTCGTTTAACTCAAAGAGCAGTTCAAGAATTAACTCTTTCATTACTGAATACATAAATTGCATTTTCTCAAAGGCTACAAATACATTTCCTCAGAGATCAAGAGACAGTTTGGTCGTACTCTAGAATATAGCAGTAAACAGTGTAGATCAGAGATCAGACTGCATGTTCTGTGCAGTCTGATCTTGATCTACACTGTCCACAAAAGCTTCTGGTGTCCTATATGGTATGGTATGAGTTAAACGATTCAAACATGCAGAGTACCATACCTTGCTCATAACCAGCAATTCTTTTTTTGTCGCCCATATTCCAATCTATGAGTAATCTAAAATTCCATCTAGTGGAAATGGGCAAGGTTGCTTTGAAAAATCCTCATATTGAATTCAGACTGAATGGAAGCTATCACAAAGTGCACAAAATTTCCACAAGAGGTTCTAAAAAATATTTCTGAAGCAAGTGGTTTCTAAATTCTAAAGAATCAATTAACAGCACATAAAAAATATTTAATGACCGAACTTTTTTTGACCATTTCAAGTTCTATGATATGTACCATATTATGGGCTCCATGCCTTTGATCTTACTTCGGTTTCAATTTTTTACAATTTTTATACAAGATCCAAGGTATCTTTTGTTTGACTGTATTGGAGTTTAACTTCGTTTTCAACAGGTCAGGTCATATTACGGCGGTCAGGACACCTACACATGTGTCTCCTGGTTTTCTCATCCAGTATTGACACAACTTTCTTTCCAAGCCTCTGACTACTTTTCTCACATGCATCAGAGGTGAGAGACGTAAAATCACTGGAAAGAGAGTTTACCTCCACTGGGTATCAAACTTTCAACCACCGTGTCAGGAGTCAGATAAACTAACAACTGAGGCACCTGGCCAGGCTCCCTATGTATCAAGCAAAACATTGTATGACCTGAACACTTACCTTTGTATTTTTCAGTATGAGCAAATCCGTTTTATTATTTCTGATCAAAAACTGTAAATGTAGATCTATGGAAATGTCTCCAGATAGAATAGTCATCAACTTTGTGAGTCTGTCTTGAAGCTGTTGCTCTGATTCAGTCTGCAAAAAACCATCAATGCAAAGCCAATATTAATTGAAAATTTCATTTAGATTGATGAATAATTAAATCGATTTAAATTTAAAAGCCCAATAGCAGCCAAAAAGTCAATGCAGGTGTTAAATGCATTTAGATTTAAATTATATCATTTGAGAGTATGGAAAATATTGTGAAGTGACAATCTGTTATTGTTTGGTCAGTCCAAGTGTTAGTACCTGACATAAAAATGAATTTTAAAATAAGGTTAAAAGTAACCAAAACAGAGTGACCTGGCAGGTTTTAACCTAGTTTTGTAATTGATTTCCTTGTCTCTCTCCCAAATCCTCCCTCATGAAAAAGGCATTAGATTCAATTGTTAGAACCTACCAGTATCTTTTCTTTGGTGTCCTTGGCTGGTGTTGTGTTACTTTCATCTGTATCCATTGAAGTACTGCAATAAAAAAAGCAGTAAATATAACAAGAGCACTGCATGGAGGGGCCAACACTTGGCTGCAGTTGCTTGATTTGCAATGAAAATTGCTTGGCTGCAGTTGCTTAATTTTTCACTAAAAATTCAAAGTCAAAAAAGGGTTATAACTCTGTCAAAAATACTTTGATGGTTACCTGTCCCTGTTGTGTGGGTTCCCCTTATAATAGTGAACAACTTATCCAAGTTTGAAGTAATTATCTTCAGTCATTACAGAGAAATTATAAAATGTCAAAGTTTTAGAAAACATCAAAGATTTCGCAATACGATGACAATGACACCAGGGCTGAGGCAATACCTTGGCGTTTTCTTTAAAAACAAATGAGCTAAAAATGGGCCATGCTCTGGCAAAACAGGGCTCACTACATCTCTGCAATCCATGATACCAAGCAAGTCATGATCATAAAATTGTGGATCCATAAAATTAATCTTATCTAACAAACTAACGAAGCAGGGGGTACAATGGTCATTTGACATGCAGAAAGTTGATCAAAAAGCAAAAGCAGACTAAACAGGCTGAACTTGGTTGATACTTTTTGCAGATGCATTAAGCATCATTTTGACAGAATATGGCCCTTCTGTTTATCTTGCTTGGTATTTTTTGTTACACATTATTTCAATCATTTGCATGGACAAGATTCATTCTTCTCTCTTCAATAACCATTGTTTTGACAATGTTTGTGCAGGAAAGCAGTCAGCAGCTCACATAGAGTGTAGGACAAAATAGTGGTGAAACAAACTCAAGACACTCATGTATTGGTTCACTCGCCACCATGGTAAAATAAACTTAAAAAAAAAAAAAACATTATTTCTTCATTTTTCGTTTGTTTGGTTTGCATTTAAGTTTAACACAGATTTAACAGCTTAGGTTATATCACAGTGGTTGGTGCACCTATGCATGTGTTTCTTGGCTTTTTCACACCAGTACTGACACAACTTTCTTTCCAAGCCACCAACTGCTTTTCTCACATGCATCAGAGATGAGAGGCAAAAAATCGCAATAAAGAAAGTTTGAATGAACCAGGTATCAACCAGCAACCACCAGGTCGAGTCAGATACGTTAACCATGGAGCTATCCAGCCAGGTGTTCTTTCTTTACAGAACCCAAAAAATATTCTAGACTCATGCATATTGAAATCATTAGCAAACGACAAATTTAATGAGGCTCAATGAAGGGATTTATCAATGAACAGGTAGAAAACATTGTAGGAAAAGAATACAATACTGGTTACCAGCATTGTCTCCTTTTCCTACAAAGTTTTCAGAAGTCTTCTCTATTAGGGACATTAAAACTCAGTATTATATACTACAGGGCTAAACACCAAACAAACCAACAATAATAATTTGATTATTTCCAGTACCTGGTATCCTTTTCTTTGTCCAGATCCTCACTGCACTGTACAGGTGTCCTTTCAGCAGCTATGGGTACTGGAGCCGTGGCCCTGAGGGCTGTTTGGACTCGTGTCAGGAACTGCTGGGTAGCACTGTCATACATATCAAATCCAATCTGGTATGCCATTAGCATTGACATCTAAGAAAGAAATTATGATACAAAAGTCCAACCCGAGTTAAACAAGCACATAAGGGACACTCAAAATATGCTTGCTTATAACAAGTGCTTGCTAAGCACTGGTGCATTTCAACATAATTGCCTTCTCTGGGAACTAATTGTATCCTTGCTTAATATAGGTTGCTTGCTTAATAGAGGTGGACACTGAGACAAGTTTTACTGTATTATACCAACTTAAACCCTTAGGAAACTAAGACCTGGATTGGTTTTGCCAACACCTTAGATCAACATCAGACTTGACAAACCATGCTGTCTGATCTCAGATCAACCCTATCTAATACATCTAAAAGGTATTTTGATCAAAACAGCAGTGAAACTACTATATTTAGCAGTTAAATTACAATTTTCAAGTCTCTTTAACCTTTTACCTCATAATCTGATTGTATCTATATTAGATCATTAAACACTTTACCAATCAACAAACTTTTAGACTAAATTTCCAAGCTTTTGTATACAACAAATCAAATATGGCTAGAACAATGGAATTTGATTTTAACAATATAGAAAACGCTGTAGAAATTGCAGAAAATGCTGATTACCAGCATTTTCTCCTCCCCCCCAGTTTTATTCCCCAGGTTCATTTGAACGTAGGATTGATTGATAAATCAAATCAGACTATGTGTGTAAAACATAAACTATTAGGGTTACAGAAGATGCAGGGAAATATTTATGAATGCTTTTAAATCAATAAACCAACATACTAACCTCATCAGCTTTTATCAATTTCTCTAAAACTTCAGCTACAGACTGTGCATCATCCAAAAATATGTAACACTGAAAAACAAATAAAACATTCTGTTTAAATTCCAACGTGGTAATGACACTTTTAAGTCCTTAAACTTATCAGTAATTTCTAAGATTCAAATTATTTTCTTTGTCAGAAGAATTTAGCTCACACCTTAACTCTTTACGACACAATCCCGAGTTTTAACCACCCTAAGGAAGAAGCCTTTTGAAAACCTTGTGGAAAAAGGAGAAAATGCTGGTAACCAGCATTTTCTCCTTTTCCTGCAATGTTTTCAAACCTGTCGGAGACAAATTCCATAATTTGAACCACATTTGATTTGTCATCTGAACATGCTTTCAATTCGGACAAGTCTACATTTTGTTGTGTGGTAAAAAGTTAATCAAACACTTTAGCCAATTAGACATTATGCAACTTGTGTTGAAATTTAAGATGTACGGCCCCTAACTCATCGGTAAACATTGACGTTTTTGTAAAGGCTATTCTGCAAATTTCCCAGCTTCTGTCTTTTAATATGAGGGTTAGGGGCCATAGACCTTAAAGAACTCCAAAGAGAACTCTAGAGAATTTGACTTGGGATACAATCAAAGAATGGTTGGTAAGTACTGTCTCCGGTCTAATACATGAACACATGTGAAAATTTTGTGGCTGAAGGAGAAATTGCTCATTATAAGCTCCTTCAACCATAATGTTTTCAAAAGTGGTCTCCAAGAAGAGAAAGATGGTTGGTGAATACTGTCTCTGGTCTAATACATGAACACAGGCGAAAAGATTGTGGCTGAAGGAGAAATTGCTCATTATAAACTCCTTCATCCACAATGTTTTCAAAAGTGGTCTCCAAGAAGAGAAAGGTGATTTGAAGACAGTGTTGTGTTAATCCTATGACGCGCTGCAGTTTCCTTCTCATACAATACCTGACAAACGTTGATGTAGTCCGGAGTTTTAAGACCCATATACAGTTTTGTAAGCACACTCAGCACTGTGTTCCTAAACTGTCTGTTCTGCATCAGTGACATGGTCACCTTTAAACTGTAACTCAACATGGAATTCACATCTTCCTGGAATGAAAGAAACATCATACATAACAGTAGGTGGATTACCAGTAAAATGAAACCAATGTCTCTTGATTCTTAATTCTTTGCCTCAGAAATAATTCTTTGTCTCAGAACTAAATGAGCCATGCTCTAGTAAAACAGGGTTTCATGCGTCTCAGTGATGCATGATACCACAGAGAGAGTAATCATCACACAATCGTGGATCCATAAAATCCTTTTTGTATAACAACTGACTGAATCATCAGGTACACTGTTCCTTTGACATGCAGGAAATTGACCATTAGCAAAAAGTTTAGACCCAAGTCAGCCTGTGCTGACTGCGCAGGCTGACCTGGGTCGACACTTTTTGCAGATGCATTAAGCCCCCTTTTCACAGAGCATGGCTGAAATATACAGTGAGCTAAAAACATTAAAACTAAATCTTAGTGCCAAAAAATTAACACTAAATGTTTCCTACATTTTTGGGTGTAAAAGCTGTTAAGTGGACATGAGTAATGCTTGAATCTGCTTGACTCTTTATCCAAATCAAATAAAATGTAGCTCATGGTCCGTATTATCCAACAAGTCTTAACTCTTTACCACACAATCCCTGAGAAAGAAAGCTTTTGAAAACATTGCAGGAAAAGGAGAAAATGCTGGTAACCAGCATTTTCTCCTTTTCCCGCAATGTTTTCTACCCTTCCTAAATCAAATTTCAATTTTTGAGTCGCATTTATTTTGTCATCTGCAAATGCTTTCAATTTGGACTAGTCTAAAATTTTGTCATTTGGTAAAGACTTAAGAACATTCCTGCCTAGTTCTAGACTAAGAAAGTAACACAACTTCTGAATGGCTGAGCTAACTGGTTTACCCCATCAGGAGTTGTGTTGCTTTCAAATTTAAAAAATTCTTGAGAAGACGACGAAGAATGTTAAGAATGAATCCAAATACATGTAATCAGCTCTCAATCTAAAAATGATGAAATATTGTGGGAAAAGGAGAAAATGCTGGTTACCAGTATTTTATCCTTTTCCTACAATGTTTTCAAAAGCCCTCCTCCCCAGCCCAGGTTGGTCAATTTGAGAGTTGCTTCACAATAAATATATATATATTTATAGCAAGGAAACATAAAAGAAAACATCCCATGTTACTTACACTTTCTAAAATGGCCTTTTCAAAAATATCTATTCTCCTGGTTTCCAATGAAATACCAACAGCCTGAAGAGTGAGAATGAATGAAAATAAGCACATACCAGCATATAGTTTCCAAGGTCTAAGATCAGTTAGATCTCTATCACTATAACATCCACAATCAGACAAATAAATTTCTTAAACCCTTGAACCCATGGGCCAAGCATTAGATGCTGTTTAGACAGCGTACATCCACATCAGACAACTAAAAAGAGCACCACATGCACGCATTCACCGTAAACAGCTTTTTCACTTTCTCCCTGTTGTTTTCTACCCTTTTAGGCACTAAAGTAACTGACACAACTTTGTTTAGAAGCCACTGATTACTTTTCTCACATGAAACAGAGTTGGGAGGCAAAAAATCGCCTGAAAGAAAGTTTTCATCAACCATGTATTGAACTCGAAACCACCAGGCTATGAGCCTGATATGCCTACCACTGAGATACCCAGCCAGGCAGACTATATTCAACTTGAGTAACTTTGTAAAGTTATAACTACATAAAGCTTTCATACAGCATGTATCTGTATTTCCTAGCTAACCTGTTTATACTGTTTATCATCAAAACATCTCTGGAACATTCTGTTGACGATGGCCTCCAAGCGGCTGTCGATAGTTTTCTGCTCATCGTCTGGATTTTCAGCATTGGCAACTCTAAGCTTTGTGTAATGGTCAATACATTTTGCTGGAAAATAAATATGGAATATCATGCTGAAGTATATTTCCTGGTCCTTGTATTTGATTCAAGCAGCGTGAGGAAATTTGACATTGCGCAAGACCTAAGGTAGAGCGAGATGTCAAAATTTTCTTATGCAGCAAGAAGCAAATACAAACACAAGGAATGTTACTACAACAAAAATATTCCTTTTATTATATACCTACAACTTTCAAGGACAGAATATTGCAATTCTTGGCATTTCATTTGAAATGGGGAAACAGTATGAGACAATTAATGGTGTAGAGGGTAGTTTTCATGAATGGCCATTGAATATTATTAACATTTTGACTACTCAAATCGCCAATCAATGCATACTTAATCTGTGTGCAAGCTATGTCATCATACCATATTTGGAACCATATTTGACAGTGTATAAATACCAATTTTTTGTCTGTCATGTGTGTTTTTTTATCAAATTATAATCACTCTTGTATCTTTATGCCAAATGTTGCCTCTTGCTGTTTCAAGGTTGCATAGTTCACGACCCACAGAAAATGCATTTCATTTTCTTGAGGCTATTAAAGAAACCACTGTTGTGATGTTTCCAGTTTTAAACCAAAGATTTCCAAGAAAGATATTCATCCCTTACACATTATATGATGGTAATTTATCTATGTTTACACAGCTGATTTAATTCTGAACCATTCTACAGTCTATCAAATTTTTACAGCATTTTTTTCTCTCTGACTGTAAGGATATATCTATAAACAGGTATTTCTTACCAATGGTGGTCTCCACATACTCTGATGTATCATTTACATTAAACAGTCCACCTGCACCAAGGGCATAGGTCAAAGATTCTTCAAAAGCTCCCAGATGGTAATAGACCTAAAATACATGAAAACAATTGTAGCCAAGTGTAGTATTCTTCAAAAGCTCCCAGATGGTAATAAACCTAAAACACAGGAATGGTAGTTTATCCGGAAACAATGGTGGATTATAAGGTTTGATAATTCATGGTTATGACCAGTAGAATTTACCATAAATATTTTCGTAACTCTTCAATTGAAGGAGGAATCAGTAAACAGTGTGTGCCTTCCTACCAGATGGAAATATGACGTAATTTACTCACATTTACCCTACATTTCTCACGCTTTAAGTAATATTGTATTGTGTTCTTATGTGGGAGGGGTACCCCATGGGGAATTACCAAAAATGACTATACCGGATTTTGATGAAGCCCCCCCCCCCCCCACCAACAAAAAAAGGGGGGGTTTAGAAGCATGAAATAAATAGAATATTTGTTTTTTTCAGTGAAAGATCGAAATATATTTCATTGAGTGACATTATCGGTAACATTTTTGCAACTGGCACAGCCACTCAAAATGCCAATAAAAAATATTAATGATGATGTTCAATCGATGAAATAAATTTCGATCTTTCAACAAAAAAAACAAATATACTCTACAAGTTTACACTGTCTTACTGCGGAGTTAGCTCATCTAGCAACTTGGAAGGGTGTTTGCTTATGAACCATGAAGTCAAAGGTTTGATCCCCTCCCACAGCATGTAAATTGTTGGCCCATTACATTTGGTGCTTATTGTGAGACAATGAATGGCTGCATATGAAAGCCTCAAGACCATTTCTCAACGATCCTTGTCTCTCAGAAATATGAAGACAAGTTAACTCTTAGAGCGCCCAACAAAGCCAACAGGCATTTGCAATAAAAAATATAAGGCCAAATAGTTCCAGTTTCGTGGATGCTTTTATGTATAAGGATTTAGCACAGTGGACAGTGTAAATCAAAGATCAGACTATATTTTTTGTGCAGTTTTATCTTGATCTACACTGGCCACCAAGGCAACCATGGCCAAACAGGCATTTGCAATTGAAAAGTAAGACCCAAACAATTCCAATTTCATGGTTGCTTTTGTCTGTAAAGATTTAGCAAAGTGGACAGCGTAGATCAAAGATCAGACTGCACGTTTTGTGCAGTCTGATCTTCATCTACAAAGGCAACTATAGTCGTGAAAGGCACTTTAAGGGTTAAATGTGGAAGGGGTTTATGTAGCCAAGTGTAAGATAAGTTGGAGTTTATACTCCCTAGCTACAGAGCAAAAAGTTTCAACCCATACAGATTGTGCAGGCTGACATGGGTCGATACTTTTTGCAGATGTATAGCCCCCTTGTCACAAAGCATGGCTCACTCATGTTGATTTAATAGCAGATGACTATTTCTTTTGCTAGGAGTTTGTTAAGGAACAACTCCAATTATCAGATGTATGTCAGAACTACTTTACCTTAGATGCCACTAAAGCTGACAGTTCTCTGTGTTTGAAAGTAGTATCTTCATACAGCACTTCACTATAACAGAAAACAGTATATTGCAGATATAAGTAGTAGAGTTTGTACTCCCCCCCCCCCCCCCCCCAAAAAAAAAACTATGGTACAGTATGTGCAAGATTTTTGTGGTTACTTTTGAGATGTACACACATGGTAATTTCTAAAACTGTTATAGCTTGCAAAATTAGTCTGTTAATCCCTAGATGAAAGTCCAGTCGACTTATTCAATGCAATGTCTGAGTTTCACTTGCATGTAAGGGATAGACATGTCCGGTCCACAAGTTTGATACTTTGTACAAAAAAATTGCTACAGTTGTTTACCTACTGAAAAAAAAAAAAAAAATCATTTTAAATTGAAAGTTTTTTCTTAGAAATTCCAACACAAAGAGTTCAGGAAAATTTACAAAATCTGAGAGGGCTGTTGGCATGCTGGAGTCTGGGCTTCCTACTAAAGAGGTTGCAGCTCATGTTGACCTATCCTTGCAAGCAGTCAGGAGCCTTGGCATGCCATATGCAAAGACCGGAAGGACGAGAGACTTACCAAGATAGTGACCTACTTTTGATCCAATATGACCCATTTTCAAATTTGTTCACAATGTTATTAAGACAAACATTTATTACATGAGTCTTAGACTGAAAATTTCATGCGGCCTCTAGACTGCACACATGGCTTTTCTAAGATTTTCCCCAGTGACCTACTTTTTTACCCAACATGATCCAATTTTGAACTTATCCAAGATATCATCAGACAAACATTCTGATTAATTTTCATCAGTATCAGATTGAAAATGTGGCCTCTGCAGTGCACATGATATTTTTCTAAGATTTGTCCAAGTGACCTTCTTTTTTACCCAACGTGACCAAACTTCAAACTTGTTTAAAAAAATCATCACGACAAGCATTCTGACCAAGTTTCATGAGTAGCCGACTGAAAATGGCTTCTAGAGAGCACACAAGATTTTTCTAAGATTTGTCCCGATGACCTACTTTTTGGCCCAATGTGACCTGATTTTAAACTCATTCGAAATGTCAGAAAGTAAAAAAAAATCTGACCAAGTTTCCTGAGTCTGACAGGAAATATGGCTTCTAGAGCTTCTACAATGCACATTAGGTCTGTCTAAGATTTGTTCCTGAGACTTTTTCCACCTAACACGACCCAAGTTCCAACTTATATGAGACTGAGATGTGGCCTCTAGAATGCACACAAGGTTATCTAAGATTTAATCCAGTGACCTACTTTTTGCCCCAAACAATAAACATAATAATGAACATATGAAAATATAATAATCAGATGTACATACATTTTATCAATGGACTCTGAAATTTCCGCCCAGAAAATATCCACTATCTTATTAAGCTTGTCCAGAGCAAAAACCTATTAACAAATGAAAAAAGAACATTACACATTAAAGTAACAACAGCTGCCTAATGTACAAAGCAGGTGTTAAAATGCATTTAAATTTAAAAGATATTTAAACGTATGGAAATTACTGTGCAAATGGCAATCTGTTATTGTACAGTCTGTCCAAGTGTTAGTCGCTAGCAGAGTAATTAATTTACAAGCTTGTTTAAAACTTGACAAGTCACTCAATCTTTTGTTTACTTTCTGCCTGATTTTTCTGAGGGTTGATGATTTTCATTGTGACAGGATTCATTCCTCTATCACCGCTCATCATTATCTCAATAATGGTTATGTGGGAAAGCAGCCAGTGGCTTGGGAAGAATTATGAGAAATAGAATTGCAGGAAGAGATGGATGGCTGCACTGACCACAGCAATATAACTGAAATAATGTGGAAAAAATTATTAAACACCATAGAAAACACCATAGAAACAAACAAACTACATAATTTAATTTTTGTAATGAAAAACACAATGGTAAAGGTGGGAATTTGACAATACCGGTATTTAAAAATCCATTTTGAAATTAATCTCCTTACTCTTTACTAGATCACAAAATTTTGAAAACATGTCCAAATTCTGAGCATTAGCAAGTGGAAAATTGAATATAGTACAAATGATAAGATTTGTCTTGGACTGGGTTGAAAACATTGTGGGAAAAGGAGAAAATGCTGGTAAGCAGCATTTTCTCCTTTTCCCACTATGTTTTTTAAAGCCTTCTTCCTCAGGGCCGTTAAAAAACGCGTAAATGTTTGGTAAAGAGTAAGCACATGACTCTCTGCTGAAAAATTTCTTCATTTTAAAGCAAACCACTTCTGGTATACATTTTTGGAGGCAAAATTACTCAAAATGAGCGTTCTTTTACACTATCCCAAGAAGAAATGATTGTGCTTTTGTTTTGTTTGAATTATACGTTAACCCCATTTTAACAGCTTAGGTCATATCACGACGGTCTGTGCACCTACACATGTGTTTCCTGGCTTTCTCACACAATTACTGACACAACTTTCTTTCCAAGTCACCGACTACTTTTCTCAAATGCATCAGAGGTGAAAAGCGCAAATATCGCTGAAAGAAAGTTTGCCTCAACCAGCAACCACCAGGTCACAAGTCAGAAACGCTGCCTACTTAACTACCAGACCAGGTCGAATACATATGCCAAATTGAGTTAAAATACCTTACAATTTATATGTATGAGTGACTGAGGTTGTTCAGTTGGAGAACTATACATAACATTTGAAAAAGATTTTTACCTTTAATTGAGGCTCTGGCTCGTCCAGTAATGCTAGAACACCAGCTGAAATATACACAAGAAGCACATTTTATTCCAAAAGTTACACTGGCATGCAAGTATAATTGTTACCTATAGTAACCATAGAGACCAAAAATACTGAAATGCAACCAAAAGATATCAAAATAACTTCAAGGCATATAGAAAACAAGAGCAAGACACACAGCCAACACATGCAGGTGCTTTTTCACAATTGTTTATTTAGAGAAAAATCTAAGTTGAAGAAGGGGCATAGCTGTGTCAAAAATATACTGAGGTTTACATGCCCTTCTGGTTGAGGGTCCTCTTATAAGAGTTAACACTTGCCAAAGTTTGAAGTAAATATCTTCAGTAATAACAGAGATAAGAGAAAATGTCAGTCTTTGCAAACTATGGCAGAGGTGTACAATTCCACTTGCCCTGGATAATGATCTTCGACTTTGGGTGAGTACAAAATTACCTCACTAGCCAGATTCAGCCAGTACATTTTCTGACATATGAAATGCATTCCAATGACTTCATCATCAGTGTAACTGCTCATGTTATCAACTTGATCAAGTTATTGTTCATACAAAGAATATTGAACCCTATCCATATATCATATCAAAAAAGAAAAAATAAACCAATGCTGAAATATAAGTAAATCTACCATACATGTATTTTCATCATGCTCACCAAAAAAATTGTGGCAGATTCTCATATTTTTGTCAAAGTTGATAGTTTTCTCCAAATTTTCTTTCAAACCATCCTTTTGCCCCATTATCCCTTCTGGAATTTGAATCCAAATTTTTGATATGACAAATCAGCCTACACATGCTGTAGCGAGCGTGTTGAAAACCAGGGTATGCAGTTACTTCGTACCATGACCATTTCGTACCATTCTGTTTATGACCATTTCGTACCATATATTTACCACTTTGTACCATAAATTTACCATAGTGTCACCACTTCGTACCATGATAATACCATCTCGTACCATGACCAAAAGTATCAATATTGTGACAAAAACTGGCATTTGATATATTAACGTAGTATATACCAATGCTTTGACAATTAAATTTATGGGATATTATCATAAATCAATTAAATCAGTTAGTATGCGACTGAAAAGATATCTAATTAGTCTGTTTGTTGCAGGTCGGGTAACTGGGATCAAACTGATAGCATGAAATTGAACATTTAATCAAAGAATTATAATTGTTTGATTACCCTGGATTGCATAGATTGACTATGGATACGTTTTGAAGTTAGGTGAGCCTTGTATGATGCAGATCCAAAGACAAGTAAAATATCAAAGGTCAATGTAAAAGGTTTATTTTTTGTAATAACACTATTTTCCACAATATTCATTTGCTAAAATTACACACCTTCCCAAAGCAGTTTTTTTAAAGACTCTAGAAGACACTACATGTACTCTGAAACATAAAGGGAAAAGGAGATAATCTGAAAGTGTTTATGAGTATTTATCATATATTCTTCAATATAAATTTAACTTGAATAAATAGCATTTTTAATCTTGTTTTTTTTTCTTTTAATATCGTAATAAAAGGTTTTTGTTAGTCAAAATTTTGTCATAGGTCCCAAAAACATGGTACAAAATGGTATGACTATGGGACAAAGTGGTAAAATTATGGTACGAAATGGTATAAATTATAGTCAGAAATGGTCAAATTATGGTATGAAGAGACTGGTAGGAAATGGTCATGGTACGAAACGTCCGTAATTCGAAAACCAGACTTATTAAATGATGGCATACTTAAACAGTACACAGTGAAATTATGAAATTGAAATTAACAGACACAATCTGCAAGAAAAGAATAATTAGGAAAGCCTATAATAACATTATGTTCACTATTTTTTTTTCTTTCTGTCATGTTTTCAACCCTTTCGCAAATAAATTTCGTCATTTGACTGAGACATCTTTGTCTCCAGGAACTGGACGTTTAATACATGAAAATACTTGTTGTCACCCAAAATTGTTAAATTCTGTCTTTTTTTAAAAGGAAGTATTCAACTGGCCGACAACAAGCTATTGTCACCATAGGAAAGGCCGATTCCCGTGGCCGTGATTTGTCGTCTGCAAAAGCTTTGTAAACTTTTGAGTTTGGGCGAGCCGAAATCTTTTTTGGTAAAAGAGTTATGCTAGAAAATTTCAGCCGTTGATTTTCTGAAAACTCGACGTACTAAACAACTACTGGCACAAATGTAAGGTTAAACGGGAAAAAAAAAGTACCTTCAAGAATTTCAAAGTTTTATACAGACGGTAACACGTGTGGGTGGGGTACTCTTATCTACACGTTTATCGAGTATTTCAAATAGTTTAATGAAATCAGAAAAAGATCACAAAACAGATTCGATTTAAAAATGAAATTCTACCTGCTGATGTTAAATTTGTCCTCATTTTCAAAGTTGAATTTGTTTTTGACTATGGTTTTATTCTGCTGAATAACGCTTCGCACCAGCTTCTGATGCCGGTATCTATGAATCTGAATCACGCGGAATAATTTGGTTGTTTCCAGTATACCAGTTTGCAAAATTCTCCGGTCACACTCGGTGTATGTCGCCAAGAGAAAATTAATTAGACTTTAGAAATTCTTAAATCTCTTTCAGCTCAGATTTTATAGACTAGACCTCTTTCGACGACAGAAAGTATACATCACTGAAACTCAGAAAGACTTTTCCGTAGACTGATGTGACCGCGAAAGAGGGGTCGGTCAATTCACCCCATGACACCCCACGACACTAAAATATTGATATATTTTCCATAAAAAGGTTTTAAACACGGTTATATATAATAATTACCAATATATAACTTATGTTCACTAATGTATACCAATTCATAGGAGACCTAGTACACAAATTAACTACAAGATGCACTGTCCAGTTTAGTTGTTGTTGTTGTTCATATAGTTAGCCTAAAGATGCTGTTTACAAGAGCAAGGAGAGTTACACGTAATGCCACCCTCATCACCACCATGTGCAGTGCGTGCCACCAACTCAGCTACAAACAGTGCAGTCGCTTCGACAACAGTGAGTGCCATCACCACCACAGGAGATGCCACAATACCACCTTTTACCCCCACGGGAAGTGCCACCATTGCCACAGGGAGTCCTACCAACACCACTACAGGAAGTGCCATCAATACCATCACAGGGAGTACCACCAACGCCACTACATGAAGTGCCATCAACACCACTACAGGAAGTGCCATCAACACCATAACAGGAAGTGCCATCAACGCCACTACATGAAGTGCCACCATCGCCACAGGGAGTCCTACCAACACCAGTCTTCAGGAAGTGCCATCAACACCACCTCAGTGAGTACCACCGACGCCACTACTGCTGCAGGGAGGTGAACAACATCCCGAAAAAAGTATTTTGGGACAATTTCTCCAGATTGATTGGTTGTTTGGTGTTGACGCCGTTTTAAACGTGATTTCAGTTATATCGCGGCGGCCAGTGCACCTATTCGTGCTTTCCTGTATTTTCTTTTACCAGTGCTCCGCACAGTATTCTTTCCAAGCCACTGGCTGCTTTCCCACATAACCATCGTCGAAACACTGGTCAGCGGTGACAGAGGAATGAATCCTGTCGCAATGACTATCATCAATCCTGCCGCGCTGGAAAGAAATTAGCAAAGTCGGGGGATCAAACCAGCGATCCCTTGTTCTGAAGTCCTGTACGCTACCGACCGAGCTACCGGGGCTCGACGATTTCTCCAGAGATATCGTCCTGTGGCCCCGGATGGTTTCAAAAGTATGGCGATGGTGTCTCCATTGCACGGATCTGCATGGTTTCAGAACTGTACACTTAAGCTATTTATATCTCACTACAGTTGTCTATAAAACTCACAAAAGCCTGTGTAAGAAAAAAAAAACTTCGATGAAGGCTCAATAAAATAGGTCCAGTTTTGCATAAAGACGCCACAATTATTAAAAATAACACCACTCTACGCACATGCGTATAAAAAATTCCGCGACCAAAGTTGTAAATCACAATATCATATTCATGCAATAATGTTTCTCTGATCTTTGGGTCTTTTCAGACTAAATACATGTAGATGCACTTATAACAAAGGAACTTCTCTATGCTTTACAATAAATGCCATCCTCCCGCTTGCTCCCCTGGCTACGCCTATGACAACTTGCTGTGACAGAAAAGGGCGAGAATGTGCAGTCGGTGGAATTTCAGGTAAGAATTCTGATAACATCGAGACAGGTAGGGATGACGAAGTAACCAAAACATGTCAGCCATGCTCTTTGATTGATTGATTGAATTGGAGTTTAACGCCGTTTTAACAGCTAAGGTCACATCACGGCGGTCAGTGCACCTACGCATGTCTCTTGGCTTTCTCACACCTGTAGTGACACAGCTTTCTCTCCAAGTCACTGACTACTTTCTCACATGCATCAGAGGTGAGAGGCGAACAATTGCCGGAAAGACAGTTTTTTTCTCAACCGGGTATCGAACTCACAACCACCAGGTCACAAGTCCGGTACGCTAACCACTGAGCTACCCGGGCGGACGAGCCATAGTCTGTGAAAAGGGGGATTAATACATCTGCAAAAAAATTCGACCCAGGTCAGTAGATAGATATTTACCCACTCTGGGCATTTTTCCTAATTTTTTAATTTTTTGATTAATTTTTTATAAAATGTCCTAGAACGGGTAATGATTTTGTATGAAAAATCTATTTCCTCATAATTCTAAAGAAAATAAATTTCATCATCCACTAACCAACGCATCAATTTATTCACTAACCAACACATCAACTAATATATATGGACCTCATATGTGTCGACGCAAGATAAGTCCATGCATGAGGGGGCCATCTAATTACTATAATCATTTTACCATAAATTCAAAAATAAAGAAAAAATTTTTTTGAATTTTTTAAATTTTAAGTCATAAATTAATTCAAAATGGAGTCGTTAAAGGAGTTAAACTTACATACAAATGAAGTTTTTTATGATGTACTTGATACAATGCCACCTAAAGCAAAAGTACTAAATTGGCTTACCTCTAATGAATTAGAAAAATTAGAAAAACATATCAAAACTAAATTTAATGAAATACCTATTTACGAAATTCCAGGAAGAAAAGTATATTTCCCAAATATTCATCATAATGATTATTGTACTGCTTTGAGAAAAGCGACACCTGTTATATATTATTGTTTTAGTAAAGAAATGGAGAGACATGGTACACATGATTTATCTATGTGGGTGGGTCTCTACGATAATAAAACTGAAGAAAGAAAAAGAGTTGGTCCTTACTGGTTTGATACTAGACCAGGAAGTGGAAGACATCTAATTCCTTATAAAAATGAAATAAATTTTTGTGAGAAACATGTTTTTGAATTTGAACCTGAAGTATTATTATACCATAGAGAACCCAGTGAAAATTTAGAAGATTTTAATTTTCTTTCACCTTTTATAGAATTTAGTAATAGATTGAAAAATTTATATGGAGACCCTGATGTGAATGAAGCATTAAAAAAAATAAAAAAATTAACAAAAAATGTAACACTATCTAATTATGTTAAAACTAATAGAAATGACGCTACACTTGTTAAAATTACTGATGCATTAGGTAAAATAACTTTTATAAATAAAAGCGACTTCGATGATTCTTTTTTGGTTATAAGAGAAAGAGATTATTATAATATAGATTTTTTAAAACCTTTACCAATGAAAAAACAAAAAATATTTTTAGAGGAAAAATGTTGTATATGTACCATTAATAAACCTAATATAACATTTGGTTGCGGGCATCTATGTGTATGTGAATTATGTGATGAAATGCATCCCTTAAATAAATGCCCTTTATGTAGACAATAATTGAATTAAACTTATTTTTCATTTTCTCACTAATAAAAAATGAGTTGTTTACGGCGATTGACGAGTGAAGAAATCACTAAATTAAAAATACATATCAGAAATAAATCCAATGCCATCCCCGTTTTTGATGATACGAGAAATAAAATATACTTTCCGAAACTTCACCATAATTTCTTTTACGTAGCGTTAAAGAAATCTATCCCCGTCACTTATTATTTTTATAGCTTAAATTTTTCAAAGTGCAAAAACTATTTCCAATATAAAAAAGACGAAGATATAGATTCATCAATGTGGATTGGTCTTTTTAATAATAAACTTCCTACAAAAGAAAGAATAAGAACTTATTGGTTTGATATAACAGATTATCCAGAAAACTACATTTCACCCTTTAATAAGGAATTAAAAATTTATTACGAAGAAAAGGGGCATGAATATAAAAAATTTAAAGGATCAAGTTTTTTTAATTATCTTTCACCTTGTATTGAATTCACTAATAGATTTTCATGCATGTATGGACCTCCTGTTATTCCTGAAGCAACATTAAAAGTAAAACAATTGACGCGTTTTTTAAAATTATCTAACTATGAGAAATGTTACGAACATGAAGCAACAATAGTTAAATTTCATTGTATAAATAAAACTTCACGTTATATTAACGCATCTGATTTCCGAAATTCTGAATTAGTTAATATGAAAATATCGAAGGTTTTTTTAAAACCAAAGACAGTACCAGACCAAACGAGAATAAAAATATTTCAGGAAAAAACTTGCTGTATCTGCGCTACTTATCCTTCTGAAATATCCTTTAGTAAATGCGGTCATTTGTGTATATGCGAAGAATGTAATGAACTATATTCTTTAGATAAATGTCCCATGTGCCGCCAGTAATTTTTGTAAAATAAATATATAATATATTTTTTTATAATATATTATATATATTTACAAGTCTAATTCTATCAAAATAGATATGTAAGCGTGTGTTACATTACGACTATTTGTTCTTGAAATAAAATTTACGATGTCGCATTGTTGTACCTCCAACGCCTTCGGAAAAACTACACAACTACAAGTTTCATCCGCTTTTTTAATAATAGAGTAATCAACCTGCTCATTTCCGTTTATTGATATATTAACTTTTATCTCTTCTCCTCGTGCATTAGCATTATCTTTAACAACCGTTAAACTTCCTCTTATGATTCTACCTGGGGCACCCATACAATAACCCCCTAAACCATGCTTTCTACCTGAATTACCATTACCGAATGAAAACTCATAATTACCAACCCCTAATGGTCCATTTTCTTCAGCCCACACAGTTATAATAGGTTTAGGACCTATGAGAGAAGGAAGAGATACTTTTCTATCCACATAGGATTTTGTCACTAAATCTCTCTCTTCTACCGGGGTTGCCGCGTTTTTAAAAGAAAAACCTTGGAGATTTATGTCAGTCACCGCCATGAAACTCCCATCCGGATTTTTTATAATAGCTCCACCATTATCAACATAATTTTTATTGACAGCAGAGTCACGGGATACTGGATTAGGTAAACCAGTAATCGAGTTACCATTCATATCTATTCCACCATCTATTGAATAGGAACCATCTTGTTTTTTTGTTAAAGCTTTTTCACCCGCGGTAGCCGTCTCAATAGCGGTATCCACGTAAAACTTATTAGAGGCTTGGTCGTGTCTCGTGGGGATTCCAAGATTGTTAATTACTCGTCCTCCCATTGAGATTGCATCATCTGCCTCATACCACCTTCCGTCTTTATAAACAAAGGCTCTATCAACATTATCCACATAATTTTTAGTAGCAGCTTCACCCGGTTCTTTTGGATCCTTAACATTTCTTATTGGATTAAAACCCATATTTAAATATCCAGTAACATGGTATCCTCCGTTTTCATCCAACAACCCTGAGTTAGCGTCAACATAAGCCTTAGTTGCTGCATCTTGAGGATTTACTGGATTACTAACCCTTGTTAATGTATTACCATTCATGTCTATAGACCCACTAACAACAGTTGTTCCATCTTTACGTAAAAAATTATTATTTATGTAAGTGAGTGACACACCATCACCGCTTGTTTCACCATCATCTTTCATTCTTCCGAATTTGTCAACAGGCATTTTTTTATATAGTACTAAAAAAGTTTATTTAAAACATTTTGAAACTGATTACCTCTAGATAACTCTTTTAGAATGTACAAACATAAATGACCACAAAATACTTGCCCAGCTTGTTGTAATTGGTCAGTATTGTACTGTATTGGGCTTTTTAAATAATCTCGAATTTCAATAGGTGGTTGTATGCCATAACTATCAAAATAAATTTTAGTTTTACCATTTTTATACCAAGCGACCCAATGTGTACCAGGCCCATCACTTTTATCAAAGTTTACTATACCACATTCTTTTTTACTTGGTTTTCTCGGTAACGTATCTAGTAAAAAAACTCCTCTAAAATAAGGAATCTTTAATCTTTTAACGGCACCCTCTAATTCAAAATTGTTCAACGGTTTATTCGGTAAAATTACATTTTCAATTGAAATATTTGACATTTTTTTATAGTTAAATATTTCTAATATCTTTATTGTCAACCCACGAATTAAATTCATCAGGATAACCTTTCCACTTTACGAGAGATTTCTTTTTTCCTTTTTTAATAACCTTTTCTATCCTATACAGCTCTTGACTGGTTTTCTGCAGTTCAGGTTCATAAAAGGTACCTTGTATTTCTTCTCCATTAAAATCTTTAATTTTATATGTTATAGGTGATGTAAGTTTTACTTCAGAAACTGTAAAAACCTCCTCAGTCCATCTTGTTGTATAACCTTTTTCAAAAGTCTTTTTCTTTTTAGTTATCCTTACTTTATCTCCAACGGAAAACTTAGGATTAAAGTCTTTTATTTCTAAATGATCGGGGTAAAGATTTCTCCAAACTCTCGTTTCATTTTCTTTTTTACTAGCGTCTACCGGGGCCATCTTAATAGATGAATGCCTTGTGTTATTATATTTTTTAACCAAATCCGGTAGCACATTAATGTAAACGTTTGTAGAGTTAGCGGAGAAATACTTCCACATTTTTTCTTTCATTGTTCTAATCCATCTCTCAACCACACTAGATTTTTCCTCATTTTCGGTAGAATATAATTCAACCAAGTCTTTTACATCTTTGTTATAAAACTCTTTACCCTTATCCACCCACATTTTTTCAGGTTTTCTCTCATTAAAAATACTTTTTAATGCTATAGCAACAGATTTTCCTGTTTTGTCTTTTAATGGCACCAGATACCCATATTTAGAAAAGATATCAATGACAGCGAGAAGGTATTTAACACCACGATTAAACTTAGAAAATGCTTGCATGTCTACTAAATCCGCAGCCCATATCCTATCTATACCGTTTACTCTAACTCTCCTTTTCTTAAAATTTCTTTTTACGGGTTTATGTAATTCTTCCGCTAAATTTTTTTTTTTACTCCCATTCCAAATTTCATTTTCGTTCCAATGAGTCTACTTACCAAACCTCTTTCCATTTTTTCTCTAATACTAGGATTGTAAATACCTTCTAACTCTGTTAACATATTCTTATCACACACTGCGTTTCTTGTAGCAGTATCGTTGTGTTGAAGATAGCAAACATCATGGTGATAAGCAGCTTTATCAACACGGTTTATAGGTTTACTCCACTCTTTTGGTGTTAAATCTGGATTGAGTCTTTTATTTAGTTTGGTACCTGGCCCTGTAAAATTGTGTCCTGGTAGATGCATTTCAACGGGTAAATTATTTATAAATTTATTTAATATACTACTCCCAGTAGTTTTTTTTTTATAAATTGTGATTTAGTTATTCCACAAATAACACATTTCCCCTGCATCATATTTCTTCCATTTTTAGAAACAGAATATTTTATATCATTCGTATCTGTATGTTTTTTACATTTAACGCAGTACATTTTATTTTATATAAAAAAATAAAAATATTTAAATAAAAATGGATATTATGGACTTATCATGGAATGAAGTACTATCAAAGAGATTTAATCACTCCCTTTTCCCAAAAAGTATTAGGGGTTTAATTGTAGGTAAATCATCATGTGGTAAAACTACTTTATTGATAAACCTTTTACTCAGACCAGATTGGCTTGACTACAACAATTTAAATTTTTTTGGAAAAAGTCTTTTTCAACCGGAATACCGAATACTAAAAAAGGCTTTTGAAGAAAAACTACCAAAAGAATGTATCTTAAGATTGTTTAACATGCGTGATGACATACAAGAACTAAACATTCCACCAATAGCTTTAATTGAAGAATGGGCTAAAACGATTAAAAACAAATCAGATATAAATTGCAACTTCTTTGAAAATACGAGTGATGTGCCTGATCCGAGAGAGTTAAACTTAGAAAATAAAAATTTAATAATTTTCGATGATTTACTTTTAGAAAAGCAAAATAAATGTGAGTGTTACTACATTCGAGGAAGGCATAGTAATGTTGACTGCTTTTACCTCTGCCAGAATTATTTTAGACTACCGAGACAAACTATTAGAGAAAACACTAATTTTATTTGCCTTTTCCCACAAGACCTAAAAAACCTTAATCATATTTATAGCGATCATGTAGGTGTAGATATGCCTAAGGATGAGTTTAGAAAGTTTTGTCAAACGGCATGGGAAAGACCACACGGTTTTGCTATTATTGACTTAACCAGTAAAAAACATGATGGAAAGTATAGAAACGGTCTTGATAACTTCTACATACCTAAGTCAGTATAAAAAAAAAAAAAAAAAAAAAAAAAAAAAAAAAAATGAAAATAATTTTTTTAAACAATATTAATAATAAAAATGGAAGTATCGTTTTTACCAGAATCTACAAATGAAGTTAAATGGGAACTTGTAGCATTGATGAGAAAGTTGGAGGAGTGTACAATAGAAAAATTACAACAAATATCAAGAATAAATAATATAGAAGATTATGTAAAACATGAAAAGTCTAATCTAATATGTTTGTTGATAAAAAATATAGAACAAGAAATAATAGAATTAGAGGAGCACGATGAAGAAATACAAAAGGAAATAAAAGAGGGAAAGTGGGATGCAATAAATTGGGAATATGAAAAAAAATCATTGTTAAACGATATTTTTGGTGAAATTGATGAAATGAGTAACCTCATAAATGAGGATATAGAGGAGTTAAAAGATTACGATTAATGGAAATAAATCTGTTAAATAATATAATCATACTTATAAAATGGAAAAACTTTTAAAACAAATTGTAAAAAATACGAACCATAAAACATCGTCTCAAATCATAGTAAGCGGCAACAAAACACGTTTTAGAACAAGGTTTAATCCTCCAATTCAACTGGAAAAGGATAAAGTATATGAAATAGCTATGGTAAACCTCGAAACTTACTACTCTTTTCCAAACATTGATGAAACGAACAACACATTCGTTTATTCTTCAGACAATGGCACCACATGGATTAAAATAAAAATACCTGAAGGAAGTTATGACCTCGTTGACATTAATGATACGATTCGTCAGGAAATGAGAAAAAATGGCCATTACGATAGAGTTAATGAAGAGTATCCTATTAACTTTTCTGCGAACACTAATACCCTAAAGTCTGTTCTTATTATTGATGATGGTTATCAAGTAGATTTTAATCAACCAGGTTCCATCGCTAAAGTATTAGGATTTACTCGAGCTAAATATACGCAAGGATTTCATGAGTCAGAGAATGTAGTGAACATTCTTAGCATAAATAGTTTGCTAGTTAACATAGATATTATCTCAGGAAGTTACGTTAATGGTTCAACAAAAAATACTATTTACTCTTTTTTCCCAGATGTTGCACCTGGATATAAAATAATTGAGTCACCAGTTAATTTAGTATACTTACCAATAACGTTAGATGAAATACATAACATAAATGTAGATATTACTGACCAAGATGGTAATTTACTAAATCTTAGAGGTGAAAATTTAACGATTAGGTTTCATATTAGAGAAGCGAGATGAGCTAAATAAAAAAATACTTGTATATAAAATGACAAGTTACACTAATGTTAAAGTAAATATATCTGAAGGGCAAAAGCAAAAACTTCAACATGCTGTTAAAGCTAGTTGCCCAGTAAGTATTCGTTTAGGTCATGAAGATTTACAAGGTAATGATGTTTTAGCAATTACCAATTCACAAGCAAAGAAAATGGCTAAAGCCTATGAGGATGGTGTGGGTATAACTATTAGAATGACTACAAAACAACTTAAATATAACATGAAAATAGAGGGAGGTTTCCTCGGAATGTTGGCTGGGTTAGCTGCTAGAGCTTTACCGATGCTTGCAAAAACTGTTTTACCAGCTTTAGGTGTTGGTGCTCTTTCTGGATTAGCTCAAACAGGTGTTTCGAAAGCATTGGGGTCAGGTCTTTACCTTAAAAAAGGAGGATGTGTTTGTCAAGTTGAAACTGATGGAAGTGGATTATACTTAAAACCATACAAAGGTAAAGGATTAGAGTCTGTTGGTGATGGGTTGTATTTAAAGCAAGGAGGAAAAATGTATGATGGAAAAGGACTTTTACTTGGGCCTAATAGTCCATTTGCTAATATCCCTATTCTAGGAGCTATATTATAAAAAGAAATATTAATATAAGAAAAAAAAATAGTAATTTAAAAAAAAATGTTATGTAAAAGTAGAGTTGATTACAAAAATAATGAAAATTTTAAAGAAATACTATGGTTTCCTTTTAAAAATTTAGAACATCCACCTATACAAATTACAGATAATTTATGGGAGGTATATTCACAACATGAAATAGTACTAGAACCTAAAAAAACTTTAAGGTTGCAGCTTGGTCTTGGTTATGTTCCAATATCTTATAGGGTTGTTAAAGCTTTACTTAATAATACTTTAGTTTTACAAGGTGTAATGCACAAGGGTGACCATAACCCTTCAGGAACTGAAGATATATTAGTACTAATAAAAAACAATAATTCTGATAAAAAGATTACTATTGCAAAAAATGAACCATTATTTTACGTTGTATGTAATGATGACCGGTTTGATGAAAGATGGGATTTTTAATGTGTAATATTATAAATATTATTTACAACAAATAAAAATGGATATACATAAATTTGGTATAAAACCTAATATTACTACCCAACATAAAACTATATTTTGGAAACCTCATTTACATGGAGTAAGATATCCTCCCTTAAAGCAAGATTCTCTAAAATGGAAAATATACTCACAAGTAACTATCAAGATTCCTCCTAATAATGGTATGAGAGTTCCGTTAGGATTTGGTTATATAACTACACGAGGAGTTGTAGTGATATCTATTAGTAATAAATGGAAAGATAGTTTAACCATTTCTAATGGTATACATCTTGATAATGATGTTAATGATATCTTAGTCTACATTTATAATTTCTCACAAAAACCAATTGAAATACCTGGGGGAGAGTTATTCTGCTATCTAAAATATTTGTCATAAAAAAAATTACTATATTAATAAAATGGCAGATACAAATCAGGAACACCCTAATAAAATATATCCTATATTACCCAAAGAACCAGGTACCGCAAGCGCTCCACCTATTGAAATGGAAACAATGGATAATGGTCATTCTTATAGACTTAAAAAAATATCTGAGATATTAAATTTTCTAAAGAAGGAAATAAATGAAAGAGAGAGATTGAATAAGAAATATGCTAGAATGGCTAAAGTAGTTGATAATGTTGAAGGTGCATTGGTTGTTGTTTCATTAGCGTTAGGTGGTGCAGGTGTTATTTTGCTTTCTACGGTTGCCGCGGCACCTGTTGCTGTTGGATTAGAGAGTGCCGCTGGCGTAATTGGTCTTTCTTCATTGGTTAGTAAAATATTTGTTAGGAAAACTACTGCTAAAGCTGAAAAACATTTGAAAATACAAACTCTTGCTGCTGCTAAGCTTAATACTATAGATAATCATGTATCAAAAGCTTTAATGGATAACCACATATCTGATGATGAGTTTAAGTTGATAATGGATGAAATGAATAAATATGAAGATATGAAGAGTGAAATAAGAAGTAAATTTAAGAAGAAGGTAACAACAGAAGAAAAGGAAAGTTTGATTGAGAAAGGGAGGCAAGAAGCGAGGGAGTCCTTTCGGAGGCTTGTCGAAAACAAACATAATGTCTAGTATACCTTTTAAGTTACCTAAATTACCAAGTTTTAGATGTAAATGTCAATGTGAAATAGGAGATGAATAAATATATAAAAGCATTATATATGCTCTTATATATTAAAATCTATGATAAAATCTATGATAAAATCTATGTTAAAAACTATGTTTAAAAAAATATGTTGCTAATTAAAAATGTCATTTCTAAAAATAACTGACCCTGCAAAAAGAGATTTACTTGTAAAAGAGTATCTCGAAACGAAAAAGAATATTCGTGATAATCTACTAGCAGAGAGAACAGGTGAACGAGAATTACAAACTGACCTTTCAAAGTTTTTTAGACCTATTACAGAAACGCAAAAAACTACAACAAAGGAGATTACAGAGGGGCTTAAACCTATTAAAGAAGGTATCGAACGGTTACCACAAGCTATTAAACTACCAGAATTCCCAACAATAGAAGCTTATCCCTCTGGAGAAAAACCAATTATTGAGAAAGAGGAATTAAAAGAACATAGAGGCACATTTGACATTGGACCACTTGCAACAGAGTATCTAACGAAATATCGTGGTGACGATATTGATAAAACATATGGAATACGTGATGAAGGTGGTAAATTTGTTATTGGTAGCAAAACTGTCGTAATTGAGCATGATGATATTCTTATTGGTACTGATTTATATAAAGGAACACCTGGTTTTTGGGAGTTAATTGTTGCTAAAGCCCCAAGATTAATTTATACAGATGAGGATAAGATGCAATATTATTATTTAATGGAAAAAACCAACGCTCTTCATCGAGATAACGACCCGGATAATCCACGTCCTAAAAGTTCTAAAGGGGAAAAATGGAATAGTATTCTTAGACCTCTTTGGTTTAGTAGGAAAAGAAAGCGTGAAGGAAAAGGAATTATTATCCCATCTGACCCTAACGCATTACTAGAAAGACTAGACCTGTTGATGGCAAGTAAAGAAGCAGGTAATACAGGTGTAAGAAATGAGGTAGTAAGCATTTGTGATGAATTAAAAAGACAAGGTGTTTTAAATTCACACGATTATAAAAATTTAATGTCTATACTATAAAAAAGATGATAATCACTAAGAAACACGGATTTAAAACAAGATATTCATACGGTGGTTCCGGAATCTTTGATAGTATTGCTAACTTTTTAGCGAGGCTTTTTACTAGTAGTGCAGCTAAACAAATTGCGTCTTCTGCCCTTGATGTAGGAAAGAGTGTAGCTAAGGAAGGAGCAAAGAAAGCTCTAGAGGTTGGAAAAAGTGCAGCAGTAGAAGCAGGGAAAAAATTAGTTACGAAAGCTTTAACACCAAAATCGAAGCAAATTTTACAAAAATATAATACAGCATCAAAACCTAATGATACTCCTAAAACACAAAACATTAGTACATTAATAGATGGAAGTGCCATTGCTATTCAAGACTTAGTTAAAAGGTTAAACAGTGGAGCGGGTATTAAAACAGTATGAATAAGTTAAGAAAATTATATTCATTATATAAAAAGAATGTCTATATTAAATTTTAATCGTGTAGATCATGGAAAATACAATACTGCTACTATTGAAATAATAGGCGCTTCTTTAAACATAAAAGATTGTGATATCCTTGAAATTAATAAAACGAAATATAATTATAAAAAAGCTGTTGTGAAGTTATCTCCTGAAAAGGTAACCAAGATGAAAGAGATTGAGGAAAAGGTGAATAAATATTTAAAAAATTTGGGTATACCTGAAATAAAACTTGTATACGGTAATAGAGTTTATCCTAAAGCTATACTGAATACTGCAAAAAGCATTAAACTTCGAGGTGTGTTTGTTAATGATAATAATAAGTCTTTTCCCCAGCTTTATTTTGAACAATTATAATTTTTATTTCATTTAAAAATTATAATCACTATTATAAAATGGATATTCTAAAAATAACCGAACCAATTTTAAAAGATGATAGTATTGATGAGTATGAACACCATGAGTATGAACCAATCACTGGTACCAATCTCAACAACGCAGGAGGAGAAATTAGGATTAACATTGAGACTCAAGATATTTTTACTCATCCTAGTGAAAGTTATTTACTTATTATAGGTGAATTAGTAAGAAGTGATAATGGAGCAGTTTATGATGCTAACACTAATATTTCTTTAACAAACAATGGTCTCATGTATCTTTTTAAAAATATTAAGTATCAACTTTCGGGTATGGAGATTGAATCTGTATTGAATCCTGGCCAGGCTACTACAATGCTTGGTTTGTTAAAATATCCGGATGATTTCTCTAAATCACAAGGGTTAAATCAATTATGGTATAAAGATACAGCAGCTAACGCAGGTGCCGGAAACACTGGTTTTATTGTAAGAAGAAATTATATTATTAATGACCCTCTTCCAAGAGGTACCTTTAGCTTCAGAGTTCCATTAAAACATATATTTGGTTTTTGTGATGATTATGATAAGATATTGTATGGAATGAAGCAAACTCTCACATTAACGAGAAATAATGATAATGACGCAGTCTTTCGAGATGGTGCTGCTCCTGCTGATGGTAGAATTAATTTACTTAGAGTATCTTGGTTTATACCACACGTGCTACCTGCAGATGAAGAGAAAATGCAACTTTATAAAATTATTGAGAAAAAAGAAAAAATACCGGTTGGATATAGAATGAGACAGTGTGACTCTATTGCGGTTCCCCAATCAACATCATTTACCTGGAGACTTGCTGTCAAATCATCACCTGAAGTGCCACGTTTTATCATTGTTGGTTTTCAAACTGGTAAAAGCGGTGACCAACAACAAAATCCAGCCATATTTGACCATAGAAACGTTAAAAACATTTATGTTATGTTAAATGCTATTAGATATCCCGCTATTGATTATAATCTCAGTTTTACCGCAAACCAATTTAGTAGAGTGTATGGGGACGCTTCTCTATTTAGGTCTAAGTTTTATAACATGAATGAAATGGTGTCAAACCCTAACATTACTCCCTCAGATTATAAAACCCTTTATCCTTTGTTTTTGTTTGATGTTTCCAAACAGAGTGAGAAATTGAAATACTCTGTCACTGATATCCAAATCAAAACACATTTTACTGAAAATGTGCTTGCAAATACAGAGGCATATGCTGTTATTATTAGTGATAGGTTAATTAACTTTCAGTCTGATGGAAGTAAAATGAGTGTAGTGTATTAAGATTTTTTTCTTTTTATATAAAAATGATAAAGACTACAGATTTAAAACAAATTCTTAAAGAAAATAATATAAATTTCTACTCATACTGGGATAAAAAGCGTTTAGTTGAGTTGGTGAAAGAACATGGATTGTTTCCGAGTGAATCACCTAAAGAAGAAAAAAGCACAAACCCTAAGTTTTATAGATTAAAAACTATTATGAAAAATCCTAAGAAAGTTAGTTTAGAGGATGTTAAAACTGGAGAAATAAAAACCTTTCCATCGATTTATAAGGCAAGCCAATTTATAGACCGCAGTCCACAAACGATTGAAAATTGGAATGGAAGGGTTTGGAAAGATAAATATAAGATTAACGTTTATTAATTTTATTATATTTATATGCAGATATAATAAAATTTTTGTAAAAGATTTTAATTATTTATATCCTTTTATGTTACAATTGTGCCAAAAAATTTTTGCTACTAGTTTTCTATTTAAATCAGGTTTGAAACCATTATTAACAAGCTTTTCAACTATCTCATATTTACACATACAGTGTTCACTTTTTTCACCATGTTTTCTTCTGGTTATATTGTTTTTAGATAATTTTATTAATTCAACTCTAGTATATCTTTTCATAAATTCTATTTTATCATTTATTTCACATTTATTAGTGGTATATCTATGTATAAGCTCTATTTTATCATTCATTTTATATATTAATAAGATTAATATATATATAATTTCAATAATAAATTTTTTGATGATAAGATAAGAAAATTATATTTACTTTATAAAATGTCATGGTTTAACAGAATTTCTAATATAGCTAGAAGAGCTGCGTCAAATGTTGGAAGAGCTGTAAGTAGTATTATACCACAATCAGTTCAACAAAGAATTAATAATTTTACTAATTGGTTAACTGGTAATGTTGAAGAAGATCAATTACCACAAGTTTTTAATGAAATTGTTCAAAATGTTAGAGAGAATTATCCACCAAGACAACCGTTTGAGGTTAGAAGAGAGCGCTCAGCATTTAGAGAGTTTGTTAATCAATATGTTATAGAGGGTAGAAGAAATTATAACCCGCAAAGATTTTTCGCAGAAACGTGGACGCCTCTTATAAATACTCTTCGAAATAATTTACAAACAAAGGTTAAACTTGTACTTAGGTGTAAAATGTGGTTAATGACAAATATTGACCAAGGTCCCGTGGAACGTGCTTTTCATAGCAATCAACATTTAAATTTAAACAGTGAAGAAATAGAGGATTTATTGAATACAATGATAGATGAAGTTTTAGAAAATTTAGCTAAGTTCCAAAGAGAAGGTAGTGGTTGGACTTTTGGGAGTATCGTAAAACTAGAAATACACACAGCTACTTATGTTCCTTTAAGAGCTAATGGTTGGCTACCTTTACCAAAATGGATTGCTAACAAAAAAGCAGTTATCAATATGAAAAATAAAGATAATAAATGCTTTTTATGGTGTTGTTTAAGAGAGGATAATCCAAAAGACAATCATCCAGAAATAGTTGATAAAGCTTTGAAAGAAAAGGAAAGTAGTTTAAACATGGAGGGAATAAAGTATCCTGTTTCTTTTAAGGGTATCGATAAGTTTGAAAAACAAAATCCTGAAATTAGTGTAAATGTATATGGGTATCAGGAATATATTTATCCGCTTAGGCTTACAAAATGTGAAAAAAGTAAACATGTTGACCTTCTTTTTATTAAAAATGAGGAAAACATGCACTACGCTCTCATAAAAAACTTTAATAGATTAATGAGAAAACAAGTAAGTGATAATGGTGGTATAGAATATTGTAAACGATGTCTAAATCATTTTGGTAGTAAAGAACTTTTGGAAAAACATAAAAAATACTGTAACGAACACGAGCCTATTACTTTAGAAATGCCAAAACCAGATACCTGGTTAGCTTTTGAAAACCATTCTAGAAAACTTGAGGTTCCCTTTGTTGTATACGCTGATTTTGAAAGTGTTTTGGAACCAATACACACATGCCAACCAAACCCAGAAAAAAGTTATACTATGAAACGTCAAAAGCATGTACCTTGTAGTTTTTACTATATTATAAAATGTTTTGATAATAATGTTAGGTTGCCTATAGAAAGAAGTTATGTTGGAGAAAATGCTAATGAAGTTTTTATAAACTGGTTAGAAGATGATATACGAGAAATTCATCAAGAATATTACCAAAAACCAAAACCTATTGAAATAACAGAATCAGAGAAAGCAAAGTACCAGAAAGAAACACATTGTTGGATTTGTGGTGGGGAGTTTAATCATGCTAATTATAGAGTAAGAGACCATTGCCATTTTACGGGTAAATATAGAGGTGCCGCACACAATGAATGCAATCTAAAGGCTAAAAATCCTAACTTCACACCTGTATACCTTCATAATCTTAGTGGATATGACGCTCATCTTTTTATTAAATGTCTTGGCAAATCTGAAGGGAAGATTGATTGTATTCCAAATAATGAAGAGAAATATATTAGTTTTAGTAAATATATTCAGGTTGGGAAAAGTATACCACATAAAATTAGGTTTCTTGATAGTTTTAAGTTTATGAGTTCTAGTTTAGATAAGCTTTCGAGTAACTTAGAAGAAAGCCAATTAAAAATTTTATCGAAATATTTCACTAAGAATCTCCTACCATTGGTTAGGAGAAAAGGAGTTTTTCCTTATGAGTACCTAGATTCATTTGATAAACTTAAAGAAGAGAAATTACCACCTAAAGAAGCATTTTACTCAAGTTTAAACAAAGAAGGAATTAGTGATGAAGATTATGCTCATGCACAAAAGGTTTGGAAAACTTTTAACATGAAAACGTTGAAGGATTACTTAGAACTTTACAATAAAATAGATGTATTGCTTTTAGCGGATGTTTTTGAGAACTTTAGAGATGTTTGTCGTGAAAACTATAATTTAGACCCTAGTTGGTATTATACAGCTCCTGGTTTAGCTTGGGATGCAGCATTAAAAATAACGAAAGTAAACCTAGAGCTTTTATCTGATCCTGATATGCTTTTAATGGTTGAAAAGGGTATCAGAGGAGGTGTTAGTATGTGTAGTAAAAGATATGCAAAAGCAAATAATAAGTATATGGGTGAATTATATGACTCTAGTAAACCATCAAAAAATTTATTATATATAGATGCAAACAGTCTTTATCCTTGGGCAATGAGTCGTCCTCTTCCTACACATGGTTTTAAATGGATGACAAATAAAAAATTAGAAATTTGGCAAAAAATCCCATGTATATTAGAAGTAGATTTAGAATATCCTAAAGAATTACACGATTTACATAATGATTTCCCTTTAGCACCTGAACGTTTAAAAATAGAAAAAGTAGAAAAACTTATTCCAAACTTAAATAATAAAGAAAATTACATTATTCATCATGAAACTTTAAAAACATGCGTTGATTTAGGTTTAAAAATTACTAAAATACATCGAGGAATTAAGTTTGAGGAAAGCCCATGGCTTAAATCATATATTGATACAAACATTAAATTAAGAAAAGCGGCTAAAAATAATTTCGAAAAAGATTTTTTTAAATTAATGAATAATTCAGTTTTTGGTAAAACTATGGAAAACCTGAGAAACAGAGTAACGATAGAACTGGTTTCTAGTGAAGAGCGTTGTAAAAAATTAGTAGCAAAACCAAACTATGAGCACAAAAAAATATTCGATGAAAACCTAACAGCGGTACACATGAAAAACACTAAGTTGAAATATAATAAACCTATTTACTCAGGATTAAGCATTTTAGACATTAGTAAAACACATATGCAAAAAACTTTTTATAATTACTTTAAACCTAAATATGGTGAAAAGGTTAGAATGTGTTATACTGATACAGATAGTTTTATTCTCGAAATAGAAACTGAGGATTTATATAAGGATATGGAGAAAGATGTGGTTGAAATGTTTGATACAAGCAATTATCCTAAAGACCATTTCTTAAAAAATGATTGTAATGCTAGAGTAGTTGGAATGTTTAAAGATGAGTTAGGTGGTAAAATTATGACTGAGTTTGTTGGTTTAGGAGCAAAAATGTATGCTTATAAAACTTTAGATGGTGAGGAAGATAAAAGATGTAAAGGTGTTAAACAATCAGTTGTTAAGAAAGAGATAAACTTAAATAATTACAAAGAGTGTTTGTTTACAGAAAAGGACCAGTATAGAAAGATGACTGTTTTAAGAAGTAGGGAGCATAATATATATACTGAAGAGTTAAATAAAAAAGCGTTAGGGGCAAGTGATGATAAAAGGTTTGTTTTGAAAGACAAGATTGATACTTTAGCTTGGGGGCATCATAAAATATAATTTAATTTTTATAGATTAAATTATATTTATAAAAATTTTTTAACATTTATTTAATACTTGCTTTCTTGCATTATTTGTTAAACGTATAGGTTTTTTTCTTATTTCTTGGAAAAAATCTGATGAATATCTCTTATCATCACTAATACCACTAAAAATATGCATTACAATTTCGTATATTAATTGGTTTCGAGTTAATTTTTTATCTAATTTAATTCCTAAATTTATTTTACACATATATAATATTTCTTTCTTTGAATTGTTTTTTAAATTATAAATATCATTCCAAAAATGCATCTTATAATTACTATTTAGTCTAAACATAGGGTCTATAGAATCTAAAATACTATTTACATAATTAGATAAAAGCATAGCAAATTTTGCTAATAGTTCTTTATCTGAAATTAAGTTTTTAAATTTATCTTTAGCTATTTCCATATTTATTAAATTTTCTTCCATGTTATCTATAGTCTTCATTAAACTCTCATCTTTATCTAAGTTTAACTCTTTTAAAAATTCCTTTAACGGTTCCATTTTGAATTAATTTATGACTTAAAATTTAAAAAATTCAAAAAAATTTTTTCTTTATTTTTGAATTTATGGTAAAATGATTATAGTAATTAGATGGCCCCCTCATGCATGGACTTATCTTGCGTCGACACATATGAGGTCCATATATATTAGTTGATGTGTTGGTTAGTGAATAAATTGATGCGTTGGTTAGTGGATGATGAAATTTATTTTCTTTAAAATTATGAGGAAATAGATTTTTCATACAAAATCATTACCCGTTCTAGGACATTTTATAAAAAATTAATCAAAAAATTAAAAAATTAGGAAAAATGCCCAGAGTGGGTAAATATCTATCTACTCAGGTCAGCCTGCGCAGTCCGCGCAGGTTGACCTGGTCCGAAACTTTTTGCTATTGGTCAATTTTCTGCAGCTTAAAAGACCAGTGTTCCTGATAATTAGTCGGTTGTTATATAAAATAGACTTTATGGATCCATAAAACAATAATTACTGGCCAGGTATCATATATCACGGAGATGCATTAAGCCCCCTTTTGTCGGAACAGGGCTCATTTTTATATTGTGATGCAGGAATACTAAACCACTCCATCGTTAGTCATGTACAAGCCGCTGTACATCAGCTGGTATTTTTCATTTGTAAATATTTTTTCATTTATTCATTATTTGTTCATTCGTTAGTTCGTTCGTTCGCTCGCTCGTTCGTTCATTCATTCATTCATTCACTCACTCACTCACTCACTCACTCACTCATTTACTCAATTGCTCCTCATTCATTCATTCATTCATTCATTATTTCGTCCACATATGTGCTTCGGTCTATTGTTTTTTTCAGTAATCCACCATTCATTTTCTATTTATGTTCTAATTATTACTTAGGTGACATATAGGCCCATGGGGCCGGATGTTGAAATTTATATTTATGTATTAGTAGAACTCTCATATATAACACATGTTACTATAATTATGTACTTACTTACTTACTTACTAACTTGCCTAATAACCAACTTACTGTAAATCTGTATACGTACGGTACCGTTGATTGCATCAATTCATTGCCCAAACATCACTCAAACATCCGGTCAGTATTCAAATGGTGAAGACTTAGATTAGGCTTCGTCATAATATTCTTACCAAATACAGTCGTCACACATGCGCAGATCCAGCTGTTTTTTTTTCGGAGGGGGGGGTCCGACCGAACCCATACACGTCTTGTTATCCAAACTTTATTAGTCCGTGGGATAAATTGGAGCAGAAATGAAGCAGACGTATAAATTAACCATTCTTCTGCCCTTCGTGATAATGAATGTTTTTGTTTTCGGAGAGTGCAAAGCAAAATTAGCCTGCACATACGTGCAGTCCAATCTTGCTCTACATTCTCTGCTACTCTATCAGTATCTTCGGTCATATGAACCCAGTTCTTACAAATACACATATGTAAAAGTTGGCAATTCAAATTTGGCAGGAATAGAGTTAACTCTTTACCAGACGGTCTTTAACGGCCCTGAAAAAGAAATCTCTTGAAAGCAATGTCAGAAAAGGAGAAAATGCTCATAACCAGCAGAAACATTATTGGAAAAGGAGAAAATGCTGGTAACCAGCATTTTCTCCTTTTCCAACAATGTTTTATCCCTTTCTAAGAAAAGCTTTCTAATTTGTGCAACATTCAGTTTTTCGTCTTCAAATGCTCTCAATTTAGATCAGTCTAAAAGTTTGTCGTCTGGTACAGAAAAACTTTGCCAGCCGACAAAAATGTCGACGTATCCTAATTGAAAAGATTTGAAGACGCCATTTGAAATTGGACTCAAATGATGGAAATTGTTCTTGATATGGTAGAAATCTTTGTGGGATAAGGAGAAAATGCTGGTCACCAGCATTTTCTCCTTATTCCACAATGTTTTCAAAAGGCTTCTTCCTCTCAAGAGTCGTTAAAACTTGGGATTGTGTGGTACCTGATTGATTGTATGGGTTTTAACACTGTTTTAAACATTATTTCGGTTATATCGCGACGGTCAGTGCACCTATCCATGCTTTCCTGGAGTCTCCTTTACCAGTACTATATACAATATTCTTTCAAAGCCACTGACTGGTTTCCTATAAAGCCATCGCCGAAACAATGGTCAGCGGTGAGAGAAGAATGAATCCTGTCGCAATGACTATCATCAATCCTCGGAAAGAAATTGGCCGAGCCGGGGATCGAACCAGCAACCCCCTGTTCTCAAGTCCTGTACGCTACCGACTGAGCTACCAGGGCTCGGCGGATTGTGTGATAAAGGTTTAAGCGTATTGTTATAGTGCAAATTTATGGCCAAAGTGCTGCGAAATATCATGATAACGGTCGTAATTTAAAGGCATCCTCGCTGTTCTCTTAATCAGCAGTGATATTTTATCGTTGCTTCCGTTATAATAGAGATGCTGCATTCCATTTGGCGCTGTCATAAAACGACTTGCAGGCTTCAGTAGAGCAAGAGTATCATGCAGTATAAACAGAACATGCAGTCTGATCTGACAGGCACCCTTGCTATTCTCTTAATCAGCAGTCACGGATATTTTATCGTTGCCTCCGTTATAATAGGGATGTTGCATTCCATTTGACGCTGTCATAAAATGTTTTGTAGTCTTCAATAGAGCAAGAGTATCATGCAGTATAAACAGAACATGCAGTCTGATTTGACAGGCTTCCTCGCTGTTCTCTTAATCGGCAGTCACGGATATTTTATCGTTGCTTCCATTATAATAGGGATGTTGCATACCATTTGGCCTGCAACACACGAAAAGGGGCAATCGGACATTAGCGTAAAGTGTCGTTTCGGATCAGCCTGCGCAGTCCGCGCAGGCTAATCCGAAACGACACTTTCTGTTTTTATGTAACTTTCTGTTTTGCGCAAGTCTACTTTAGCACAAAATCTAATGTAGTTGTAAAGTGCCGTCTTGGATTAGCCTGCGCGGACTGCGCAGGCTGATCCGAAACGACACTACGCAAATGTCCGAATGCCCCTTTTCGCGTGTTGCAGGCGTGTTGCTGTCATAAAATGACTTTCAGGCTTCAATAAAGCAAGAGTATCATGCTGTATTAACAGAAAGTGCAGACTGATCTGACAGGCTTCCTCACTGTTATCTTAAGGTATATGGCCCCTAACTCTCATATTAAAAGACGGAAGCTGCCTATATTGGCCGAATAGCCTTTACAAAAACGTCGATGTAAAAAACAGCTGTTCACCATCATCTGACACACTATAGTTCTCTTCAGTATCGTACATTAACTTTACAAAACAAAGAATCCAAACCGATGCTTTCCAACCCTAACGAGTAAAGTAAGTTGTAGATGGATGAGTCTCACTTACCCAACTTGTCTGTCGTACTCTCTCCCTCCTTTAACTCATTGACATTCTCCATTCATTCTGTATCAATTGTATCAATCTCTTTCTCTCCCTCACTAGCACAATGTATTGTCTGTTTTTCTTTCTCTCAGTTCAGTCAGTCGTCATATCTTATGTGTCTCTGTTCACTACTTTTATCTCTCTCTCTGTACACTCACTCACATTTTCCATCTGTCCATGTATGTTTCTCTCACTCAATCTTTCGTTCACTTACTCCATACATATCTCTCTTTGTTCACTCAGTCACTGTTTCCATCTCTCTCTCTTTGTTCACTCAGTCTTTCCATATCTCTCTAGCCTTCTTTCCATCTGTCTCTTTGGTCAACACATCTGGATTTGTTCACTCAGTTCAGTCTTTCCATCTTTCTGTCTTTGTTCACTAAGTCACTCTTTCCATCTCTGTCTCTTTGGTCACTTACTCCTTCCATCTGTCTTTGTTCACTCAGTCAGTCTTTCCATCTTTCTGTCTTTGTTCACTCAGTCACTCTTTCCATCTCTCTTTGTTCACTCACTGTTTCTATCTCTCTCTTTGTTCACTCAGTCACTCTTTCCATCTCTCTCTTTGTTCACTTAGTCACTCTTTCCATTTCTCTCTTTGTTCACTCAGTCACTTTTTCCATCTCTTTGTTCACTTACTGTTTCTCTGTCTTTGTTCACTCAGTCACTCTTTCCATCTCTCTTTGTTCACTCAGTCAATCTTTCCATATCTCTCTCTGTCTTTTCTCTGTTCACTCTCTCTACTCATTCACTTACTCCATCTCTCTCTCTTTACTCTCTCATTTTTTTTCACATTGGACAACCCCGGAATCGAAACCGGGAATCCCAGACACAAGGCCGTTATTATAACCATTTCACTCACTCTCACACTTTTTTTTTACTTTGGACAACACCGGAATCGAAACCGGGAATCCCAGGCACAAGGCCGTAATCATAACCATTTGACCACAGTGGTCGTTGTGAAAGCCTATTCAGTCCATTAATTTAAACTTAATATTCGCACCTTTTTAAGCCCCTGAGGGCCATTATCCATAATGCAAAGCGGCTGTTTAATTTGTTTAGTATTATCCAATACGTATTATACGGTTCAAAAATATTCTTCTGCATATACGCGAACGCGCATATGCACAGATATACAAAGTATATATTCTTACAAATAATGTGATAAGAACAAGATGAACAGAGGAAGAGAGAGAGAGAGGGAGAGGGACAGACAAACAGACAGACAGACAGACAGACAGAAAGACAGACAGACGGAGAGACAGAGAGACAGACAGAAAGAAAACACAGAGACAAAGCCAGAGAGAGAGAGAGAGAGAGAGAGAGAGAGAGAAAGAGACACAGACAGACAGACAGACACAGGCACGTGTCGCTTATACTATATTTTGAAATGGTTTGGTACATTGTATTTGGGGCTTATTTCCACTGCATGAAAAGATCAATGTCACTCCTGTCTAAAATTCGGGTTTTCACGTTAGTTACGCGGGAAAGCAGCCAGTGGCATGAATATCGTGCGAAGTGCTGGTAATAAAAGCTCCGGGAAAACATGGATAGGTGCAGTGGCCGCCACGATATATAACTGAAATAATGTTAAAAACGGTATTTATATAATATTTCTCTACAAACCCGCCAGGAAAAAAAAACTGAACTGTGTTCACATTCTAATTTACATAAGATTGACGCTGATACTTGGTGTAAAACAAAAAAAACCTCTTAGGAACGGATAGCCCGTTGCTCTAACTGCTGTCATGTGACTGAAATAATGCTGAAAACATATTTAACCTTATAACCATAAGTCTTATTTTCAGACCTACTCAATCCTCTTCTACCCAATCTGATCTTGATCAACTTATTGTACAACTGATTTTATGTTTACCCTTTACCAAACAATAAAGTGTTTAAACGATCCTGAAGGATAAAGCTTTTGAAAACGTTGTGGCGAAAGGAGTAAATGCTGGAAACCAGCATTTTCTACCACCGTTTTTCTCCTTTTCCCACAATGTTTCATAACCCGTTTGAAGAAAGATACCATCATTTGATCCAATTCAGTTCGTCGTCTTCCAGTTTTGAGAGATGTAAAAGTTTGTCTTCTGGTAAAGATCGGTCAGTTTTCTGCATGTCCGAGGACTACTTATATGATGACTTGTTTTGTATAATGTGTCACGGAGATGCAGTAAACACCCTTTGTCAGAGCATGTTTCAAATATTTGAACACTTTTCATCTCTTGGAATAAACGGCAGATGTCTGACTAGCTGTGGATCAGCCTGGTAGCTCAGTCAAGAACTTACAGAGGCCACTGGTTCGAATCCCCCAGCTGGGCTAATTTCTTCTCGAGTATTGATTATAGCCGTTGCGACAAGATTCAGTTCCTCTCAACACTGATAATTTCTTCGAAAATGATTATGTAGGAAAGCAGCCAGTGGAAAAATAATGTGTATGATACTGGAAAAACAAACTTGAGGAGACTATGGATAGCTGTACTGATTGCCAAGTTATACCTGTAATAATCTCAATATTAGAATAATACATTATAAAACAAAACAGGTTAAAACCTTTAGCCTGCTAAATAAATAGAGTGAAACTTTCAAGCTGACATTAAGAAGGCAAATTTTGCTTTTTCCTAAAAATATAATGGGAAAAATATCAATTGTTTACCTTATATTGGATTTAAAGGTAAATTATTTAAAGCATTATTTTCTATGTATTTTGATATGAGTTCCAGAATTCGCGTTGGTAACAACAAACTCCCAGACGCGTTGCTTTGGGTATATAAACATATATAAAAATGTAAACCACAGCTCAAAACTAATGTTTCAATCAAATGTTGTATTTTGCGCCGGGAGCCTTCATTAAGTGGAAGTAAAGTTCAAATTCGTATTCGCTTAGCAGCCTTAGGCTTAAATTTAATATGAACTGGTTCGAGCTTTCTGTTTATAAAAGTTGAAAACGGCTAACACAGAAAATCTTGCATCAAATGCCGTTTGGACAGGATCTATTTCTCTTTCATCGCTGATAATTGTTTTGATGGTTATGTGGGAAAGCAGCCAATGGCTTGGGAAGAACATCGTCTTGAGAACTGATAAAAGAAACTTCAGGAACGTATGGATAGGTGCACTGGCCGCCGTGATATAACTGAAATAATGTTGAAAACGACGTACCACTACCATACAAAGAAATTCTGGACTCGTCGGCAGTGAAACTATTTGGAGACGACAAATCAAATGTGGCTCAGATTATAAAATTTGTCTGTGATAGGGTAGAAAACATTGTGGGAAAAGGAGAAAATGCTGGATACCAAAGCCTTCGCCATCAGGATCATTAAAGGTCGGGACTGAGTGGTAAAGAAATGAAAACCCTGACAATAAATCAACTAATGCATCGAATGCAGTCAAACGCAGTCATCTTGGTTTATACGCTAGTACAAGGGAGGCAACTCGTATACCGGTCGGAAACTTCTATACAGTAGTTATTGTTCTTATATGAATCTTTTAATCTCGTCTTGGTGCTAGGCGCGAGATAAAGACCTTTTGCGGATAGTGTAGATTAAGATAAGACTGAACAGTGCAGCCTGATCTTGGATCTACACCGTCTGTTAAGGCGATATTTTTCCCCTAAAAAATATTTTTAGGAAATAGCAAAATTTGGTTTCTTAATATCAGCTTGAAAGTTTCATTCTACGTTTTTAGCAGGTTAAATGTTAAAACCTGTTTTGTTTTATAATATGTTATTTTAATATTAAGATTATAACAGTTATATCTTGGCAGTCAGTACAGCTATCCAGTCTCCTCGAGCTTGTTTTACCAGTACCTTGCACTTTATCCTTCCGAAGCCACTGGCCGCTTTCCTACACAACCATTCTCGAAGCAATTATCAGTGTTAAGAGAGAAATGAATCTTGTCGCAACGGCTATAATCAACACTCAAGAAGAAATTGGCCTAGCTGGGGGATTTGAACCAGTGGCCTCTGTAAGTTCTTGACTGAGCTACCAGGCTATCTACAGCTAGTCAGACATCTGCCGTTTATTCCAAGAGATGAAAAGTGTTCAAATATTTGAAACATGCTCTGGCAAAGGGGGTTTACTACATCTCCGTGACACATTATACAAAACAAGTCATCACATAAGTAGTCCTCAGACATGCAGAAAATTGACCGATCTTTACCAGAAAACAAACTTTTACATCTGTTAAAACTGAAAGGATTTGTAGACGACGAATTGAATTGGATCAAATGATGGTATCTGTCTTCAAACGCGTTATGAAACTTTGTGGGAAAAGGAGAAAAAACGGTGGTAGAAAATGCTGGTTTCCAGCATTTATTCCTTTCGCGAAAACGTTTAAAAAACTTTTTTCTTCAGGATCGTTTAAACACGTTTTTGTTTGGTAAAGGGTAAACATAATATCAGTTGTACAATAAGTTGATCAAGATCAGATTGGGTAGAAGAGGACTGAGTAGATCTGAAAATAAGACTTGTGGTTATATGGTTAAGTCTGTTTTCAACATTATTTCAGTCACATAATGGCAGTTAGTGCACCGAGCTATCCGTTCCTAAGAGGTTTTTTTTTTTTTTTAAACCAAGTATCAATGTCAGTCTTATGTAAATTAGAATATGAGCACATTTCAGTTTTTTCTTGATGGGTTTGTAGAGAAAAATTAAATAAACACCGTTTTTAACATTATTCCAGCTATACATCATGGCGACAAGTGCACATATCCATGTTTTCCCGGAGCTTCTATCACTAGCACTTCGCACAATATTCTTCGCAAGCCACTGGCTGCTTTCCAGCATAACTAACGAGAAAACAATGGTAAGCCCAAATTTTAGACATGAGTCATTTGTGAATGACATTGATCTTTTCATGCAGTAGCAAATTGCCACAAATACCAAACCATTTCAAGTGATACGTGCCTGCCGTCCGTCCATAAACGTTGTCGATGGCAATTGCTGGATAATAGTTTGAATCTGTCTGTCTGTCTGTCTATATGTGTCTGTTTTTCTTTCTGTCTATCTTTCTGTCTCTCCGTCTGTCTGTCTGTCTTCATCTTGTTCTTCTTTTCACGTTATTTGTAAGAATATATATTTTGTCTGTATGTCTGTGCATATGCGTGTTCGCATATATGCAGAAGAATATTTTTTAACCGCATAATACGTATTGGATAATACTAAACAAATTAACACAACCGCTTTGTATTATGGGTAATAGCCCTCAGGGGCTTAAAAAGGTGCGAACATTGAGTTTAAATTAATGGATTGAATGGGCTTTCACAACGACGACTGTGGTCAAATGGTTATGGTTACGGCCTTGTGCCTAGGATTCCCGGTTTCGATTCCGGGATTGTCCAAAATAAAAATCTGAGAGAGTAAGTGAAATGGTTATGATTACGGCTCCCGGTTTCGAATCCGGGGTTGTCCAAAGTGAAGAAAAAAATCCGAGAATAAAAAAAAAAAGTGTGAGAGTAAGTGAATGAGCAGAGAGGGAGAAAAGAGAGAGCTAGAGATGGAAATAGGGACTGAGTGTAGAGAGAGAGAGATCGAAAGAGTGAATGAGTGAACAAAGAGAGAGATGGAAAATGTGAGTTAGTGGAGAGAAAGATGGAACGAGTGACTGTGTGAATAAAGAGAGAGATTAACAGAGTAAATGAGTGAACAAAGAGAGGGAGAGATGAAAAGAGTGAATGAGTGAACACAGAGAGAGGTGGAAATTATGAGAGACATGGAAAGAGTGAATGAACAGAGAGGGAGATGGACAGAGTGAACAAAGAGAGAGAGAGAAATAAAGAGATGGAAAGACGAATGCAGGAAGTGATAGGAAGACAGAAAGGTTGAAAGAGTGAACAAAGAGACAGATAGATAGAAATTGTGAGTGAACAAAGAGGGAGATGGAAAGAGTGAAATAGTGAACAAGGAAGAAGATAACGAGATGGAAAAACGAATGAATGAAGAAAGACAGAGAGGTGGACAATGTTGCAAGGACAATGAGAGAAAGAAAAGGAGGGGGAAACAGAGAAAAAAGGATGGATAGCGTAGTCAGTGCGTGAAAGAAGAGGAAAAGCCACGAAGGGCAGGCAGTTCGGGTAAGTGACGGTTGTTTTGCCACGAAACCTTTTTGAAAACATTATGGAATAAGGAGCATTTTCTCCTTATCTCACAATGATTTCAATTTCAAATTTCTACATTTTCGTCAAATGGTAAAGTTAACTGATTTTAGACTGAGCTAGGTAAAGTTAACTGATTTTAGACTGAGCTAAATTCAAAGCATGTGCAGACGAAAAACCTAATGTTGCACAAATTAGGAAGTTTTTCTTTGAAAGGGAAGAAACATTGTAGGAAAGGGAGAAAATGCTGGTTACCAGCATTTTCTCTTTTTCCAACAATGTTTCTGTTGATTATGATCATTTTCTCCTTTTCCAACAGTGTTTTCAAGAGACTTCTTCAGCGTCGTTAAAAATCGTGTGGTAAACAGTTAACCCTTTTCCTGGCAAATTTAAATTCCCAACTCTTACATGTGCGTATTTGTAAGATTTAGGTTCATATGACCGAAGATACTGATAGAGTAGCAGAGAGTGTAGAGCAAGATTGGGCTGCGCGTATATGCAGGCTAATTTGCTTTGCTCTCTCGGAAAAAAAAACACCCATTATCACGAACGGCAGAAGAATAGTTAATTTATACGTCTGCCTAATTTCTGCGCCATTTTATTCTACGGACTAATAAAGTTTGGAATACCACCAACGTTATGTATTTAGGATTATTATTACGCAACACGTTGAATCCCAGAACCTCTCCAAAAGGCCCTTGAGAGAGAGAGAGAGAGAGAGAGAGAGAGAACCAGAGAGAGAGAGAGAGAGAGAGAGAGAGAGAGAGAGAGAGAGAGAGAGAGAGAGAGAGAGAACCAGACAGAGAGAGAGAGACACACACAGAAAAAGAGAACAAGACAGAGAGAAAGAGAGAGAGAGAGAGAAAGAGAGAGAGAGAGAGAAAGAAAGAGAGAGAGATGAAAGTACAGTCAATTCTGTATAAGCCTTTTCCAAAGGGTTACTTGTTTTAGGGACCCTGGGGGACTTTTGAATACATTGTTGGAAATGGGCAAGATACTGTTTATCTCTCAGTTCACTGTTTACTGTCTCAGTATTTTCTACTTTTCCGCACAATGTTGTCTGCAAATACTTTTCGTAATTATCAGCAACTCTGATTTTTACTAGAGTGGTAAAAAGTTCCACACATTCCTGGGTTTCATAGACCTAAAGAAAGAAAGGTATTAGAAAAATTGTGAGAAACAGCATTTTCTCCTTTTCCCACCATGTTTTCTATCCTTTCAAAGACAAACCCCATCGCCATATTACTATGGGCTTGAAGCCGAGCCCCTGTAGCGCAGTCAGTAGCGTATAGAACTTAAGACCTGGGATTCGCTGGTTCAAATCACCAGCTCGGCCAATTTCTTTCCGAGGATTGATGATAGTCATTGCGACAGGATTCAGCCCACTCTCACCGCTGATCATTGACGATGGTTATGTGGGAAAGCAGCTAGTAGCTTGGGAAGAATATTGTGTTAAGTACTGGTAAAAGAAACTCCATAACGCCGCCACGATATAACTGAAATAATGTTGAACACGGTGTTAAACACCAAACAATTAATCAATCAAACTATGGGCTGGAAACTTTCATTTCACTTATTTGGAACGTTGAGTATTAAAATTTCAGTCAGTATCAGCTGAAACGTGTAGAGGGTTGATTGTATAGTTAATTGTATGGTGTTTAACACCATTTTCAACATTACTTCAGTTATATCGCAGCGGCCAGTGCGCCAATCACTGCTTTCTTGGAGTCTATTTTACCAGTTCTCCGCTCAGTTTTCTTTCCAAGCCACTGGCTACTTTCCCATATAACCATCGTCGAGACATTGGTCAGCGGTGGGAGAGGAATCCTACCACAATGACTATCATCAATCCTCGAAAAGAAATTGGCCGAGCCAGGGGTCGAACCCATGACACCCTGTTCTAAAATCCTGCACGGGACCGACTGAGCTACCGGGGCTCGGCAGGTGTAGAGGGAGAAGAGAACAAAATTTGGATCTACGGTTTGATGAACGCCATGGTTCCAGTGTACCTGCACCACCACCACCATGTCGTTGTAAGGGGTGTAATAAAGATTTTACAAAAAAACTGGCAGCTTTAACATTTGAGTCATGCTCTGTGAAAAGGGGGCTTAATGCATCTGCAAAAAGTATCGACCCAGGTCAGCCTGTGCAGTCCGCACAGGCTGACCTGGGCCAAAACTTTTCGCTTTCAGTAAATTTTCTGTATGTCAAAGAACCAGTCTACCTTATGATTCTGTCGGTTGTCAGACAAAACAGTTTTTATGGATCCAAAGTTATGTGATAACTTGCTTGGTATCATGAATCACAGATGTGCATTAAGCCCCCTTTTGTCAGAGTATAGCTCATTTTATTCTTATTTTTTTTCGTCTTAATAAAAATCTATACAAATACCCCTAGCCCCTAAACAAGCGACAAAATTTTAGACTTGTCCAAATTGCAAGGGGTCCTGTGTGGCTCAGTGGTAAAGTGTAGGACTTGTAAGTTAGAGGCCTCGGGTTCAAGCTTCCTTGGTTTTTTCGTGGGAGTGCCCTTGGGTAAGACACTTTAGAGCCGTAGTTTAGTAGTGGTAAAACCAAGGACATCCATGAATAGGTGAGATGTCGCCGTGATATGACTGAAACAATGTTGATCGCGGCGTAAAACATCAGTCAATCAATAGATGAGATGTCGCCGTGATATGACTGGAACAATGTTGATCGCGGCGTAAAACATCAGTCAATCAATAGATGAGATGTCGCCGTGATATGACTGAAACAATGTTGATCGCGGCGTAAAACATCAGTCAATCAATAGATGAGATGTCGCCGTGATATGACTGAAACAATGTTGAACGCGGCGTAAAACATCAGTCAATCAATAGATGAGATGTCGCCGTGATATGACTGAAACAATGTTGATCGCGGCGTAAAACATCAGTCAATCAATAGATGAGCTGTCGCCGTGATATGACTGAAACAATGTTGAACGCGGCGTAAAACATCAGTCAATCAATACCAAACGACGAAATTTTAGACTTCCCAAATTGCAAGTATTTGCAGACGACAAAGTGAATGTGACTCAGATATTGAAATATGATTTTTGGACGGGTAAAAAACATTGTGGGAAAAGGAGAAAATGCTGGGTACCTCCTTTTCCCAACATGTTTTCAAAAAGCTTCTTCCCCAAGGGTCGTTTAAACTCTAAATTGAGTGATAGAGGGGATAAATACGTCTAAAAACAGTGTAAAACATTGCATGAAAATGGACCTTGGTCCGAGGGGACAGCACTTTATAATTAAACTTTTTTCTCTCAATGCCATATTGATACCAACAAGAAAAAAAACCTGTCTGATCCATACTGGTACATATGTATATGAGACATGCTCTGAGAAAAGGGAGCTTAATGCATCTTCAAAAAGTATCGACCCATGTCAGTCTGCGCAGTCCCCGGAGGCTGACATGGGTCGAAACTTTTTGCTATTTATAAATTTTTTGCATGCCCAAGGACCACTTTAACTCATGATTGAGTCGGTTGTTAGACTAAATTGGTTTTTATTGATCCAAAATTATGTGATGAATTGCTCGGTACAATACATCACGGATATGCATTAAATCCCCTTTTGCCAGAACATGGCGAACATCTACAACAAGAACATGGCGAACATCTACAACAACATTTAAAAAAAAAATGTCAAAACAAATATAGGCTTACAACATGAAAACAAAAGATACAAATTTACTTCCCAAAATCCACTTAAAACTTGGGTATCTTTTTAAAAAAATCTTTTTGTGTTTGTTTGTACTAGATTTTTAACGCCGTTTTAACAGCTTAGGTCAAATCACGGCGGTCAGCGCACCTACACATGTGTCCTAGCAATGACACAACTGTCTTTCCGAGCCACTAACTGCTTTTCTCTCATGCATCAGAGGTGAGAGGCAAAAAATCGCCGGAAAGAAAGTTAGCATCAACTAGGTATCGAGCCCACAACCACAAAGTCACGACTAAGCTACCCGGCCGTGCAAAAAACGGCTCTACCAATGAAATTTGAATATTCAAATTTAAATATGCACATTGTATTTAACCCTTTACCACATAATCCCGAGTTTCACCGACCCTAAGAGAGTATGATTTTCAAAACTTTGTGGGAAAAGGTGAAAATGCTGGCTTTTGACATGCAGAAAATTGACCGATAGCAAAAAGTTTCGATCAAGGTCAGCCTGCGCGCAACCCGAGTTGATGCTTTTTAGATGCATTAAACCCCCTTTTCACATAGGTTGACTAAATTATAACTACTTTTGCTAAGTTCAATTAAATACACGTTTTGCTGACAGTATGGTTCAAGATCAGATTATACATAGCGTGGAGTCTAGTCTTGGATCTACACTATCCGATATGATCAAATTTTTCTGTCAAAAAGAACTTTGAAAAGTCGCATTTTTTTAATCCACTATCGACTGAATGGTTAGAATAGTTGATTAAAACAAGCCCCTACACATTATTTCGTATTTCTATTTATTGAAGAAAAATGAGAAAATACAATACTTTTGTTTCATTAATACTTAATGACGTATTATCGGGTTGTCAGTGCGCAACTTTTCTGCGCATGTCTCTTCCTTTCTTTATTTTCCTTGCGCGTAATTTTGTTCGATTGTAATACTATCATCGGACTGTCAGATGAAAGCAGCTACAAATGACTAATTAAAAATGCTTCAAATTGAAGTTGAAATTTTGATTGTGTAGAAAATATTGTGGGGAAATGCAAAATTGCCTATGAGCAATTCCACCTTTTACCAATTGTTTTACTAAATCTGCCCGATAAGGATGTTAAATCAAGTATATGTCAGGGAAAGGATTAATGATATCATCTTTGTTGTGAAAAAGACATGATTTTGTGCTAGAAAATATACAACTAAGTATAAAATTGACTCTTGGATGTTTTTGTGTCACTTTCATTGTTCCAAGGGAGGTAATTGAGTTTGGGAAAAGAAGCCAGGCAACCTATCATTTTTTTGCATTTTTTTTTTTTTTTTGTTATGAAGGATATAATTATGTATATTTCATAGACAAATGAGAAAAATCTCTGGGCTAGAGTTTTTTTGAAGGTCAAATGATGTCCTAATTTTCACTAATAAAATGAACATTTTCGTGGGCCAAGGGTTTGAGCAATTACACCTTTTTCAAAAAAGTTTTCTAAAGCTATCCCATAACAATGTTACATGAAGTATATATATCCTCTTTATTGTGAAAAAGACATGATTTTGTGCTAGAAAATATACAACTTACTAAGTAATTTGACTCTTAGATGTTTGGTGTCATTTTCATTGTTCCAAGGGAGGTAATTGAGTTCGAATATTGGGAAAAGCAGCCTGGCAACCTATCGTTATTTTTTGCATTTTTTGATAAAGGATATAATCAAGTATATTTCTGAGAAAAATGAGAAAATCTTTGCACTAGATTTTTTTGAGGGTCAAATAATGTCCTGATTTTCTGTGATAAAATAAGCATTTTTGTGGGCTAAGGGTTTTATTGAAACATAGATAGCGTATCATTAATTTGTAATATCTGTTAATTTCTCATCAAAGTCAGAGGATCCATTGGTTCACTATGAATTTAAAACACAGAGAACATGATTTGAAATTACAGATTTTAATCACAAAATTCTGACGTATGCTGCAATAATTGGGTTTTTGTGTAATTTAAAAAAAGGGTTATGTTCTTCGTGGGCTCAGAACTTATTGGTTCATCAGGCAACGTCTGATTATCTCTTCGCATATTGAAAGAACATACTTTGAAGTGTTTCTGTGTCAAATTTCACGAAGTTCTCTGCGCTAGAAATAACTCACTGAAACGCCTTTAAGGCCATACATCTTTTGCTGAGTCGGAAGCGTACAGGACTTGAGAACAGGGTTTCGCTGGCTCGAATCCCAAGCTCAGCCAATTTCTTCCGAGGATGGATGATAGTGCGTTTAACGTTAGCGCCATACATATATGAGTCATGCTCTGTGAAATGGGGGCTTATTGCATCTGCGAACAGTATCGACCAGGTCAGCCTGCGCAATCCTGGGTACAGAAATGATCAAGACAAAATCAGTTGAAATCTCTGCACAGATTTTGTGCGCAAGTTTGAGCTCTCATAATTTCACAAATAGAGCACAACACTAGGATTTAAACATACCTGTTGCTTGCGTATTTAATAATTCTTCGTTTGAAATACAAATATTTTCAGTTTAAACATAAGAAAAAATAGATCGTTTCATCTGTTACTCGAGTAATTTATGTTCCCGAAAAGATACAAAATGGCCGCCACTCACGATAGATTTCGTCAGGTTTTTTTTCCCGAGGTTTACATGTTATAAACGACTTCTACATGCTCTTAAGGTAATGAAAGGTTTAATAATTTGTCTTTGGTCATGTTTTTTACTTAAATTTAATTGCATTTCACTGCAATACAGATTAAATCGACGAAACAAAAAGTCAGTTTAGCGCTCTATCTTTGCCACCGGAAAATTGACGATGGACTTTATACGGTACAGTGTACAATAAATGTCCAAATATGAAACAAAAACACGGTAGCGTCTCATTATTGAGACTAACGTATACCTGTACTGACTGCCAAGATATAACTATAATAATCTTAATATTAGAATAATATATTATAAAACAAAACAAGTTTTAACCCTTAACCTGCTAAATAAGTAGAATGAAATTTTCAAGCTGACATTAAGAAGCCAAATTTTGCTATTTCCAAAACATATCTTTAGGGGAAAAATATCAGTTGTTCACATAATATTGGATTTAAAGGTAAATTATTTAAGGCATTAGTTTCTATGTATTTTAATATGATTTCCAGAATTAGCATTGGTAACAAAAAAAAAAAAAAAAGTTTGACTTGGGTATATAAACATATATAAAAATGTAAACCACAACTTTAAACTAATAATGTTTAAATCAAATGTTGTATTTTGGACCGGTGGCCTCCATTTACTGGAAGTAAAGTTCAAATTCGTATTCGCTTAGCAGCCTTTGGGTTAAATTTAATAGGAACTGGTTCGCGCTTTCTGTTTATAAAAATTGAAAACGGCAAACACAGAAAATCTTGCATCAAATGCCGTTTGGACAGGATCTATTTCTCTTTCATCGCTGATAATTGTTTTGATGGAAAGCAGCCAATGGCTTGGGAAGAACATTGTGATAAGAAATGATAAAAGAAACTTCAGGGACGTATGGATTTGTGCTCTGGTCGCCGAAATATAACTGAAATAATGTTTAAAACGATGTTAACTCGCAGAGAAATTCTGGATTGATCTGCAATGAAAGTATTTGCAGACGTCAAATAAAGTGCGGCTCAGATTATGAGATATGTCAGTGATAGGGTAGAAAACATTGTGGGAAAATGAGAAAATGCTGGTTACAGAAGCCTACTCCATCAGGATCATTAAAGCTCCGGACTGTGTGGAAAAGAAATGAAAACCTTGACAATAAATCAACTAATGCATCAAATGCAGTCAGTCATCTTCGTTTATACCCTAGTTCAAGGGAGGCAACTCGTATACTTGTCGGTAACTTCTATATAGTAGTTAATGTTCTTATATGAATGTTTTAATCCTCTTGGTGCTAGGCGCGAGATTAAAGACCTTTTGCGGATAGTGTAGATTAAGATAAGACTGAACAGTGCAGCCTGATCTTGGATCTACACCATCTGTTGAGGCGATATTTTTCCCCTAAAAATATTTTTTTGAAGTAGCAAAATTTGGTTTCTTAATATCAGCTTGAAAGTTTCATTCTACTTATTTAGCAGGTTTTGTTTTATAATATGGCCTACAACACGCGAAAAGGGGCATTCGGATAATATGCGTAAAGTGTCGTTTCGGATCAGCCTGCGCAGTCCGCGCAGGCTGATCCGAAACGATACTTTCCGCTTTTATGTAATTTTCTGTTTTGTGCAAGTCTACTGTAGCACAAAATCTAATGTAGTCGTCAAGTGCCGTCTCGGATTAGCCTGCGCGGACTTCGCAGACTGATCCGGTATGACACTTTACGCAAATGTCCGAATGTCCCTTTTCGCATGTTACAAGCAATATGTTATTTTAATATTAAGATTATAAAAGTTACATCTTGGCAGTCAGTACAGCTATCCATAGTCTCCTCGAGTTTGTTTTACCAGTACCTTGCACTTTATCCTTCCAGAGTCACTTGACTGCTTTCCTACACAACCAATCTGAAAGCAATTATTAGTGTTAAGAGAGAAATTGGCCCAGCTGGGGGATTCGAACCAGTTGCCTCTGTAAGTTCTTGACTGAGCTACCAGGCTGATCCACAGCTAGTCAGACATCTGCCGTTTATTCCAAGAGATGAAAAGTGTTCCAATATTTGAAACATGCTCTGACAAAGGGTGTTTACTGCATCTCCGTGACACATTATACAAAACAAGTCATCATATAAGTAGTCCTCAGACATGCAGAAAACTGACCGATCTTTACCAGAAAACAAACTTTTACATCTGTCAAAACTGAAAGGTTTAGCAGAGGACGACTTGGATTGGATCAAATGATGGTATCTTTCTTCAAACGGGTTATGAAACATTGTGAGAAAAGGAGGGAAAACGGTGGTAGAAAATGCTGGTTTCCAGCATTTACTCCTTTCGCCACAACGTTTTCAAAAGCTTTATCCTTCAGGATCGTTTAAACACTTTATTGTTTGGTAAAGGGTAAACATAAAATCAGTTGTACAATAAGTTGATCAAGATCAGATTGGGTAGAAGAGGATTGAGTAGATCTGAAAATAAGACTTATGGTTATAAGGTTAAATATGTTTTCAGCATTATTTCAGTGACGTAACGACAGTCAGAACACCGAGCTATCCGTTCCTTAGGTTTTTTTTTTTATTTAAACCAAGTATCAATGTCAGTCTTATGTAAATTAGAATATGAACACAGTTCAGTTTTTTCTTGATGGGTTTGTAGAGAAAAATTAAATAAACACCGTTTTTAACATTATTCCAGTTCTATATCATGGCGACAAGTGCACATATCCATGTTTTCCCTGAGCTTCTATCACTAGCACTTCGCACAATATTCTTCGCAAGCCACTGGCTGCTTTCCCGCATAACTAACGTGAAAACAATGGTAAGCCCAAATTTTAGACATGAGTCATTTGTGGATGACATTGATCTTTTCATGCAGTAGCAAATTGCCACAAATACCAAACCATTTCAAGTGATACGTGCCTGCCGTCCGTCCATAAACGTTGTCGATGGCAATTGCTGGATAATAGTCTGTCTGTCTGTATGTGTCTATGTTTTTCTTTCTGTCTATCTTTCTGTCTCTCCGTCTGTCTGTCTGGGTCTGTCTGTCGGTCTGTCTGTCTTCATCTTGTTCTTCTTCTCACTTTTTTTTAAGAATATATATTTTGTTTGTATGTCTGTGCATGTGCGTGTTCGCATATATGCAGAAGAATATTTTTTAACCGCATAATACGTATTGGATAATACTAAACAAATTAACACAACCGCTTTGCATTATGGATAATGGCCCTTGGGGGCTTAAAAAGGTGCGAATATTAAGTTTAAATTTATGGTGGCATATTTCTGCCACGAGATACGAGATAGCTATCATGATAATTTTAGTAAACTATCGCGATAAATTAAAAGTTTCCTGGAAATCTTATCAAGAAAGTGAAAAGTTTCCTGATAAAAGTATCACGATAAACTGAAATTTTATCGTAAAATTTCTCAACCGTGCTCGTAGCTGACATGCGAGATAAAACTATTGTGATATCTATAAATAGAAAATGCATCATTTGGATGAACTCGGTAGTTTTGACTTAAAGGGCAACTACAGCCAAAGTCTCATTTTGGATATATGAATCCTTTAATGAAAACAATCTTAAAATTGAAAACCGTATTTCAATGTTATAAGGGATAATGTGGTTGCACACCTGTGCAAGTTTGTGAAATCTGCAAACCGGATGTGACGCCACACCTATTTCGGCTTCTGTGTACTATTAATTTGCTCTGATACTGACTTTTTTTCTCACAGCCTTATCTTCCCTCATGTCGGGAGATGACTTTTTTCGTCACAAAAATCCCTATCGTATGCCGGGTGCCGAGTTTAAGCACTATTTGGAGCCAGGAGATGACTATTTATTCGTCAGTCTGCTGTCTGTCTGTCTGAACCGAATGACGTGGCTTAATATCAGATTTACCATTAATCCTCAACAGGTTAAATAAACCTTCATGCCGATTGCAAAATTTCGAATAGTGCTTGTTTTTGGAGATACAAAAATAGATATCTCCGTATTGGACACTGTACATAAGATCAGATTGCACGTTCTGTACAGTCTGATCTTAATATACACTGTTCGGAAAAGGTCACTGAGTCGCGCTCAGTAGCCTTGGGGCCCACAGAAATTTAAATGAGGCAAGAAATCAATGGTGAATTCACTGTTGATTATCCATCTCTTTCATATGAGAGCGAGCGAGCGAGCGCGCATGCGCGCGCGCGAGAGAGAGAGAGAGAGAGAGAGTTGGAGGGTAGTTAGAATAGAAATTCGACAAGCGGATTATGGGATTTTTTTTTTTATTTAAGATCGTATAACGTTAGACTTACCCATTTAACCTGTGTAAAATTCCAAATTCCATTCACATTTTATAAGAAAAAGGGCTCAATATGGTCGTGAAAACAAAAGAGTAACTTTGTACATGACATGTTGAGGACAAGTGTTTGTTAACCCCCAGCTGCAAGCCGGGCAAAAAAAAATATGTGAGACCACAACAGTGCGATACCAACATCAAAGAGGAGCCGAATTAACCCTTTGCATTGATGGAACACACAATTCTTTTCGCAAAATAAAAAGTTGGCGCACTAAAATCTTGTGTAAAGTTTGTATGCAGTTATAAATTTTTAATTTACGCTGCATTTTTATGGTCAGCAATCTGCATCTGTTATCTCGTACATGATTACAGCGAGAAATACGGAAGAAGAGAGTTAAATAATTTTTGTCCACGTTGGTATTTCCACTTAAATTTTACGCCTTACATGTCTCAGTATGTAGGAAATGGACTGACCCTGTATTTTGCAGACGATCAAAAACGTTTACTGCATGATATGGAGGGCAGGAAGGCAGGAGGCAATTCAGACAATCTTTTAACGTTGTTGTTGATGAAAGAAACAAATATGAAATTGTGAAAAAAAAAAAAAAAAAAAAAAAACACGTAGGAAAATAAATGAAGATCAAGTGAAAAAATAAAAAATGGATTTAACTTTAATAGCAAATTCAGGATGTGTGCTGGATTTGACATTGTTCGTAAATGTTAAAGAGAGGATACGATTTCTGAGGTAGATTAAGGCTTTTAATTCTTCCCAAGCTGAAGGAGACATGTAAAATGCTGACACTGATGGTGTAGATCAAGATCAGACTGCGCAGGATTTGTAGACCGTTCAATAATCGACGGTGTCCTATATTTGGTAGAAAGAGCCTTAGAACTGTACTCGAATGACTTACTTTACACATTGCAACGTTCCTTCTTTCTTCTACCACCTAGTAGAAGAGAATTTTGGCATGTTTCAACTATCTTGAGTTATTATTTCTTTTTTATTTTTATCTATTAAAATTCATTGATTAGGCAGTGGTATAACTGAAATAACTTCAGGAAATAAATTTCAAAATAGTTTTGTTTCCCACCAGAAGAATAACTTTTCCTTTTCATAAGTACTATCCCCGCTAGGCTAATTCATTCAAAATTTCTTTCCTATAATTGTAGTAAGATGTAAGAGCGATAGAGGTGAAAATTCTGCAGTGCACAAGTGATTTAAACGTGATAAAGCGATTTATATCTTTACGAATTTCATGCAGTTTTTTCAGTTTTCTGCGTTAGTTCATATATAGCGACCATATCTTCTCCGTGACACTTGTAACGTCACGGCAAACTGCTGGAAGTCACGATTTTTTCAATTAGCGACTGTCAGACAGGTGAAAATCCGAAGTTTAAACCTCTATATCTCGTGAAGTAAGCATCACAGAACGCTAAAAAAAAAAAAAAAATTGTTAACATACTCTAGTATAGTTTTATCCGATTTGGAAATGAAAATTTTGGTCTGGAGTTACCCTTTAATAAGATTGCAGTAAGTAAAATTTCGAATCATTAACAATTTTTTTTGTACCTTAATTGGTAAATTTTGACAATACTCGAAATGAACAGAGGTCTGTAAAATCACAAAGACGACTCGAAATGCCTCCTACGAACAACTTTAAAACCATCCATGGAAAAGGAGAATTCATAAGGTTGTAGACGAAGGTGTTCCGAGACCGTATCTAATTATAGGTACCATGAATGTCAGTTGTAGGCACGAAAGCAGAAAAAATCATGATAAGAGTTAGAATTATCGCGATATTTTTATCATGAAAATTTTTGTTTTATCACGATACTTCTCTTAAATTATCATGATAGCTATCTCGTATCTCGCGGCAGAAATATGCCACCATATAAATTAATGGATTGAATAGGCTTTCACAACGACCACTGTGGTCAAATGGTTATGATTACGGCCTTGTGTCTGGGATTCCTGGTTTCGATTCCGGGATTGTCCAAAATAAAAATCTGAGAGAGTAAATGAAATGGTTATGATTACGGCCTTGTGCCTGGGATTCCTGGTTTCGATTCCGGGGTTGTCCAAAGTGAAAAAAATGTGAGAATAAAAAATGTGAGACAGTGGAAAAAATGTGAGAAAAAAAATGTGAAAGTGAATGAAAGGGTGAATAGAGAAAAGAGAGGGCTAGAGATGGAAAGAGTGACTGAGTGAACAGAGAGAGAGAGAGAGAGAGGGATCGAAAGAATGAATGAGTGAACAAAGAGATATGGAAAGAGTGAATGAGTGAACAGAGAGAGAGATGAAGAGTTAATGAGTGAACAGAGAGAGAGATAAAAAGAGTGAATAAAGACAGAGGTGGAAACTGTGAGTGAGTGAACAAAGAGACACATGGAAAGAGTGAATAAACAGACAGGGAGATGGAAAGACGAATGGACGAAGAGAGAGGAAGAGGGAAAGGGTGAAAGAGTGAACAAAGAAAGAGAGATAGAAAGAGTGAATGAGTGAACAATGAGAGACATGGAAAGAGTGAATGAAGAGAGAGAGATGGAAAAAGTGAAATAGAGAGAGACAAAGAGATGGAACGATGAATGAAGGAAGACAGAGAGGTGGACAGGCGAGACGGTGCAGGGACAAAGAGAGAGTTAGTGAAAAACGGATGGGTAGCGCAGTCAGTGCGTGAAAGGAGAGGAAAAGGCACGAAGGGCTGGCAATCTGCACACTGAAGGAAGCCTTTTTAAAAACATTGTGGAATAAGGAGCATTTTATCTCACAATGATTTCTATCCGATTTCTGTCTTAAAGAACAATTTCAAATTTCTACATTTTTGTCGACTGATTTTAGACTAAATTGAAAGCATTTGCAGACGAAAAACCGAATGTTGCACAAATTAGGAAGCTTTTCTTTGAAAGGAAAGAAACATTGTAGGAAAGTTTCTGTTGATTTTCTCCTTTTACAACAATGTTTTTAAAAGCCTGCATCTTCAGGGTCGTTAAAAATCGTGTGGTAAATAGTAAACCCTTTTCCTGCCAAAATTGAATTGCCAACTTTTACATATGTGCATTTGTAAGAACTGGGTTCATATGACCAAAGATAGTGGTAGAGTAGCACAGAGTGTAGAGCAAGATTGGGCTGTGCGTATATGCAGGCTAATCTTGCTTTGCACTCTCTGAAAAAAATCATTATCACGAACGACAGAAGAATAGTTAATAAAGTTTGGAATAGCGCCTACGTTATGTATTTAGGATTATTATTACGCAACACGTTGAATCCCTGAACCTCTCCAAAAGGCCCGTGAGAGAGAGAGAGAGAGAGAGAGAGAGAGAGACTGACAAAGAGAACAAGAGAGAGAGAGAGAGACACACACACACACACACACAGACAAAGAGAACAAGACAGAGAGAGACAGAGAGAGAGAGAGAGAGAGAGAAAGACAGACAGACAGACAGACAAAGACAACAAGACAGAGAGAGAGAGAAAGAGAGAGAGGTAGGCGCAAGTACAGTCAAATCTGTATAAGCCTTTTCCAAAGGGTTCCTTGTTTTAGGGACCCTGGGGGATTTTTGAATACATTGTTGGAAATGGACAAGATGCTGTTTATCTCTCAGTTCACTGTTTACTCTCTCAGTATTTTCTCCTTTTCTGTACAATGTTGTCTGCAAATGCTTTCCATAATTATCGGCAGCTCTAATAATTAGTTGAGTGGTAAAAAGTTCCACACATTTCCGAGTTTCGTAGACTAAAGAAAGAAAGGTATTAGAAACATTGTGAGAAACAGCATTTGCTCCTTTTTCCACAATGTTTTCTATCCTTTCAAAGACAAATCCTATCATTTCGACATTATTCCATTTGTGGTCTCGAAGTCTTTGGATTTGGACCAGTTTGGAATTTTTGACCAGTCTAAATTATGGGAAAGCGGCCAAAGGTTTGGAAAGAATATTGTGCAAGAGCTGTTTATAAAAAATCCATGGAAGAGTAGCTACTTTTCTCGGCATCAGATGTTTAAGGCGAAATATCGGCGGAAAAAAGATTTTTTTGAGAGGATTGACAATAGTCATTGCGACAGGATTCATTCCACTCTCACCGCTGATCATTGTTTGATGATAGTTATGTGGGAAGATTATTGTGCGAAGCACTGGTAAAAGAAACCCCATAACGCCGCTACAATATAACTGAATAATGTTGTAAACGGTGTTAAACACCAAAACAATCAATAAATCAAACCATGTACTTGAACCTTCTTTCACTTATTTAGCAGGTTTAGGGTTAAAATTTCAGCCAAAATTAGCTGAAATAAGTAGAGGGTTGATTGTATAGTTGATTGTATGGTGTTTAACGCCGTTTTCAACATTACTTCAGTTATATTGCGGCGGCCAGCACACCTATCCATGCTTTCCTAGAGTCTCTTTTACCAGTTCTCCGCTCAGTTTTCTTTCCAAGCCACTGGCTACTTTCCCATATAACCATCGTCGAGACATTGGTCAACAGTGGGAGAGGAATGAATCCTGTCACAATGACTATCATCAATCCTCGAAAAGAAATTGGCCGAGTCAGGGGTCGAACCCATGACACCCTGTTCTAAAATCCTGCACGGGACCGACTGAGCTACCGGGGCTCGGCAGGTGTAGAGGGAGAAGGGAACAAAATTTGGATCTACGGTTTGATGAACGCCATAGTTCCAGTGTACCTGCACCACCACCACCATGTCGTTGTGAGGGGTGTAATACAGATTTACAAAAAAAAACTGGCAGTTTTAACATTTTATTATTATTTTATCCGTCTTAATAAAATCTATACAAATACTCCTAACCCTTTACCAAGCGACAAAATTTTAGACTTGTCCAAATTGCAAGGGGTTCTGCGTGGCTCAGTGTAGTGATTTTGGACGGGTAGAAAACATTGTGGGAAAAGGAGAAAATGCTGGGTACTAGCATTTTCTCCTTTTTCCCAACATCTTGTCAAATGCCTTCTTCCCCAGGGTCATTAAAATTCGGAATTGAGTGATATAGGGGTTAAATACGTCTAACAACAGTGTAAAACATTGCGTGAAAATGGACTTTAGTCCGAGGGGACAGCACTTTATAATTAAACTTTTTTCTCTCAATGCCATATTGATACCCACAAGAAAAAAACGTGTCTGATCTATACTGATACGTATGTAGATGAGACATGCTCTGTAAAAAAGGAGCTTAATGCATCTGCAAAAAGTATCGACCCATGTCAGTCTGCGCAGTCCGCGCAGGCTGACATGAGTCGAAACTTTTTGTTATTTATAAATTTTCTGCATGCCCAAGGACCACTTTAACTCATGATTGAGTCGGTTGTTAGACTAAATTGGTTTTTATTGATCCATAATTATGTGATGAGCTGCTTGGTACAATACATCACGGATATGTATTAAATCCCCTTTTGCCAGAACATGGCGAACATCTACAACAACTTTTAACAAAAAAAAAAGTCAAAACAAATATCGGCTTACGACATCAAAAACACAAAAGGTACAAATTTACTTTGTCAAACCCACTTCAAACTTGCGTATCTTAAAGTAACAATAAAGTCCAAAAGTAAACAGAGCAGGTGTTGAAATGCATTTAAATTTATATTATACCATTTAAAAGTAGGGAAACTATTGTGAGGATGACAATCTGTCATTTTACGGTTGGTCCCAGTGTTAGTCGTTGACAGAGAAATTAATTTCAAAACTAGGTTAAAACCTGCCAGGTTGCTGTGTCTTTTGTTTTCTTTTTGCCTGATTTTAAAATTCTTCTTTCTGCCAGCAACTAACACATGGCACGACCACACAATAAAACTTTCATCTTCACAATATTTTCTATACTTTTAAATGGTTTGATTTAAATTTAAATGTATTATGACACCTGCTTTGATATTTTGGCCTCTACTGGGCCTGAAAAAAAAAAAAAAAAAGCTCTAACAATGAAATTTGAATATTCAAATTTAAATCCTTCACCTCACAATCCAGAGTTTGAACGTCCCTGAGAGAGAAAGGTTTTGAAAACTTTGTGGGAAAAAGGTAAAAATGCTGGCTTTTGACACGCAGAAAATTGACCGATAGCAAAAAGTTTCGACCCAGATCAGCCTGCGCGGACTGCGCAGGCTGACCTGGGTTGATACATTTTGCAGATGCATTAAGCCCCCTTTTTCAGAGAGCATGACTCAAACATTACTTTTGCTAAGTTCAATTAAATACACTTTTTGCTGACAGTATGGTTCAAGATCAGATTTTACAGAGCGTGGAGTCTGATCTTAGAGCCCGCCTGGATAGTTCAGTGGTTAGCGTATCGGACTCCTGACCTGTTGGTTGTGAGTTCGATCCCCGGTTGAGGCAAAATATCTCTCCGGTAATTTTTCGCCCGTCACCTCTGATGCATGTAAAAAAAGTAGTCAAGAACTTGGAAAGAAAGTTTTGTCAGCACAGGTATTAGAAAGCCAGGAAACACATGCGTACGTGCACTGACCGCCGTGATATGACCTATGCTGTTAAGATGGCATTAAATTCCAATTCAATCTGATCATAGATCTACACTGTCCGATATGATTATTTTTTTCTCTAAAAAGAACTCTGAAAAGTTGCAACTTATACACTAGCTGCTGAATGGTGAGAATGGTTGGTTCGAAAAAGCCCTTACACTTTATTTCTAATTTCTACTTAATGAAAACAATAAATCAAAGCGTTGAGAACACTGAAGTGGTATTTGTCAAGGAAGCCATTGTGTGGAATTAATAATTTGAAAGAAAAGAAGAAATATTATTCAAATATTGGCTTGAAAGTCAACCTACGAAGCAAATAAATACTTTTTTCGTTGAAGGGAGAGTACTCACGACAAAGTTAGGATTATTTGTGTATTTTAGGTCTCCCATTGATCATTAGAAGGAGTCAAGAGTAACGTCCCTTGACAATAGGATGCATGATGGATAGAGAGAGAAACCATGTGAATATATCAAATAAAATTAAGTTTGTAACTGAAAACTATGATTTTGAAATATATTTGGCCGTTAACATTTAATTCCCAACATTAAAATCAATTATTTCGATATTTAAATATTCATGCCCAATCAAATGGAGTAGCACGCAATCATGGGACGAACAAGCCATGGGACGAACTGGTTTTGGAACGAAAAAGCCCAGCACCAAGCGATCAGTAGACAAATTTTGTATATATCATTGCGCCAATAGAAGGATATGGGCGAGTGAAGCTATTTTCAATCAAGAATTAATATTTTCACGATCGATGGCCTCACCCAGTGTATTTTAACATGCCATTTCCAATTAAATATCTGAGTGCTACTGAAAAACTCATTTGTCTGAGAAAAATTGAGTTTAATTGGGTTTATTTCCTTCGGCTTTGCACAAAATAGTATTACGATACAGAGCTCCAGATAGAGGGAGTGATTTTGATTTTAAAATTGAAAATGTTAATAATTCTCCACTAAACCCTATGTTGTGGGTAATCATTAGAACTGTCTCATCGAGACAATTCTAATGAGTACCCAGAACATAGGGCTTCAAAGAGAAATAATGGATTTAGAATACCATCACTCCCTCTTATCTGGAGCTCTGATGATACATGGTCTTCAAAATTCAATATTGAACTCATAGTGGTATTGTCTTCGACAAATACCACAAAAATACAATACTATTTTGTTTCATCAATATTTAATCTCCATGCATCTTTCGCCGAGCTCCGGTAGCGCAGTCGGAAGTACATGTATACAGGACTTGAAAACAGGGGGTCTCTGGCTCGAATCCCCAGCTCGGCCAATTTCTTTCCAAGGATTGATGATAGTCATTGCGACAGGATTCAGTCTTCTCTTCTCACAGCTGATAATTGTTTTAAAAATGGTTACGTGGTAAAATAGTCTGTAGCTTGGGAAGAATATTGTTTGAAGATTATTGTTGGAAGTACTGGTAACAGAAACTCCAAGAAAGTATGGATAGGTGCACTGGCCGCTGCGATACAGCTGAAATAATGTTGAAAACGGCGTTAAATACCATACAATCAATCAACCGTATATCATTCACACTAACATTGGAAAACAAAAATATTCCTTGAACGGGTCCTTAAACGTTAGCGCCATAGATATATGAGAATCCTGGGTACAGAGACGAACAAGACAAAATCAGTTGAAATCTCCGCACAGATTTTGTGCGCAAGTTTGAACTCTCATAATTTCACAAATAGAGCACAACACTAGGATTTAAACATACCTGTTGCTTGCGTATTTAATAATTCTTCGTTTGAAATACAAATATTTTCAATTTAAACACTGAACAAAAGAGAAAACCGTGCATTTCATCTGTTACTCGATTTGTTTTCGTTACCGAAAACACACAAAATGGCCGCCATGCACGATAAATTTCGTTGGTGTTTTTTTTCCCGAGATTTACATGTTATAAAAGACTTCTACATGCTCTTTATGTAATGAAAGGTTTAATAATTTGTCTTTGGTCATGTTTGTTATTAAAAGTTAATTGCATTTCACTGCAATATAGTTTAATCCGACGAAACAGAAAGTCAGTATAGCGCTCTATCTTTGCTACCGGCAAAGTTACGATGGACTTGAGACGGTACGGTGTACAATAAATGTCCAAATATGAAAAAAAAAAAAAAAAAACAGTAGAGTCTCATTATTGAGACTAATGGATAGCTGTACCGACTGCCAAGATATAACTATAATAATCTTAATATTAGAATAATACATTATAAAACAAAACAAGATTTTAACCCTTAACCTGCTAAATAAGTAGAATGAAATTTTCAAGATGATAGTAAGAAGCCAAATTTTGCTATTTCCAAAACATGTTTTTAGGGGAAAAATATCAGTTGTTCACATAACATTAGATTTAAAGGTAAATTATTTAAGGCATTAGTTTCTATGTATTTTAATATGATTTCCAGAAATAGCATTGGTAAAAAAAAAAAAGTTTGACTTGGGTATATAAACATATATAAAAATGTAAACGACAACTTTAAACTAATAATGTTTAAATCAAATGTTGTATTTTGGGCCGGTGGCCTTCATTTACTGGAAGTAAAGTTCAACTCCGTATTCGCTTAGCAGCCTTTGGGTTAAATTTAATAGGAACTGGTTCGCGCTTTCTGTTTATAAAAGTTGAAAACGGCAAACACAGAAAATCTTGCATCAAATGCCGTTTGGACAGGATCTATTTCTCTTTCATCGCTGATAATTGTTTTGATGGTTATGTGGGAAAGCAGCCAATGGCTTGGGAAGAACATTGTGATAAGAAATGATAAAAGAAACTTCAGGGACGTATGGATTTGTGCACTGGTCGCCGAAATATAACTGAAATAATGTTTAAAACGATGTTAACTGGCAGAAAAATTCTGGATTGATCTGCAATGAAAGTATTTTGCAGACGTCAAATAAAGTGCGGCTCAGATTATGAGATATGTCAGTGATAGAGTAGAAAACATTGGGAAAATGAGAAAATGCTGGTTACAGAAGCCATCTCCATCAGGATCATTAAAGATCGGGACTGTGTGGAAAAAAAATGAAAACCCTGACAATAAATCAACTAATGCATCAAATGCAGTCAGTCATCTTCGTTTATACCCTAGTACAAGGGAGGTAACTCGTATATTGGTCGGTAACTTCTATATAGTAGTTATTGTTCTTATATGAATCTTTTAATCCTCTTGGTGCTAGGCGCGAGATAAAGACCTTTTGCGGATAGTGTAGATTAAGATAAGACTGAGCAGTGCAGCCTGATCTTGGATCTACACCATCTGTTGAGGCGATATTTTTCCCCTAAAAATATTTTTTTGAAGTAGCAAAATTTGGTTTCTTAATATCAGCTTGAAAGTTTCATTCTACTTATTTAGCAGGTTTTGTTTTATAATATGGCCTACAACACGCGAAAAGGGGCATTCGGATAATATGCGTAAAGTGTCGTTTCGGATCAGCCTGCGCAGTCCGCGCAGGCTGATCCGAAACGATACTTTCCGCTTTTATGTAATTTTCTGTTTTGTGCAAGTCTACTGTAGCACAAAATCTAATGTAGTCGTCAAGTGCCGTCTCGGATTAGCCTGCGCGGACTTCGCAGACTGATCCGGTATGACACTTTACGCAAATGTCCGAATGTCCCTTTTCGCATGTTACAAGCCATATATCATTTTAATATTAAGATTATAACAGTTATATATTGGAAGTCAGTACAGCTATCCATAGTCTCCTCGAGTTTGTTTTACCAGTACCTTGTTCTTTATCCTTCCAAAGTCACTTGACTGCTTTCCTACACAACCAATCTCAAAGCAATTATTAGTGTTAAGAGAGAAATTGGCCCAGCTGGGGGATTCGAACCAGTTGCCTCTGTAAGTTCTTGACTGAGCTACCAGGCTGATCCACAGCTGGTCAGACATCTGCCGTTTATTCCAAGAGATGAAAAGTGTTCCAATATTTGAAACATGCTCTGACAAAGGGTGTTTACTGCATCTCCGTGACACATTATACAAAACAAGTCATCATATAAGTAGTCCTCAGACATGCAGAAAATTGACCGATCTTTACCAGAAAACAAACTTTTACATCTGTCAAAACTGAAAGGTTTAGCAGAGGACGACTTGAATTGGATCAAATGATGGTATCTTTCTTCAAACGGGTTATGAAACATTGTGAGAAAAGGAGAAAATGCTGGTATTTATGCTGGTTTCCAGCATTTACTCCTTTCGCCACAACGTTTTCAAAGGTTTCTTCTTCAGGATCGTTTAAACACGTTATTGTTTGGTAAAGGGTAAACTTAAAATCAGTTGTACAATAAGTTGATCAAGATCAGATTGGGTAGAAGAGGATTGAGTAGGTCTGAAAATAAGACTTATGGTTATAAGGTTGAATATGTTTTCAGCATTATTGCAGTGACGTAACGACAGTCAGAACACCGAGCTATCCGTTCCTTAGGTTTTTTTTTTTTTTGTTTAAACCAAGTATCAATGTCAGTCTTATGTAAATTAGAATATGAACACAGTTCAGTTTTTTCTTGATGGGTTTGTAGAGAAAAATTAAATAAACACCGTTTTTAACATTATTCCAGTTATATATCATGGTGACAATTGCACATATCCATGTTTTCCCGGAGCTTCTATCACTAGCACTTCGCACAATATTCTTCGCAAGCCACTGGCTGCTTTCCCGCATAACTAACGTGAAAACAATGGTAAACCTAAATTTTAGACATGAGTCATTTGTGGATGACACTGATCTTTTTATGCAGTAGCAAAAAGCCACAAATACCAAACCATTTCAAGTGATACGTGCCTGTCGTCCGTCCATAAACGTTGTCGATGGCAATTGCCGGATAATAGTTTGAGTCTGTCTGTCTGTGTCTCTCGTTTTCTTTCTGTCTATCTTTCTGTCTCTCCGTCTATCTTTCTGTCTGTCTGTCTTCATCTTGTTACTCTTCTCATATTATTTGTAAGAATACATATTTTGTCTGTGCATGTGCGTGTTCGCATATATGCAGAAGAATATTTCTCAACCGCATAATACGTATTGAATAATACTAAACAAATTAATACAACCGCTTTGCATTATGGGTAATAGCCCTCAGGGGCTTAAAAAGGTGCGAATATTAAGTTTAAATTAATGGATTGAATAGGCTTTCACAACGACCACTGTGGTCAAATGGTTATGAATACGGCCTTGTGTCAGGAATTCCCGGTTTCGAATCCGGGGTTGTCCAAAGTTAAAAGAAATGTGAGAATAAAAAAAAAAATGTGAGAGTGAGTGAAGAGAGAGAGATGGGGTAAGAGAATGAGCAGAGAGGGTGAACAGAGAAAAGAGAGAGCTAGAGATGGAAAGAGTGATTGAGTGAACAGAGAGAGATCGAAAGAGTGAATAAGTGAAAAAAGAAAGAGATCGAAAGTGTGACTTAGTGAAGAGAGACAGATGGAAAGAGTGACTGTGTGAACGAAGACAGAGATGAAAAGAGTGAATGAATGAACGAAGAGAGAGGTGGAAATTGTGAGTGAACAAAGATATACATGGAAAGAGTGAATGAACAGAGAGGGAGATGGAAAGAGTGAAATAGTAAACAAAGAGAGAGGGATGGAAAGAGTGAATGAGTGAACAAAGAGAGAGAGAGAGAGAGATGGAAATAGTGAGTGAACAAAGAGGGACATGGAAAGAGTGAATGGAGGGAGATGGAAAGACGAATGAATGAAGGAAGACAGAGTCGTGGACAGTCGCGACGGTGCAAGGACAAAGAGAGAGTTAGTGGGGGAAACAGAGAAAAAAGGATGGATAGCACAGGAGAGGAAAAGGCACGAAGGGCAGGCAGTTCGGGTAAGTGACACTCGTGCATTTGCAAATGCACACTGATCAGACGGTTGTTTTGCCACGAAGCCTTTTTGAAAACATTGCAGAGCATTTTCTCCTTATCTCACAATGATTTCTATCAGATTTCAAATTTCTACATTTTTGTCGACTGGTAAAGTTAACTGATTTTAGACTGAGCTAAATTGAAAGCATTTGCAGACGAAAAACCAAATGTTGCACAAATTAGGAAGTTTTTCTTTGAAAGGGGAGAAACATTGTAGGAAAGGGAGAAAATGCTGGTTACCAGCTGGTTACCATTGTGGTTACCAGCATTTTCTCCCATTCCTACAATGTTTCTGTTGATTATGAGCATTTTCTCCTTTTCCAACAATGTTTTCGATAGACTTATCTTCAGGGTCGTTAAAAATCGTGTGGTAAACAGTTAACCAAATTTGAATTGCTAACCCTTAGATATACGTATTTGTAAGAACTGGGTTCATATGACCGAAGATACTGATAGAGTAACAGAGATTGTAGAGCAAGATTAGACTATACGTATGTGCAGGCAAATCTTGTTTTGCTCTCTCGGAAAAAAAAAAAAAACTCCCATTATCACGAACGGCAGAATAATAGCTAATTTATACCTCTGCCTCATTTCTGCGCCATTTTATTCCACGGACTAATAAAGTTCGGAATACCGCCAACGTTATGTATTTAGGATTATTATTACTCAACACGTTGAATCCCAGAACCTCTCCAAAAGGCCCTTGAGAGAGACAGAGAGAGAGAGAGAGAGAGAGAGACAGAGACAGAGACAGAGAAACAGACAGACAGGTTCAAGTACAGTCAAACCTGTATAAACCCTTTTCCAAATGGTTCTTTCTTTTAAGGATCTTGGGGGACTTTTGAATACATTGTTGGAAATGGACAAAATGCAGTTTATCAGTATTTTCTACTTTTTCGCACAATGTTGTCTGCAAATGCTAAAAACCCGTAATTATCGGCAACTGTAATTTTTAGTTGAGTGGTAAAAAGTTCCACACATTTCCGAATTTCAAAGACCTACAGAAAGAAAGTTATAAGAAATATTGCGAGAAACAGCATTTTCTCCATTTCCCACAATGTTTTCTATCCTTTCAAACACAAAGCTCATCACAATATTACTATGGGCTGGAAGCCGAGCCCCTGAAGCGCAGTCAGTAGCGTACAGAACTTAAGACCTGGGGTTCGCTAGTTCGAATTCCAAGCTTAGCCAATTTCTGTTCGAGGATTGATGATAGTCATTGCGACAGGATTCATTCCTCTCTCATCGCTCATCATTGTTTGACGATAGTTATGTAGGAAAGCAGCCAGTTGCATGGGAAGAATGTTGTGCAAAGTACTGGTAAAAGAAACTCCATCACGCCGATGAGATTTAACTGAAATAATGTTGAAAACGGTGTAAAACATAAAACCATTAATCAATCAAACTATGGGCTGGAAACTTTCATTTCACTTATTTGGAAGATTGAGTGTTAAAATTTCAGCCAGTATCAGCTGAAACGTGTAGAGGGTTGATTGTGTAGTTGATTGTATGGTGTTTAACACCATTTTCAACATTACTTCAGTTATATCGCAGCGGCCAGTGCGCCAATCCAAGCTTTCCTGGAGTTTCTTTTACCAGTACTCCGCACAGTTTTCTTTCCAGGCCAATGGCTACTTTCCCACATAACCATTGTCGAGACAATGGTCAGTGGGGAGAGAGGAATGAATCCTGTCACAATGACTATCATCAATCCTCGGAAAGAAATTGTCCGAGCCAGGGATCGAACCCACGACCCCCTGTTCTCAAATCCTGCACGCTACCGACTGAGCTAATGGGGCTTGGCAGGTTAGAGGGAGAAGAGAACAAAATTTGGGTCTTGGTTTGATGAACACCATGGTTCCAGTGTACCTACACCACGACCGCCATGTCGTTGTGATGGATTATAATAAAAGACTTACAAAAAAACTGGCAGCTTAAACATTTTTATTCTTATTTTTTTCGTCTTAAAAAAAAATCTATACAAATACCCCGAACTCCTTACCAAATGACAAAATTTTAGACTTGTCCAAATTGCAAGGGGTCCTGCGTGGCTCAGTGGTAAAGTGTAGGACTCGTAACCTGAAGGCCTCGGGTTCGAGCTTCCTTGGTTTCTTCGTGGGAGTACCCTTGGGTAAGACACTTTAGAGCCGTAGCTTAGTAGTGGTGAAACCCAGGATATCCATGAATAGGTGAGATGTCGCCGTGATATGACTGAAACAATGTTGATCGCGGCGTAAAACATCAGTCAATCAATAGATGAGCTGTCGCCGTGATATGACTGAAACAATGTTGAAAGTGGCGTAAAACATCAGTCAATCAATACCAAACGACGAAATTTTAGACTTCCCAAATTGCAAGTATTTGCAGACGACAAAGTGAATGTGACTCAGAAATTTAAATTTGATTTTGGAAGGTTAGAAAACATTATGGGGAAAAGGAGAAAATGCTGGGTACCAGCATTTTCTCCATTTTCCAACATGTTTTCAAAAGGCTTCTCCCAAGGGTCGTTTAAACTTGGATTGAGTGGTACAGAGGGTAAATACGTCTAACAACAGTGTAAAAATGAAAATGGACTTTGGTCCAAGGGGACAGCACTTTATAATTAAACTTTTTCTCTCAATGCCATATTAATACCCACAAGAAAAACATGTCTGATACATACTGGTACATATGTATATGAGACATGCTCTGTAAAAATGGAGCTTAATGCATCTGCAAAAAGTATCGACCCATGTCAGCCTGCGCAGTCCGCGCAGGCTGACATGAGTCGAAACTTTTTGCTATTTTTAATTTTTTTTGCATGCCAAAGGACCACTCTTACCCATGATTGAGTCGATTGTTAGACTTCAGAAATGGGAGTTATGGACCCGTTATTATGTAATGACTGACTTTGTAAATTGCATTAAACCCCCTTGTGCCAGAGCTTGGATAACATCTACAACAACATCGAACAAAACAAAGTCAAATCAAGTATAGGCTCACAACATCAAAACAAAAGATACGAATTTACTTTGCTAAACTAACTAAAAACTTCCCTATCTTTTTTTTTTAAAAAAAGGTTTAACAATGAAATTTGAATATTTGAACGCTTGGTTCACACCTGTAAGCCCTAACAGTTTATTTCATATTTCCACTTAATCAAAACAATGAAAAAATACAATACTTTTTGTTTCAATAATACTTAAATCCATACTTTTGCCGAGTCCAGGTAGTCCAAAGCCTATAGGACTTAAAAACTGGGGGTCGCTGGTTCGAATTCTCAGCTCAGCCAATTTCTAGGATTGATGATAGTCATTGCAACAGAATTTATGCCTCTCGCACCGCTGATCATTGCTTCAAAGATGGTTATGTGGGAAAGCTGTTAGTGGTTTGGGAAGAATATTGTTTGAAGAATATTGTTTGAGGTACTGATTATACAAACTCTAGGTGCACTGGCCGCTGTCATACATGTGAAATGATGTTGAGAACGATGTCAAACACCATACAATCAATCAATCATACATCTTTCACACTGGAAAACAAAAATGTTTTTTGACAGGGTCTTTAAGCGTTAACGCCATACATATATGAGTCATGCTCTGTGAAAAGGCTGACCTGTGTCGAAACTTTTTTTGCTTTCGGTAACTTTTCTGCATATGAAAAGGCCGTTCTAATTTATGATTCAGTCAATTGTTAGACAAATAATGCTTAATATAATGCATCGCAGAAATGCATTAAAACCCCTTTCACCACATATGTATTTGATGCTTAAAGACTACAGAGCCCTAAAATAAAGTCGTTCAAACATCAGTTTCCTCCGTTTTGTTTGCCGTGTATCTTCTGTGAACTATTGGTAACATGAGTGCCACGGCGGCCCCGACGATCTCCATTACACCAAGAACATGGAAGGACATGTAATAACTCCCTGTTGCATCCCGCATGATACCTGTAATAGGTCAAAGGAAAATATAGAACTTAGAAAATATTATCGAGATCAAGCTTAGAAAATATTATCGAGATCAAGCGTAGAGACTTTAGAAAATATCATCTTGATCAAACTTACAGAGCATAGAATATTATCTTGATGAAGTTTAAAGAGCTTAGAACGTATTATATTGATCAGGTTTCTTGATCAAGCTTAGACAGCATAGAAAATATTATCTGGATCAGGCATAGAGAGCTTACAAAATATTATATTAATTAGGTTTAGAAAGCTTAGAAAATATCATCTAGATCAAGCTTAGAGAGCTTAGAAAAAATAATCTAGATCAAGCTTAGAGAGCTTACTAAAAAATAATCTAGACCAAGCTTAGAGAGCTTAGAAAATGTTATCTAGATCAGGGTGTACAGAGCTTAGAAAATATTATCTAGATCAGGCTTAGAGAGCTTAGAAAATATTATTTTGATCAAGCTTAGAGAGCGTAAAAAATATATTTTTTTTAAAATCAAGCTCAGAAAATACTGTCTTGATCAAACTTAGAGAGCTTAGAGAATATTTTCTGGATCAATTTTATTCTCTCGTTTGTTTAATCCTCTACCACACAATCACGAGTTTTGACGACTCGGAGGAAAAAGCCTTTTGAAAACATTGTGGGAAAAGGAGAAAATGTTGGTAACCAGCATTTTCTCCTTTTCCTAATTTTTTCTTATCTTTTCAAGAAAAAATTCCATCGTGTGAGCCACATTAAATTGTCGTCTGCGAAATGCTTTCAATTTGGACAAGTCTACATTTCTGTAGTGTGTGGTCAAGAGTTAAAGGCCAAGTATCTTTTTTTAATTTCACCCTTTCTGCCAGCGACCGACCGTACAATGAAAGATCGTCTATTCCACAATAGTTTCAATAATTTAAAATGGTATGATATAAATATAAATGCATTTTCATACCCGCATTGTTTATTTTTGGCTGCTACCGGGCCTTTCACTAGTTCGTGCACAGGCCTAACTAAAAGGAAATTGAACAGTTGCTTAAAACAAGAAATTTCTCCTTTTTAATCAATATTCAAGGGAAGTGTTGTTGTTTCATAGGCATTGTGGTCCTTTACAACACAGTCCCAAGTTTTAACAGCTCTAAGCAAGAAGCCTTTTAAAAACATGGTGAGAAAAGGGAGAAAATGCAGGTAACCAGCATCTTTTCCCTTTTCCCACAGTGTTTCCAAAAGCCTTTTTATTCAGGGTAGTTAAAACCCAGAACGGTGTGGCAAAAAGTTGCGAATAAAATGTGTTTGTTCTGTCTGTCGACTATTATCGTACTTACCAACTAATTGAAATACAACTGCAAACGAGGCTCCGTGAATTAACATTGCAAAACCTAAACAGCTCCTTAGTTTTGCGAGTGTCAAGTATTCCACTAAGATGACCGCAAATATTGCCTGGTAGAGCTCGCATGAAAATCCTGTATTAGACAGAGGTAAAGAAAATTTAGCCACGCTCTGTGAAAAAAGGGCTAGATGCATCTGCAAAAAGTATCGACCCATGTCAGCCTGCGCAGTCCGCGCAGGCTGACATGGGTCAAAACTTTTTGATATTGGTAATTTTTCTGCGTGATCCTCGTGATCCAGTCCATTATTTGACGAAATGGTTTTTACGGTTTCATAATTATGTGATGACTTGCTTAGTTAAATGCATAATGGAGATACACTTCACCCCTCTTTTGCCAGAGCGTGGCTCAGATCTTTATAAAGAATTAAATAATTAGCCTAATACTTATTTCCCGTGTTTTAACGATCACGAGGAAAAAAGCTTTTGAAAACCTTGTGGGAAAAAAGGAGAACATGCTGGTAACCAGCATTTTTCTCCTCTTCCCACAAAGTTGTCTACAATTTCAACGACAGTTCCTTTCATTACCGCCGTTTGAAAAACTAAGGTCATATCACGGCGGTAGGTGCACCTACGCACGTGTTTCTTGGTTTTCCCACACCAGCACTGACATAACATTCTCTCCAAGTCACTGACTACTTTCCTCACATGCATCAGAGGTAAGACGCGAAAAATGGCCAGAAAGAAAGAGAGAAAAAAAGCGACAACTTCAACGAGCGGCAACAGGCCTGAGGAGAGAGATAGAATGAAGAAAATAATGGAGACAAACATTGACTTGAAAGAGTGCAAAACCAAGAGCTCCTGCACGGAGTCTAAAAATAGAAATTCATGAATTGATGTGAATAACTTGGTACCATACAGTAGATAACGAACAGAGCTATGATCTGGTCCCGTATACACCGACCATTCTTAATCTTGAACGTTCAAAGTCTTATCTCCATAATTTTCTCAATGTGAAAGTAATACTACATCTAATTGGCTAAACAACTGTGTTTAGCCAATCAGAAGCTGTGTTACTTTCACATTTAGAAATTCTTTGAGAATAAGACAAAAGAATGTTCTTAAGAATTATTGATGAATACTGACCCAACTCCCTTAAAAAATTGGAAGACTTAAAAAGTAAGAAATCCCGATAAGCATTGTTAATGAAGTCATTTAATTAAGATAAACTGTACCGTCATGTCGAACTTACCCAACACTGCAGCAAAGACAATCAATGTCGTGTAGGTTTGAAACAGTCTCACACAATTGGCAAACACACCAACAAAGATGGACGCCCCCGCAAGCACTGTTGTAAGCCTCACAAAATTCCGGTCCGCGCACAAAGCCGATATAATCCTACTAGCAGTCCCACATCCACTTAGAACTGACATTAATATTCCAATATCACTACTAGAAACTCCTAAATCCTTAGCATGAGGTGCTAGAGACACACATAGAAATACATTGGACGGAGCCACCATAAAAGCCATAAAAAGGTATAACTGAAACACAGGGTTCTTTATCAGCGATTTGTCAAACAAAACACGAAATGATTTAGAAACTGACTTCTTAATCTTAGAACACAGAGATCTTTTGTTTAACTCATCATCATCATCATCAGTATCATCATCACACTCAGCAAGCGTCACCTCTTTGATATCTACAACAGATCCATAAACAAAGTCTGTACTAGAATATAATGCCACTTTTGAACGTGATAGCGATTCAACAATGTGATTAAATGTATTGGACACCTTGGAAGTCTCCGATACTGTTCTCTGTCTGGACCCCACAGACCACGCACGATGACGTAACAATAACGGCGAGGCAGCACCAGCAGGATCTCGAACCTGACTAGGATCGTGAGAATCTGAACGGACAAAAGTTCTGGGTGAAAGTTGGTCCTTGATCAGTTTTATACGTGGATTATGATCACCAAGAACCATATTTTCATGTTTATGTATGGTTCCACTGTGTCTAATGCTATTTTGGTCTGCACCTTTTGAGATCACCTCTTTCAAAATAATGCCGTTGTTGTCGGTATGAACACTAACGGAATCACTACTTTGTAGTCTTTCAACTTGAGAATTTGGCCTTTCCCGCTTTCTGTCGTAAAATGACATTGGTCGCATCAACGCCCCTGATATCATCATGTTGAACGCCATACCACCAACAAGCATCATGGTGCCTGTATAGCCGTACTTGTTGAAGAGCGCTGTGATGATTGGAGCAAATATGAGGCCGCCAAAACTAGCACCGCTGTACGCCAAACCGTTAGCGAAGCCCCTCTTCTTGTCAAAGTACTCACCGATCGCTGCGGTTACTGGGGCGTGTATCATGGAGACTGCAAGTCCTATTTAAAATATATAATTATGTAACCACTCATTAGTCGAGAAATGTAACCACTTATTGGACGTAATATTCCATAAACGACTCGAATATGTTGATATACGAAACCGCTGTTTAGTCAAGATATTCTGTAAATTATCAATTTATTAAGCACTGCTTTCAAGTTTAACCTACTGCAGACAGAATTTTATAACAGAGTTAGTTTGAAAATTGCAAAAGTATTAATAGTTACTATTTAATTCACATAACGCATAGTAAATATTTAAAAAATAAAAGTTGACAAAATTAACATCTCTCTCTCATCCAACAACTGAATCATGCTAAAAATACTGCCGGGAAAAATGAAAAGAATTCTTCGTAATCTAATTAAACTGTTGTGTTCATACCTTCAATAAAACCGAAGGAGAGATAGCGTATCGTTAAAAACCTAATTCAATGATTTTGTTCATACTTTCGATGAAACCGAAGGAGAGATAGAATATAGTTATTTCCTATGCAAGGGCAGTGATGAGGCAGGAGATCGTTATGATTAATATATCTCTCTCTCTCTCCCCACCTGAATCATTCTTTAAATACTACCAGGAAAAATGAAAACAACTTAGAATTATTCGTAACCTAATTCTGTTATTGTGTCGATACCTTCCATTAAACCGAAGAAGAGACAGAATCCGCTAAAAACTAATCAAGTGATTGTGATCACACTCTCTATCAAACCAAACGAGAGATGGAGTATCGTAAAAAACTTATTCATTCATTGGGTTCATACCTTCCATAAAACCGAAGGAGAGATAGAGGATTGTTAAAACCTAATTCATTTACTGTGTTCATACCTTCCATTAAATCGAAGGAGAGAAAGAGTATTGTTAAATCTACTTCAATTATTGTGTACATACCTTCCGTAAAACCGAAGGAGAGATGAAGTATCGTTAAATTTACCTCAATTATTGAGCTAATACTTTTCATGAAGGCAAAGGAGATCTCTCTCCCTCTCTCTCTCTCTCTCTCTCCCCCTCTCTCTCTCTCTCTCTCCCTCTCTCTCTCTTTCCTCAACGATTCAGTACATGCTTAAAATACTGCCAATAAATTTTTTCCTGAAAACAGCTTGGAATTATTCGTAACCTTATTGAATTGTTTACATACCTTCCATAAAACCGAAGGAGAGATAGAGTATTGTTATCTCCTTGGCAAAGGCACCGATGACACAGGAGATCGTTATTATAAAGCTACTAGTCATCTCTCTCTCTCTCTCTCTCTCTCTCTCTCTCTCTCTCTCTCTCCAATGATACAGTACATGCATTAAAATACTGCTGGGAAAATTTTCTCGTGACAAAAACTTTGAATTACTCGTAACCTAATTGGAATATTGTATTGAAACCTTCAATAAATCCGAAAAAGAGACAGAGGATCGTAATTTGCTTGGCGAAGGCATTGATGAGACAGGAGATCCTCTCTCTCTCTCTCTCTCTCTCTCTCCACCTGGATCATGCTTAAAATTACTACCAGGAAAAATGAAAACAACTAAGAATTATTAGTAACATAATTTAATGACTGTGTTCATACCTTCCAAAAAACCGAAGGAAAGATAGAGTATCGCGATTTCTCGGCAAAGGCACTGATGAGGCAGGAGATCGTCATGATTAATCTAGAGCTCTCTCTCCCTCTCTACTGAAAGAAACATGCTCGCTCTCTCTCTCTCTCTCTCGTTCTCTCTCTCTACACACCCAACTATTGAATCTTGCTTAAAATACTGCCAGGAAAAATGAAAACAACATAGAATTATTCGTTATCTAATTCAACTATTGTGTCTTCATACCTTCCATAAAACCGAAAGAGAGACAGAGTATCGTAAAAACCTAATGCAACTATTGTGTCTTCATACCTTCCATAAAACCGAAAAAGAGACAGAGTATCGTGATTTCCTTGGCAAAGGCAGCGATGAGACAGGAGATCTCCGTGACAAAGCTTCTGGTCATCTACCTCTCTCTTGCTCTCTCTCTCTCTCCCAAATGATACAGTACATGCTTTAAAATACTGCCGGGAAAAAAATCATGTGAAAAAAGCTTGGAATTATTCGTAACCTAATTGAAATATTGTATTCATACCTTCAATAAAAAAGAAGGAGAGATAGAGGATCGTAATTTTCTTAGCGAAGGCACTGATGAGACAGGAGATCCCCCCCCCTCTCTTTCTCTCTCTCTCTCTCTCTCTCTCTCTCTCTCTCTCCACCTGGATCATGCTTAAATTACTCCCAGGAAAAATGAAAACAACTAAGAATTATTCGTAACCTAGTTCAATGATACTGTGTTCATACCTTCAATAAAACCGAAAGAGAGAAAGAGTATGGTAATTTCCTTGGCAAAGGTACTGATGAGACTAAGACAGGTGATCGTCATGACGAATCTCTCTCTCTCTCTCTCTCTCTCTCTGTCTCTCTCTCTCTCTCTCTTTCTTTCCTGAATCATGCTTTACATACTGTGCCAAGAAAAATGAAAACAACTTAGAATTATTGGTAACAAAACTGAACTGTGTTTATACCTTCCATAAAACCGAAGGAGAGATAAAGTATGGTTTAAACATAAATTAATTACTGTGTACAAACCTTCCATAAAACCGAAGGAGAGATACAGTATCGTGATTTCCTTGGCAAAGGCACTGATGAGACAGGAGATCGTCATGATGAAGCTTCCAGTCATGATGGAAATTCTGTTGTCCATGTACTGCATACCAATTGTCATCACAATCAGTGCTGTTGAAATGGAAAATAAGTTAAACCTTCAGCTGCTAGGCGCGATTGAAGGACCCTTTTGCGGATAGTGTCGATCAAGATCAGACTGCACAGACCGTGCAGTCTGATCTTGGATCTACACTGTCCGATAAGGAGATGGAAATTTTGTTGTCCATGTATTGCATACCAATTGTCATCAATTGTTGAAAGGGAAAATACATTGGTGGCCATAAAAATTTCATCAGATTGAATCCCCGTTTACTTGCATGCATTTCCAACTTAACTTTTTAATTTATTGTGGGCGAAATAGTAAAGTTACAGGTATAAAACTTACACGAAAATAAAGCAAAATGAATTTTACAGTGAAATACATCAACTCGATACGATGATATATTATTTAAAAACAGCTGTTTAAAATGTGATCAATATTTTCGAAAAACGTTGTTCACATTGACGTCAGCGGCGATGTCGACAAAATCAAGCGGAAAAATAAGACCATTATGTAACAGAGAGCTACAACTTTTATGTAAGACAACGAACGCTAATAGCTTATTAGTGTAAATAGCTACAGTAACCTCGCTTTCTACCAGTATAGTTTTCCGAGTGAATCCCGAGATACAATGGTCCTTTAAAATGCAGGAAAGTCAAAGATAGCAAAATAGCAAAAAATTCGGTCCAAGTCAGCCTGCTCTAAATGCGCAGGCTGATATGGGTCAATACTTTTTTGCAGATGCATTAAGCCCCCTTTACACAGAGCATGGTTCAAAAACACATTCAAACTAATTTACTAATTTAACTTGAAAATAACTGTGTTGACTACTGCTTTAAAAAAATCCACAAAATGCCCTAAAAAGAAGCAAATAAATAGAAGTTCTCAACGAAAATGTCTATAATCAAATGTTATATCATGAAAATTCTTGAGAACAAGACTAAAACTGCTCTTAGGAATGGCTGGCGAATACTGACCCGGAATTAAAAAACGTTTGACATTCTAACTAGTTCCTTTTCTCTAAAACTATTCCAACAATAGAGTAAACGAAACATTACTTACAACCAACACTTGTGACCAAACTTTGTGTCGTCGTCAGGCTGGAGGTCAAGGCCGCGCTGGAGTTAAATCGAGTTTGAAAGGACACAAAGAAAATGCCAAAGTTCTTCCGAATACCTCCCATTAGTGACAAGTAAAACATGGCGGCTGGAAAAACAAGAAAACTGTATTGTTAATGTCGCAACGTGTAAATCGACGATGTCTTTCGCCACTTTACAAACGATGCCGTGTAAAAGAACCTGAGGATAATGCCTCTGAAAATTTCAATGAAAAAGGAACAAGAGCACTGCATGCAGGTGCCAACGCTTGGCTGCAAGTGCTTGATTTTCAGTGAAAATTTTAAGTCGAAAAACCGGTGGCATAACTGTGTCAAAAATACTTAGATCGTTTACCTGCCCTTGCTGTATGGGTCTTCCTTTTGATGGTTAACAACTTGTTCAAGTTTGAAATAAATATCTTCAACAATAAGAGAGACATAACAAATTGACAAAGTTTTTGCACCACGACGACGGCGCAGGTGATGATGACGCAGCCGACAACGACGCCAGCGCTCGGACGATAACTCGTCGTTTTCTCCGAAAATAGCCGCGCTGAAAAATGCTGGCTAACAGTATTTTATCCTACAGTATTCTCTCCCATTTCAAAAACAAAATCCGCCATCAGAGCCATCTCTACTTTATCGTCTGGAAATGCTTAAAGATACATCCCTACAGTCAGGGAAAAAAAACGTTGCTAAAACTTGATAGTGTATGGAATGGTTCAGAATTTAGTCACGTGTTTAAACATAGATAAATTACCGATAGATATTGTAAGGGATAGAGAAACTCAAGGGACTTGAGGGTGTGGGTTCGATTCCCACGGCTGGCCATCAAAAATTACTAATAGTCTTTCGGATAAAACCGAGGTCCCGTGTGACGGTGCTATACACCGAGCACATTAAAGAACCAGGCGTAACTTAGGATGGGTTTCGTCCTGTATCTGCACTATTCCCGGTAACAATACTAACAGCTTTCAGGTGGCGTCGCCCATATGGGCGACCGGTGGCAACGATAAATAAACGCAAATTCAATCAATCAAGGGATTTGTTTTCGATTTAAAACCGGAAACGACAACAGTGATTTCTATGATGGCCTCCAGAAAATGAAATGCAATTTCTATCCGTTGTAACCTGTGAAACCTTGCAACTGTCAGGGGCACCATCTGGCATTAACATACAAGAATGATTATGGCTTAACAAGACAAAGATGAAATGGGTTAAAAACTGGCTGAAAATAAGTATAGAGTACATGTATCTTTAATGGTTAGTCCGCCAGCTTTTTCTACGCTAACATTGTGGGTAAACGTTTTTGCCTATAACAGTTCAAACCCATATTAAGACATTTGTTCTTTGACAAACCTCATGCTCTGTAACCTTATATAAACAGCCCAACCTTTATATGCAAGCACCTATAGTACAATCAGAATGTGGTTGCTCAGGACAGGTATTTGTTAAGCACAAATTCATGTAAAATACTTTCGCTTTCTCTGGAAATTAAACATGCGCCATGCTCTGTAAAAAGGGGGGTTTAATGGTTCTGCAAAAAGTATCGACCCAGGTCAGCCTGCGCAGTCCGCGCAGGCTGACGTGTGTCGAAACTTTTCGCTATTAGTCATTTTTTTTTTTTGAAAATCAAAGGACTAGTCTACTATATGATTTAGTTGGTCGTTAGACGAAATGGATTTTATGAATCAATATTTATTTGTTGACTTGTTTTGTATAATGAATCACGCAGATACATTAAAGTACCCTTCAGCCAAAGCACGGCTCATATATGAGCCATACTCTGTGAAAAGGGGGCTAAATGGATCTCCGTGATGCATTATACCAAGGAAGTCATCACATGATCATGGATCCAGTAAGTCCACTTAGTCTAACAATCGACTAGATCATGAGATAGACTGGTCCTTGGACATACAAAAAAATTGACAGATAGCGAAAAGGTTAGGCCACGGTTAGCTTGCGCGGACTGCGCAGGCTGACCTGGGTTGAAACTTTTCGCAGATGCATTAAGGCCCCTTTTCACAGAGCATGGTTCATATATACTTGCTTAAGGGCTCATTTGCCGTCTACAAGTGAACGATTTGGATGTGGTAATTTTAATTCAAATCATACAAAAAAAAAATACGGAACTTTTGTGAAGATCTGTTATTGTACGGTCGGTCCAAGGATTAATATTTGGCAGGAAAATGAATTTTTAAGCAGTTTCCTTTTTTTCCCAGTTTTAAATTTCACTTTTCTGCCAGCAACTTACACCTGGACCGACGGTACAATAACAGATAGACATCTTCAAAGTAACTTATATATGTTTGAACTGAGTGATTTAAAGTTAAGGATAGGGCACCCTAATGGAATTCATGTAACGTTCGTGTAACATCGTCTTTCATCGCCAAAATCGTACGGATTCGGCTAAGAATTGATCAAATGGTGTTCTACGCCGCTTGCAATGTTATTTCAGTCATATCATTGCAACAGTTCACATATTTATGTATGTCCTGGATGTCACCAGTACTAGGCTATGGCTCTGAAGTGAAAGTCCCACGAAAAACCCAGAGCTTCCAATGAGGCTCAAACTTAGGATCTCCAGGTTACGAGCCCTACACTTTACCACTGAGCCACCTATGACCTCTGTGACAAGTTGACAAAACGAGCAATTTCTTGGTATGGCAGCTATACCATGTATCTGCATCACAACTCTACTAGTGTCAAGCCCGGTCGAGTAGCTCAGTGGTTAGCGTCTTTGACTCGTGATCCGGTGATTTCGGGTTGGATACCCAGCTGCTGCAAACTTAGTTTCCGGCGATTTCTCGCCTCTCACCTCTGATGCATGTGAGAAAGGTAGTCAGTGACTTGGAAAGAAAGCTGTGTCAGCACTGGTGTGAGAAAGCCAGGAAACACACGCATAAGTGCACTGGCCGCCGTGATATAACCTAAACTGTTAAAACGGAGTTAAACTCCAATACAAACAAACATACAAAAAAATAATATTTATCTGCGTCACGTGTCAACGTTTACCTTGTCGGAAAAAAAAGTCACAGAAAATGGGAATATATCGGGACAAATTAAAGGCCCAATAGCGGCCAAAAGTAAACAATGCAGGTGTTAAAATCCATTTAAATTTAAACCATGTAGGTTAAAAGAATAGAAACAGTTGTAAAGATGAAAATCTGTTATTGTAAGATCGGTCAAAAATGTATGTCGCTGAGGGAAAACCAGTTTTCAAAAGTAGCTAAAAAGTTGCCAGGTCGTTCTATCTTTCGTTTACTTTTTGCCTGATTTTAAAATTAATTTTTCTGCCAGCGACTGATACTTGGACCGACTTCACAATAACACATTGTCATCTTCACAATAATTTCCATACTTTTAAATGGTATGATATAAATTCAAATACATTTAAACATCCGCATTGTTTATTTTTGGCCGCTGTTGGGGCTTTAAGAACTAAAAGAGTACAAGGTTATTTTTCAGGACATGAGAAATAGTACCCAGTTCTAGATTAATTCTTTACCAAACGACAAAATTTTAAACTTGTCCAAATTGAAAGCATTTGCAGACGACAAATTAAAAGTGGCTAATATATTAAAATTTGTTTTTGGAAGGAAAGAAAACATTGTGGGAAAAAGGAGAAAATGCTGGTTACCAGCATTTTCTCCTTTTCCCACAATGTTTTCAAAAGCCATCTTTCACAAGGTTGTTAAATCTCGAGGTTGTGTGGTAAAAGGATAAGACGGTACAGTTAGTCTAAAGCGTTCCAATATTAGGGCCGAGCCACGGTAGCTCAGTCGGTAGCGTGCAGGACTTGAGAACACGGGGTCCAGGGTTCGATCCCTGGCTACGACCCCTGGTTCGTCCAATTTCTTTCCGAGGATTGATGATAGTCACTGGGACAGGATTCATTCCTCTTCCACCGCTGACCATTGTTTCGACGTTGATTATGTGGGAAAGCAGCCAGTGGCTTGGAAAGAAAATTGTGCGGAGTACTGTTAAAAGAGACTCCAGGAAAGCATGGATAGGTGCACTGGCCGCCGCGATATAACTGAACTAATGTTGAAAACGGCGTTAAACACCATACAATCAATCAATCAATCAATCAATCCAATATTAGGACGAAATTCATCCGACCCTTTCGCTGTTTAGAGCGACTAAAGGCTCTTTTGCGGACACTGAGGTACAGATCAGTCTGCACAAACGTGTAGTCTGATCTTTGGTCTACACTGTCCGATACGATGACAATTCCGCCTTCTCACACCAAATTAAACCCTTCTAGGGTCAAGTTAGTGAAATTATTTTTTTCAGTCATTGAAAAGGATTTCAAAGCAGTGTATAGGGTTATGTAAAACTCTTTTTGTTAATGGAATTCTTAGGGTATCGGACAGTGTAAATCAAAGATCATACTGCAATTTATGTGCAGTCTGATGTTGATCTACTCCGTCCATAAAAGCGCCTTCAGTAAAAGTCAGAATAGTTTCGAGATCAGACTGCACGTTCAGTGTTTTTTTTTTTTATCTTACACTAATGTTTGTCAGCAAGAACAACATAAAACGGCCTTAAAGCCCCAGTAGTGGTCAAATATAAACAATGCCGGGTGTTCAAATCTATTTAAATTCAAATCATAACATTTAAAAGTGTGCCAATTTCTTGTGAAGATGACAATCTGTTATTGAGGTCGGTCTAAGTGTTAGTCGATGGCAGAAAAAATGAAATTTCAAATCAAGTAAGAAGTAAACAAAAGATACAGCGACCTGGCAAATCTTATTCTAGTTTTAGAACTCATTTTTCTGCCAGCGACTAACACTTGGACCTACCGTTCAATAATAGATCGTCATCTTAACAATAATTTTCATACTTTTAAAATATACATGTCGTATGATTTAAACTAAAATGCATTTCAAAACCCGCATTGTTTACTTTTGGCCGCTATTGGGGCTTTAAAATTACGCAAGAGGGGCTACAACATTATGCACGTTTGCATGCCACATTTGACATGCAAATCAGATGCAAAAGATTATTCACTGTCTGCTCATACGTAATGAGATTAAGCTGTGTACCAATTAAGAAATCCATAATACCGACTTGCACGTAAAAAGAAATGATGAAATGCGGAATAGATTAACGCGATTATCTTTTGTTTTTATGTTGGTACGGTCATGCCTAAACAAAAAAAAATACATAGGGTATGCTCTGTGAAAAGGGGGCTTAATGCATCTTGGGAGAAAAAGTATCGATCCAGGTCAGCCTGCGCAATCCGCGCAGGCTGACCTGGGTCGAAACTATTTGCTGTTGGTCACTTTTCTGCATGTCTACCTAATGATTCAGTAAGTTGTTTGATATATATTTGGATAACCAATGCCGATAAAAGGAGTGCTTTAATGTAAAGATTTTCCTGTATCAGCTGTGAATATAAACAAAATATGCGTATGACATATTATACTGCCTCACTTTTATGGTGTAATACGGAACGGGATGCTTCCAGGTTTCGTAGTACCCAAAAGCATTCCAACTTGAAAATTTGATCCACTGTCACGCTGTTTTGTCAAGAAAAATGAGACAACAGGTCTTAAAAATGTTTCTGAAGTTGATCTGATTATTTCTTCAGAGAATAAATGCACTTTTTTTTTTAAAATTTCTTTCAGGACTACATTTTTGTGCGTCACCTGGCAATGAGACAATGGTCTATCATCTGGAGGGGGCTTGACTCACAGCAATTTTCTGAGGGATGATGTGTTTGAAGAGGAATAGTAAAAAAGTTCATCGCTCATGATGACACTTTCTGAGCCTCTTTGAGGACATTGGACATATATTCGATGGAAAAAAAGAACTTCTAAGCTCCCACTTCGTCAGGGAATTTGCAGGAACTAGTCGAAGATAGGGCATTTTATTCTATTTTCGATGAGCCAAAAAGTTGCCGGTGTGACACCTTATGTAGTAACAGCCGACTGAGCAGTACCCGTATTTGCCGGAAGTCAGCTTATTTCTAACTAACTAACTCTCTCTCTCTCTCTCTCTCTCTCTCTCTCTCTCTCTCTCTCTCCAAATTTACTCTTCCCTTTCAGAGATAATTGAAATCAACCCCCAGAGGTAAAAAAAACCCAAAATGCTCGCTCGATCTCCTTCTCTCAAGTCGTCTGATCATGAACTATATTTTCTAATAATTAAAAGATGACTAATGTAATAAGCGACCTGGGGATATACTCGTAGATAAAATTCTTCACTATCTTACACGCCTCTTTCTCATGTGTAATTTGTCCACTGGAAATGTCACAGTTTTCCTGGTTGTAAAACCTTCCACAACGCAATTTCCCCTTGCGAACAGTGTAGATCGATATCACTCTACACGGAACGTGCAGTCGATATTGATCTCCACTGTCCGCTTACTAAAACATTCTGCACTAGCGCAGCCTTAAATTTGCAATAAGTTGGGTTCTATTTCTAGAATGTAAGTGACCTTTGGTATCATTCGGCGCCGTTGGTATTTCCTGCATGTACAAAGACCGTTCAACCTCATGATTCAGTTGGTTGTTGGATAGAATGACTTTTTTGATCCATTACGCCCTTTCCCCAGAGCATTGCTTATATATTTGAGCCATGCTCTGTGAAAACAGGGCTTAATGCATCTGCAACAAGTATCGACCCAGGTCAGCCTGCGCAGTCCGCGCAGGCAGACCTGGACCGAAACTTTTCGCTATTGGTCAATTTTCTGCATGCCAAAGGACCACTCTACCTCATGATTCGGTTGGTTGTTAGACATAACTGATTTTATAGATCCATAATCATCTGATGACTTGCTTGGTACAATACGATGCATCAAGCCCCCTTTTGCCAGAGCATGGCTCATAGGATTGTCATGGGAAAGCAGAATCGAAAATTAGAATAAAATTCATAATGCTTTAATAGTGCAAGGATAATTGCTTTTGAGACTTAAATATAGTAGTAAAAGGACTACATACCGGCTAAAACGACCCACGCCCAACCTCTATCGATTGGTAAACGTCTTGCGCGTTCCCTGGAAAATTCTGATTCGTTTTCGACGTCATTTACGTCAGGTTTAGCGTCGTCGTCTGACGTCACAGGAAGTGTCGTGTCTCTTTCGTCTGCGTTCTCTTTTACTTCCTGTTCAATGTCCTCTGCTTCGACATTCACAGGGGACTTTTCTAAAGCTCCCATTAGTCTGTTAGGAGCCATGTCTGAAAAACACATCAAGAAAATAGTTATGATTAATAATATTACTGGAAACTTTGCACTGGTTGATGTTACGTTGACAAGAAAGTATTACGTCATAGGATTGTACAGAGTGAGCAGCATTCCAAAAAAGTACAAGCTCTTGCGTCCACATTAACAGGACCTTTCGTGGCTCAGCGATTTAGACGATACTTTCATTAACCAGAGATTGGTGATGCGGTCGCCCTAGTGTGACTAGTGGCTTTAAGCAAGCCGCTTCTGAGTCCAAGCCTTGCACTGGTGAAACCGTGGAAACACATGATAATGAGATCTGTCGCCGTGATATAACAGATATGACGTTGAAAACGGTTAAACCACCATCCCAACAAGTTAGGGCTGAGCCCCGGTATTGCAATCGGTAGCGTACATGACTTGAGATCAGGGGGTCGCTGGTTCGAATCCCAACCAGGCAAATTTTTTTCTGAGGAGTGGTGATAGTCATTGCAACAGGATTCATTCCTCTCTCATCGCTGATCATTTTTTCGACGATGGTTGTGTGGGAAAGTAGTCAGTGGTTTTTGAAAAATACTATAAGAAGTACTGGTAACAGATACTGGAAAACAGGAAACCATGGATTGGTGCACTGGTCGCCACAATATAACTGAAATGATGTCAAAAAGGGCGGTAAACACCATACAAACAAACAAACAAACAAACAAACAAAAGAACAAACAAACAAAAGAACAAACAAAGAACTAAGGCCCACACTTACAATAATCAGAATCCCAACCACAAGTCGAAGAAAACATATGAACGAAAGTATTTTATTATGAAAAACATCGAAAAGGTTTTAGCAAAACGATCTACAGCTGTTTTAATAAAAGTAATTGCTCTTATTTGTCAATGTTTAATATAAAATGCAAAAAAAAAGTTATACTGTAATTAAAATCTTTCCCGGAATAAGATGAAAAACAAAACACTTACGAGAAACTGGTTAATTATATAACTTCCGAATTCGTGAGATTCAGTATGTTAATCTAAATAAAATGGACCTTTAGGCAAAACACCTCGCTTTTTATAAACCCCTATGAAGAAAACTTTTGAAATCATTGTGGGGAACGGAAAAAAAAACACTGGAGTCCCGCATTGACTACCCTTCCCAAAATGATTTCTAATCTTATCCTGCTAAGTAAGTGAAATGAATCTTTCAAGCCGATAGTAAGGACCTAAGTTTTGCTATTCAAAAAGAACTTTTTGGAGAAAGATATCTCCTTACCGGACAGTGTAGATCCAAAATCAGACTGCACGTTCTGTGCAGTCTGATCTTGAATCTACACTGTCCGCAAGAGGTCCTAGAGTCGCGCTTAGCAGCAGACGAATCGTATCAAGTGAGTCGAATTTAATACTTAACCTATTCAATAAAGTTAAATGAAACTTTCAAGTCGATAGTAAAAACCTAAATGTTGCTATTTCAAAGTTATCTGGGGGGAGAAATATCTTCTTACTGGACAGTGTAGTTCCAAGATCAGGCTGCACGTTCTGTGCAGTCTGATCTTGGATCTACAATGTCCGCAAAAGGTCCTTGAGTCGCACTTAGCAGCCTACAGGTTAATTTACCAACTGCAAATGCTTTCAAAATGAACAAGTCTGAAATTTTGTCATCTAGTAAAGAGTTAAACCTTGGGCTGCTAAGGGCAACTTAAGTACTTTTTGCGGACACCGTAGATCAAGATCAGACTGCACAGAACGTGCAGTCTGATCTTTGATCTACGCTGTCCGGTAAGGACATACTTTGACCCCCCAAAAAACGTTTGAAATACCAATATTTGGGGTTTTACTTTCGGTTTGAAAGGTTCTTTTTTCATATTCAGTAGTTTAAGGGTTTAGATTACAATGTCCGCACTCAACCTTACAATGAAGGAATGCTGAACTATGCGTATTTTTCCTTCAGATGCGTCATCCTTATCCTTCGCCCCATCATATCATACTTCTCTCGCAATGTTTGTTCTGAGGTTAGCTGTTGGAAATTAATTATTAGTATTCCCTCTTACAGGACCAGATAATTAGTATGGCTTTTACGTTCGTGTGTTGGTAGATTTTTGAAAACATTGCGAGACCACGAGTATTTTGCCTGCTTCAAGCTATTCCTGTCGTTTCCACAGACCTTATAAATGCATTACCATGAAACATTTTTACCCAAAGGCTGCTGAGAGCGACTCATGGACCTTTTATAGACAGTGCAGATCAAGATCAGACTGCACCAAACGTACAGTCTAATCTATGATCTACACTGTCCGATTAGGAGATATCACCCCCCCCCCCCCAAAAAAAAAGGAAAAAAAAAAAGGAAAAAAAAAAAAACTTTGAAAAAGCAATTTTTGAGTTTTTTCTTTAATAATCCACTTATCCCTTTATTTAAAAAAAATGTTTAAACGTCCCTGAGAAATAAGACATTTGAAAACATTGTGGGAAAAGGAGAAAATGCTGGTTACCAGCATTTTCTCCTTTTCCCACAATGTTTTCAAAAGCCTTCATCCTCAGGGTTATTAAAATACAGGATCGTTGGGTAAAGTGTTGACAATGAGGTAATGATTGTTATTTTTAGAACTGATGCTGTAACGTTTTCTAATTATTTCGTCACGGTGACAAATTCATCTGCCTACTTCATATTCACTGTTTATATCACAACAGGGGTCCTGCATGTTTCATTGGCAAAGTGTAGTGCTCGTAGCCTGAAGGCCTCAGGTTCGGGCCTCACTGGAAGCATTGGGTTTTTCATGGGGGTGTCCTAGAGCAGGCCACTTCAGAGCCCAAGCCCGCTTACTGATGAAACCAAGGCCATAAATGACTATGTGAGCTGTTGCAGAGAATGATATGACCGAAATAATGTTAAAAGCGGTTTGAAACACCACTCGATGACTCAATCTACCAAAACAGACACATTCGAAACCAATCAGCTTTGCTATCTTGTTTCACAAATTTCAAAAATAAAAATTATCGTCTTCATTAACTGTTTACAAAACAATCATGCGTTTTAAAAACCCTGAGAAAAAAAAGCTTTTGAAAACACGGTGGGAAACGTAGAAATTGCTGGTAAGCAGCATATTCTCCGTTTCCCACAATGTTTTCCTTTATATGTAGAAGGCAAGTTCAGTAACTTAGCCACATATAATTTGTCGTTTGCGATTTCCTTTCGGTTTTGTCGAGCCTGAAATAGATTTGTACAGAGCTAATTAAGACTTTTTTGCCCAATATAAACCGAGATAAATATAATTAAGCTGGCAACAATAATGATACATGTAGATGATATATTTTCATTAATCTTTAATTATCTATTTAGCAGCCGAAATATCTCAAGCGATTGGCCGTGCGACTTGTAAGCGAGTAATTCTCGGCACATTTGAGGATGTGAGTTCGACTTCCTCGACTGGCCATTTAAAATTTACTAGAGTCATACTTGATTCTGGTCAGCTTGTGCTGACTGCGCAGGCTGAGCCGGGGCGATACTTTGTCTATGTATTAAACCCCGTCGTTACTCAGCATGACACATTATTAATAGTCTTTCGCGTGAAACGTTAAACCGAGGTCCCGTGTGACGGTACTATACACCGAAAACGTTAAAGAACCAGGCGTAAATTAGGATGAGTTTCGTCCTGTATCTTGCACTATCCCAATATAACAACATGTAACAACCTTGTGGGTAATCGGTGGCCACGAAAAATAAATGAAAATCAATCAAATTATCTATAGTATCACTAATTTGATAAGTACTTGTCGTGATCAGGGCCCCGTTTTATCAAAAACGTCGGTCGTACGACCGTTGATAAAACGGGGCCCAGATGCTTTTAGTATAGGAATAATCACTTGCACCATTAGTAGGGATAACAAGAGCACCGCATGCGGGTGCCAACGCTCGCCTGCGATTGATTTCAAGAATAGATTGATTTTCGATTAAAATTTTAAGGGGGGTATAACTGTGTCAAAAATATATTTGATGGTTACCTGCTCCCGTTGTATGGGTTCCCCCTTTTGACATATTAACATCTAGTACATGTTTGAAGTAAACATTTTCGGTAATGACAGAGATATCATTAAATACCAAAGCTTTTGCACGATGCAGACGCAGACTACGACAGGGCCATGGCAATACCTCGATGTTTTCTTCTAGAACAGCCGAGCCGATAAAAATTAGCAGAAGCGGAAACATCAGTAGCATAAGTTGTATTATAACTGTGACAATAGCACAACTATTCTTAACTCTGATTGAATGGGACAAAGTTCAAAATTATTGCATCATTCTTTATTACTTTCCGGCGGATCATGGTGAGACAACGAGATGAATCATTTTAGGGAGGGGAAAAGCACTGCTTAAAAATTCTCGTTGAATACTTTGCCTACCGGATCAATTTATGTGTATTTGGATCGTAATTTGGTCCATTTCAATGTGTTTGGATCGTATATTCTGCAGGAGAAGATCCTCCCTGCTCCAAAGGCAACTCTCAACCAAATGAAAACGACTCCCAACATAAAATTTGTCTTTGTAACGGTAGAAAAGATTGTGGAAAACGGAGAAAATACTGAAACATTTTCTCCTTTTCCCATAACGTTTTCTAAAGGCCCCTCTCTCTCCGAGTCGTTAAAGAAAAAGAAGGCTTTTGAAAAGATTGGGGAAGGGGGGGGGGGGGAATGGAGAAAATGCAGGTAACCAGCATTTCTCCTTTTACCACTATATTTTCTAACCTATCAAAGATAGAAATCATAATTTGAAATAATTTAACATCAGTCGTTTTCATGGACATTGGCGATTTCTGATTGGCTGAAAACTTGTTTTCATAGCTCCATGAAAAAAAAAATCACGTTGTGCCGGAACCACTTTTGCTGAAGGTTGCTTTTGCGGGTCCTACACACTGTTGTGTTCATTTACTTTCGTTCTATTGGTTAATTTTCAGTATTGGGGATCTGAAAACTGCTTCTCTATTGTATTCTTGCGCCATACAAATATGAGTGGATGGGACTTTAGAAACTCCAACGTTAGATTTAAAAATAAAGAAAATGAATGCAGTTTGAATTATTTCCGTGGGTGTATGTTGTCTCTAATATTAATTATAAGGAATGAAGAGAATTTTATTTTTTTCATGGAGGTATGAAAAAAAAACCTAATCACACTTGTTTCACACAGTGTGATTAGGTTTTTTTTTTTCATACCTCCATGAAAAAAATAAAATTCTCTTCATTCCTTAAATGCATTTATTTTGTTGTCTAGAATGTCTGCAAATGCTTTGAATTTGGTCAAGTCCAAAATTTTGTCGTTTGGTAAAGGTTCAACCCTTTACCATACAATCCCGGGTTTTAACTACCTCAAGAAAAAGGACTTTTGAAAACATTGTGAGGAAAGGAGAAAATGCTGGTCACCAGCATTTTCTCCTTTATTCACAATGTTTTCTACCCTTTTAAAGACAAATTTCATAATTTGTGCAACATATAATTTGTCGTCTGCAAATGCTTTCATTTTGGAGCACTCTAATATTTTGTCGTATGGTAAGGGTTTAATGCTTCAAATTTGTAACCCGGATGTAGGACATGATCATAATTATTGTGCATAGCAACCGCTCTACAACGCAGCAGTAATAAAGCGACATCTGTGCTACTTGTTAAAGGCCCATTCGCGGTCAAAAACAGACAGTTCTCTTACCAAGGGCCTTTACAAGGTAGTAATGGTCCACAAGGCTGATAAAATGCCTTAAATCTTTTTGCTTTTGTATATAGAAATAGTTCACTACTGCACTTACTGACAAAATGCTAGTAACTTACCACGAGGATCAAATTTCATCCAAAGTCTGATTCCTTAACTCGGTCACATGAACTTGATTAAAACCTATAGGTGTGTATTTTTATGCAAAGCTGTCTATGCTGGCTTTTGACCTACTTGATATACCCCGGATGAATAACTAGTACTTTATGATTGGTCAAAAATGTGAACGCGTTTATTCGGCAGATTACTGCTGTTCTATTTGCTGGCTTTTGACCTACTTCTTGGTATTGATATATCCCGAATGAATAAATGGTAATTTACGATTGGTAAAAGATGTCGATGAGTTTATTCTTCGGATCCCTGCAGACCTACTTGCGGGCACATTTATTACACAAGTATACGAGCGTTGCTGCCGCGAATCAATAGCCTAAGGCCCGTATTTACAATCCACTCTTAAGAACATCCTTAGTCTTATTCTCCAGAATTTTCTAAATTTGAAAGTAACTCAGCGTCTGATTGGCTAAACAATCTGGTTTAGCCAATCAGAAGTTGTGTTACTTCCAAATTTATAAAACGGTACCTTGGAGAAGGAGACTGAGAATGTTCTTAAGAACGGACCCAGGGCGCTTACTCACACCATAGCAAATGGATACGATAGGGTATAATCCTTCTCTTGTACTAGTTGGTAATCTAATATTTCTTGAAATTGCGTCATTTCTCTTCATTTTGAACCGCAAAAGATTCAATATTTCAAATTTCAGTACCCCTTACGCCTACTTTCGTTTTGTAAAATATCTAAAAGATATTTCTTGTTCTGACCATTGGTGAACACTACATTGATATTACTCGCATAGATAGATTTGTTTGAGTGCTGTATTGCTTTCCACAAATCCAAAAACTTTCCGCAAAAGATATACATGTATATATAGTAAAAACATTGTAGGAAAAGGAGATGTTTCAACCTTATCAAAGACAACTTTCATCATTTGAGCAACATTTACGTTGTTGTCTGCAAATGCTTTCAATGCCGACAAGACACCATTTTTTTCATTTGGTAGAGTTAAGGAGGCCACAATAAGGAGTGGATCCAGAATACATTTAGAGGCACATAGGTTCAAACGTTTGTTGGAGAACGGGAGTTGTGTGTAGCCTCGGCTTAATAACGACTTGAGGTCCTGTGTGGCTTACTGACGAATTGACGACCCGTAACCTGGAGGTCCCAGGTTCGAAAATCATAGGAAGCACTTGGATTTTAGTTGGGGTGTCCTGGAGAAAGACACTTCAGAGCCCTAGCCTAGAATTGGTGGAACCCAGGATATAGATTAATATGTGAAAAGTTGCAGTGATATAACTGAAATAACGTTGGAAGCAGCGTAAAACACCATTCAATCAATCAATCATAACGACTTGTAGATCAGTTCATAATATTCCAACACTCCGTAAACCTTACACTAACAAATAAACAAGCTTGGCCTGAACAGCTGATGAAATCTAAAGGTGAAGGTCGTGAACATTTATACAACGCCTGAATGTAAACAAAGACGGGAAACAGCTGATTATTACAAACCACTGTACAGGGTGAGTGTATCGGTTATAATCGGTTAGACCCTTCGCGTATTTTATTTCCTTACATTAGTGCCTTTAACGACAATGTAAAGTCACTATCAGATGACATAAAACGTGCAATCTGATCTTTGATCAACACTTTCCTTTCTTGTTTCAAGTTATTCTGGCTTAAAACATTCTTTGAACTGAAATAGTTGTGCACTTTATGTTAGGCAAACAGTCTAATGTTGTACTTTAACGTTTTACCATGGTAAAACGACACTGGGAAAAAGCATATTTTGAAAAAAAAAAACAACATTGTTGGAAAAGGAGAAAATGCTGGTAACCAGCATTTTCTCCTTTTCCCACAATGTTTTCTACCCTATCAAGAACAAATTCTGCCATTTGAGTCACTTTAAATTTGTCGTCTGCAAATGCTTTCACTTTGGGACAAGTCTGAAAAAAAAAAGTCTCTTGGTAAAGAGTTTAGTTAGACGAGGCGTCTACGCCATTTATATGACAATCTAAAAGTTAACTCTTGGCCAAACGACCAAAATTTTGGCTTTGTCACAATTCAAAGCATTTTGCAGACGACAAACTGAATGTGGCTCAAATAGTAGACTTTGTCTTTGAAAGTGAAAAAAACATTGTTGGAAAAGGAGAAAATGCTGGTAACCAGCATTTTCTTCTTTTCCAACAATTTTTTTTTCAAAAGCTATATTTTAGGGTCATTTTCACGTTGTTTGTTCGGTTAAGCGTTCAACAACGAGAGAAACATTGTTCCAAACACGTGACAGCGTGGTCTGTTCATAAAGTCGTGCATGTCCGATGGCGTCAGGTACTGGTGCATTCCCTCTTTACCAAACGACAAAATTTTAGCATTGTCCAAATTACAAGCATTTCCAGACGATAATTTCAGTGTGGCTCAAATGGTGGAATTTTTCTTTGAAAGGGTAAAAAACTTTGTGGGAACAGGAGAAAAATGCTGGTTACCACATTTTTTTCAAAAGGCTTCTTTCCCAGGGTCATTAAAAGTAGGCATTGTGCGGTAAAGGGTTAATTACTTTTACAAAACAATCCCGTTTTTAACGCCCCAATAGAAAAAGATTTTTTGAAAATATTACGGGAGAAAGAGAAAATGTTGGTAGCCAACATTTTCTTCACTTCCCACAGTGGTTTTCTACAGTTTCAGAAACAAATTTCAAATTTTGAGACACATTTATTTTTGTTGTCTGCAAATGCTCTGAATTTGGACCAGTCTAAAATTTTGTCATTTGGTAAATAGTTTACTAATATTCATATCTTAATTCTATAATTAGATCTAGGTTTTTCGAGGGCTGATAACTTAAAATAGACATTATATGTCACGATGAGTGGACCAAACATTGCATTTCACCTATTGGTTGCTAAACTCGTCTCTTTGCGGTTCAGAAGACAATTGAAGATCAAGATTAGAAAGGACAGAATTTGCAGCCTGATCCTCTTTCAACAGTCTCCATCCACAACGATCAAATTTACCAGAAGAGAAAAACGCATATGAAATGAGGGCCATTCCTGTAAATTAAATTGTCTCCCTTGCCAGATTAAGATTAAAGGTAACCAAGTAACAGATTGGTCCTTTGACCTGTATTCCTTTGTTTTTATCCTTGTTTCACTTGGAGATGTTGCGATGAATATAATAATGATTTATGATAAATTTCTTAGGCCCCCATGTAATTCAAGTCAAATTCTGTTTTTAATCATCACAAACTACACATATATCGATTTCTGAAACCTAATTAGATTTACTTGAAATATTACCTGAAGAACATTGCTGTTCAGTGCAAGAAAATCAAGGATAAAAACCAAGTAATCCCCTTATCAGGACCAAAGTAGTACTGGAGAAGAATCAAGGAAAATAATTGAAGAATTCAAAGGAAATTCAATAATTATTTATAGTCAAACAGATATTGTACATAATCAAATTCTAAAATATATGCACTTAGTCACGCAATTTCCTTCAGTATACTATCTACAATTCCATGATTTTGGTCTTCAATTACATGTACATGCTTTCTTATCTCTTGACCAAACGACAAATTTTTAGACTCGTCCAAATTGAAAGCGTTTGCAGACGACATATTAAGTGTGGCCCAAATTATGAATTTTTTCTGTGAAATGGTTGAAAACATTTTGGGAAAAGGAGAAAATGCTGGTTACGAGCATTTTCTCCTTTTTCCCGAAACGTTTTCAAAAGCCTTATTTCAAAGAGTCGTTGAAACTCAGTATTGTGTGGTAAAGGGTAAACATAGGTTTGGGCCGTTCATACGACATATTTCCAAGGTAAAATGGGATTCTGCGTGGCTCAGTGGTAGAGTGTAGGTTTTTAGTATGGAGGCCACGGGTTCGAGCCCCTCTGGAAGCTTTGGGTTTTTCGTAGGACTGTCTTTGGGTAAGACACTTCAGAGCACAAGCCTCGTACTAGTAAAGCCCAGGACATACATGAACACTTGAGCTGTAGTCATGATATGAGTGAAATAATGTTAAAAGCGGCGTAAAAATACCTTTCATTCTATCAATCAATCAGTCAAGCGTAGGTTTAAATGTACATTTGAAAATGAACACAACTTTGATCAATGCATCAGATAGCGGAAGGTAACCAGCATATTTCCCCTTTTCCCATAATGTTTTTCCTTTTTGAAAGTTCGTTTTGAATAACAATAATTATTAATTTGTCGTCTGCAAGTGCTTCGAGTTAAACAAAGCCATTATTTAGTCCTTCGATAAAGAATTAAATCTTAAAACAAAACGAGACAAAACAGACGTATTGAGGTTCCAATTACGGTGGTAGTGCCAAATCGATTCGGCTTTGATATACAATGTAACTTGTTCAACTCTTCACCAAACGACAAAACTTTAGACTAGTCCAAAGTGAAAGCATTTGCAGACGACAATTTCACAGTGGTTAAAATGATGCAATTTTTCTCTGATAGGGTAGAAAACTTTGTAGGAAAAGGAGAAAATGCTGGTTACTAGCATTTTCTCCTTTTCTCACAATGTTTTCAAAAGCTTTTCTCAGGGTCGTTATAAGTCGGGACTGTGTAATAAATGGCTAACCTTCAAACTGCTTAACGCGTTCCCAAACAATCTAGAATTTTTAACTCTTTACCAAACGACAGAAATGTAGACTTGTCGAAATTGAAAGCATTTGCAGACGACAAATTAAGATGCGATGAGTCCCTGAAAGAGATGAATGTTGCGTTTAGCAGGTCAGTTGCAGGCCTAGTCCGCGCAGGCTGACATGGGTCGAAACTTTGTACTATTTGTAAATTTTCTGCATATCCAAGAACCACTCTTTCTCCACATTCAATCGTCACAGTAGACTAAATTGATTATATTGGTCTCAAATTATGTGATGACTTGCTTGGTATAATGCATCACGGAGCTGTATTATGCCCCCTTCTGCTAGTCATGGCTCAAAGGTTTTCTATCTGTCAAAAGACAAATCCCATGATCTCCGTTGCGTTCATTTTATCTCCTGCAAACGACTCCAGTAAGGAGAAGTCTAAAAATTAATTCTTCTGGTAAAGAGTCATCTAATTAAATCGAGATAATGAGACGGTAAAGTATGCTTTAATCCTTTACCAAACGATTCCAACTTTTAACGACCCTGAAGGAAAGTGCTTTTGAAAACATTGTGGGAAAAGGAGAGATGCTGTTAACAAAAAATTTTTCCCCAATTTTCACAGTGTTTTTTTACGCATTCAAACAAAATTTTCCTAAGTTTGTGCAACAACTTGTTAGTCGTCTGTAACTGCTTCCAATCTGGACCGGTCTAAAATTTTCTAGTTTGATAAATAGTTTACTTGACAAGGCACACGTTTTGAGCAATATCTCTATTTTAGCACGATGGTTTTATAACTAGGACGAGCTAAACTTAACTCTTTCTAGCTGAAGGAAAAATGTTACCTGTAAATCGATAGAAGTTCAATATGCGACACTGCCGTTCTACTCCTGGGAATATAGGTCAACTCTTTCCCAAACGACAAAATTGTAGATTATCCAAATTAAAAGCAATTGCAGACAAGATTTAAATGTGGCTCCAATTCTGAAACTTGCCATTCAAAGAGTGGAAAACATTGTGGGGAAAAAGTAGGAAATGCTGGTAACCAGCATTTTCTTCTTTTCCCCATAATGTTTTGAACAGATTTCTTTCTTTTGGTTTGATCAAAACACGGTTATGTTTTGTAAAGGATTAAACCCGAACATTCATTTAGAGTAATGAGAATCAGCGATATCTATCAAGGCTTGGACTTTGTTTCGTTAATTGGTGTCTAACGCCAGATCTTTATCAGAATTTTTAGACAGCGATCGTTAGTCTATTGCCATCGACAGTGACCCAGATTCAAATGTAAACATAAAACCGCACAGTCGCCAAATACTGCACCACAGAAAATAGTTCTTTCGATCAGAAATCGTAATTCTGTTAAATATGACAATGCTGGCATGAATTACAAAATCTCTACCACTTCAACCTCAATGATATTGAAAGTCATAGACTGAAAAAGATGTCATCGCTAAGATACGATGTATGCATATATGCAAATTAAGTCAGTGACCTATGCAAAGCAGGCTAATTTCAACTCATCCCAAAGCAACCTTTTTCATCATCAAGTTTTTCGCAACTGAGGTTGGTTTCGTCTAACTACAAGTTCGTCCAACCGATAAGAAAGGGAAACTAGAGGCGCTTGAGCGCCTGTATCGCTCCACAGCTCTGCTATTTCTATAATGGCGAAAGGAAGTTTTTAACAATTATCATTCAATCCTGCATTTTAGCTCACTGAAGAAACAATTTGGTAGACAACCACCATAGGAACTTACCTGCAAAACAACAATGAAATCCAATGAATAGTTTTAGAGAAGGAATTTTTCAAAGATTTTACTTTATACCATAAAAGGAAAATGAGTCTCCCATAAAAGCCATGTTTTTTGACAGATCTTTTTTTTTTTTAAGGAATTCTGTAAACCTGTATCTAAGGAACATTCCTGCAAAATAATAATGCTATCCAAATAGCGGTTTGGGAGGAGAAGATTTTTAAAGGTTTTTTACTTTGGTTGCCATGGCAACCAGAATTCTTCATGGAACACAATTATTTGAAGGAATTTGAAAGAGGACCACCAAAGGAACATTCCTGTGAAATTTGGTAAAAATCCAGTCAATAGTTTCTGAGAAGAAGTTTTTTAAAGAAAAAGTTTACGGACGCACGCACGGACGAACGGACGAATGAACGGACGGATGGACGCACGGACGCACCACGGACACAACGCCATGACAATAGCTCGCTGGCCTTCGGCCAGTGGAGCTAACAACAATGAAATCCAATGAATAGTTTTAGAGAAGAAATTTTTCAAAGATTTTACTTTATACCATAAAAGGAAAATGAGTCTCCCATAAAAGCCATGTTTTTTGACAGATTTTTTTTTTTTTAAGGAATTCTGTAAACCTGTATCTAAGGAACATTCCTGCAAAATAATAATGCTATCCAAATAGCGGTTTGGGAGGAGAAGATTTTTAAAGGTTTTTTACTTTGGTTGCCATGGCAACCAGAATTCTTCATGGAACACAATTATTTGAAGGAATTTGAAAGAGGACCACCAAAGGAACATTCCTGTGAAATTTGGTAAAAATCCAGTCAATAGTTTCTGAGGAGAAGTTTTTTAAAGAAAAAGTTTACGGACGCACGCACGAACGGACGGACGGACGGACGGACGGACACAACGCCATGACAATAGCTCTCTGGCCTTCGGCCAGTGGAGCTAAAAAGCACTGACAGCTCATCTTAAGGTGAACTCTCGAAATTATGCAATTGACATCTCCTTATGAGACAGGTAGATGGCTACGAACGGTGGGTTAATCATCGGAAAGAACCGGATCAAACTTACTAGCCAGATTGGATCAAGCTGAACCGGATCAGACTTAACAACTGTGTTAAACCGGATCGGACTTTAATCTGGTTTTGACCAATCAAGTTTTATCTCGATCAGGGCCACTTATTCCACATTTGCTAGTCTGTCAGTTCCTTCGGTACTCTGATTATCTTAAAGCAAGTGTGTGTCTCCTTTAGCCACAAAGTTTTCAAGATTCATCTAATTCAACACTTTCAAACCTGTCAGCAGTAAGTTCTGTGTAGGTTGTCAGCTCTTAGAAATAAATAAATAAATAAATAAATAAATAAGCAACTGGCTGCATCCCTATGTGGCAATGGAACATCGTCACACGAGCGCCGGCAATTCTGAAGTTATAAATATTGTAAATTCCTTGAGAATCAGAGTGCAATTTAAAACTTCACAATGAGAACTAAAACATAATATACTAGTAGCAGATATATTAAAACACTTTGCTTTTCCCTTCGGTTTTCCGGCCAAAAGCTTTTTTCGAAAAAGGGAAGCATAATTTATAATATTGAGTGGTCGGTGGCTCCCCTAGATTAAAAGCTCTGTCTGATACCAATTGATCCTCAAGAGCTTGTCAAATTAACAACTGCTATAAGATAAACGTCAATAATAAACACAACCACGAGTTAAAAATTTCTGATCCAGCTTTAATTTTCAAGCCAGGCTTTAATCCGCTGCTACTACCATGTTCAAACGGAAGTGCAAACAGCGTCACAGTCAACTGAAAGCATGACCTCAATGAGAATAGATCAATCATAATTATACACGCCTTTGAGATACTCTTCAGCAATCGATTATTTGAAGAAAATGAGCTTCGTCAAACGATATTCAATATTCCCTGATTGCACTTTGTATTCTTACCTGCACCAGCAGTATATAAGACCTTTTATTATACTGCAAAGAAATTTCTCGTGATCTGATTGGATAATATGCCCCGAACATATATATCATGTACACTGGCAAAACCAACCTAAAAGCAGTTTTCCTTTCGGGAGCCCCGTATACATGACTACACTTTCAACACAACATCCAAAATGGCGGCGTCGATCAAGGTTAACATCAAGATTATATACCAAACTGCACGTTTTACCAAGGTTTCGGTGACGTCAGTTCCAAATGACGTCAGTTTTCAATGAATAGGGGCACTCAGAAGGGAAATTCTACTTCGTCAGCGTACTCAATTTTTGAAACAAAAAAAAAAAAAAAAACAAAGCCAAATTTCGCTTTACACACGTTGGAGTGGTAAAACTTTGCAGTATAATAAATTCGGTGTACGGTCAGGTGGCAGGGGACTTGGAAACTTGTTCACGGCTCGGGGCGACATGATTCACCACAGCCGTGAACAAGTTTCCAAGTCCCTTGCCACCTGACCGTACCACTAATAATGTAGTACTTACAAGAAATAACGAAATTGAATATAACAGGCTAATCTTAACTGAACGTGAAAATCCAAAAAGTTTGAAAGATGTAGCTTTACTTTCGAGTCTTTCTCTCGATAAAAAGGCGAAAGGCATTTAGTATGCAATAATTTGTGAATCCTGTCTGTTTTCTATTTATGTTTTAAGCTTAATTTTTTTCCTAACAGTTATGTGAACATTGAACATATACATAAGCTGGCATAATCACACACTGTTTACTCACTCTATCTCATTTTGACATGTTTAAACTTGTATTATATACAATATATATGTACATTTCTGGTGCTGCATATGTATCATGCTGGTGTGTTTATGTGTAGTGGTCCTAAGGCTTAAGGATAGGGCACCCTAATGGGAGACGTATTACATCGCCTTTCATTGCGGAAAAAAACGTACAGATTCGACCAAGACTCGGTTAATCCGTAATCGATCGGCCGACAGACGCTGGTCCCCGTCTCGATTACGGATTACCCGAGTCTTAGCCGAATCAGTACGATTTTGGCGAAGAAAGACGATGTTAAACGAATCCCATTAGGGTGCCCTATCCTTATGTCATCAGTAAATATTGTACTGTATTGTATTTGCCAGCTAAAGTTAATTACCGATGTATGACACTCAGTACTGTATACAGCTTTTGATTCTCGTATAATAAACTGAATCGATAATCAACGTTTATCGGGAACAATTTGTTGCAGATGTACATTTGTCCTTCCTGCATTGTAAAGAGGCCTTAATCTCAGTACTGTCAGTGCTTTGATTTTATAAGAATTTAAACCTGCACCAAACGGTCTCGTGTTTTATCCCTAAAGCTGCTAAGCATGACTCTGCCCGGGTGCTTTTGCAGACAGTGCAGATCAAGATCAGACTGCACAAAACGCGCAGTCTGATCTTGGATCTACGTTGTTCGATACGGTATTTTTCCCGGTGAAATAAACTTTGAAATCACAATACAAGTATTTTGGTTTTTACTATTGAATGGAAATTTTCGTTTCATTTATTTAGCACCATGGAAAGACAATAAAGCTTTTGAAAGCAATGCGGAAAAAGGGTAAAATTCCACCATTCCCTCCTTTGCCACTATGTTTCTGTACTTCAACGCACATGAGCTACATTCACATTCGTTATCTGTAAATGCTTACAATCTGGCGAGAAGGTAAATAATTCAGCCTTTCCTTTATGTTGTTGCAACAAATATTGGAGATCAATTTCTGCGGCTTGGTTTTAGCAATGTGCATAAGATTTTATCGTGATGTGGGCAGTGACGATTCACAATGAAATGAGTAAGAATAAAGCGGAACGTATGGTGGCATATTTCTGCCGCGAGATACGAGATAGTTATTGCGATAATTTTTTAATAGAACTATCGTGATAAAACAAAGTTTCCTGGAAATATTATCTAGATATTAAAAATTTTCACGATAAAAATATCGCGATAATTCTAACTGTTATCATGTTTTTTTTTTGCTTTCGTGCCCATAACTGACATTCACGGTATCTATAATTAGATACGGTTTCGGAACATCTTCGTCTACAACCTTATGAATTCTCCTTTTCCCTGTAGGGTTTTAAAGTTGTTTGTAGGAGGCATTTCGAGTCGTCTTTGTGATTTTACAGGCTTCTGATTATTTCGAGTCTTGTCAAAATTTACCAATTAAGCTACAGTTGTTAATGATTCGAATTTTTACTTACTGCAATCTTGTGAAGTCAAAAACTACGAGTTCATGCAAATGACGAATTTTCTATTTATAGATATCGAGAAGCAGATAGAACTATCACGATAATTTTATCTCGATGTCAGATTCGTGCACGATTGAGAAATTTTGCGTCAAAATATTTAAGTTTATCGTGATATTTTTTTCGGGAAACTTTTCACTATCTCGATAATATTTCTAGGAAACTTTAATTTATCGCGATAGTTTTCTAAAATTATCATGATAGCTATCTCGTATCTCGTGGCAGAAATATGCCACTATAGGAACGACATTTATATACTACGTCGCTCTGGCAAATGGTGTGGGGGGGGGGGGGTAGGGGGTGCGGCGGTTGCTTAACTCTTTCCCACACGACAATTTATGTACTGGAGGAGAGTCAAACATCTGCAGGCCACAAGTTCAATTTTGGTACAAAAATGCTTAAGTTTAAAAAAAAAAAAAAAAAACGTTGTGGGAAAAGCAGAAAATGCTGGACAACGCACGGAAGGACTATGCCACCCTTACTTCATTTTGAGGTATAAAATCGGCATCCAAGATATGACTCCGGGGCCCGCAAAAAGAACGTTCTCATCTGGTTTAGCAAATCAAAGTTGTGTTACTTTCAAATTTAGAAAATTTTGAGAATAAGACCAATAATGTTTAAAGAATGATTGATGAAAATGGACTCGGGTCCTTTACAGTCCGATCTAAGCAAACGGTGATTAACGTCGCCAAAAGTGTTATAAATGGCCTGCAGCACGCGAAAATGGGTATTCGGACATTTGTGTAAAGTGTCGTCTCGGATCAGCCTGCGCAGTCCGCGCAGGCTAATCCGAGACAGCACTTTACATTAGATTTCGTCCTACATTAGACTTGCGCAAAACAGAAAATTACATATGAACGGAACGTATCGTCTCGGATTAGTCTGCGCGGACTGCGCAGGCTGATCCGGAACAACACTTTATGCATATGTTCGAATGCCCCTTTTCGCGTGTTGCAGGCCAAATGTCAATGAGTCTTGTTGCAAACAACTTACAGTATTGATAATCGATTTGGTGTTAATATATACATGTAGATCAAAAGTAACGCACATTATAGACGGATACGGGAAGTATACTTGTGGGTTCAAATAGTAATGTATGTCACCCTTTATTCTTCTCTAAATCCTAAATTGTGGTTAGTAATTTGAATTTTCTCATTGATACGATTCTAATGAGTACCCATGATATCAGTATTTGTGAAAATGCGGTTTATGCATTTGCGAAAAGTATCGACCCATGTCAGCCTGCGCAGTCCGCGCAGGCTGACATGGGCCGAAACTTTTCGCTATCTTCTAATTTTCTGCATGTTCAAGGACCATTCTACCTTATGACTCAGCCGATTATTAGACAAAATGGATTTTATGGATCTGTAATTATGTAATGACTTGCATAGTATACTAGTAATGCATCATGGAGATGCATTAAGCCCCCTTTTGCCAGAGCATGGCTCATGAGTATATTTGAGTATTTTGGGCCAGAGGCCTATAATATGAATAAAATGTTGAGACGAGCTGAGTTTCCATTTTAGCGTCTATAAATATCGTTATTGCTATAAATAGATACGGATATGAACGACAGATTTTATCTCCCCGTTCTACACATGCCTGCCTTTTCATGCATATATATATTACAGTGCTTTTTCGGCGTAGTTGAATGTGTTGGCGTTTGACCTACTTTTTTGTACTGATAACAAATGAATAAACAGAAATTTGTGATTGGTAAAATATGTACACATGTTTATTTTAAGGCCTCTGCCTGTTTGCTAAAAAATTTACGCTATCTTTTTCGACGTAGATGAATGTGCTGGCTTTTGATCTTCTTTTTTGTACTGATAACAAATGAATAAACAGAAATTTGTGATTGGTCAAAAATGTAGATATGTTTATTTTAAGGGCCTCTGCCTATTTGTTGGCAAATTCACGCCGTCTATCTTTTTAAAGACAGTTCTTGTTAACCCCTTTACCAAATCATCCATAATGTTTAACGGTCGATGGTTCGAATCCCCGTCTTGACCAATTTCTTTCCGAGGACTGATGGCAGTCATTGCAACCAGATTCATTCCTCTCTCATCGCTCAACATTGGAAAGAATATTGTGCGAGGTACTAGTAATTTCAGAAAATCCAGGAAAGCATAGGTAGTTGCACTGGCCGTCGCGGTGTAACTGAAATAATGTTGAGAGGGGCGTAAAACACCATGCAATCAATCAATCAATCAATCAATCAATCAATCAACCAACCAACCAACCACCCACCCACCCACCTAATAACCAACCAACCACCCATCCACCCAACCAACCAAACCGACCAACCAACCAACCAACCAACCAACCAACCAACCAAATGTTTAGAGACCCCGAGGAAGAAAGGTTTTTCTGACAAATTAGGGGAAAAGGAGACAACAATAGTAACCATTATTTCCTTCTTTTCTCCCAACATAATTTTTATGCAACCATGTCAAAGGCTTTTTTTACATTCTTATCAGTGAATTACTGGGATTTCACAGTGAATAACATCACTAGTGATGATAATCATGGTATCATCACTAGTGACGATATAGTTTTAGAATGTTTGCCGGAACTTTTTTTTCCAATATTCCTCATATTGTACCATTCTTGATACTTATTGGAATAAAAAAAAAAGGTGAATTTGGACTTAAATAAATAGGATAATCAACTGGTTGTGTGTGATATTAAAAATCTGTCACTCGAATAGAGTGTGATGCGGTTAAAAAACTCGTCCTTCGGACTCGTTTTTTCAACCGCCTCACACCCCATTCTAGTGACAGATTTTATCACACACAACCAGTTGATTATCCTCTATGCCCCATTATTTGAGCCACATTTACTATTCTAAATCCTATCCTGCTAAGTGAAATGAAACTTTTAATCCGATAGCAAAAACCCAAATTTTGCTATTTCAAAGGCAACTTTTGGGGGGGGGGGGATAATATGTCCTTATCGGACAGTGTAGACCAAACATCAGACTGCACGTTCTGTGCAGTCTGATCTTGATCTACACTGTCCGCAAAAGGTCAGTGAGTCGCGCTTAGTTAAGCGCTTTCAGTATGAAGAAATACAATTTTTTCAGCGAAGCTGTATGTGGTGGCCTTTGACCTACTTTTTGGGATTGATACTCTCGTATGAATAAATAATAATTTGCGATTGGTCAATAATGCGGACATGTTGATTCTGCGTGCCCCTGTTGGCCCAACTGCAAGCCCATATATGGCATCGATGTCCATATGTTGCTACCGCGAATCAAAATCCTAGGTTCCTATTTACCAACCATTCTTAATTTCATTTTCAGTCTTGTTCTATAATAATAAAGTAACGCAACTTTTGATTGGTTATCCATGCTTTCCTGGAGTTTCTGTTACTATTACTTAAAACAATTTTCTTCCCAAGCCACTGGCTACTTTCCGACTTTCCCACTATCCATCGTCGAAACAATGATCAGCGGTGAGAGAGGAATGAATCCTGTCGCAATGACTCATCAGTCCTCGGAAAGAAATTGGTCGAGCTGGGGATTCGAGCCAGATTGATTGAACTTGCGTTTATTTATCATTGTCCACATGGGTGACGCCTATTATTATTATTTATCAGTTACTGGGGATAGTGCAAGATACAGGACGAAACCCGTTCTTTGACGTGCTCGATGTATAGCACCGTCACACGGGACCTCGGTTAAACGTTTCATCCGATAGACTATTAGTAATTTTAGACGGCTTGCCGTGGGACTCGAACCCACACCCTCAAGTGACCCAAGACCTGATGTTTACACGTCCTACACTCTACAACATGAACTATGCGGGCTGGTCGATTTAAGCCTGCGACCCCCTGTTCTCAAATCCTGTACGCTACTGACTGCGCTTCCGGGACTCGGCAGTTGTACACGGTAACATGTAACCATATTTAAGGAAAACCGGGTCAACAGGAAATAAACCCTTAAATCTTTACCAAACGACAATTTAAGTGTAAGTCTTGTCCAAATTCAAAGCAATGCAGACGACAATTTAAATGTGGCTCAAATGATGGAATTTGTCTTTGAAAGGGTAATAAACATAGTAGGAAAAGGAGAAAATGCTGGTTACCAGCATTTTCTCCTTTTCCCACAATGTTTTCACAAGGTTTCTTCCTCGTGGTCGTTTAAACTCGGGATTGTGTTGTAAAGAGTTAAAGCGCCTTTTTGAACTTTAGTTGCCTTAGCGGCCAGTATAGATCAAAGATCAGACTGCACTAAACGTGCAGTCTGATCCTTAATCTACACTGTCCGCTTTAGACATTCTGGGCAATAGCATCCTTGATTCTTATCCTGCTAAATAAGTGAAATGAAACTCTTATCCTGCTAAATAAGTGAAATGAAACTATTATTCCGCTAAAATAAGTGAAATGAAACTCTTATCCCCCTAAAATAAGTGAAATGAAACTCTTATTCCGCTAAATAAGTGAAATGAAACTATTATTCCGCTAAAATAAGTGAAATGAAACTCTTATCCCGCTAAAATAAGTGAAATGAAACTCTTATCCCGCTAAAATAAGTGAAATGAAACTCTTATCCCCCTAAAATAAGTGAAATGAAACTCTTATTCCGCTAAATAAGTGAAATGAAACTCTTATTCCGCTAAAATAAGTGAAATGAAACTCTTATCCCGCTAAAATAAGTGAAATGAAACTCTTATCCCGCTAAAATAAGTGAAATGAAACTCTTATTCCGCTAAAATAATTGAAATGAAACTCTTATCCTGCTAAATAAGTGAAATGAAACTCTTATCCCGCTAAAATAAGTGAAATGAAACTCTTATCCCGCTAAAATAAGTGAAATGAAACTCTTATCCCCCTAAAATAAGTGAAATGAAACTCTTATCCCGCTAAAATAAGTGAAATGAAACTCTTATTCCGCTAAATAAGTGAAATGAAACTCTTATCCCGCTAAAATAAGTGAAATGAAACTCTTATTCCGCTAAAATAAGTGAAATGAAACTCTTATCCCCCTAAAATAAGTGAAATGAAACTCTTATCCCGCTAAAATAAGTGAAATGAAACTCCTATCCCGCTAAATAAGTGAAATGAAACTCTTATCCCGCTAAAATAAGTGAAATGAAACTCTTATCCCGCTAAAGTAAGTGAAATGAAACTCTTATCCCGCTAAAATAAGTGAAATGAAACTCTTATCCCGCTAAATAAGTGAAATGAAACTCTTATCCCGCTAAAATAAGTGAAATGAAACTCTTATCCCGCTAAAGTAAGTGAAATGAAACTCTTATCCCGCTAAAATAAGTGAAATGAAACTCTTATCCCGCTAAAATAAGTGAAATGAAACTCTTATCCCGCTAAATAAGTGAAATGAAACTATCAAACCGATAGTAAAAACCAAGATTTTTTTTTCTATTTCAAAAGTATTTTGGGGGTACAGACATCTTATCGGACTGTGTAGATCCAAGATCAGACTACACGTTCTGTGCAGTCTGATCTTGATCTACGTTGTCCGCAAAAGGTCCTTGAGTCGCGCTTAGCAGTCTAAGAGTTAAATTTTTCGATATTTTATCTTATTCTAGACTTTAGATGTCTGTTGGTTTAATTCGGGTCTCTAAGAGCTTAACCAGGATTCTAAAAATCTTTTGTATTTCTCTTTACCAAACAACAAAATTTTAGACTGGTCCAAATTGAAAGCATTTGCAGACGACAAACTAAATGTTGCGCAAATTAGAAAATTTTTCTTTGAAATGGAAGAAAACGTTGAGGGAAAAGAAGAAAATAGAGAAAAAAGGTTTTATTCGGCGTTCTAATAGCTTAACCATGATTCTCAAAATCTTTTCTTTTACTCTTTTTACCAAACGGCAAAATTTTAGACTGGTCCAAATTCAAAGCATTTGCAGACGAAGATTTAAACGTTGCGCAAATTAGAAAACTTTTTATGGAAAGGGTAGAAAACGTCGAAAGGAGAGGAGAAAATGCAGAAAAAGTTTTATTTAGCGTTGTATGGGCTTAACTAGGAGTCTTAATATCGTGACGTGTTTAACTCTTTACCAAACGACAAAATTTTAGACTGGTCCAAACTGAAAGCATTTGTAGACAACAAACTAAATAGTACCCAAATTAGAAAATTTATCTTTGATAGAGTAGATAACAATATGAGAAAAGGAGAAAATGCTGGTAACCAGCATTTTCTCATTTTCCCATAATGTTTTATATCCTTTCAAAGACAAATCCCATTATTTGATTAACATTAGGTTTGTCTTTTGCAAATGTTTTTAATTTGGACGAGTCTAAAATGTGTCGTCATGTAGATTTCAATGGTGCTACTAAGGTCAAGGGGATTCTACACAGATACCGGTAATTATTTCAACTCTTTACCAAACGACAAAATTTTAGACTCGTTCAAATTGAAAGCATTTGCAGACGACAAAATAAATGTGACTTAAAAACTGAAATATGTTTTGGGAAGGGTAGAAAAACATTGTGGTTGATTGATTGATTGTACGGTGTTTAACGCCGTTTTCAACATTATTTCAGTTATATCGCGGCGGCCAGTGCACCTATCCATGCTTTCTGGAGTCTCTTTTACTGGTACTCCGCACAATTTTCTTTCAAAGCCACTGGCTGCTTTCCCACATAACCATCGTCGAAACAATGGTCAGCGGTGAGACAGGAATGAATCCTGTCGCAATGACTATATAATATCATCAATCCTGGGAAGGAAATTGACCGAGCCGGGGATCGAACCAGCGACCTCCTGTTCTTAAGTCCTGCACGCTACCGACTGAGCTACGGGGGCTCGGCCTCTTTAAGGATAAATCCCATCATTTGATCATTACAATGTATTTGGTTTGTCGTTTACAAATGAATCATGCTCTGTGAAACGGGGGCTTAATGCATCTGTAAAAAGCATCGACACAGGTCAGCCTGCGCAGTCCGCGCAGGCTGACCTGGGCAGAATCTTTTTGCTATAGGTCAATTATCTGCATGCCAAAGGACCAGTCTACCTCATGATTAAGTCGGCTGTTAAACAAAGTGGATATACTGGATCCCTAATCATGTGATGTCTTGCTTGGTACATACAATACGGAGATGCATTAAGCCCCCTTTTGCCAGAGCGTGGCCCAAATGTTTTGAATTTGGACGAGCCTAAAATGTGTCTTCATGTAGATTTCAGTAGTGCTACTAAGGTCAATGGGTATCTACACAGATAATTAGTTTAAAGTGTCTACTCAGCGATAAACAAAACAGAACGGAACAGAAGTGTATTTATGACTTCCACTCAAGATACATCGCCAGATATACAAATTGACATGAAAAGTAAACTGTTTCACATAGGTCAAAGTAAACGTCGGCAAAGGTTTGTCATACAAAAAAAAAAAACAGCACTGAAAACAAGAATGCACGAATCCAAGACAGGGTTTTCCATGACCCCCTGGTTCTTTTAATTTTGACCCCTGAAGTTTCAAAATGACCCCCAAAATTTAAATCTTTGCCTTCTTTTATTCATTTGAAAGGGGGGGGGGGTTGTCAAATGACCCCCAAATCAGAAAGTCAAGGGAAAAAACCCTGCAAGATATTCTGGAAAAAAAATATCACTGGTAAATTTGAAATTATGCTTTGGAGAGTACGTCAACGATTTAGTCTGTATTGGAGTTTAACACCATTTTAACAGCTTAGGTCGTATCACAGCGGTCGGCGCATCTACGCATGTGTTTCCTGGCTTTCTCACACCGGTACTGACATAACTTTCTTTCCAAGCCACAGACTGCTTTTCTCACTTTCATCAGAGGTGAGAGGCGAAAAATTGCCGGAAAAAATTAGTTTGCCTGAACCGGGCATCGAACTCGCAACCACCATGTCACAAATCAGGTTCGCTAACTACTGAGCTACCCAGCCGGGCGCTTGTCAAAGAGGGAAACACAACGATACAATACAACGCAATACAGTCAGTAATTTGCAAAATAATTTTTCATTTCTAATTGCCATTTGTTTCGCAAGAAGAATGTTTCTTTAAGGAAGTGAGCAATGCTACAAAACATACCCTTCTCTTTAGATTGAAATAGCTGGAATACTTTAAAGGCCATTCTTATAAAAAGCAATGGCCACCGGAAGTAAAAATCACATGACGGTACTTTGGAAACATTAGCGTCTTGATTATCGACATGAATCAAGGGTTTTATATATTAATACATGATGAAAACATTGTGGTACTCTATCTAAAACGATAGATTACTCGTGAAGAACATTATCTTTCATTGTCATGATGTTTTTCATCTTTAAAACGGCGATTGCGTAATCGCTGTTTTTGACAAATCGATTTTAATAAATGTCGATGCATCGCTTTAGGCACCCCCTGGCGGTAAGATTCGCCGTCCTCTCATGTATATTTCTTAAACCGAATTCTATCGAGTTCTCATTATTCTTTTTAGTTCTGATTTACATTCTCGTTTCTCCTTCAAACAGTGGTGTGTTGCAAGACGAAAAAAATCGCCTAATTGTGGTAATATGTCAATTCTGTACCAGAAAACATTGTTGACAAAAGAAAAGGAATTACAGGTTGTAAAAAATGTTCTCCTTTTTCCACACTATTTTGAAAATAAGTCTTAATTTGGGTTCTTAAGGCTTTTACCAAAACGATAAAATTTTACAAAAGTCCAAATTGAATGCATTTGCAGACTACAAATTAACGGTTGCTAAAATGACAAAATTTGTCCTTGATAGGAAAAAAAAATGCTGGTTAGTCATGTTTCATTTGTCCTCTGCAACTGCGTTCAGTTAGGACAAGTCAGAATTTTTTGTCGTTTCGTAAAAAAAAAGGTTAAAAACTTGACTCTTAATCAAACGACAAAATTTAAGACTCCATTCGGAAAAAAATTGAGCCATGCTCTGTTAAAAGGGGGCTTAATGCATCCGCAAGAAGTATCGAATCTGTCAAAATTTACGTATCTTGTAATGCGATCAACATTTAATCAATCAAGTTGTATGCACTCTGTAAAGAGTCACAGTAAAAACTAAACAAAAGATAAACCGAGTTGGCAACTTTTGACCTAGTTTTACAATTCAATTTTTCTGCCAGCGACTTAAACTTGGACCGACCGTTCAATAATAGATTGTTATCTTCACAATAATTTCCATACTTTTAAATGGTGTGGTTTAAATTTAAATGCACCCGCATCATTTTTCTTCTGGCCGCTACTGGGCCTTTTAAGTTTACCACACAAGTCCGAGTTTTAACGATCCTGATAAAGAAAGATTTTAAAAAAAATTGTGCGAAAAGGAGAAAATGCTGGTAACCAGCATTTTCTCCTTTTCTCACAATGTTTTTCTACCCTTTCACAGCAAAAAGCATAATTCCAGCCACATTTAAATTGTCGTCTGCAAATGCTTTGAATTTGCACGACTCAAAGTTTTGTCGTTTGGTAAAGAGTTAATTATATCTTGATAGAAGATAAAAGGACTACCTTCAAAGTTTAAACACCAGCTTTTATTACACCTATTATTTCGCAATATTCATAAAAGCAGAAAGCAAAGTAAAAAACAGAGTTTTTATCTGTCGTACTTTCTCGATCAAATACAATACACACACCTGACACTGAGATTGATTGTCTCGGGGGCCAACAAAGCAGTTGAGAGCCATAAAATATCACATATCTCCCACTGTAAACTAAGACGAGCATTCGACTAGAATGAGTACAATATTATTGGAACTTTAATTCGAAAACAAAGTTTAGTTCAATGCAAACAACGCGAAAGGTAGACGAAAAAAAAAACCAAGCTCACCTGTTGTATTGTTCCTGATACTGATGCAACAATGCGCGTAACTCCTGCTAGTTCTCTTTCTTATGCGACTGGCGCTATTTGCGGTTGATCGACCTGCCTACGTTAAGGCAACGCTATTTGCAATAATCGGTTTACGTACCTTACTACAAAATTGTGCAGTAGATCTTAACTCTTTCCATACCATAGACGACACCAGAAGCTTTTGTAGACAATATAGATCAAGATCAGACAGCACAGAACGTGCAGTCTGATCTCTGATCTACACTGTCCACCGCCATATTCTAGGTTATGACCGAACTTTCTCTTGATCTTGCAGAGGAAATGTACTTTTAGCCTGTGAGAGAATGCAATTTATTCAGTAGTGAAAGAGTTAATACTTTGACGCAAAGTGCAGTTTTAATTGCTTTTACGGACAGTATAGATTTAGATCAGACTACAAACTCTTATAATCTGATATTGAACCTACACTGTCTAATACTAGTAGATTTGAAGATACTCTGGCAGTATACAGGCTATCTTTACCCAAAGTTTTGCCGATTAAATACACCCAGTCCACTTTACCTCTTTACCACACAAACCCCGAGTTTAAACGGCCCTGAGGAAGAAAGCTACCGAAAACATTGTGGGAAAAGGAGAAAATGCTGGTAACCAGCATTTTCTCCTTTAACCTCAATGTTTTCCATCCTTTCAGAGAAATATTTCATCATTTGAGCTACATGTGACTTATCCTCTTCAAATGCTTTCAATTTGGACGTGTCCAACATTTTTGTCGTTTGGTAAAGAGTTAAAGACCCGTCTCATGTTGATTATGCTAAAGAAGTTTCAGACATTGTGACAATAAAGAAATTCACAACGCTTCTAATTTTATTATAAATCTTACTTACCCTACATGTTTGATTGTCCCGAGTCGGTAAAATTCGTCTTTCTCCGTAAACTACATTCGGGATATTCCATCCATTCATCCTGTGGATACTGAAACTCTTGTGGTATTTTTAAAGATCCATTTTCGAAACAGGTTTTACTCTAAATATCTGATCTTGGTGATTTGGCAGCTTATGCATTTTTGCTGTAAATGAAAAAAGTAGCCTTTGATTACAGTGTACATATAGCTCAGCTTGCAAATAATGTATAGCTTTGCCTTCGATCAACGTCCCCCGCATAATGATCATAAACAATGACCATATAATTTCCGTCATACGCAGCAGTATTGTACATTTTATTTGAAAAGAGAGAAGCGCCTTCTCGCAATCAACATGATATTTTTTTTTTATTCTAGGGTTTAGGATAGGGCACACTAATGGGATTCGTGTAACATCGCCAAAATATCGCACGGATTCGGCTAAGACTCGGGTATTCCGTAATCCATGCGGGGAACCAGCGTCTATCGGCCGATCGATTATGGATTACCCGAGTCTTCGCCGAATCCGTACGTTTTTCGGCGATGAAAGGCGATGTTACAGGCATCCCATTAGGGTGCCCTACCCTTAAAACAGGAAATACACGTATCTGTCCGGGGTACTATCTATTTGAGCCATGCTCTGTGGAAACGGGGCTTAATTCATCTGCGAAAGGTATCGACCTGGGCCGACACTTTTCGCTATTGATCAGTTTTCTGTATGTCCAAGGACCAGTCTACCTCAAGATTAAGATTAAATCGGTTTTTTAAAAAAGTGGCTAATATGGATCCATAATTATGTGATGGCTTGCTTGGTATCATGCATCACGGAAATGCTTTAAGCCCACTTTTGCCAAAGCATGGCTCATTCATTCATTCATTCATTCATTCATTCATTCATTTGTTCTTTCTTTCTTTCTTTCTTTCTTTCTCGAACTATCAAAAATCCTTTTATGAACTTGTGTTTTACTTAATCAAAACTGAACTGTTATAAGCTGTGTACAGTAAAAATAGATGGCTAAGTCTGACCAGTAGGGTTCCATGCCACAAAAAGTTATCATTTCAACCCTCAGCTCAGGCTGCTTAGTCCGACTCATGGATCTGTTGTGGACAGTGTAGATTAAGATCAGACTGCACATAACATGCAATCTGATCTTGGATCTACCCCGTCCAATAAAGTGAGATTCCCCCCCCCCCCCCAAAAAAAAAAAGAAAATTGAAATAACAACATTTGGATTATTTCTATCGGCTGGAAAGTTTCATTTAATTTATTTAGTAGTATAACCCTTAGTCTACTAATCGCGACTCACTGACCTTTAGCGGACAGCATAGATCAAGATCAGACTGCACAGAACGTGCAGTCTGATCTTGGATCTACGCTGTCCGATAAGGAGATATCTTTTCATCCAAATATACCTTTGAAATGGGAAAATTTGGGATTTTACAATCGGCTTAAAAGTTTCATTTCTTTTATTTATCAGGATGAGGTGTCATAGTTAAAACGATTAGCAATCCATGTATGACGTCTTTCGCTACATAGGATGCGGTGACATCCCTTGGGCTGTTAGACATGACTAAGTACGCATTTAATGACAGTGTAGATCAAGGTCCGACTGCACAGAACATGCACTTTACGACTACATTAGATTTTGTGCTACAGTAGACTTGCGCAAAACAGAAAATTACATAAAAACGGATAGTACCGTCTCGGATAAGCCTGCGCGGACTGCGCAGGCTGATCCGAGACAACACTTTACGCAAATGTCCGAATGCCCCTTTTCGCGTGTTGCAGGCCATATAATATACACAATACGCTGAAACATTGTGACCAATGGAATTTTTAAGAGGCATCTTCTGGCATGTATTTTCTTGATTTTTATCTATTTGACGTTTTCACCTTTTACCAAGCAATCCAATCTTTTAACGACCCTGACAAAGAAACATTTTGAAAACATTGTGGAAAAAGGAGAAAATGCTGGTTACCAGCATTTTCTCCTTTTTCCCACAATGTTTTCTACCCTACCAAAGAAAGAAATAATCATTTTACTAACATTTGATTTGTCGTCTGCAAATGCTTTCAATTTGGTTGAGTCAAAAATATTGCCGTTTGATAAAGAGCTAGGGATAATTTAGTAACATCAATTACTCATGAAATATTTTTAAGTTGTTAACCTATTTACGACTGCTTTTTGCCACAATCGTGGTTTTATTATTTGCATCAATTAAAATTCTTTCGTCATTTTCTCTTTTTTAGCCCCACCATGCGACGAGCAAATTAAAATTCTTTTCTGTTCTATTTTCAGACTTTCGTTTTAGTTTACTTTTAACATATGTATTCTACATCGATTGAGAAACAAGTTCTTACAACTTATGCTAATCTCTCTCGATTCTGCTTCCTGAGAACTACACCAGTACTCGCGCCGAATGTGTGGGCCATTGAAAAATCCAAAGGTTGACACTGCTTCCGAGTGTCGAACTCGGAACCTTATGGTTACGAGGTCGACGATCTTCCTCACAATCACGGACACTGCACGTTTTGACTACCAGCTGAAAATTTTTGTTTAAGTCTTTGCCACACGACACAGTTTTTAGGCTTGTCCAAATTCAAGCAACTGCAGACAACGAATAAGGTGAAGCTCAGCTGATATTATAAATCTTAGAAAGTGTAAAATACATGGTGGGAAAGGCGTTTGGAAACTTAGTGGAAAATAAGATGGTGTAGTTACCAGCATTTTCCTCTTTTCCCCAAGTTTATTTAAGCCTCATTAAATTTGCCGCATCTTCTGTGCAGCCTCGAATCTTCATCGACTCTGTCCACAAAATGCGCATTGAGTCACGTCTACATTTTCGATGACAATTTCGATTATTTATGCCATACTGAAAATTTCGTCTTCAATGCTTCTAAGCATTAGGCTCATTGACCTTTTGCGGACAGTTTAGATCAAGATCAGACTGCACAAAACGCGCAGGCTGATCTTGGATCTACACTGTCTGATAAGGAGATACATATATTTTCCCCGAAAATACATCTGAAATAGCAAAATTGTGTTTTTACCAATGGCTTAAAAGTTTCATTTAACTAATTTGGCAGATTAAGGGCTAATTAGGATAGTCTAATCTTTTATAATATTGCTGTCGGTGTAGATCTAGATCAAGATCAGACTGCACAAAACGTATATTCAGATCTTTTGTCTACATTGAAAATATTCTCTGCGCTAATTTGGTGCTCCAAGGCTGATATCATACCAGTAATATACCAGTATACCAGTAATTTACCAGTACCTCTGAAAAGATGCCCATCAAACAGATTTTAACCTTTAACCTTCTAAACTAGTGAAATGAAACCTTCAAGCCAATAGTAATTTTTTTTTTAAATTAACCCAAATTGTGCTCTTTCAAGGGTATTTTGGTGGTGGACATCCGTACCGGACAATGTAGATCAAAGATCAGACCGCACGTTCTGTGCAGTCTGATCTTGATCTACACTTTCTGTAAAAGCCCTCGGGTTCCGCTTTGCAACGTGAGAGTCAATAAAACTGTACGAAACTTGCCAGGAAAGAAAAATATGTCAAGATACAAGGGAGTCTACTCTTGTGTTACTGGGCGAGTGTCTAGACAAGGGAAGTAACCGTGTATTTATCTAATGCATTCCTCAAATTCCAACGCTAACGCAACAGTTGACTAAGTGGGGGATTTCTGTATTAGAAGAAGCTGCGATTTGCTGTACTTTGTATTTAGTTATCTATGAGATAAGTGTAAATTCGATATAAGTGCATTCCATTCGCCGAAGAACCTATACAACATTATTCTTGCTTTTGACTCATCAGTGGGACGAGAAACCGACGCGCACCTGTTTGACTTCAGTTGCAGAATCTGGAAAAAATAACTGTTGCTGCCGGCTGTTCCTTACTGTAATTCTACCTAAGGTAAGAATTTTAAACGTGAAACTTTCTTGTATTTTCTTTATGCAACTTTCATAATAGTGTTCAAATGCTTTAATAAACGCGGTCGTTGGTTATAAAGTTTATTGTCATGTGTTTTCGCGTATTTTGGACCTGTTGCGTTTCTGTGCTCTAGTCTAGATGTCTTTGTTAATACACTTTACATACACGTTTTTGCAGCTTTGCATTTATGAAGAATAGTGAAAGAGTAACTGTATCGGCATATGTCTAGCAGAACATCAATTATTCATATATGCTAAGCACAATCATGATATTTTTAGAGTAAACATTCAATGGCTGCCAAGGGTCTGTTTACATCTATGTTTCTACATGATGATTCCTTATGAAGTTTACTTCAATATGCATGATGTTCTTGTTTTGAATAAGCTGATTCAATACTTTGTTTTATAAAGACTACTTACACAGTTTACAGTACTCATCTTACCTAATTTACGACTGACACATAATTTGTTGGAAGAACATTAACCCCTTCGGGTGACAAGATGTTTTGTTTTCAAAACAGACAAGTTTGATAAAATGAAATTATATAATAGACCAATTACAGGTTTCGATAACAAGATAATCATGAAGAATTCATACCCTGTGACAGTGTTGTTCCTAGGCCGAAAATACTGGGGGACACCAGTGTCCCCCTGGGTAAAATCTTCCGGGACATTCTGTAAAACAGAGGGACAAAGACCACTTTAAATAAATTTGACTTCATGCAAGTAAAGTATACTTGTATGCATATTTCTACAACCCTCGTGCAAACAAATGGTTTGAAAGTTTTAAGTAGACTCGCAACAAACCTGACAGATAACCCATTGGAATCATTCGCTCATACCCATATGAATTTGCCTGGCTAATCCCGAAATTTCTTATTTTTCTGTTTGGACTCAAAACAGGATTTATTTTGAGAGCTCTACTTTCGTTATTGTTGTTGATGTTGGTCAAATTTGCCCACTTACTTTCCTAACGTAGGAAATTCGTAGCTGACAACGTTTACACGCTAAATGCATATAGACTGCTTAACAAAATATTGTTAACTGCTACGCAACATGAATTTGAAAAAATTGAGACGCAGTCTTGTAATTTTACATACCACTTCAGACTTTTCACCAATAATGTGCTCAAAAGTATGCGACAACTACAGGAAAAAAATGAGACACAGTGTACGATACACACGCTCTCCACTACAGAATAGAACAGAATGGAGTTGAGGACTGCATAATATCGGACAATGCAGTGAGAAAAATAAGAACTTGAGCGCGCCCGATGTGAGACTTACAGCCCGCGCTTCTGGTTTTTGCGGGGGACGTTTTCAAAAATATTGCGGGAATCCCGCGATGGCGCGGCCTAGGCACAACCCTGCTGTGATGATTTTTACATCCAAATACCTCAACCTGGCTTTCATTTGTTTTTCGACTTAATGGGTAGCCCGGTATTTTGTGTGTGTTTGTTATTGTGGCTCCTCTGTGGAGACACACTCATTATAGGAGCCACCCTTAAAATTTTGGGTAAAATATTACCCAGTTCTAAAAGGTAGATCCAGTTCTACTAAGATTTTATTATATTATAATGCTGGTTACCAGCATTTTCCTTTTTTCCTAAAATGTTTTCAAGCCTTCAAAGATACAAGACATCATATGGGCTACTTTTTAGTTTGTCGCCTGCAGATGTTTCCAATTTAGACAAGCCTAGAACTGTGTTGTTTGTTAACCCTTTACCAAACAATCCCTGGTTTTTATGACCTTGAGATAAAAGCCTTTTGAGAACATTGTGGGAAAAGGAGAAAATGCTGATAACCAGCATTTTCTCCTTTTCCTACAATGTTTTCTACCCTGCTGGAAACAAATTTCAATTTTCCAGTTACGTTTATTTTGTCGTCTGCAAGTCCTTTCAATTTGGACCAGTCTAAAATTTTGTTGTTTGGTAAAGAGTTAAAGAGTTAACCAGAGCTCCAGATAGAGGGAGTTATTTTGATTTCAGAATTGAATATATTAATCATTCTCCACTAAACCCTATGTTGTGGGTACTCATTAGAATTGTCTCATCGAGACAATTCTAATGAGTACCCACAACATAGGGTTTCAAAGAGAAATAATGGATTTAGAATTCCATCACTCCCTCTTATCGGGAGCTCTGGTTAACCCTTTACCAAAATCCTGATTTTTAACTTCCCTGAAAGGGGCTTTTGAAAACACTGACCATTGATCCATTGGTATCCAGCATTTTGTCCTTAAAAACAGAAATCATTGTTTGACCTGCAATAAAATTGTCGTCTGCTAAAAGCTTTGAATTTGGTCATCTCTAAAAATTGTTCATTTGTTAACTCTGTACCAAACAACAAAGTTTTAGACTTAGCATAATTGGTAGTTTTTGCACACAACACAATATAATGTGACTCAAACATTGAAGTTTGTTTTGGAAAGGGTAAAAAGCATTATGAAAAAAGGAGAAAATGCTGCAAACCAGAATTTTCTCCTTTTCCCATCGTGGTTTAAAAAGTTATCTTTGTCAGGGTTCATGACCTGGTGGTTGTGAGTTCGATACCCGGTTGGGGCGAACTTTCTTTCCGGCGTATTTTTGCCTCTCACCTCTGCTGAAGCATGTGAGAAAAGTAGTTGGTGGCTTTGGAAAGAAAGTTGTGTTAGTACTGGTGTGAGAAAGCCAGGAAACACATGTGCGTCACCGACCGCCATGATATGACCTTAGCTGTTAAAGTGGCGTTAAACCCCAATACAATAACATTGTCAGGGTTGTTTAAAGTCGGGATTGTGTATAAAAGGGTTAAAGAATTAACTGTTATATTCTAGAAATGTTAAACCCAGCTTGTCAGCCTGTAGAAAAGGACGTTACAAATTCAAAGCTGTTTTTGCCGGAATAGTTTAGATTAAACATTTATTTTACATTGATTAGGAAACAAGTTTTTACAACTTGTACTAATCTCACTCTATTGTGCTTCCTGGAGTCTGCACCAGTACTCGCACTGAGTGTGTCTACTAACAAATATGCTGGAATAAATAATTAGATATTGGACAGTTTGATCTAGAAATCAGACTGCATGTTCTGTGCAGTCTGATTATGATCCAAACTGTACTAGAAAATACATGTAGATCATCTGTATGCCAAACAGTCCCTATTTTTCTTTAACAAGCCTGTACATACATACATACTGTATGCCTGTTGTAAAGCACTGTCACCTTGGACCTCGGTTTAACATCTCATCTGAAAGACTTATATAATTATAGTAAATTTTGAATAGCCAGCCTGGGGCTCGAACCCAGTCCCCCATAGGTCCTTAGAATTGTCTCTTACAAATCTTAAGCCAACCGCTTGAGCTATTTAGGCTCGCGCTAAATTTGGAAGAATCTCAAATATTTTATCTAGAGGTAAAGTTTGATGAAGGGTACTTGTGCATATTTTTCATACTGAGATTAGAATCTTTAACTCTGTACCAGACGACAAAATTTTAGCTTTGTCCAAATTGAAAGCATTTGCAGACGACAATTTCAAGGTGGCTCAAAAGGTGCATTTTTTTTTGATAGGGTAGAAAACATCGTGGGAAAAGGAGAAAATGCTGGTTACCAGCATTTTCTCCTTTTCCCACAATGTTTTCAAAAGCCTTCTTTCCCAGGCGTGTTAAAAGTAGGCATTGTGCGGTAAAGGGTTAATCCTTCATCTAACAATCCTTTCATATTTTTTAAGAACCTGGAGAAAAGAGAATTATGAAAATATTGTAGGAAAAGGAGAAAATGCTGGTAACCAGCATTTTCTCCTTTTCCCAAAGTGTTTTCTACCCATCAAAGTAGTTTTAGCCGCATTTTATTTTCTTCTTTGTGTACAATCGCTTATTTTGTGTCTAGGATAATCTTTAACCCCTTCCAAACAATCCCTTCTTTTATTGGTCCTGCAGGAAAGGGCATTTTGAGAACATTGTGGGAAAAAGAGAAAATTCTGGTAACCCATACCTTAGTCTTCAAAAAAAGTCCCTACTCATGTAAAACACTAATTACTCAAGGAACGAAATCTAAAATCACTCAGTGCATGTCCAACTCCCAAAATCACCAAAGTCTGCTGTTGACAAAAATCATATGCTTGATTGATTGATTGATTGTATGGTGTTTAACGCCGTTTTCAACAGTTATATTGCCATGGCCAGTGCACTTTTCCATGTGTTCCTGGATTTTCATTTACCTGCACACTTTTCTTTACAAGCCAGTGGCTGCTTTCCAACATAACCAGCGTCGAAACATTGATCAGTGATGAGAGAGGAATGAATCCTGTCGCATTGACTGTCATCAGTCCTTGTAAAGAAATTGGACGAGTCGGGGATCAAAGCAGTGATCCCCCTGTTCTTGAATCCTGTACGCTACCAACTGTGCTATGGGGCTTGGCAAAAATCATATGCTGTTTTATGTCTAACAATAGCATACAGTAAATAAATGGACATTTTAGAGTTGGTATGACAAGAATTCTTTGTGCAGAAACTGCTGGAGGAATACACAAGATAACCTATACAGATAGCTGTGAAAGAATGTGTCAGGGTTGAAGTGACATGCCAAATACCTGTGATGTTATACAAAAGTCAGAAGCCAAAAATAGCATCAGATATTTTGTATTTGAATGTGCAACAAAAATGGCAACAAGTCTTCTTTCAGAAGATATAATTTGTTTTGCAAATTATTTTTTCAATGGATACGAACTGCTAGGGCATAAAAGTTTGTTTCTGAAAAAGAAACGTACCAGGTAATAGCTTAACCCTTCACCACACAATGACGACTTTTGACACCCCTGATAGAGAAGGCTTTTGAAAACATTGTGGGAAAAGGAGAAAATGCTGGTGACCGGCATTTTCTCCTTTTCCGACAATGTTTTCTACCATATCAAAGAAAAATCATTTCATATGATCCACATTGAAACTGTCCTCTGCAAATGCTTTCAATTCGGACAGGTCTAAAATTGGTCGTGTGGTAAAGGGTTAAATGTTTATTTATGGAAAAGTAGCTAGCATTTTTTTTTATGATGAAGCAATTGGTTAACTTTTATCAAACAATCCGGTGTTTTCACAATCCTAATGAGGAAGGACTTCGAAAATGTTGTGGGAGGAGGATAAATGCTGGTGACCAGCATTTAAATGTAATCCTTTTCCCACAGTGTTTTCTACCTTTCCTGATATGAAACCCATCAGTTTAGCACCTTTATAATTTTTTGTAGGGGGAAAGCTTTCAGTTTTGATGGAGGTAAATTTTTTGTTGTTGTTTTGTAAAGGATTCACTCTTTTCCAAACAACAGAATTTTAGACTATAAAGAAAACATTTTCAGATGACCAGTGTAACTCAAATGCTGAGACCTGCATTGGAAAGGGTAGAAACACTGTTGGAAAAGGAGAAAATGCTGGTTAGTGGCATTTTGTATTTCCCATCAATGTTTTCAAACACCTTCTTCCTCTAGGATGATTTTTTTTTAAACTCTATACCACATACATGTAGTTCAGACTTTTAACAAACCTGAAGAAAGAAGTTTTTTAAAACATTGTGGGAAAAGGAGTAAATGCTATAAACCAGCATTTTTTCGCAGTGTTTTCTATTGTATCAGAGAAATTAAGTTCGTTTGTATCAACTATAAATTTGTTCTATTTAGTTTTAAAATTTGTTGTTTGGGAACAGGTTAAAAGATTTCAGTTGATAATGCAGTTTGGTAAGCCGAGCCCAGTAGCGCAGTCAGTAGTGTACAGGACTCAAGAACAGGGGGTCGCTGGTTCCATCCTGGGCTTGGCCAATTTCTTTCTGAGGATTGATGATAGTCATTGCAACAGGATTCATTTCTCTCTCACCTGACTGATCATTGTTTCGCTGATGGTTATGTGGGAAAGCAGACAGTGGCTTGGAAAAAAAAATTGTGTGGAGTATTGGTAAAAAGAAACTCCAGGAAAGCATGGATATGTGCACTGGCTGCCGGATATAAGTGAAATAGTTTTAAAAATGGTATTAAACATCATACAATCAATTAATAGTTTACTAAAGGGTAAGGCAGTGCTTTGATCCCTATCAAATATTTTGACCTTTGAATACATGTTGCCTTTGAACTCTTCACTACACAACCGGTGACTTCAAACTGCCTTTAGAGAGGAAGCTTTTGAAAGCATTGTGGGAAAAGGAGAAAATGCTGGTAGCCAGCATTTTCTCCATTTCCCACAATGTTTTCTACTCTATCTCAGACAACTTTTCCCATGTGAGCTACATTGAATTTGTGGTCTTCAAATGCTTTAAATTTGGACAAATCCAAAATTTTGTCATTTAGTACAGTGTTAACTCTTTACCACACAATCCTGATTTTTAAAGACCCTGAGAAAGAAGACCTTTTGATTCCAGCATTTTCTCTCTTTCCTACAATGCTTTCTTCTCCGTCTAGAACAAATTTCAATTTTTTTAATCACATTAAAGTTGTCGTCTGCAAATGCTTTCAATTTGGACATGTCCCAATTTTTGTGGTTTGGTACAGAGTTAACCCTTTACCAGATGACAAAATTTTAGCTGTTCCCAAATTGAGAGCATTTGCAGACAACAATTTCAATGTAGCTCAAATGGGGCAGTTTTTCTTTGATATGGTAGAAAACATTGTTGGAAAAGGAGAAAATGCTGGTTACCAGCATTTTCTCCTTTTCCCACAATGTTTTTAACTCTTTACAAAACAAAAAAATTTTGGACGAGACCAAGTTCAAAGCATTTGCAAGTCACAAATTAAGTGTTACTTAAATGATGATTTCTGGCTTTGTTAGGGTAGAAAACTCTGCGAAAAGGGGGAAAGTGCCTGTTTCCAGCATTTTCTCCTTTTGCTACAATGTTTTCAAAGGCCTTTTTCATCAGGGTTGTTAAAAGTCGGGATTGTGTGGTACAGGATTAAAGGCTTCTTTCCAGGGCTTGTTAAAAGTCGGCATAGTGCAGTAAAGGGTCAAGGGTTGATAATGCGTGGAATGTGAGCTGGGCCATAAAATATTTCCTCTCCACTAATTCTGTGTAATCCTCTTGCAAATACAGTTATTCTGATTAGTTTACAAGACTTCACCTTTCACACTATTTTTATAATTCCTAATTTGCCTGCAGGGATCATTAGACAATGAGCAGCAAACTGACCTATCTGTAGTGATATTTATGGTATAGTTACTGCATTCTTGTGATGAATACTATCAGAGACAATCATTTCAAAAGTGTGGTATTTAGTATCACTGTGCATTGGTTTATAGGTGTTTATTGAATTTATTACCTAGCCAAAGGTATGCGAGATGTGACTATAAGATAAAGAAATGTAACTTTGTGGGTAAAATCAAGGTACATAGCCTAGTTTACCTGTAAATATACACGTCTGGAGGGAAATAATAAGACCTGCTTACATACTTGTCATGAATGGAATGTGGTTTTACCCTGTATGCCATAGTCCCGAGTTTTAACTCTTTTCCAAACAATAAAATTTTAGAGCAGTCCAAATTGAAAGCATTTGCAGTTGACAAAATAAATGTGGCTGAAAAAAGGAATTTTTTGGGGAAGGGTATAAAAGATTGTGGGAAAAGGAGAAAATGCTGGTCACCAGCATTTTCTCCTTTTCCCACAATGTTTTCAGAAGGCATCTCTCTCAGGGTCGTTAAAAGTTGGGATCATAATTATGTACAAGAGTTAACGACTTCATGAAAAAAAGCTTTTAGTTTAAAGGTATTTATTTTAAAATCGATTGAGAAACAAGTTTGCACAACTTATACTAATTTTTACCAATTCTGCTTCCTGGGAATCAAAAAAAGCTTTTAAAAACATTGAAGGAAAAGGAGAAAATGCTGGTAACCAGAAATGTTTTCTTCTCTTTCATGAACAGGTTTTTTTTTTCCACCAACCATTCTTATGAATATTCTTAGGTTTATTCTGAAGATTTTTTCTAAATTTGAAAAAAAAAGAAAAGGCAACATCTGATTGGTTAAACTAGGTTTATTCCAAAGATTTTTTAAAATTTGAAAAAAAAAATGCAACTTCTGATTGGCTAAACTGGATCCGCGATGTTTCATCGAAAAATATGTTCGTTCAAAATGATCCCTAGCCCTGACCCTTACCCAAACCCAGATGAATTGTGGCTCAAATCTTCCTCCCAGACACAGCTTTTCATGGAATAAATTGGTATTTTAAAACATACATGGGTTTCGACAAAATGCCCTTTTCACGAAATGTCATGCATCGGGCTAAATTGCAGGTTTAAACGGTAGGTTTATTCTGAAGATTTTTCTAAATTTGGAAAAAAGGCCACTTCTGATTGGATAATCTAGGTTTATTCTGAAGATTTTTCTAAATTTGAAAAAAAAAAAGGCAACTTCTGATTGACTAAACCAAATTCTGATTGGCTAAACCATTTGGTATAGCCAATCAGTAGTTGTCTTACTTTCAAATCTAGAAAAATTCTTCAGACTAAGACAAGGAATATTCAAAAGAATGGTCGGTGAATATGGAACGAGATTTTTTCTTTTACCACATTTTATTTGTTGTCTGTAATTGCTTTGGATTTTGACAAGTCTAAAATTTTGTCTGGTGAAGGGGTAACACTTTGAAGTAGAGGTTATTATTTACCATTATGCAGCTAAACGGGACTCTCTGACCTTTTACGGACACTGTAGATCAAGATCAGACTGCACAGAACGTGCAGTCTGATCTTGGATCTACACTGTCCGATTAGGGGATATCTTTCCTCCTACAATACCTTTGAAATTGGAAAATTTGGGTTTTGCTTACCGGCTTGAAAGTTTCATTTCTTCTATTCAGCAGGACAAGGGTAAAAATACCTCTACAAATAGAGATGTCGCTATTTTTTAGCAATGCGCCTTTTATCGCAATGTTTTAAGATTCCTTGTAGGAAACTGGCAGGAACTTTTACAATCCCAAATAAACCAAGCTGATGTTTTCAGAGAAATAAAAGCCAGTGCACCTATCCATGCTTTCCTGGAGTGTCTGTTACCAGTACTCCATACAATGTTCTTTCCAAGCCACTGGCTGCTTTCCTACATAACCATTGTCAAAACATTGGTCAGCAGTGGGAGAGGAATGAATCCTGTCACAATGACTATCATCAATCCTAGGAAAGAAATTTGCCTAGCTAGGGATTGAACCCTCGACCTCTTGTTCTCAGGTCCTGTATGCTACCTACTGAGCTATCTGGGCTCAGCCAAAATTCTATGTGTACAAGACTTAGATTTTTCCATGTGGTAAAGGGAAAACAGACCACCCATTACCACACAATCCCAAGTGTTAACAACCCTGTAAAAGAAGCTTTTGAAATCATTGAAAATATTGTGGGTGAAAAAGGAGAAAATGCTGGTAACTAGCATTTGCTCCTTTTTCACCCACAATGTTTTATACCATTTAATAGATAAAGTTACTGTTTTCAGTAACATGTAATATGTCAGCTGTAAATGTCTTCAGCTTTAAACCGGCTTAAAGATGCCCGTCTACAGCCGGTGAGCAAAAACGCTGTTAAATTTCAAACAATTTAGAATCGTACAGAAATCAGTCCTTTGTGTAAACATGGATAAATTACTGACATATATGGTGTAATTGAAAAAGAGAAACACGGAGATTTGTATTAGAAACCGAACATTGGTCAGAAGAAAACTGGCTGACGATCGAAGCTGTAAACAATGGCGGTGCATCACGGAAATTTATCGTTGGTTTCCGCCTAGAGTCGGATACAGTGTAATTTGCATATAGGTCGCGACCTCCGTCTGAAAATCGAGGCTGCAACAGAGAAGCCTCCATTTTCCTTTGTTTACCTCATTAGACGCAGGGCGAAGGTCAAATATAGTCACGTGACAGAATGCATGATCTTCATACGAATCTACCCGAGTGTATAACGGATATATCGAAATCTTCGATTCAAAAACCGGAAACGACGAGTCTGTTTACATGGAAGGTCGCAACTCAGCGAAATGCATTTTCTATCGACCGTAATCTAAGCAACCTTGCAACCGTCGGGCGCAGTATTTGGCATGAAGGTATAAGAATGACTATAGTTTGATAAAATAAAGACGAAATGAATTGAAACTGGCTGAAAATGAGTATAAGGGCCTCTTTAAACCAGCTTAAATTAAAATTTTGTTATGTGGAAGAGTTTATCGAATGGATTTTTCTTTGAAAGGTAGGATGATTTTGTTAAAAAAGGGGGAAATGCTTCCCAGAAGCACATTACATGAGCCTTTTTCGTCAAGGATCCTGACTTTTAACGACCCTGAGAAAGAAGCCTTTTGAAAAGATTGTGAGAAAAGGAGAAAATGCTGGTAACCAGCATTTTCTCCTTTTCCCACAATGTTTTCTACCCTATTGGAAACTAATTTCAATTTTTGAGTTACGTTCATTTAACCCTTTACCACACGACAAATTTTAGACCTGTCCGAATGGAAAGCATTTGCAGATGACAGTTTCAATATGGATCATATGAAATGATTTTTCTTTGATAGGGTAGAAAACATTGTTGGAAAAGGAGAAAATGCTGGTTACCAGCATTTTCTCCTTTTCCCACAATGTTTTCAAAAGCCTTCTCTATCAGGGGTGTTAAAAGTCATCATTGTGTGGTAAAGGGTTAATTGTTGTCTGCAAGTGCTTTCAACTTGGACCAGTTTAAAATTTTGTTGGTTGGTAAAGAGTTAAAATGGTCCAAATCCAAACTAAATATGGTTCTAACAGTGAAAATTGTCTTTGAGGATAGAAAACATTTTGGGAAAAGGAGAAAAAGCTGTTTACCAACATTTTCTCCTTTTCCCACAATGTTTTCAAAAGCCTTCATCCTCCAGTTTATTAAAGCTCGGGATTGTGTGGTGAAAGGATAATAGTTTTGTATCCCCCTCACTATTTTGCCCCAGGGAAAAGTAAATGTCAGTACCTCTGATGAAATACACAATTTGTGAAAACATTTTTGAAGTGTGCTTAACAAAAGAATTATGAATTGAGTGAGGCCGGCTGTCACGCTCCAAAAGCTATGAAGAATTTTTGCTATGTCTTTATGGAGTTTTGTCGGGCAGATTGTTCAGTGGATAATATAGTGTGGTGCAAACGCATATTCTTGAAACCAGTAGATCGGAGGTTTTTTTCGTAAAAGAATTTTTGTTACTCTAACAAAAATTTAGGAGTAAATAGTTTTGTATTTTGCTGGATTTTCAATTGTTTATGGATTGAAGAAAAAGTTAGTTTATGTAAGAGAATATAATTATATTCTGAGATATTGGTATTTTGTAACGTGATTTTCTGGTGCCTGTGCAAGTAGAGATGTATAGTTCTTGTTATAAACAAATTTTCTGCCGGCTGGAATTAAGATTTCTTTAAAAAAATGGGATAATAAAGAGTTTGTTTATAATAAGTATTCTGTTCGGAAATAAAAAAAAACTGTTGGATCTACGAAGATGACTGTAGAAGACGGGGATAAGTCACCAACCTATGCAAACATAAAAATGCTTGGATTTACAGGTAAATTATTACTAACCAGGATTTTTTCCTTTTTCCACAATATCTTTTTTTTTGACTCTATTAAAGCCAGATTCCATCATTTGAGCCACATATTATTTGTCATCTGCAACTCCTTTCAATTTGGATAATTAAGAAATTTAGTCATTTATTAAAGAATAATTCATTTCCAGAAGAAAAATGATATACCAAAGACTGCAATAGAACTTTGAAAGTTGAATGTATTGATGTACCTTCTAATGCATCCTGATCTTAGTTTATGCAGTCTTTGAGGGAAATAATACAGAAGGAATTCGGACTTGTATTTTTTTTTAAAGAAATATGTTTAGAATTTTTGCTTTGTCTTAATTATTTTTTTCAGGGAGGAAAAAAAACATGTTTTACTAAAAAAAAAAACGCTTTAGAAACAATTCAATTTTAAACAACCCTGAGAAACAAGCTTTCTGAAAACAGTGTTGGAAAAGCTTTAATTGTTGTCAAAATTAAATTTTTTGTCGTCTGGTAAAGAGTTAAAGTTTTGTGATTTTGCCTTAGCTAGTTCATTTCCTGACATTGGAATAATGAATGAAGATAAATCATCTTTGATTAATGAAAACTTTGTCAACTGGTTTATTATAATTCTCATCCCTTAGTCTGATAAGCACAACTCACTGACTATTTGCGGACAGTGTAGATCAAGATCAGACTGCACAGAATGTGCAGTCTGATCTTTGATTAACACTGTCCGATAAAGAAATATTTCTGCCCCAAAAATAACTTTGAAATAGCAACCTTTGGTTTTTAATATCGACTTGAAGGTATCATTTAACTTACTCAACAGGATAGGGGTTATCTGGGAAAGAAGCCTTTTGAAAACATTGTGGGAAAAGGAGAAAATGCTGGTAACCAGCATTTTCTCCTTTTCCCACAATGTTTTCTACTCATATCAAAGAGAAATTGCACCATTTGAGCCTCTTTGAATTTGTCGTCTGCAAATGCTTTCAATTTGGACAAAGCTAAAATTTTGTCGTCTGGTAAAGGGTTAAACAATCAGGTGATTTGTTTAGAACTTATTTCCTTTTTCAAATTTATTACTGACAGTAATTCATCTTTGGCTGTATGCTTTATTTGAGACATTAAGTAACTGATTACAGACAATTTTTTTTTTTCAGGAGATGTAACTTTGAAAAAATTGTGGGAACAAGTTTGATGCCTTAGTATTCTAAATATTTTATACAAATGTTTTCGAAGTCTTTTTCTGTAAAATTAATTTTTTTTTTCAGCAGACATAACTTTTGAAAAAATGTTTGAACAATAGGAATGCCTTTGGCATTTTGTAAAAATGTTTTTGAAGTCTTTGTCTATAAAATTGTTCAGGATGTAATGCATTTATAGGCTGTGGGTATTTTGTAAATTTATTTTGACAATGGAAATATTTTCATGATGGAGTCTAGCAATTTAATGCCAAAAAGTAGCGATCAAAATTAAGAAAAACAAATTGTTAAAAATTTATTTTCACACAATTTTATATTTGAAAAATATAGATGCTAATATATCATACTTAAAAAAAAAATTAGGACTAGTCTGTATAACTTTCCTCTAAAAGACAAAATTAAACATTTTTTCAACACTTTACCACACACCAAAATCTTAGACTGGTCCAAATTTGAAAGGATTTGTGGATGACAAATTGAATATGGCAAAAAAACTAAAATTTCTCTTTGAAAATGTAGAAAATGTGAGAATAAGAGAAAATGCTGGGTACAGTCATTTCTTCCTTTCCAACAATGTTTTCAAAAGCCTTCTTCCTTACGGTTGTTCTGCCGTGATAATAGACCTATTCTTTTAAAACGGCGCTAAACTCCAATACATATCAAATCAAACTTAATGGTCAATAAAACTTAGGATTGTGTGGTAAAAGGTTAAAAAGATATTGTTACCAAAATATCATACTTTATAGAAGATTGAAATAAAAAAACATGTTTTAATAAAAATATATGAATTTTCCCTTAAAAACGAAATAATAAAATCAAACATTTTTCACAACAAATTAAAAGTATGCACTTTTTTTGTAAAAGAAAATGACAGACCTAAGAATTACATTAAAGTTCATTGAAAAAAGAAACTGACACACATATTTACATGTTCATTGAAATATTTGAAGGAAAAAAAAACACATTTAACTCTTTCACTACTGAATAGATAAATTGCATTTTCTCAACGGCTAAAAAATACATTTCCTCTGCAAGATCAAGAGACAGTTTGGTCATAATCTAGAATATAGCAGTGGACAGTGTAGATCACAGATCAGACTGCACATTTTGTGCAGTCTGATCTTGATCTACACTGTCCACAAAAGCTTCTGGTGTTGTCTATGGTAAGGAAAGAGTTAATGTTCGTCTGGAAATGTTTGGCATTTTATCAAGAATATAGAACTGTTTTTCAAGACCACATGTTATATATAGGGATTCTCTATCACACCTAGTCTATTGAATATTTGGCATGACATGAAAAGACATTCCTCATTGCATAGCATGTGAACTCTTTACCAATCGACAAAATTTGAGACTAGTCCAAATTCAAAGAAGTTGCAGACGACAACATAAATATGACTCAAAGATTGACATTTGTTTAGGAAAGGGTTGAAAACATTGTGGGAAAGGGAGAAAATGCTGGTAACAGCATTTTTTTCTTTTCCAACAATGCTTTCTAAAGGAATCTCTTTAGTGGTTGTTAAAAGTTGGGATTATGTTCTAAAGGGTTAACTCTTTACCACACAATTCTGAGTTTTAACTCTTTATCAAACAGTTTAGACTCATCCGAATTTAATGCATTTGCAGACAAAAATTTATATGGAACCCAAAAAATGAAAGTTGTCTTTCATTGAGTAGAAAATATTGTTGGAAAAGGAGAAAATGCTGGTTACCAGTATTTTCTCTATTTCCCACAATTATTTTAAAATGCTTCTTCCTCGGGTTAAAAGTCTGGACTGTGTGGTAAAGAGTAAAACAACTCTGAGAAATAGGCATTTTTCCACAATGTTTTCCTCCCATCAAAGACAAATTCCATCATTTGAATAACATTTTCAATTTTCGTCTGCAAATATTTCCAATTTGGACAAGTCAGTATTTTATGTCATTTAGTAGTGGGTTTACTCTTTTACCACAGAGCAAAATTTTGGAATTTCTGAAATTGAAAGCATTTGAAGACAACAAATAATGTGAATAATCCAACTACATTTTCAAGCTAAATTGAAAGCTTTAACCTTTTATCAAATCACAAAAGTGTAGATTTGCCCAAATTGAGAGCTTTTGCAGACGAAAAAATAATTGTGACTCAAAAAAAAAAGGAATTCACCATTTGAATGGTGATTTGATAAAAAGCATTTTCTCCTTTTCCCTCAATGTTTTCAAAGGTCTTTTTCTCTGTTGTTCAAACTGAGGATTGTTAAAACTTTGGTTTATTTTAAATACATTTATTTTAGATCGATTGAGTAACAAGTTCTTGCAACTTATACTAATCTCTCTTGAATCTGCTTCCTGGGAACTACACTAGTTCTCACGCCTAAGTGTGAGCCAGTGAACGGTCTTTAAGTTGGCAACCTCTCCTGGTTATCAAACATGGAACCTTATAGTTATGAGGCCAACGCTCTACCTCACAATCACGGACACCATTCCACAGGATTGTTTGGTACAGAATAAAGCAAAAAAAAAGGAAAGTTACGGGGAAATGGGTTAAATTAGGTCTGAATGAAGAATGACATTGAGGAAACATACCTTCACACCATATAAGGAAATTACGAGGATGATAAAGACAAATTTATGGATCACTTTACCTGAGCTTTCACGCAGGTTTGATATGTGACAACTCTAATTAACCCTTTACCACACAATCCCGAGTTTTAATGTCGCTGACGAAGAGAAGGCTTTTGAAAACATTGAGGGAAAAGGAGAAAATGCTGGTAACCAGCATTTTCTCCTTTTCCCACTATGTTTTTCTACAATGTTTTTGCAACGTTGAAGAAGAATTTCATTACTTGAGCCGCATTTAATTTGTTATCTATGAACACCTTTAACAAGCAGTCCTGTCCTTTTTTACAACCCAAAAGAAAAAGGCTATTGAAAACATTGTGGGAAAAAAGGAGAAAATGGTGTTAACCAGCATTTTCTCTTTTCTCCCACAATGTTTTTCATCCTTACAAAGACATTCCATCATTCCAGCCATGCTTAAATTATTATCTGCAAATGTCTTAAATTAGGACAAGTCTGAAAATTTGACGTCGGGAAAAGTGTAAAAACCTTTTTACCACACAATCCACACTTTTAGCAACCCTTAAAGAGAAGGCTTTTGGAAACATAATGTTGTCCATCCTATCAAAGATAGAAATTACCATTTTAGCAAGATTCAATATTTATTTCATGCTTTCAGGTAGGTTATCGAGAAATATCGGTGAAATATTTTTCGATATTTCATGGTTACGACCAGTGAAAATACAGATTTTTATATTCTAACTCTTCAATTGAAGACGGAAACAGTTGTTCCCACGCACTAGTTACCTAGGTAAAATGCGCATGCCTCACAACCAGATGGAAATATGACGTAATTTACCTTACATTTCTCGCGCTTGACGTAATACTGTAATGCGTTGCTATGCGGAGGGGGTACGCCACAGGGAATAACCAAAAAGGACTGGTCTGGATTTTGATTAAGGTCCCCCCCAGAAAGGGTTAAAAGCATGAAATAAATAGAATATTTGTTTTTTTTTTTCGGTGAAAGATCGAAATTTATTTCATCTCGTGAACATCATCGGTAATATTTTCACTCGTGGCTGTGCCACTCGTGAAAAAATTACCGATGATGTTCACTCGATGAAATAAAATTCGATCTTTCACCGTAAAAAACAAATATCCTCTATGTATTCTTTGAATGCTTTCAATTTGGTGCAGACCAAAGTTTTTGATGTTTTGTAAAGGGTTAAATAATGACAGTGAGTATGACAAGTGCTTCCTCTTGTCAGACTGTCAAGCTATATAGTAATACCATATTTCACCTAATTAACGCTCCCTCCCTAATAGTAGCGCCCCCACTATATTAGTTACTCCAGAACATTCTGAGAAGAATGGTTGGTGAATATAGCCCAGGAGCCACCCACTGGTTTGAACTGCACATTACTTTAGTAATAAAAATAAAAAAAATATAGATGATAGAGATATCACTGAATGCACTTACTGCATCATGAATATTAATAGATCAGAACAGGTAATTATCATAATGGTCGTGAATGAATGTTTTATTGTCATCACATTGATATTGTCCTTCTGTAAGACATTATGTGGCAACTCTGTCCCCCATGACCTAGCATAATGGCCACTTTTGTGACTTAACCTATTATTGCCAGTCAACTGGACTTATGTGCATATTTGGTTAAAAAAATGAACAAGTGTCTCAAGGCAGCATAATATCATCAGCACATACATGTACATGTTGCCGTAGCATAGAGAAAACCAGTAACGAGCTTTTTACAAGAAAAACAAAATGAGAAATAAAACCCTCAATATTGTACTTAATAGGCACTGCATTGCAATGAAATTTGCCCGGTCGGGTAGCTCAGTGGTTAGTGTATCTGACTCGTGGTCTGGACATTGCAGGTTCGATACCCGGTTGGGGCGAACTTCCTTTTCGGCGATTTTTCACCTCTCACCTCCGATGCTCGTGGGAAAAGTAGTCAGTGGCTTTGGAAAGAAAGTTGTGTCAGTACTGGTGTGAGAAAGCCAGGAAATGCATGGGTGCGTCACTGACCGCCATGATATGACCTAAGCTGTTAAAATGGCATTAAACTCCAATACAAACCAAAGCAATGAAATTTGCCTCCAAAGATATGGTCAGTTGAATTAAATTGTACTTCATGAAAGATGCCATTGATTTTTGTTTAACCATTTACTACATATTCCAAAGTTTTAACAACCCTGAAGTATACAGCTCTTGAAAACATTGTTGAAAAAGGAGAAAATGCTGGTGTCCAGCATTTTCTCCTTTTCCAACAACCTTTTCTATCCTATCAAATACAAATTCCATAATTTGAACCACATTTAAATTGTTGTCTGCAAGAGCTTTCAATTTGGCCAAAGCTACATTTTTGTTAGGTGGTAAACAGTTAACTTTACCATACAATCCTGGGTTTTCACAACTCTGAGAAAGAAGCCTTTTGAAAACATTGTGGGAAAAGGAGAAAGTGCTGGTAACCAGCATTTTCTCCTTTTTCCACGATGTTTTCCATCCTCCCTAGCACAAATTTCAATTTTTGAGTCACATTAATTTTGTTGTCTGCAAATGCTTTCAATTTGGACTGGTCTAAAATTTTGTCCTTCGGTAAAGAGTTAAACAGCTGTCCGGGCCGGAGGTCTAAACATGCCTTAACCCTTCACTGCACAATCTTGAGTTTTCACGACCCTAAGAAAGAAGGCTTTTAAAAACATGATGGGAAAAGGAGAAAATGCTGATTATCTAATTTTTTCTAAGACAAATTACAACACTTGAGCAGCATTTAATTTGTCGTCTGCAAATATTTTCAGTTTTAACAGGCTTAATGTTAATTAATGAGTTCCACTTATGGAAATAAGAAGTACATGTATTTTACAGGCTGACAAAAAAAAAAAGACTTGAAAAAAGGCAAAATTATTTTTAGCTTTATTTGCATTATAAAACTGTGGAAACAAGCAGTTGCTTGCTAGATGTAAAGGCTCCATAAATTCCTGCTGAATTTATTTAATAGTTATGTAAATAAATTGTACGCCTCTCAAAAATGTGAAGGATGCATTAAGACATAAATTTCTGTGCATGTTAAACAGATGCAGTTCAAAAATAGCATAAAAATAGTTGTTCACTTATTTATTTGAATGTCGGTCTGTAAATAACTTGGATAAATTTTCTTAGCCATTTTTTTCCCCCCGTCTATACAAATTCTTTACCGCAACAATATTTTTAGCTCCGCTAGAAACAGGCCGGCAAGCTTTCCATGTGACCATAGTACACTTTTTTGTGCTTCTGAGCATGCGGTTATTGGTCAACTTTTATTTCATACATCTATTTCTCAGAGAGAACTTTTCTAATTTTCACCATACTTTACAGAAATAATCCTGCAATGGTTTGCTTTAGAATTCCTTAAAAGAATTTGAGTAAATAAAAAAGATTGTGGTGGCCATTACAACTTGACTGAATAATATTGAAAATTTTTCTGTTTTCCTCTCCAAAACCACAGATCGGAATTCTCTGTGAAATGGCATAAAATATTTTTCGGAAGATTACTTTAAGATTTCTTAACCCTTTAAAATTTTAGATGTGTCCAAATTGATAGCATTTACAGACGACAAACTAAATGTAATCCAAATGATAGGATTTGTTCCTGAACTATGTTTTCTGCCTTATGAAAGAGAGAAATCATCATTTTAGGGACTTTTAATTTGTCTAATTTGTCATCTGCTAGTGCTTCCAATTTTAACAAAATTTTGTCATGCGGTAAGGACTTAACTCTTTACCAAACAAGCATGTTTTAGACTTGTCGGAATCGAAAGCATTTGCAGACGACAAACCTGACTCAAAAATTAGATTTTTTGGGGAAGGGTAGAAAACATTGTGGGAAAAGGAGAAAATGCTGGTAACCAGCATTTTCTCCTTTTCCCACAATGTTTTCAAAAGCTTTCTTTCACAGGGTTGTTACAAGTCAGGATTGTATGGTAAAGGATCATTTATCTATAAGCCAGTGGAGCAATACAGGGCCATCATGGTGCTCTTGTATCCCCTGATGTTATTTCAGGTATTTTGATTGGTGTTATCAAATACAAGCATCTTATATGTTCAGTTTTGTTATCTCCCCTTAATTCACCTTGATGGCGTGTTTCCATAATCTTGTAAATGTCAACTTCTATGATACTGAGTCCATTCATTTTTAACTGACCAAACGACAAAATTATATACTGGTCCAAATTCGAAGCATTTGCAGACGACAAATTAAAATGTGGCTCAAATAATTGAATTTGTCTCTGAAAGGTAGAAAAACATTGTGGGAAAAGGAGAAAATGCTGGTTACCAGCATATTCTCCATCACCCACATTGTTTTTTGATTAACAGTAAAATTTGTTGTCTGTAAATCCCTTCAACAAATCTGAAATTTTATTGTGTGGTCATAAATAGTTATCACACAATCCTGAGTTTTCAGGACCCTGAGGGAAAAGTCTATTGAAAACATTGTGGGAAAAGGAGAAAATGTTGGTAACCAGCATTTTCTCCTTTTCCCACAATGTTTTCTACCCAATCACAGATAAGTTTGAACATTTTAAGTCACTTTTGAAATGTTGTCTGCAATTGCTTCATTTTGGCAAAGTCTACATTTTTGTTATTAGGTATAGAGTCAACCCTTTACAGCACAAAGCCGACTTTTAACGATCCTAAAAAGAACACTTTTGAAAACATTGCTGGAAAAGGAGAAAATAATGGTTACCAGTATTTTCCCACAATTTTTTTCTACCCAATCAAGGTCAAATTTTACCATTTATGCAACATTTAATTTTTCATCTGCAAATTCTTTCAATTTTGCCCAGTCTAAAATTTGGTCATGTGATAAAGGGTCAAGGGAGGGATCCCAAAGGGCTGCAAGGGGCCATTGTTTACCTGCTAGTAAATTAGTCATTTGGAATGTTATCTCTATTGTATTTATATTACTTAAGAATTTAATCTCCATGTAGTATTGTCCAATATTTATGGGCTAACTGTCATTTTACATCAAAGGTGTTACATATTTGGTATAGGTGAAAATTGAAAGGTATTTCTAACTTTCTAATAATATTGCTGATAACAATCTTGAAATGTTATATATAGGTGTGGTGGGGAATTTTTATGAAGTCATAAATGTTGAAGTTGTAAAAGCGTGTAGAACAAGATCTAGTAATTATACGGAATTTATGTGTGCAATGACATTGATAGCTCGGTTTTATATGTATTTAAAATTTGAATTTTGTGCAGACTTCAAGGATCTTTAATCTTGAGGTATGTGAGAGAAATTTATTAAATGACCTTGAATATGGAGGTATTTCGGTCATGAACTTTTTTTTTCAACTATTAACTCTATAACAAATGACAAAATTTTAAACTTGTCAAAATTGAAAGCATTGGCAGACAACAAATTAAATATTGCTCTAATAGTAAGATTTGTGTTTGTTAAGATAGAAAACATTGTGGGAAAATGGAACCATGATGGTTACTGGCATTTTTTCTATTTCCCACATTGTTTTCAAAAGCTTTCTTCCTCAGGGTTGATAAAACTTAAAATTGTGTGGCAAAGGGTTAAAGTCCCAGTGGCGACCAAGAGTAAACAAAGTAGCTGTTTTCAAAATGCATTTAGATTTGAATTAAATCATAACATATAAAAACTATGGGAATTACTGTGAAAATGACAATTAGGTATTGTACAGTTCATTCAAGTGTAAGTGTCTGGCAGAAGAATGAAAAATAAAATTTAAAGGTGGCCCTTCAGATTTTGGGACGAAAATTTTACAAAAATACAAAAAAATCATCCTTATACTCCCAAAGCCTTTTAATTTTCATTCATAAAACCCCAGTAGTCGAAAACCATCCGACAACAAGAGAAATAAGAGATTTACTACGGCCCAGGTCGCCACCGACGGGAAATACGTTCTATTTTTACATGAGCAACTCGCTCATTTACATACCGGAAATACACAGACGAAGCTTCAAACATAGCGTCCGAAGAAGACATTATGGAAAATAATTGCATGTTTGTTATGTTATGGAATTTAAGCGTTATTAGTCACGTGCTGGTCACTTGACATTCCCACAATGCTTTTTTTGATTTCTGGCGCGAAATCTAAAAATACCTTAAGAGGCTACGTAGCCTTTTAAGGGAACACCATCAAAAAAATTTTTTTATGTAATTTTATGACTCTTAATTATTGATGATTTGTATTGTTTTTTCATATAAATTTCTGTGATATATATATTTTCTAATTTGGTGAGATGTGAAAAATCTGAATACCCACCTTTAAAACCAGTTAAAGGTACAGAAGATAAAGTGACCTGGCAACTTTTAACCTAGTTTTAAAAAATTCTGCCTGCCACTTACACTTGGACCAACTCTACAATAAAAGATTGTCATCTCCATAATAGTTTCAATACATTTAAATGGTATGATTTAAATTAAAATGCATCTTAACACTCTTATTGTTTATTTGGTGGCTATTAGGCCTTTAACTTTAACTCTCTATCCGATCTCCCTAATCAGCGTCAGGAAATGTCAGGCAATGTCAGGACATGTCAGGAAGCGTCATAAGCCCAAATATTCCATTTTTCATGTTGTTTTTGTAATTATAATGGAATATATAACATATTCTATCAAAATACTATGTATCAGAGTGTATTTTGACTCAAATATGGGATAAAACTACCTGCCGACTCAACGTCACAAAATATGGCGGATAACTGGGGGAGCGTCATGAGGTGTGAAGTCAGTTACTACCTAGAGAATAAGCGTCACGAAATATGGCGGATAAATCTAAGAGCGTTAGGGAATAATACAATTACAACAAATGAGTATTGTCATGAATTATGACATTAAAAGTGACAAAACACAGAAAAAAAAAGATAATTTTTAGATGGCAAAATTTTAGACACTGCTCCAAGTTGAAAACATTTGCAGACAACAAATAGAATGTGTCTAAAGAACAGGCATACTGTATTTGAACAAGTAGAAAACTTAATGGGAAATGGAAAACATGATTGTTACCAACATTTCCTCTTTTTCCCTCAATGTTGTCAAAAGCGACCTTCCCCTCGCTCCTAAAAACTCAGGACTGGGTGGTGACCAGCTAGGTAGCCTAGTAGTCTCAATAATGAGACGCTACAGTGATATTTTTCATATCTGGACATTTATTGTGCACCGTACCATCTCAAGTCCATCGTAAATTTTCCGGTAGCAAAGATAGAGCGCTATACTGACTTTCTGTTTTGACGGTTTAATCTGTATTGCAGCGAAATGCAACTGACCTTTAGTAATAAACATGACCAAAGACAAATTAATAAAACCTTTCATTTATACATAAAGCGCTTGTAGAAGTCGTTTATAACATGTAAATCTTGGAAAAAACACTGGTGAAATTTATCGTGTGTGGTGGCCATTTTGTGTGTTTTCGGGAACGTAAACAACTCGAGTAACAGATGAAATGCACGGTTTTCTCTATGTTCAGCGTTTAAATTGAACATATTTGTAGTTCAAACGAAGGGTTATTAAATATGCAAGCAACAGGTATGTTTAAATCCTAGTTTAGTGCTCTTTTTGCGAAATTATGAGAGTTCAAACTTGCGCACAAAATCTGTGCGGAGCTTTCAACTGATTTTGTCTTGATCGTCTCTGTACCCAGAGGCGACCAGTCAAAAAGTAACATGGCCTTTGGGGACAGTTATCTGTTCTAGGTAGCCTAGTAGCTCAGTGTACTGTGTAGTGCTTAGCACAACTGGCTCTTGATCTGGTGGTTGGGGCCTCAATACCTGGTTGCGGCAAAGTTCCTTTCTGGCCATAATTTTAGCCTCTAACCTCTGATGCATGTGAGAAAAGTGGTCAGTGGCTTGGAAAGAAAGTTGTATCAGTATTGGTGTGAGAATGCCAGAAAATAGATACGTAGATGCACTGACTGCCATGATGTGACCTAAGCTTTTAAAGCAGCGTAAAACTCCTATACAAACAAACAAACAAACAAGGACTGTGTGGTTAAAGGTAAACTGTTTATCAAAAGCCTAAATTTTAGAGTCAACAAACTGAAATTACATACAGATGACATAAAAAAAATGAAGCTCATGTGATGATTTCTGTCTGATTAAGGAGAAAACATAGTGGGAAAACGAGAAAATGCTGGCTACCAGCATTTTCACCTTTTCCCACAATGTTTTCAAAAGTCATCTTTTCAATGGTAGTTGAAAATCAGAACAGTGTGGTAAAGTGTTAAGAAAATATGCTTGAGCAATTTACAGTCAGGAGAGACTGACTCATTGGGAAAGATTGTCTGCCAGTTCATTACTAACCGGTAAACCTTTACAAACCAATCCTATGTTTTAACAAACCCTGAAGAAGCCTTTTGAAAACATCGTGGGAAAAGGAGAAAATGCTGGAAACCAGCATTTTCTCCTTTTCCCTCAATGTTTTCTACCCTTTTAGAGACAATGTTCATCATTTGAGTATAATTAATTTGTCGTCTGCCACAGCTTTTAATTTGGACTAGTCTCAAATTTTTGTTGTATGGTAAAGGGTTATTCCTTTACGAAACAGTCCTATGTTTTAGCAAACCCTGAAGAAGCCTTTTGAAAACATTGTGGGAAAAGGAGAAATTGCTGGAAACCAGCATTTTCTCCTTTTCCCACTATGTTTTCTACCCTACAAAAGACAGATTTTGTGTTTTTGAGTAACATTTAGTTTGTCTGTTACAAATGCTGTCAATTTGGACAAGTTTAAAATTTTGTCATGATATAAGAATTTAAATCTTTATCAAACAATCCTGATTTAATGAACCCTGAGGAAGCTGTTTAAAAACATTGTCAGAACAGACGAAAATGTTGGTAATCAGCATTTTCTCCTTTTCTAACAATGTTTTGCCAAGCCCTGGTAGCCCAGTCGGTAGTGTACAGGACTGAAGAATAGGGGGGTCGCTGGTTCGATCCCCGGCTTGGCTGATTTCTTTCCAAGGATTGATGATAGTCATTGCAACAGGATTCATTCCTCTCTCACCCCTGATCATTGTTTCAACGATGGTTATGTAGGAAAGCAGCCAGTGGCTTGGAAAGAATATTGTGCAGAATACTTGTAAAGGAAACTCCAGGAAAGCATGGATAGGTGCACTGGCCACTGCGATACACCCTACAACCAAATCAATCAATCTAACAATGTTTTCAAAAGGCTTCCTCCTTGGGGTCGTTAAAACTTGGGTTTGTGTGGTAAAGGGTTAAGTACTTTTAGGGCGGTAAATTGGCAGACTTCTGTATTGGAATTTTGAAGAGAACAGAAAATGTTGTTTAGCTTAACTCTTTCTATAATAATCCAGTGTTACAACAACCCAGACAAAGAAGCCTTTTGAAAACATTGTTGGAACAGGAGAAAATGCTGGAAACTAGTATTTTCTCGTGTTCCCACAGTGTTTTCTACTTTCAACTCTTTCAAGGATTTGAATCATCACATAATGCCAAATTTAAGTTGTCTGAAATGCTTTCAAATCAAACAAGTCGTTCAGTAAAAGTTAACGCTTTGCCAAACAACAAAATTTTTGGATGGTCCAAATTCAAAGCATTTGCCGATGACAAATTGAATTTGGCTGAAATGATGTTTTTGTCTGTGTAGAAAATCTTGTGGAAAAAGGAGAAAATGCTGGTAACAGCATTTTCTCCTTTTCCCACAAGGTTTTCAAAGGGTTATTTCCTCTTTAAAAGTCAGCTTTGTGTGGTATAGGGTTAACTCTTTTCCATCCTGAATTTTTACCAACCCTGAGGCAGAAGGCTTGTGTAAACATTGTGGGTGAAGGTGAAAACACTGGTAACCATTGTTTTGTCCTTTTCCCACAGTATTTTTAATACCGTTTCTAAGGCGAATTCCAACATTTTATCCACATTTAATTTTGTTGTCTGCTTATGCTTTCAAATTTAGACAAGTCTACAGTTTTGTGATGGGGATAAAGAGCTTTCATATTCCTTGATTTTTCCTGGCATTATGTAATTCTGTTGTGTGTTGTCTATTTGAAAGAAATGGCAGAATAAACCAGCAGTTTAGAAACTATGTGGAAAAGGAACCAGTGCTTGAGTAATTTTGTATTTCTGATTGTTTAATATTTAAGACAATTTTCCATATTGTTGAAATTCAAGATTTTCTTTTTTGTGGGACGTTTATCCTTTGCGTTTTGATAACTTAAAGGTTACAGAAAGAGGGGGGGAGGTTACTGGAATCAGTTAAATGTAGCGGTAAGTCCAGTAATTTTCTATAAACAAAATTTTTAGAGTATTGTCAACTCCTCCAATAATTTTCAATGAATTTGTCTGAAATTTCAGATCAGTCCATGGGAACTTGAAAATTTTTTACTGTGGTAGGTGAACTTCTACTTGAATTATGGACCCTTGAATTTTTTGGACAAAAAGGATTTGTCTGAAATTTCCAACCATGAGAACAAAATTTTCACTATGGTAGGTCAACTACTACTGGAGTTATGGCCCCTTGAATTTTGCGACAAAAGGGAGAGGTCTTACTTATTTTCCAGTGACAGTTCCAATTTTTGATAGGATTGAAGTATGTTTGTACAAGGATGGTTAAGTGCAGTGCCCATCCAGTGCTCTGACCTGGTATTTGATATCTGTTGCATCCCTTTCATTTTTGAGGAAGTTACTATAGAGAAATAGGTGGGACTGGTATTCTAAATTTGATATTTAATTCATTACCATCTTAACCAAACGACAAAATTTTAGACTGGTCCAAATTCAAAGCTGTCAGACGACATGTAAAATGTTGCTCAGTTGATGAAATGTGTCTCTGAAAGGGAAGACAATATTGTGGGAAAAGCAGAAAATGCTGGTTACCAGCATTTTCTCCTTTACCTACAATGTTTTTGTTCTCTCCAGGGTCATTAGAACACCAGATTGTTTGTAATTGTATAAGGATAATTTTTTTGAGATGCTCCTTCTTGACATACCTTACTTTTAATACAATTTTGGACTTGTAAAAGTCCAAAACATTTGCAGACGTCAATTGAAATGTAACTCAAAAACATGAAATTGGTCTTTCATTGGGAAGAAAACAGTGTTGTTACAAGCTTTTTTTTCTTTTCCCACAATGTTTTATACCCTTTCAAAAAAAAAAATACATCCTTTTAGTCACATTTAATTTGTTGTCTTCAAATGTTTTCAATTGGGACTAGTCTAGAATTTTGTCTTCTGGTAAAGGGTTGACTCTTTACCACACAATCCCGTCTTTTAACGACCCTGAGAGAAAGCTTTTGAAAACATTAAGGGAAAAGAAGAAAATGCTGGTAACCAGCATTTTCTCCTTTTCCCACAATGTTTTCCACCCTTCCCAGAACAAATTTTCAAATTTTGAGTCACATTAATTTTGTTGTCTGCAAATGCTTTCAATTTGGACCAATCAAAAATTTTGTTGTTTGCTAAAGAGTTAAATATTATCAGTGATAAACAACTGACAACAAAATATGTGAATTATTGACATAACCTTTTCTGACATATTTTGTAAACCTACCAGTATTCCCTAACTTTAATACTTCACCACGCAACAAAACTTTTAGACAAGTCCAAATTGAAAGCTTTTGCAGATGACAAATGCCGTCAAATGGAATGTGACTAAAAAGTTGAAATTTGCTCTTGGCAGGGAAGAAAAAATTGTAGGAAAAGAAGAAAATGCTGGTAACCAGCATTTTTCTTCTTTTCCCATAATGTTTTCAAAAGGTCTTCTTCCTTGGGGGCATTAAAACTCGGGACTGTGTGGTAAAAGGTTAAACACACAACAAAATTTTAGACTAGTCCAAATTGAAAGCTTTTGGAGACGACAAATGAAATGTGACTTAAATGTTGTAATTTGTTTTTGAAATCGAGAACAGCATGGGAAAGGGAGAAAATGCTGGTTTTCTTCTTTTTCCTCATTGTTTTTCAAAAGCTTTTTCCTCAGGGTCATTAAAACTTTTTTTTCCCTGAACCTTTTACCAACAATTCAATTGTTATACCCCCGCAAAACGAATGATTTCGGGGGTATACTGGAATCAGCCTGTCCCTCCGTCTGTCTGTGTGTCCGTCTGTGTACAAAATACTACTAATTTTGTGTCGCGAACTCCTCCTACAGTTTTGCTGCTATTGTATTGAAAGTTGATACATTGATCATATACTGAAGTTGTTCAAGACTCAGTTTTCAATCATCTACTCCCTATGATTCAAGGGTAATCTCCCCTTGAACTTAGAAAATTTTTTGTTAAATTGCCTGTTTCTGTCAAAGCGCTGGCGGGGGTATTAAGTCACATTCAGTGACAGCTCTAGTTTGAACAACGCAGAGAGAAGAATTTTGGGGGAAAAGGAGGAAAATGCTGATTTTCTGCTTTTTCCATAACTTTTTCTAACCTTCCCAAAACAAATTTTAACTTTTGAGTCACATTTATTTTGTCGTCTGCAAATGCTTTCAATTTTGAAAAGTCTAAAATATTTTTGAGTGGTAAAGGAATATAACTCTTTATCAAGGGACATAATTTTAAGACGAGTCAAAATTGGAAGCATTTGCGAAAGACATATTAATTGGGAGGGAAGATAATATTATGGGGAAAGAGATAATACTGGTTCCCACAATATTTTCAAAAGCTCTCTATCTGAAGATTGTTAACTCTTTACCAAATTATAAAATTCCAGACTTGTCGATATTGAAAGCTTTTCCAGATGACAAAATAAATGTGAACCAAACATTGAAAATTGTTTTGGGAATGGTTAAAATCATTGTGGGAAAAGGAGAAAATGTTTTCAAAAGCCTTCTTCCTCAGGGTCGTCAAAGGTTGGGGATTGTGTGCTAAAGCGTTAAAGGTTGGGATTGTGTGATAAAGAGTTAAGAGAAGTGTTGGGGTTTTATCAGCACAGTAGGGGGGTTAGAGAGGGTGCTGTCAGTCACAATATCTCACAAAATGTCAAGTTTAGATTTTACAAATTCCAAACATTGAAGTGGGTCCGGTCATTTACTCTGAATAACAGACAACAGTATTTTAAACTTTAATCCTTTACCACACAATCCCATGTTTTAACGACCTTGAGGAGGAAGCCTTTTGAAAACATTGCGGGAAAAGGAGAAAATGCTGGTAACCAGCATTTTCTCCTTTTCCCACAACGTTTTCTTCCCTTCCCAAAACAAATTTTAATTTTCAGTCACAATTTTATTTCAACTTATGCACCATCTTTCAATTTGGACCAGTCTAAATTTTGTCGTTTGATAAAGAGTTAAACTTTAATAGATCCAGTCAATGTGATTTAGCTCTTTACCAAACAGCAAAGTTTTGGACTCTTAATTTTAATTTTAAGTCGGTACGTTGTTCAGGAGATCTAATGCTACTTGTATTTTTTAATTTGGGGTCATTGCCAAGGGTCGTTACAAGGCGGGATTTTTTTTTAAAGGGTTCATCAAATCCAGGATCTTTTTTTCAGAATAACATGATAACAAGAGCACGGCATGCAGGTTTAGTGCTAGATATTCATTGAAAATTTTAACCCTTTACCACACAATCCCGACTTTTAACGATCCTAAGAAAAAAGGCTTTTGAAAATATTGTGGGAAAAGGAGAAAATGCTGGTAACCAGCATTTTCTCCTTATCCCACAATGTTTTCTATCATTCTTTAAACAAATTTCAATTTTTCAGTTACTTTAATTTTGTTGTCTGCTAATGCTTTTAATTTCGTCTAGTGTAGAAATTTGTCGTTTGGTAAAGAGTTAAGTCAAAAAAGGGGCATAACTGTAAAAATACTTTGATAGTTACCTGCTCCATTGTATGAGTTTCCATTTTGATAGTTAAGAACTTGTCCAAGTTTGAAGTAAACATCTTTAGTAATAACAGAGATATTATAATATGTCGAAGTTTTTGTACCACGATGACGCAGATGATGACGATGCCAGACCCATGACAATAACTTGTCGTTTTATTAAAAAACAGCCAAGCTAATAAAATTCAATGTAACAGCAAACATGTTTAATTCCTTACAGAATTATCCTGTTTTTACATTTTTCCCTTGGGTGATAAGCATTTCAAAATATTGTGGGAAAAGGAGTAAATATTGGTGAACAGCATTTTCTCCTTTTCCCATTATGTTTTCTTTCCTTTTATAAACATCCTTTCAAGTTAAACATATTTACTTTGTTTTTTGACTCTTTCAAATTGGGAGGATATGCAGATGACAAATCTGAAAGTGGTAAGTCCTTTGATGTGGTAGAAACGCATCCTTTTCCCACAATGTTTTCGAAAGGCTTCTTCCACAGAATTGTGGGGTAAAGTATTAAGGTAGACAAAAAATTAACAGCAGTTAAAGAAAAGGAAAGAAAAGCATGGCAACTACGTGTTTTGTTCCTCATCAAAATGTTTAAGCCGAGCCTCGATAGCATGCAGGACTTGAGAACAAGGGGTTGCTTATTTGATCCCCCGCTCGGCCAATTTCTTTTCTAGGATTGATGGTAGGCATTGTGATAGGATCCATTCCTCTCTCACCACAAACCATTGTTTCGAGGATGTTTATTTGGGAAAGTGGTTTGGAAAGAATATTGTGTGGAGTACTGGTATCAAAAACTCCAGGAAAGCATGGATAGGTGCACTGGCTGCTGCAATATAACTGAAATAATGTTGAAAACGGTGTTAACCACCATGCAATCATTACAATCAATCAAAATGTTAAAAGAGATACACATTTTCATGACACTGTTGCATTGCATCATGCAGATGTTAATGTCATTAAAAACTATCAAACTGGTTAACCTTTTGTGTCAGATAGTTGAAATGGGTATTCTTGCTTAACTATACAAGCCTGGAAAAAGCCTTTTAAAAACACTGTGGGCAAAGGAGAAAATGCTATTAACCAGCATTTTCTCCTTTGCCCACAATGTTTTCAACCCTATCAAAGACAGAAATTATCTTTTGAGATACATTTATTTTGTTATCTATAAAAGCTTTTAATTTGGTTAAAAAACAATAAAAAACAACTGTTGTTTGGTAAAGAGTTCACAAAATGTGGTCATCAGATATTAAGTCCATTGTATCGATTTGCGTCACTAAATTTTTGGCGGCCTTTCAAGTGTCAACCTAATCACTTGTTTCTCAAATTGGTAAAAAAATCCTATTGTAGATACATACCACACTTAAGTAGGGCACGGGGAGTTGAGTAATCGCGAAATAGTCGTCGTTGTTCGACTACTAATAGGATTGTATTGGGATTAGTACATAACATTGTGAAGTACAAATTTTCAGTGGTATTATCGGACATTATCAGAGTAATTTTAAGTTTTGTTAGATCTGGTTAAAATGAAATTTTTGTGACATTTTTGGATTTTGTGAAACAATAATAGAAGAAAGATATTAGATGAAAATATTTTTATGTAAAGTTATAATTATTTAAGTGAAGTGATCTTGTGTTATTGGTTTTGTTTTGAAATACAATAGTTGATATCCATTGATAGGAATTAAGATTTGTGAAATATAAGGTGATGGTGCTGGATTTAATAAACTTGGCAGATAGATTACAATTTCAACATGGTAGGAGTTTATGCTGTATATTTTATCCAAAAGCATTAGCTTTTAAGCATTCAGATATGTAGATTTACATTCAGCTAGTTTGATTTGCAGACAGTATATTAGCCATACTCTGATTCTCCCTGATTCATGACACCACATTATTTATCCGTAAAATCTGTTTTTGTATAACAACCGACTGTATCATGAGGTACTCTGGTCTCTTGACATGCAGAGAATTTACTAAAAGCAAAATGTTTCTACCTAGCTCAGCCTGTGCGGACTGAGCAGCCGGACCTAGGTTGATACTTATTGCAGATGCATTGAGCCTCCTTTTCTCAGAGCATGGCCCATATGTATAGATCTTGATCAAGATCAGACTGGATTTTTCAAACTACATGTAAATTGGCAGTCTCAAATTCATCGTAATTTAAAGTCTTATTTTTTTTTTGCAGTTGGTCAGAATGGAAATTGTAGGCTAAGATTAGATAGATTTTTTTTTTTTGGTGCTGATTTTAATACTAACAATTTTGAATATTGTTATAAGTGTAATTTTCAAGATGTGCCATCTTGCTGACTTTAAGGTACATTTGATTTGTCGTCTGCAAATGCTTTGAATTTGGTTGAGTCAAAAATACTTTGTATGTTGTTTAATAAAGAGTTATGCAGATGACAATGTAGCTGGGTTCAAATTAGAAATAATTAAATTGAAGGTTTTCTTCTTTTTTATTTTTCAGACTGCGGCAGTTCGCTAAGCAGTCCTGAGGAGCTGTATAAAGAATTCCACATCAATATGTCTCAGTTTCGTGAACCACCACCATATCCAGGTCCTCCAAAACAAACCAACCAATCAGGTGAGCCGAAACATTTGTAACCAGTGACCAAACATTCAAATGCCGAGTTTTTTGACCGAGAGAAAGATGAATATAATGTAAAACATAATTTAGTAAATTACGAATCAGAGGCAGTATTCACAAAAACAGACCAATAGAACATTCATAGTCTTATTCTCCAGATTTATAAATTTAAATTTAACACATTGTCTGATTTCTTTAAAAGTTTGGTTTAGCCAATCAGAAGTTGTGTTACTTTCAAATTTAGAAAACCTCAGATATAAAGACTAAGAATGTTCTTAAGAATGGATGGTGAATGTGATCCCAGATCTAAGATCAAATAGCACATCCTGCGCTGTCTAATCTTGATCTACAGACTCGAAAAAAGCAACTAAGGGTAGTCACATTATTTTGAAGGTTTTTAACCTCTTCCGTTTGAAGTCTTGTATTCCCTCTTCTGGTTTCCATTCATGTTCTCTGAGTCTCTGATGCTGTATGTTTATTCACTGGGTTAGATTATTCACAAGTATAGCATTTTACTTAACTTTTTGGGAAGACTATCAAATACAGATTAGCCATGCTCTGTGAACAGGGGGCTTAATGCATTTGCAAAAAATACCTACCTATGTCAGCCTGCGCATTCCGCGCAGGCTGACATAGATCGAAACTTTTTGCTTGAATTTTCTGCCTGTCAAAGGACCAATGTACCTATGATTCCAGTCGATTGTTATACAAAATTGATTAAATGATTCCACAGTGATGTGTCATGACTTACTGGGTATAATGCATCTTGGATATGTAGTTGTCTGTAATTCTATCATTTGTTTGAATTTGCTTTTTCCCTTTATACTTTCAGGTTTACGACAAAGTTTTTCTGGCAGTGAAACAAGTACAGATGTTTCTTTGTCATCCACTGAAAATCTGTCATCGTCTCAGAGACAAGAGCCTCAAGGGGAGGAAACTCAAGTTCAACAGGGTTCTCATTCGTACGATTTAAGCAACACATCGGACTGTGATTATAGTATTCTTGCCAGGCTGGGCATGAGCACAGCAGGGCTGGAGCTTAAAACTCCACCCACTCCACAGATATACGTTACGGGAAATACAGGCTCAAATTTGCATGGACCGCATTTTGCAACAACACCATCAGTAGGCATGCAGAGCGTGCCGCAGAATCCTTCGTCCAATTTTTATGTCTCAAGTGAAAGTGGTTTTTCTAGTGCATCTACGTCTAGTTCAAAGTTGACGCTACCTGACACCGGCTCAAATCAGAATATTTCATTTAATAGTTCAATGTTCAGCTGCGATAAATCTCCAAATTTATCTTCGAGACAATCGGTATCAAATTTTTCGTCGCCAACCAGTGTTTCGTCATATAACAGTTCGACAATTTATGCGAACTATCCACAATGGACCCCTACAGGTGCAATGGATCCAATAGCTTTAACACAACAGACCCAGTTTTTGAACACATCCCATATGGGCTCCTATATGGGATCCCCTATGGGCACCCAAATGGCGTCGCCCATGAGCCAAATGTTACAACAATATGTAACAAATTTACCCCCACCTCCGCAATACCCAGGGGCCCATGTGGGAGAGACATTAGAACAACCAGAGGTCGCACGAAGGTCATATGAAGTGTTGGGCAAGCATGAGATACCGGGCTCACGCTCGCAACCTGATTTGAGTCACTTTCATGAAGCTCAACCCAAATATTTTGGGATGCTAAAGAACGCTGGATCTGGGTCTGAAAATGGATCGCAAAAATCCCTGGAGCATACGTAAGTATCTTGTCTTCCAGCGTTAACACTTACGCAACTTTAGTTGCCTTTGCAGACTGTGTAGATCAAGATCAGACTGCACAAAATGTGCAGTCTGATCTTTGATCTACACTGTCTGCTTTCCTGAAACACTACAGTCAAAAGCAACCATGACATTAACACTTTACGGCTTTTAGAAAATTTAGTTGTATACAAATTTAAAGCATTTGCAGACAACAATTTAAAAGTGTCTCAAATGATGGAATTTGTCTTTGATAGGCTAGAAAACATTTTGGAATGAAATTCTGTTATTGTATGATTGGCCCAAGTTTTATTCACTGGCAAGAAAATGAAATTTAAAGCCAGGTAAAAAGAAAACAAAAGATAGAGTGACCTGGCAACTCTTGATGCAGTTTTAAAGTCATTTTTCTACCAGCAACTAACACTCAGCCATACAAAAACGGATTGTCATTGTCACAATAATTTCCATACTTTTAAATGATATGATTTAAATTCAAATATATATATTTTACCACACACAATGTTTACTTGTTGTCACTTCTGGCCTTAAAGCTGTGTAGACACCCGCATGCAGTGTTCTTGTTTCTTATTTCTGAAATTATTTATTGACAGGCTTCAGGAGCAGCCAAAGTTTTCAAGCATTGATCAGATAGCAGCCCAAGCCACCCAGATGGTTGAGGTTTTGACGGAGGAGAATACGTCTCTCAGAGAAAAACTAGCCGTGTACGACAGAAAAGTTTCGAAGCTACAGAAAGTAAGTACCTTTTAAATTCAATAGAGATTCAGGGTCCTTGTTCATCAAGCTATCTTAACCCTATACCAAACAACAAAATCTTAAACTTGTCCAAATTGAAGGCATTTGCAGACGACAATTTCAGTGTGGCTCAAATGGTGCAATTTTTCTTTGATAGGGTAGAAAACATTGCTGTTTCCTAAAAGCTTCTTTCCCAGGGTCATTAAAAGTCAGCATTGTGATTTTACCTTAAAATACTGACTTTAACAAACCCGAGAAAGACAGCGCATGAAAACATTATGGGATAGGAGAAAATTCTGGTAACCAGTCTGAATTACAGGCTAAATACTGAGGTAGAATGGTCCTTGCACATGCAGAAAATTTACCAAAAGTGAAAAGTTTGGACACGAGTCAGCCTGCTAGGTCTTTGCAGGCTGAGATGGGTCGATACTTTTCACAGATTGATGCAATTAACCCCCTTTTCACAGAGCATTGGTCGCTTATTATCAAATTAACTCTTCATCAGATTTTAGACTAGTCCAAAATCAAAATAACTGCAGACGTCAAAATAAAAGTCTCTCAAAACTTGAAATTGGTTTTTGGAAGGGTAGAAAATATTGTGAGAGAAGAAGAAAATACAATTTACTGGAATTTCTCCACTTCCCACAGTGTTTTCAAAAGCTGTCTTCCTCAAAGTTGTTAACCCTTTACCAAACAATCCCTGGTTTTTGCGACCCAGAGGAAAAAGCCTTTTGAAAACATCGTGGGAAAAGGAGAAAATGCTGGTAACCAGCATTTTCTCCTTTTCCCACAATGTTTTCTACTCTTCAAAAGTCAAGTTTCAATTTTTGAGTCTCGTTTTTTTTAACGTCTGCAAATGCTTTCAATTTGGACCAGTCTAAAATTTTGTCATTTGGTAAAGAGTTAAACTAGAATTTTGTGTTTAAAAGGTTAAAAAAAAAGACCCTTTGGTATGTAAGTAGCAAAAAACTAATTTTTTCTCCGAGATATTACAAAGGATTAGAACCGATCGATTTAATCTCATGTTTACCTGGCAAACTTCCAGTTACGCTTTACCACTTTATCCTGAGTTTTAATGACCCTAAGGTAGAAGGCTTTTGAAAACATTGTGGGAAAAGGAGAAAATGCTGGTAACCAGCATTTTCTCCTTTGCCCACATTGTTTTCTATCCCATCAAAGACAGAAAAAGTCATTTGAGCTGAAATTTCATCATTTGGTAAAGAGTTTAACGCTGTCCCAAACGACAAATTTTAAAATCTTTCAAATTCAAAACATCTGCAGGCGACAAATTCAGCATTGGTACAAATGAGCTTAAGCTCTCTGATAGGTTAAAAAACATTGTGGGGAAAAAGGAGAAAATGCTGGTTACCAGCATTTTCTCCTTTTCCCACAATGTTTTCAAAAGTATTTTCTGTCAGGGACGTTAAAACTCAGGATCGTGTGGTACCGGATTAAAATGCCTAAACGTGTCAAAAAACATATTTGGTTTCAATTGAATCTTCACAGTGGGTGATTATGTATTTAGAGCTACATATTTGGGATACCTTTACAGAGGTGTACTGAAACATAATCATTTTGAAGTCATTTTGTGGGTATGGCATAGAAAAAGGGGTCTTTTTGAAACCAAACCCAGTCCCAACTTTTAGGCCTTTACCATTCAATCATGATTTTTTTAACCCATTACCACACAATCCCTACTTTTGACGACCCTGAGAAAGAAGCCTTTAGAAAACATTTTGGGAAAAGGAGAAAATGCTGGTAACCAGCATTTTCTCCTTTTCCCACAATGTTTGCTACCTTTCACAAAACAAATTTCCAATTTTCAGTCACTTTTATTATGTCGTCTGCAAATGCTTTCAATTTGGACAAGCCAAAAATTTTGTCGTTTGGTAATGAGTTAAAGGGCCAAAGGTGAAAGGTTTAAGAAAACATTGTGGGAAAAGGAGAAAATGCTGGTAAACCAGTGCTTTCTGCTTTTTCCAAAAATGTTTTTTTATTACATGGAAGACATAGTTCATGTTTTGAGTTCCATTTACATGTAATTTGTTATCTGCAAGTCTTTTCTACTTGGATTAGCCTAAAATTTTGCCGTTTGATACTCTGAAAAAGAGGGTTTGTGAACACATTGTATGATAAGAAAAAAATGCTGGTGACCAATATTTTCTCCTTTTGTCACAATTTTTTCTTGCCTTTCAAAGACCAAAATCATTATCTGAGATAGATTTGATTTGTCATCTGCAAATGTTTTTCTGCTGATAAGTCTAAATCTTTATTGTTTTTGGTACAGGCTTAGCACTTTACTAATCAATCCCTTGGTTTAATGACTCTGAGGAAGAGGGCTTTTGACAACACTGTGGCAAAAGGGAAAGCCTATCATTTTATGTCACCTAGAAATGTCTACTATTTAGACCAGTCAACAAGGATTTACTAATTTTTCTACAATGCTTTCTATTCTTTCATAGACAAAATCCTATCATTTAATTTGTTGCAAAATTACAAAATTTTTGGACTCGTCCAACTTCAAATCATCTTCAAACAACAATTCTAACATGACACGCAAATTCGGCTGTTTAAACACAGTGCAAAGAAAGCATGGTAAAATCTATGACATTCTATATAGAGTGATGTCATTTCTAAAAGGGTAGAAAACATTGTGGAAAAAAGAAGAAAATGCTGGTTACCAGCATTTTCTCCTTTTCCCACAATGTTTTCAAAAGGCTTCTTTCGTAAAAACTTGAAATTGTTTGTTAAAACTTAAGCAACACTTGAGTTATCATCTGCAAATGATTTCATTTGGGCAATCCTAAACTATTGGCATTTGGAAAAGCAATAAGAAATTTGCAGCAATAAACAGGCATTTTACAGATGCCATTCTCCCCAGGTACGTTCCTGTATTGGGATCAAATAATTACTTGGCTGGGTACGAGGTATTTTTCGGTTAGTCATTCATGAATACTGGGCCTGACTTCTTTTGTAATCCTTTTCTCCAATTAATTTTTTTTGTTTATTCGTTTGTTCTGTACATGATTTTTAAACTTGTACTTTAGACTTGTATTTGAATAAAATAAAATACATGTACCATATATGTATTTCACCTGTCACCAAGCGACAAAATTTTGGACCAGTCCAAACTAAAAGTATTTGCAGATGATAATGTAAACGTCATTCAAAAACTGATACTTCATTCAAGCTGGTGACCAGCATTTTCTCCTATTCCCACAATGTTTTTTAAAAGGCTCTTTGTAAAAACTTGGGATTGTGTGGTATGGAGTTAACCCTGTACTGAATAATTCAGTGGTTTTAAGAATAAGAAGACAAGGGCTTGGGTTAACATTATGGGAAAATGAGCAAATGCTGGTAGCCTGTATTTTTCTTTTTCTACAATGTTTCCCACTCTTTCAAGGACAAATTTTAGCCACTATTTAAATTGTTATGTACAATGAACGATGCAGCCTAAATGTTCATTCTGTACAGCACAACAGGATTTTTTGCTTTTCCAAGTTGAAAGAGTTAACAGAAGACAAATGTCAGTCGTATGATAGGATGTGTCACTGAAATGCTTAGAAATATTGTAGGTAAAGGATATAATATGGTTTCCAGGATTTTCTGCTTTTCTTACAATGTTCTTGAAGACCTTCTTTCCCAGGGTTTTTCAGAGGCCTTTCATCTCGGGGTCATTAAATCTCAGGATTGTTTCCTTACGGGTTGAGTGGCAGATAGATAAAATTTTGTTTCCAATTTCTATTGCAGTTTGAACTCGAGATACAGAAAGTCCACGAGGCTTATGAGGCGTTAGTCCATTCCTCTAAGAAGAGGGAGTACCTCGAGGTTATGATGAAGAAGAAATACGAGGAAGAAATTAAAAATATCAAGGCAGTAAACATGGCCCTTATCAGCCAGCTAGAGGAGGCAGGCATTGCTGTTCCGGAAAAAGTTACCATTGCATCAATGGAACCAGTTGACAGCAGCATGGCAAACCTTTTGGCCAAACGTAAGTGGCCCTGTTAGTTTTTTTTGTCCTTGTATATATACGCTACTCCCATGGCAAATTATTTATCAAAATATTACTCATTGTCATCACATGTGACGCAGTAGTGAAATATTGAAAATATTTTGAAAACTTTTTTTTATCTCTTTTTCAAACAAAAAAATTTTAGACTTGTCCAAATTGACAGCATTTGCAGACAACAAAATATATGTGACTCAAAAATTGAAATTTGTTTTTGAAAAGGTAGAAAATGTTGTAGGAAAAGCAGGAAATCCTGGTTCAAAATCTAAAATTTTGTCCCCTGGTATGGAGTTGACCCTTCACCAAACAACAAAATTTTAGACTCAACCAAATTGAAAGCGTTTACAGACGACAAACTGAATATAACTCAAATGATGATTTCTGTCTTTGATAGGGTAGAAAACATTGTGGAAAAGGAGAAAATGCGGGTTGCCAGCATTTTCTCTTTATCCCACAATGTTCTCAAAAGGCTTTTCAATCAGGGTCATTAAAACACGGGATTTTGTGAGGAGAGTTAAGTAAAAGATATCGCTATCAATGTATTGTTTGTATTTACAGATAAAGAACTCTTGAACATCAAGGAAAGGCAAGACATGGAACTGGAGGCCATGAAAGCCACATTGCAGGAACAGCGAGCCCAGATAGAAATTCTGAAAAATATGCAAGCTAATTCTGCAAAAATAGAAGAGGTAATCAACTTGTAGTGATTTTTTTTTAACACTTTACCACAAGCTGAATCCCAAGTTTCAATGATCTCAAGGAGGAAGGTTTTTGAAAACATTGTGGGAAAAGCAGAAAATTTTTTCTTGCCCTTATATAGAGACACCCAGTTATTTAAGCCACAACAAAAATGTCAGTTTCAAATACTTTAAATTTGGACAAGTCAAATGTTGCGTGTACATTGTAGTAACCGATTTAACCAAGTATAACACTCTTAGAACCCAAAAACATTCCCCCAGTCTGTACCTCTATATGGCTATCTAACAGATATGAAAAAGATTTAACCTTCAGAGTTGAATGATTTCAAAGAATTAAAAAATAGTTTTAACTTATAAATTTTGTAACAGAGACGGTGAAAGATCGGTAATTGTTCACATTTAACTCTTTACCAAACAACCAAATTTTAGACTGGTCCAAATTAAATGCATCTACAGTAAACAAAGTTAATGATGCTCAAATTAGGACACCTTCCTTTGAAAAGGTAGAAAACATTGCGGGCAAAGGGAGAAAATGCTGGTTACCAGCATTTTCTCCTTTTTCCCACAATGTTTTCAAAAGCCATTTTCCTTGGGGTCTCTAAAACTCAGGATTGTGTGGTAAAGGGTTAAAGAATTTCAGCAAGGAGTTCTGTCTATATTTGTTTCCATATTTGAAAAGAATTTTTTTAGCAGTTATTGTTTTGTCCAAATAATTATCTTTTTGCCCTTTACCAGATGACAAAAATTTGGACTCGTCTAAAATGGAAGCATTTGTAAAACAACAACAAAAAAAAAGTGGCTGATACCAATATTTTGGACATATCCAAAATGAAAGCATTATCAAAAGACAGAAAAAAATGGTTATAATTCATAATGCCTTTAAAAAGGTTGTAAACATGGTAGGAAGAAAGAAACATAGCAATTGAAAATGCTGATTTGCATTTTCTCCTTTTCACACAACATTTTTAACAGCTCCATTCCTCAGGTTTCTGGCCGAACCCTGGTAGCTCAGTCGGTAGCGTGCAGGGCTTGAGAACACGGGGTCCAGGGTTCGATCCCTGGCTACGACCCCTGGCTCGGCCAGTTTCTTTCCAAGGATTGATGATAGTCATTGCGACAGGATTCATTCCTCTCTCACCTCTGACAATTGTTTGGACGATGATTATGTGGGAAAGCAGCCAGTGGCTTGGAAAGAAAATTGTGCGGAGTACTGGTAAAAGAGACTCCAGGAAAGCATGGATAGGTGCACTGGCCGCCGCGATATAAATGAAATAATGTTGAAAACTGCGTTAAACACCATACAATCAATCAATCAATCAATCCTCAGGTTTCTGAAAGCACAGGATTGTTTGGTAAAGGGTTTAGTATCCCCAGAAAAAATTGTATATTCATCTTAATGTAGAATTTGGATACACAACTGCTTTAGAAAACATTGTGGCTTAAGGTGAAATTGCTCAGAACAAACAATTTCTTTCATTGCTGAATTTTGTTTTTTGTTTTTGTTTTTGTTTAATTTTAACCCTTTCTATTAACTATTTCTAATGACCCTGAAGTTGAAAGCGTTTGAAAATATTTTGGGAAAGGGAGAAAATGCTGGTAACCAGCATTTTCTCCTTTGCCCACAGTGTTTTTCTACTCTTTTCAAGACAAAAATCCTCAGTTGAGCTGCATTTATTTTGTCATCTGAAATACTTTGAATTTTGCCTAGTTCAGAATTTTGTTGTTTTGTGACGAGTTAAAGTAGTCTGGTGCAAGACACAAAACAAAGTCTTTAACTCTTTATCGAAGGACAAAATTTTAGATGTCCAAACTGAAAAGGTAATTCACGACAAGTCAAACATTACTTAAAACATGAAATTTGTCTTATATAGAATTGAAAAGGTTTTTCCTTTTGCCACAGTGTTTTCAAAAACCTTCCTCAGATCGTTAAAAGTCGAGATCGTGTGGTAAAAGATTATGGTGATAAAGTGTTGAAATAAAATCCAGATTTAGAAAGGAATGATCAGTATGAGACCTTTCTAAATCTGTGGTAGATGAAATAGCATGTAGACTGGGTTTATAATTTATGTATGGTATTCAGCTTTGTTTTAGTCAGTTTTAGTCCAGTCCCATTTATAGAAACCAGTCTGAACATATATGATATGATAAATGGTCGGCCTGAAATAGCCTGAAAGCTTTACCACACAATCCCGACTTTTAAGGACCCTGAGAAAAAAGCCTTTTGAAAACATTGTGGGAAAAGGAGAAAATGCTGGTAACCAGCATTTTCTCCTTTTCCCACAATGTTTTCTACCCTTCCCAAACCAACTTTCAATTTTTCAGTCACTTTTATTTTGTCGTCTGCAAATGGTTTCAATTTGGACCAGTCTATAATTTTGTCATTTGGTAAAGAGTTAATCCTTTATCACACAAACCTGACTGTCTATGAACCTAAGGAAGGAGTCTTTTGAAAACATTGTGGGAAATGGAAAAAAATTCTGGCAAACATGATTCAATTGATTGTTTGACAAAATGGATTTTGTGGGCCCATAGTCATATGACGACTTGCTTGGTGTTACGTATTACGGAGATGCATGAAAATATACACTCTCACAGCCAGGCAGAAAATAATTATGCTGTCAAAATTGAGTAGACTTTAAAATGGTTCAGATTTTAGTCAGCTGTGTAAACACAGATAAATTACCGACATATGGTGTAAGGCATAGATACATAAAAAATTATATATTGGAAGTCTTTGATATAAATCCAAAAACGTCATAACAGTGATTTCTTTGATGGCCTCCAGAAAATGAAATGCATATTATAGCAGTTGTGATCCATGCAGCCTTGCACCATCAGGGCAATGTTTGGCATAAAGAACCATTATAGTTTGATAAAATAAAGATAAAATGGGTTAAAAATAAAATGGGTTAAAAACTGGCTGAAAACGAGTATAAATGTATCTTAAAGCCCCCTTTTCGTAGAGTATGGCTTATACTTGTTGTTTTATTACTATTTATAGAGTCAAAGACTTCAGATTATAGCAGAATATGACGAACAAATCCAAACAGAATTGGCATCCATAAAGGCAGCTTATGAGAAGAAAGATCAAACGGAGAAACGAATTCGACAGACGTTAGAAAGGGATGTGGAATTTTGTCGACAACATCACACGAAACAAAATGTGATTCATAGTAAAGCGGACAGTAAAAAAGATTTGTCTTCAGATGTTCGAAGAATGTTGGATGAGAAAGAAGCAAAAATTTTACAACTGGAAAAGGAGCTGATTAAGGTATGGTATCTTTCTTGTTCTACTGGTTTTGAAATTTGGTTTTTACCCTTTCCCACACAGCAAGTTTTAGACAAATTCAAAACATCTGCAGATGACAAATATAACATCCATACAAAATGTTCACTGACAAGGTAGAAAAACATTGTGACAAAAGGAGAAATAGCTTGTTACCAGCATTTTCTCCTTTCCCACAATGTTTTCAAAGGGCCTTACTTCTTAGGTTGTTTGACATATTATAATATCTCTGTTATTATTGAAGATATTTACTTCAAACTTGCTCTAGTCTTTATTTATCAAACGGGAAACCCATATAACAAGGGTAGGCAACCATCAATGTATTTTTGTCTCATTTATGCTCCTTTTTTGACTTATAATTTTCACTAAAATTTTAAGCAAGTTTAACTGAGCTTTGGCACCTACATGCAGTGTTCTTGTATATTTTACAGTGGAAGGAGCAACACTTAGAAGAAAGTATTCGTAAATTAAAACTTCAAGAATCGGAGGGTGATCTGACCCCGCGTCTTCCACAATATGAACAGGCAACTGCGGGAATGAACACCGAGACGCTTATAAACGAGGCCAAAGCGGAAAAATTAAAACAAATGGAAGAAGTTTATCAAGCTAACAGAAAAGTGACAGAGTTGGAAGCAAGGTGAGTTTTTTTTGAAGTTTGGAATATTAATTTTTTACCAAACGACAAAATTTTAGAACATTCAAAATTGAAAGCATTTTCAGACAACAAATCAAAATTTTACATAACACAAATAATTGTTTCTGTCTTTGAAAGGAGAGTAAACTTGGTGGGAAAAGGAGAAAATGCAGGTAACAAGCATTTTTTCTTTTTCCTACAATTTTTTTCAAAAACTTCTTTTTTCAGGGTCATTGAAACTAAAAACTGTGTGGCAAAGGAGTTAAATGGGTCATTTTGACTTGCTAAATTTGAGACGGCAAACTTAGTGTGTCTCAATATGGAGGAATTTTTCATTAAAAGTCTCAAATATATCGTTGAAAATGGAGACAGCTGGTTACCTGTAGTTTATCCTTTTTCCCCACAATGTTTTCTAAAGTCTTCTTTTTCAGAATATTGGTGAAAACTCAAATGATAAAAGGGTGTATATGACAGATCTTCATTTCTTTCTGATAACCTCTGTGCCACTTGAATTTAAAAGGAAAAGCACTTTATCAATCATCTTGTAAACATAGCTATTAAATAAGTAGTAAACTTATTTCACATTGCATCTGCATGAAGTAATGACCCAGATCAGCCTGCACAATCTGCGCAGGCTGACCTAAGTCAAAAGTTTTTGCCATTGGTCAATTTTCTGCATGTCCAGGGACCACTCCCTCCAGATTCGGTTGGTTGTTAAAAAAAAAAAAAAAACAGATTTATGGATCCATAATTATGTGATGACTTGCTTCATATAGCATAATGCATCACAGATACATCACCCCTTTTGTCAGAGCATAGCTCAAATATTGTACCTGGTCTTTACAGTGTGAAATCCCTACAATCACAGTTGTCTGAAAAAGAATCCATACTTAGAATATATCAGCGCTCACCAATGACACGCAGCAGCAGTGTACACACTATTTACTGTACTCCGCATCATTCTCCCCGACCGTCTTTGATAGCGTCTGGCTCTTTAAGTAGACAAAACAGCCAGGAGGCAGCAGCTCTGTTGGAAGTTCAGCATAAAAAGACGGGAAGTACAAGCGCACTAGAGGCGTACAGTCTGGCGTCACAAGATGATCTGTTCGAAAAGATTCAGAATTTGAAGTCAGAGGTATGGATTCATTGCAGTGATGCCCCATCTTTCTATCTCTCTCTCTGTGTCTTTCTCTCTCTCTCTTTATCTATCTATTTGTCTGTCTGTCTGTCTTTTTTGCTCTCGCTCTATTCTCAGCACTTTTTGCCACATGCAGTCTTGTCTGTTATGTTATTCTTGAGAGTCCCTATTTATAGAAGTTAAAACCTTTATGATTTGTATACACGAATAACTTAGAGGTTAATTCAAATTACCGATGTGCCTTTTAAAATGCAATGTTATGTTTTCCAAACTAAGGTTTTTTATTTATAAATAAATACATGTAAAATAATTATTACAAAAGGAGGATTTGCTCATTACAAACCCTCCCCTTTTTCTACAGTGTTTTCAAAATCATATGATTAAAATGAAAAGAGGTATTCACAGGTTGTAAAATAGCACAGTAATATTTGAGATCATTAGAAGACTTTGTTCTATTACAAAAGAAAGAGCCTAAATATTTCCCAAAATCCATTTTATCTTCTTTAAATATTTCAGTCAAAGAGTGGTTCAGAAACAGATGAATCATCCGGGACAGTCTGGCAGGTGTGAGATCTGACATTGACACAGTGTTGCTAAGCAACCAATCTGAAATTTCCCATAGTGCCTTGTGCCTTTCCAAGTGCCTTGTACGACGAAGCGGAGTAACATGCCTGTGATATTTGTTTGTCCCCGGAAGGACACTAAAGACGCCAGTGTTGTGTAAAATGGACTAAATGCGAAGAAAGAATGAATAGAAAGTTATGAAACGGAATGACCTTGGACACAATGGCCTTGACCTTTGTTTAAAGGTGTCCAAGTTCACGAAGAAGGGATGTTTTGAAGTGAAGGATATACATGTAAAAGCAAAGCATGAACTTAACCCTTTACCAAACGACAAGATTTTGGACTTGACCAAATTGAAATCATTTGCAGATGACAAATGAAATGTTACACCGATAATGATTTCTGTTTTTGAAAGGGTAGAAAACATTGTTGGAAAAGTAGAGAATGCTGGTTACCAGCATTTTCTCCTTTTCCCATAATGTTTCCAAAACGCTTCTTTCTCAGGGTCATTAAAACATGGGATTGTTTAGTAGAGGGTTGATTTAAGATCTGGGATCGTGTTAGTCAACAACCCTAGACTGTGTTTTCAGTCTAATTCTCAAGAATTTTCGAAATTTGAAAGGAACATAATTTCTTTTTGGCTAATCAGTCTGGTTTAGCCAGACTATTTGGTTTAGCCAATCAGAAATTGTGTTGCCTTCTAAATTTAGAATTAGGCTAAGAAAACAATTTTGATTGGTTTGTGAAAACAGGGCCCAGACTGCACATTGTAATGTATACATGGATACATAAATTTGTCAAAAAGTTTGTGAATTACAGGTTGTGGACAATTTGTGTACGGAAATGTTTGCGAATTCAAGACATCCATTATTTGTTGGTATATTGTGGTAAAATATGCGAACAAAAAAGTTTGCGAATTTTTCAAATTCAGGAAATCGCAAAAATTTCTACATCGCAAACATTTCCACTGATACAATTTGTAGTCTGATCTGAATCTACACTATATGTGTAAGTAACAGAATGTGTCCATTGAACTGTGAGAGTGAATCTTGAAGAGTGTAGAGAAGGGGGAGATAACTGTAAACAATTGTTAGAAAGAATGGATTGTGGGATTGCCTTGTTTGATTTGTTGTATTGATACCCATTGTCTTTCACTGCATTTACAATCAAATTTTATCAGTAATATGGACCAATCGGATTGTTTTAATATTTGTGTTACTATTTCACCCTTTACCAAACAATGCTACGTTTTATCGACCTTGAAGATAGAAGACCTTTGAAAACATTGTTGGAAGAGGAGAAGATGCTGGTAACCAGCATTTTCTCCTTTTTCCACAAAGTTTTCTGCCCTTTCATAGACGAATTCGATCACTGAAGCAAGATTTGGAATATCTTCTGCAAATGGTTTCGATTTGAGCTTGTCTAAAATTTTGTCGTCTGGTAAAGAGTTAACTCGTTACCACACATTTGAACATCAGACCAATTATAGTACCAATTAAATAGTGCAGAATTATTTAAAGATACATCCTTATAGCCAGAGAGAAAAAATACTGTAAAAATGTGATGGACCGTAGAATGTTTCAAAATTTAGTCAGCCATGTAAACATAGATAAATACTGATATTTATTGTGTAGCGGATAATTACATGTATCCCAAATCTATAATTTGAAACCAGAAATGTCACAACATTGATATTTTGATTGCCCCCCCCCCCCCCCCCCCCCAAAGTGAAGTGCATTTTCTGTCAGTTATAATCTATTCATCTTTGCAACTGTCAGGGACAACATTTGGCATGAAAATACAAGAATGGTTATGGTTTTATAAAAATGAAATGGGTTAAAAAATGGCTGAAAACAATTACAGATGTATCTTTAAGCCAAGGGAAAAAAAACTTTTATGGATGACTGGTCTAAGAACATTGTGGAAGAGGGAACATTTGCTTGCTACAAGCAACAGCTCTTTTATTCACAATGTGTCAGTAGCTTTACAGCTGAAGAAAAGATTGTGTGTTAAAGAGTTTGGTTTTAGCTCTGTTTCCAAAAATGTTGCGCTTTGTTTTGCTTTGAGCATTTTTAATCATTGGTTGAACAACTGTATTTTCTAATCTTTTACTAAACTATCCCATCTCTTGACAACCTTTTGGAAGATGGCTTTTGAAAACATTGTGGGAAAAGGAGAAAATGCTTGTAACCAGCATTTTCTCCTTTTCCCACAAAGTTTTTTAATCCTATCAAAGACAGAAATGATCATTTTAGTCACATTTTATTTGGCATCTGCAAATGCATTGAATTTGGTCCAGTCCAAGATTTTCTTGTTTGGTAAAGTGGTAGATCTTTGGCTACTAAGCATGAATCAGTGTGCTTTTGTGGACGGTGTAAGTCAAAATCAGAATGCTGAAACCGTGCAGGCTGATCTTGGAGCTATACTGTCCAATAGCTTGAATTTATTTCCTTCATAAAGAATTTTGAAATTGCAATATTTTGGTTGAAATGAATCTCAATTTTGACTGATCACACACTTGTGTACTGTATTTGGCATTTTAAAGAGGATAAGAATTTACAGTTTACTAGTAATTTAGAAATTTGAGATTTCTGTTTTCTGTACACTTTGAAGTCTTGAAGCAATTTGATTATGGTATACCATAGTCTAACCGTTAAACATTTTTTTCCATCAGTGAAATAGCTTATTTTCTGAATATTTGCCCAGTGCCGTTAAAACCAGATAGAATAATGCACTCAGGCATTTAAAATATGAAGTTGTATTAATTTTATTTCGTTCTTTGGAAAGGAATCGACTCTCGAAAATGACTGGCATGTTTATCAAATACATTATACAATGTAGATAGAAAGCATGCCAGTAAATAATATTACTATCAAATACAGAGATTGCTGATTTGAGCTTTTTCTATATTTGCTCTATTGTTCCAACTGGTTTTAACTGTGGGTTCTTCGATAGACTTTGAAATGAGGAAAGAAATTTACTTTATGAAAGTATTTGCAAACTATTAAGATTTTCAAGTTCTTTCTGTAATTTTCTTTTTCAAATAAAGATTTGCACTTTTCAAGCACACAGTCTAAGACTCATCAGATATGCATGTATCTGATCAGAATTCTTGACACAGTTCCTAAATGATTACTGCAAAACATTTTTGGTATTGGTTGCACAGTTTTTTTTGGTTTTCATTCCAAAGTTATGACTTAATCCGTTTACTGCTAAGGTAATGCACTTGTGGGAAATAGCTAGGTTAAATGGTGTGGAAAAAGACCAGTAAGCTGTTAAAGCTAGATTAAACATTGGGGTAAAAGAACAGTAACATGTTAAAGCTAGGTTTAACTGTGTGGAAAAAGAACAGTATGCTGTTAAAGCTAGATTAAACATTGGGAAAAAGAACAGCAACCTGTTAAGCAAGGTTTAACTGTGAGGAAAAAGAATAGTTAGCTGTTAAAGCTAGGTTAAACTGTGTGGAAGAAGAACAGTAACCTGTTAAAGCTAGGTTTAACTGTGGAAAAACAACAACAAGCTGTTAAAGCTAGGTTAAACTGTTTGGAAAAATAACAGCAAGCTGTTAAAGCTAGATAAAATATTGGGGAAAAAGAGCAGCAACCTATTAACGCTAGGTTAAACTGTGTGGAAAAAGAACAGTAACCTGTTAAAACTAGGTTAAACTGTGTTGAAAAAGAACAGTAACTTGTTAACTCTTTACTAATGTAAATTCTAGACTCTTCCACATTGAAAGCCACTGCAGACGACAATTTCAATTGAGATACATACTTAAATTCTTTGTTAGATTAGAAAACACTGTGGGAAAAAGAGAAAAATCTGGCTACCAGCATTTTCTCCCTTTTCCACAGTATTTTCAAAAGCCATTTTCCTTTAGGTTGTTAAAACCTGTGATTGTTTGGTAAAGGATCGAGCCCAAACAGGGTTTATTTTACAACGCTTAGTTTGATTATTTCGATGTAGTTAGAGAAAGTTTAGAATTCTCCATTAATATTTTTGTTCCATTGTATAACCCTTTGGCTGCTAAACATGAATCACTGACCTTTTTATGGACAGTGTATATCAAGATCAGATTGCACAGAACGTGCAGTCTGATCTTAGATCTACAGTGTCCGATAAAGGGATATTTTTCTCCAAAAAAATAAGTAAAAAAATTGACTCTGAAATAGCATTATTTGGGGTTTTACAATCGGCTTGAAAGTTTCATTTCACTTATTTAGCAGGTTAAGGGTTAAATCAGTTATAACTGTTTATGTGCAATAGATTACAATTGATATTTTTGCTGTCTGTATATTTTATGAAAGTGTTGTACATAATTCCAGACTTAGGTGAAGACGACATATTTATATATATTTTGATATAGACAAGTACATGAGTATGGTGCTTTAGAAGGTGTTGCTCATTGTGATGTTTAGCTCGGCTTTTTTCCGAGAAAATGTCGAGGTATTTTCATAGCCCTGGCATCATTGTCATCTGAGTTGGCATCATGCAAAAACATTGACATTTGTGATATTTTATTATTACAATTACTGAAGACATTTACTTCAAACTTGGACAAGTTGTTAACTATCGAAAGGGGAACCTGTATAATAAAGGCAGGTAACTATCACAGTATTTTTGACACAGTTATGTCCTTTTTTTGACTTAGTTATTTACAGAGAATCAAGCAACTGCAGCCGAGCGTTGGCACCTGTATGCGGTGCTCTTGTTAAACTTTATGTTTATCTATATAAATGGAAAGTTTTTCTGTTAACCAATTAAATTCTTTTTGACAATTTTCACCAATCTTTTCTTTTTGGATACTGTTGCACTTCAAGAAACAGATGATTGTTAGTATCTTGTCATTTTGTTAGAATGTCTATAATTTTTTGAGATGAGAATCATGAACATTTGTTTGTGAGGGGAAATAACTGGTTTCCAGATGACAAAGTTTTACACTTGTTTAAGTTGAAAGGATAAACAGATGAAGAATTAAAATGCAGCTCAAACGATGGGATTTGTCTTTGAAGGGTTGAAACATTTTGAGAAAAGGAGGAAAATGCTGGTTAAAAGCATTTTTTTCTTTTCTGAGAAAGTTTTCAAAAACCATCTTCCTAAGGGTTTTTAAAACATGGAATTTTTTGGTAAAGGTTTTAAAAAATCTTTGCCATTGAACAAATTTTTTGACATTGTTGAATACTGCTTATGATTGGCTAGTATCTTCGTGAGAACTATGAGCTTAGATAACGCTATAACAATTCACGCGACATTACCTGCTGAAAATTTAGTGGTTTTGATATGTAATCTGCTGAAAATTTAGTGGTTTTGCTATATAATCTGCTGAAAATTGAGTGGTTTTGATATAGAATCTGCTGAAAATTGAGTGGTTTTGATATAGATTCTGCTGAAAATTTAGTGGATTTGATATAGAATCTGCTGAAATTTTAGTGGATTTGATATAGAATCTGCTGAAAATTTAGTGGATTTGATATAGAATCTGCTGAAGATTTAATGGTAATAATATAAAATCTTCTGAAAATTTAGTGGTTATAATATATAATCTGCTAAAAAATTAGTGGTTATAAGAAAATAATGTGCTGAAAATTTAGTGTTTATAATATGAAATCTGCTGAAAATTTAGTGGTTATGATATGAAATTTGCTGAAAATTTAGTGGTTATAATTTGTAACCTTTTGAAAATTTAGTGGTAATGGTATATAATTGCTGAAAACTTAGTGGTTATAGTCTTAAGTATTTTCGGCTGAAAATTGAGTGGTTATAATTTGCTGAAAATTTAGTATTTCAAATATTTTGAGTAGATAATAACATTCGTAAAGACATTCTGTTATGATTGTAGAACTGAAGCGAATAAAATAATGTGTTCAGTTTAGAATGACATTTCACTAAACACTTTGTTAACTTGTGTAAATGTAGATGACTTTATTATAACAAGGTTGTTGTATACTGATCTATATATAATTTGAGTAATAAAATATTTATTGAATCAGAAATTGTTTTTCGTCTTGTTTTATCAGGTTATGGTTACGGTAGTTTTTACCGCCAATAGGCAGATTTTCTGATTTTATTTTAACCCTTTATCACACAGTTCTGAGCTTTAACGATCGCTAGAAAGAGTCCTGTTGAAAACATTATGGGAAAAGAAGAAAATGCTGGTAACCAAAATTTTCTTCTTTTCCTACTATGTTTTCTACCCTTCCCAATGCAAATTTCAGTTTTTCAGCTATGTTTAATTTGTCATCTGCAAATCCTTTAAATTTGGACCGTTTTAAAACTTTGTCGTTTGGTAAAGTCATAACTAAGTTTTTACCATCGGTATGTAGAACTTCTTTACTACATTAGAGCTCTAGTAATGTATAGAGGATATTTGTTTTTTACGGTGAAAGATCGAAATTTATTTCATCGACTGAACATCATAGGTAATATTTTAATGAGTGGTGCAGCCACAAGTGAAAATATTACCGATGATGTTCACGAGATGAAATAAATTTCAATCTTTCACCGAAAAAAACCCCCCAAATATTCTATTTATTTCATGCTATTAACCCTTTCTGGGGGGAACTTAATCAAAATCCAGTACAGCTCTTTTCGTTTATTCCCCGTGGCGTACCCCCTCTGCATAGCAACGCATTACAATATTACGTCAAGCGCGAGCAATGTAAGGTAAATTACGTCATATTTCCATCTGGTTGTGAGGCACGCGCATTTTACGTAGGTAACTAGTGCACGGGAACAACTGTTTCCGCCTTCAATGGAAGAGTTAAAATATAAAAATCGATATTTTCACTGGTCGTAACCATGAAATATCGAAAAATATTTCACCGATATTTCTCGACAACCTACCAGAAAGCATGAAATAATTTGTCATTCGAACATAACATGTAAATTCGGCTCTACAAACACAGTGCAACGAAAGCGTGGTAAAATCTACGTTATTCTATGTAGAGTGACGTCATTCTACATAAAGTGACGTCATTCTGTATAAAGTAAGTAAGTTATTCAATGGAATATAATCTGCATCCGCGTTTTTACTCAAAGTTTTCCTTTGATTAAGAGTTGATCATGTTAGAATTGAAATAATCTTTCTATCGTGGTTTATCGTTCCACAAACCACGTTCTGAGTTATGAGGCGCAATGAATAAACCACTCGGGCTATCGCCTTCGTGGATTATTTATTGTGCCTCATAACTCACAACTGTGGTTTATGGAACGATAAACCACGATAGAAAGAAGATTATTTCTTAATTCTAACCTTCGGCAGGTTTACCCATAGCACTTTACCACACGATATAAATGTAGACATAGCCAAGCTGTTACAGACGAAAATTTAAATGTGGTTTAATGATGGTATTTGATAGGGTAGAAAACATTGTGGGAAAATGAGAAAATGCTGGTGACCAGTATTTTCTCCTTTTCCCACAGTGTTTTCAAAAGGTCATTTCCCATTGGTCGTTTAAACTCGGAACTGTATGGTAAAGAGTTAAAGCGCATTTTAATCAATAGTAAACATGGTAAAACTGTCTCTTTAGGGATCTTGGTACAAAGTTACAGGAAGTGGTACCTTAAGCCCTGCATAAGGTCACTCGTCAAAACTCGGCCGATTCCGTAAGTACACCTAGAGTGATTAAATTAATGCATCTCCGTCATGCATGATACCAAGCAAGTCATCGCATAATTATGGATCCAACAAAATCCATTTTGTATTAAAAAAAACCGACTGAATCACGAGATAGATTGGCTGGTCGCTGGACATGCAGAAAATTGACCAATAGCAAAACTGCGGATTGCGCAGGCTGACATGGGTCGTTACTTTCTGCAGATGTACTAGGCTACCTTTTCACCTAACATGACTCATTCGTGTGTTGGAGAGTAATAAAAATATGGAATTCAAGTGAACAGCAGCGCTATGTATTTGTACAAAAATACCGGAGTACTATCTGGCGTAAACAACATTCCAGCCTGTTTTTGCGACCTTGATCCGATAACTCGAAAAACCATTGAACTCTGATTGGCAGTATTATATTCCTACCAGTGAATTCCTAGGATTTCACAGTGAATAACACCACTAGTGATGATAAGATATGGTATCATCACTAGTGACGATATAGTTTTAGAGTATTTTTCCCTACATTGCTCATATTGTACCATTCTTGATAATTATTAGAATAAAAAAGGGTGAATTGGGAATATAATGAATAGGAAAATCAACTGGTTTGTGTGATATTAAAAATCTGTCACTCGAATGGGGTGTTATGCGGTTAAAAAAACTTGTCCTTCGGACTCGTTTTTTCAACCGAATCACATCCCATTATGATGACAGATTTTTGATATCACCCACAACCAGTTGATTGTCCTATATTTATCTGCCTCCATTTCCATGATGAATCTTCTGGTTGGCTGAGACACCTAGCCTTATCCAATCAGATCGCTGGTCTTCCAATGTGAGATAATATCAAATTTTGAATAGTCATCTATGTATTAAAAGATTGATTGATTGTATGGTGTTAAACGCCCTTTTCAACATTATTTCAGTTATAATGCGGCGGTCAGTGCACCCATCCATGCTTTCCTGGAGTTTCTTTTACCAGTACTCCGCACAATACATGTATTCTTTCCAAGCCACTGGCTGTTTTCCCAAATAACTACCGGCGAAACAATGATCAACGATGAGAGAGGAATGAATCCTGTCCCTATGACTTATCATCAATCCTCGGAAAGAATTTGGCCGAGCCGGGGATCGAAGCAGCGACCCCATGTTTTCAAGTCCTGTACGCCACCGACTGAGCTACCAACTTAAAATTAAACCTTAACCAAACGACAATTTTTGGACTCGACAGGGAACACATCCGTAGGTGCACTGACCGCCTTTGCGGACTGCGTAGGCTGACCTGGTTCGATGCTTTTCGCAGATGCATTAAGCTCCCTTTTTACAGAGTATATCTCTCATATTTTTTCGCTGATATGCTTTAAGGAAATGTACCTAGAAAGGTCATTTTTGGTTGTTGGTCTACTTAAACTCAAAGAAACTTGCCGTTGTAATATAAATATTTTCTTTTTCGTAGAAGCTGTTTATTCAGGGTATTTTGCAAAAATCATGTTTAAACCTTTTCCACACTGGAAAATTTTAGACTCATCCATTTTGATTGATTGATTGTATGGTGTTTAACGCCGTGTTCAACATTATTTCAGTTATATCGCGGCGGCCAGTGCACCTATCCATGCTTTCATGGAGCTTCTGTTACTAGTACTCCGCACAATATTCCTTCTAAGCCAATGGCTGCTTTCCCACATAACCATTTCCGAAACAGTGATCATCAGTGAGAGAGGAATGAATCCTGTCGCAATGACTATCATCAGTCCTCTGAAAGGAATTAGCGGACCCAGGGATCGAATCAGCGACCCACTGTTCTCAAGTCCTGTACGCTATCGACTAAGCTATAGGGTTTCGGTTCATCTATTTTGAAGAAATTTACAGACTTTACAGACATCAATTCAAATATTTTTCAAATTATAGTACTTGACATTGATTAGGTAGAAAATATTGTGGGAAAATGAGAAAACGCTGGTTACCAGAATTTTCTCCTTTTCCCACAATATTTTCAAGAGCTTATTTTCTTCAGGATCGTTTAAATTTGGGACTGTGTGGTAAAGGTATGACACGCCTTCCTTCCCCCCCCCCCCCGGTCATTCGGTAAGGCAGACCTAATACAGTTGTGGTTTGTCCGACTTTTACGTATGTCTGTTTGGTATTAAACACCGTTTTTTTCAACATTACTTCAGTTATGTCGCGGCAGCCAGTGCACTTAACCATGCTTTTCTGGAGTTTCTAGTACCAGCATATTCTTTTCAAGCGGTCTGGCTGCTTTTCCACAATAATTCATGATCGTTGAATCAGTGAACATCGCTGATAGAGGAATGAATCTTGTCGCAATGATTAGGCCTATTATTAATCCATAATACACAATCCCGAGTTTTAATGACTCTGGGATATTAGACTTTGCAAAACGTGGGAAAAGGAGAAAATGCTGGTAACCAGCATTTTCTCCTTTTCCCGCAATGTTTTCTTACCTTTCAGAAACAAATGCAATCATTTGACTATTAATTTCTGGTCTGCAAATGATTTGAATTTGGACCAGTATACATTTTTGTCTTCTGGTCAGGAGTTAACATTCGGAGAAAGTGAGGTCGAGCAGGGAATCATACCGGCGACCCCTAAGTTTTAAGCCCTGCTCGTTACTAACTGATCCATTGGGCTCGGCGGAGAGGCCGAAAGGTTGTACTTGCGACACGGAGGGTTGAGAGTTCGATCAAAAGCCAAGTCACATACACAAGGTTGACACAGATCAATGGTTCTTATTTTCGACGTTAAGGTTTATACGGATTGCTCTTTGACTATTCCACAGTTGTCCATTCCTCTCTCATAGCTAAACATTGTTTCGACGATGTTCATGTTGAAAAGCAGCCGGTGGCTTCGGAAGAATACTAGTACAGTATTGTGCGAAACACTGGTAAAAGGAACTCGTGAAAAGCATGGATAGGCGCTCCTGCTGCCGCGATATTCCTGAAATATTGTTTAAAACGGCGTTTAACACCATACAAAGATAAAACAAGGCCTGTTGTTGGTATGATAATGTGATATGTGTTTAAAGGATAGGGCACCCTAATGAGATATGTAACATCGCGTTTCATCGCCAAAATAGCATACGGATTCGGCGAAGACTCGGGTAATCCGTAATCCATGCGGGGTACCAGCGTCTATCGGTCGATCGATTATGGAGTACCCGAGTCCTAGCCGAATCCGTACGTTTTTCGGCGATGAAAGGCGATGTTGCACGAATCCCATTAGGGTGCCCTTTCCTTAATTCTTTTTAAAGTATTTCTTTTTTTTTTGTCCCAAGGTGGATGACCCCATATTTCTCGTTCTGAAGTTAATTCGTACATGCGCAAGTCTCTCTTTCACTTTCTCTCTTTCTCTCTGTCTGTCTCTTTCTCTCTCTGTCCCCCTCTCTTATTCTCTCTCTGTGTCTCTCTCGGTCGCCCTCTCTCTGCCTCCCTCACTCTCTGTCTTTGTCTCTCCCTTTCTGCCTCTCTCTGTCTGTCTCTGTCTTTCACTCTTTCTCTCTTTACGTCTCTCTCTCTCTCTCTCTCTCTGCGCCTCTCTCTGTCTGTCTCTTTGTCTCTCTCTTTCTGCCTCTCTCTGTCTTTCTCTGTCTGTCTCTGTTTATGTCCTACTCTCTCGCTCTCTCTCTTTTTCTCTCTCTGTCTGTCTGTCTCTTTGTCTGTCTCTCCCTTTCTCTATCTCTCTTTCTCTCTCTTTCTCATCCCCTCTATCTATCTGTCTCTTTTCTGTTGGTCTGTCTGTCTGTCCGTCCGTCCGTCCGTCTGTCTGTGCCTCTCTCTCTGACTCTCTCTCTCTCTCTCTTTCTTACTCTGTGCCACTGTCTTTGTCTTTGTGTCTCTACCTGTGTATCTGTCTCTTCCCCACCCACACAACTCTGTCACCTTCTTCACAGAAAATATTTTGCTATACGGCCTGTACGTCTGTCTGTCTTCTTATCTGTCTGTTTTTCTGTCTGTCTGTCTGTCTGTCTGTCTGTCTGTCTCTCTCTCTCTCTCTCTCTCTCTCTCCCTGTCTCTCTTACTCTGTGCCACTCTCTTTGTCTTTGTCTCTCTATCTGTGTCATTGTCTCTGTTTCTCGCCGCTCCCCCACCCACACAACTCTCTCATGTCCTTCAGAGAAAATATTTTGCTATTTCTTAATTATGCGAATCCGCTGGGAGCGGAAGATGGAATGCAATTCACGTTCCAACCCTTCAACTGTTAACTTCCACTGAATATGTGTAGCAAACAGTTAGACCCTAAGGCTGCTAAGCGCCACTCAAGGACCTTTTGCGGACAGAACGTGCAGTCTGATCTTGGATCTACACTGTCCGTTTTGGAGATATTTCTCCCCGAAAAATAACTTTGCAATAGTAATATTTTGTTTTTTTTTTACTATCGACTTGAAGGTATCATTTAATTTATCCGACATGATAAAGCTTAAAACTAACCAAATAAAAAGTTTGTTTTGTCGATTGGTTGGTTGATTGAATGATTGATTGATCAATCGATTGATTGATTGATGTTTTACGCCGCTTTTAAAGTTATTTCAGTCATATCACGGCGACAGCTCACGTATTCATGTATGTCCTGGGTTTCACAAGTACTAGTGTAGGGCTCTGAAGTGTCTTGCCAAGGGTTTATCCCACGAAATACTAGTACCCAGTGCTTCCAAATGAGGCTCAAACTCGGGACCTCCAGGTTACGAGTCCTACACTTAACAACTGAGCCACACTGGAAACCCCCCCCCCCCCCCCCCACAAAAAAAAAAAAATGAAGAAAGCTTAGTGTCCATTCCCTGCAAAAATCTCACTTGTTCAAATCGAAAGATTTTTCATACGACGTATCATCAAATGTGGCTAAAAAGATATGACTTGCCCTTAGACATGCAGAAGACATCGGTTACCAGCATTTTCTTCTTTTCTCACAATGTTTTCAAACGGTTTCTTTCTTAGGTTCTTTAAAATTCGGTAGTGTCTAGTAAAGTGTCCTACTCTTGTAGACAAATTAAGGCCTACGGTCCCTAACTCTCATATTAAAAGACGGAAGCTGCCTTTACGAAAACGTTGATGTTACACGATACTTACCGATGAGTTAGTAAGTCTACGGCCCCTAACTCTCATGTTAAAATGTTACACGATATTTACCGATGAGTTACGGGTCGTAATCCTTAACTTGTCTTTGAGGCCAGTGTAGATCAAGATCAGACTGACCAAAAATGCAGTCTGATCTTTGATCTATATTGTCCTCTTTGCGGAGACTTTTTGGAAAAGAGCAGCCTTGAAAATGCAATTACATGTACATGTAGTTAGGTCTTTTTCCTACACGAAAAGTGTCTTTTAGCTTCATGTAGCTAAGGGTTAACCCTTTACCACACGCAAAATCTTAGGCTCGCCAATTTTTTGAAGGAAATTACAAAAATTACAATTCGAATATTTTTCAAATGATAGTATGTGTTCTTGAATGGATAGAAAACATTGTGGGAAAAAGGAGAAAATGCTGGTTACCAGCATTTTCTCCTTTTTCCCACAATGTTTTCAAAATCCATTTTTCCCAGGGTCGTTAAAAGCCCGGATTGTTTCGTAAAGATTGATTGATTGTAGGATGTTTAACGCCGTTTTCAACATCATTTCAGTTATATTGGCGGCCAATACACCTATCCATGCTTTCCTGGAGTTTCTTTTACCAGTACTCCGCACAATATTCTTTCCAAGGCACTAGCTGCTTTCCCACATAACCAACGTCGAAACAATGATCAGCGGTGAGAGAGGAATGAATCCTGTTGCAATGACTATCATCAATCCTCGGACAGAAATTGGCCGAGCTGGGGATCGAACCAGCGACCCTCTGTGTTTGGGTCTTGTACCCTACCGACTGCGCTACCGGGGCTCGACGTGTTTCGTAAAGGGTAAGTTAATTGACTATAATGCTGCGTCAAGAAAGTGCTCAGTGTGAGATTCCAGGTAAAAATAAAACTCGTTACGTTGTCTCTGACGCACGTGCTTAGAGATGAAATAATTCTATGAATGCGTTTTTGGAATGTAACTGACTATCCCAGCGAAAAGTGGGGCGGGTCAGATAAAAACTACACTGCTAAAAAATTTAAGGGGCATATGGTGGCATATTCCTGCCACGAGATACGAGATAGCTATCATGATAATTTTAGAAAACTATCGCGATAAATCAAAGTTTCCCGGAAATTTTATCTAGATGGTGAAAAGTTTTCTGAAAAAAAAAAAATTCACGGTAAACTTTGTTACCTAAAAGATTTTACATTGATCAGTAATTATTTTAATGCAAAATTTCTCATTTGTGCACGAAGTTGACATTCAAGATATAACTATCGTGATAGTTCTACCCGTTTCTCGATATCTATAAATAGAAAATTCACCATTTGGAGAACTCGGTAGTTTTTGACTTTACAAGATGGCAGTAAGTTAAAATTCGAATTATTTGCAATTGTAGCTTAATTGGTAAAGTTTGACTACACATGAAATGAACTAGTCTGTTTAACACAAAGACGACTCGAAATGCCTCTTACAAACAACTTTAAAACCATTCAGGGAAAAGGAGAATCTATAAGGTTGGAGACGAAGATGTTCCGAAACCGTATCTAATTATAGATACCGTGAATGTCAGGTGTGGACACGAACGTAAAAAATTCGTGATAACAGTGAGAATTATCATGATATTTTTGTAGTGAAACTTTTTATTATCTGGATAATGTTTCCGGGAAGGTTTGTGTTATCACGATAGTTCTCTATATCTGTCGCAATAATTATCTCGTATCTCGTGACAGAAATATGTCACCATAGGAACACATGTACTCGATTTTTATCACATGAAAATTCTTTCAGTACGGGATATTGCAAATAATTTCCTGCTCGTAAGTTCATTCAGTCTTAACACTATAAAATCTCAAAACAGGCAAAACGATTTGCTTTGCAAAAAAGATGTGTGGAGTTTGCCTGTAATTTAAGCATCTTTTTGATATGCCAGACAGGCTTTTAGAGAACCAGAGGAGTCATTCTTTGTTCTCGTTTTCTTCTTTGATATGCTTTGACAAAATTATCAACAAAATATCGGGGAAAAAAATACGAGTTGCTTAACAGAAGTCCAAGGAAAACAAATTTCTTGATTATCTTCTTAACGTGGCTTATCAGCATTTAAAACCAAACAAACAAGAAAAGTATTGAGCCATTTTGTCTGGTAAGAATATAACTTGATGGTTTTCAGAGCACAAAGACTGAGTGTTCATTAAAATGAAAGGTTGAATTTCGGTATTTGTGTGTTCCTTTAATTCTTTTGAGCAGTGTATTTCGATTACTATTTGGCACCAGTTTGTACTGTCGAACTCTCCCAGCACCGAAAATAATCAAAAGTACTGAAAGTACTGATAGAAGGTGACGGTAGAAATTTGCTGTTTTAACTCTTACCCTGCTCCGCCCGACTCAAGGACCTTTTGCGGACAGTGTAGATCAAGATCAGACTGCACAGAACGTGCAGTCTGATCTTGGATCTACACTGTCCGATTAGAAGATATTTTTTCTCAAATATACCTTCGAAATAACTGAATAGGGCTTTGTCGGCTTAGTTAAATGTGGGGGCTTTTGACTTACTTTTTGGTACTGACAACAAATGAAGAAACAGAAATATGTAATTGGTAAAAACTAAAGACATGTTTATTCTAAGGGCCCCTGTGGTCTAAAATGTAGACATGTTTATTCTAAGGGCCCCTGCCTATTTGCGGGCAATTTACGCCTTCTATCTTTTTTAAAGTTATTTCTTGTTACTATTGGTTTTAAAGTTTCATTTTATTTATTTAGCAGATTGAGGCTTAATACTAGACATTTTTTAAAAAATACGTTCATCTGACGGTTGACAACATTTTTTCCTAAAATTGAAAGCAGTTTTTTTTTTGGTTAGGTTTTAGGAAAGCGGATTGAGGTGTAGTGAAAGTGGTTTGGAGGTGTTTTTTGAGGAGTTTGGGCTGATGTTTTGGAGGTATTTTTCTTACACGTATTCATACGCGATGTAGACTTTCTAAACTAGGTCATTTTTAAAGCTGAGAAATGAGACCACTTTCAAATTTAGAGCTAATTCCATGACATTTAACTCTGAAGTTCATTGTTTGTGTATTTGGCTTGCGTAGTTTTGTTTTTCAATTCGAATGTTATTTTCAAAAACCATCAAATGAAACAGACTCGTCTGTTCATTGATCTATGAGGACTTATTTTCTTGAAACAGAGGAGTGATTCGTCCTCACAGGATTGCTTCTCTGCTCATCCAGAATTATAGGTGATTGAAAACAAGAAATATCTTTAAAAAAGATAAAACGGCATAAGAGATACTAGAATATGAATATTGAAACTCTTTTGCGGCTCGATATGAAGTAAGATAGTTAAAAGTAATCTTGCGAGCAATGTTCTCTTTTTCCTCACCGTTTTTCATTTTGTTGAAGAGTAGTATTTGGTTAATGGGTGACGCTTATGAAATTATTAAGTTTCCAAATAGAGCAAGAAAAGCATCATTCTCTATTACATTAATTTGCTTTGGAACGGATCAAGGCTCCGGGGTATCGATTAGCGGTAGCAACCCTTGTAAAAAAGTGGTTTCATACATGTGCGAGCAAATATGGCAGCAGGGGTCCGCCGAATAAACATGTTCATATTTTTCACCAATCGCAAATTACCATCAATTCATTCTTTATCAGTACCAAGAAGTAGGTCAAAAGCCAGCGCATTCAGAAATGCCGAAAAACCTCTGCAGAATTACTCGTGTTTTGACGTCGTTACATTCTATCTCGCTGCGTCCGGTAGCTAAGCTGGTAATGTACTTCGCTAGAAACCAAGGTGTCGTTGGTTCGATTCCCAGCAAGGCCAAGTACTTTCCGAGGGTTGATGATGGTCATTACGACAGGATGGATTTCTCTCTCACTACTGAACATTGTCTATACGGTGTTAATGTTGGAAAGGTGCAAGGTGCTTGGGAGACGTTGGACGAATTAGACTAGTGGTTAAAAAAAAAGACTCCAGAAAAGCATGTATAGACGTACTGGTCGCCGCGATATAACTGAAATAATGTTGAAACGCCTTTAAACAACAACCAGCTACCTAAAGCATATGAGCCACGTTCTGTGAAAAAGGTGGCTTAATGCATCTGCAAAAAGTATCGTCCCATGTCAGCCTGCGCAGTCCGCGCAGGCTGACATGGGTTGAAACTTTTTGTTTTTTGTAAATTTTCTGTATGGCAAAGGACCACTCTACCCCCAGATCCAGTCGATTGTTAGCCCGAAAATGGATTTAATGGATCCATAAATATGTGATGACATGCTTGGTATAAGACATCACGGAGACGCATTAAGCACCCTTTTCACAGAGCATGGTTCATATAGTTTCTTGTAGGTGAAGTAATTCAGCCTCAGTGTTTGCTACTTTTTTAAAAATGGTTCACACTGGATGGCAGCCAAAACTTGTTTTACCACAGCAGGAGTAATTGTGTGGTTTTGTTACTTGATAGGATATAAAATCTTATTTTTTTAAGTCTTGTCGTGTTGCACTCAATTGCAATGTTACAAGGGAGATAAATGCTTACAATATTGAGATTTTGAAAACTTGAGTTACTTCCCTTATAACATTACAAAACGAAAACTACAAAATTAATGAAATGAACATCTCTTGCCAAAATAAAAAAAAAAACTCGAACATAAGAATTTTTTTAATCTGTTTCGGTGAGAAATGTCCGTCACCCTATCGGACAAAGTAGATCAAGATCATACTGCACAGGACATGCAATCTCATGCAATCTGCTATTACACGCAATCTACACTGTCCGCCAAAGTGCTTAGCTCCTAATTGTTGATTCGGATTGCATGATTACAGAGAGAGAGAGGGAGAGAGAGAGAGAGAGAGAGAGAGACAGACAGACGAGAGGGGCGGAGGAAGGAGAGAGGGGAAGATGGAGAAGCGGGACGAGAGAGAGAGAGAGAGAGAGAGAGAGAGAGACAGACAGACAGACAGACAGACAGACAGACAGACGAGAGGGGCGGAGGAAGGAGAGAGAGGGGAAGCCATAAAGATGGGTACAACCTTTTTTTGGTTATGCATTTTACAGGTTGCGTCGTTTTAAATATGGAAGAATCAAGCCCCTCACTGTTTAGTCTAATTCTTACCAATGAACAATTAAAATATAAAAATTGTTAAAAGGGGATCGCTTGAAAGACGGGAGATACTATTTGATTGATGTAAAAAATATAGTTGTTTGGAAAAGTCGGAGATCAACTACAAGGTCGTTAGAAGTCACATTTTGTACAACAATAGGTTAAATTTGTTAATTAAGTATTCACCAAACGACAAAATTTTAGACTCGTCCAAATTTAGACTATATGTATTTTGTTAAGACAAATAAAAGGTGACTCGGACGATGAGTCCGAAAAGGATCAAAAACAGAGCGAGAAAAGGAGTAAATGCAATTACTTTTTACAAGTTGTTTTCAAAAGCTTTCTACCACAGGATCGTTTAATCTCGGAACTGTGTGGTACAGGGTTAAGTATTAATTATCTTTTCCCACAGAGCAATTTCAAACGATGCCATTTCTCCGGGATTTTTCATGAGTCTGCAAGGGCTTACACGTAAATGATAATTATGCAGTATGTAACTTTTTAATTCACTGTTAAAGGAAATTTCGCTTGTTTTACCCCCTTTTCCCACTATACTCATAGTCTGTGTCAACTTTAATCTATCAGATCTAGTATTGTCATTCTTTTTACGGTTAATACTCTTTGCAGAAGAAACTGATTGAGTGATGTTGAAAAAAAAATTTTTTTTTTTTGAAAAGTAGGAGATAACTTGTAAAAAGTTATTGCGCCCGTTTCCATATTTTATCCTAAACAGTCAACCGCAGGGTCGTTAGAAGTCGTACTTGTACAGTCACAGATCAAATTTATTATAATCCATATCGATTTTTACATGTTCGCGAAAGTTGGCTATGGTTGTCCATTTTCAAACGTAGTCTGCCGTAGTAATACTACGGTCAATTAGGTTGAAGTAAGTTCGAAGTAGGTTCAAAATTGGCAAAAAGGGGAAACATAAAAAGTCTAAGTAGGTTGAGCTACGTGTAACTACGGTCAACTACATTCAACTGCGAGCAAAGTGGCTAGGATTAACTAGGGTATCACTAAGTCTAACTACGACTAACTATGTTACACTACGTATAAACTACCATGGTCCTAAGTACGCGCAAGTAGGCTACGGTTAGTTAGTGTCAACCTCATTAAGCTACGGTAAAAAGTTGTGGCTGCGCCTGCTCAGTACGGGTAAGCTAGTCGTTGTGCTGTGGGAAGTTGATGAGCCAGAAATTGGTGATCACTTATTCAGCCATGCCGCCTTGGAAGAAAAGATGGTTTCCAAAACTGCGGTCACCTACAGCACGCACTACGGTTAAGTACGGTTAATTACGGTAAACCATAGCCCTCTGAAAGTCCATCGGTCAATCAAGGGATAACGAAATTTTCGTTATCGGACACCGTTACTATAAATAGCACATTGGGGGATTCCCTCTGTATCGTATATAGTAAGACTAGAAAGGGTGTTAATGAAAATTTGAGTATATTTCGTGATGTACTGGCGATGCACCAATGTACTATATGTGTTCTATGATCGACCAAGGAAAATTTTAGTGTTCCGTGATAGACCAATAGAGCTTCAAAGGCCTGTGGGTTAACTAAGGTTAACAACGTTCACACTACGTACGGTCTCGGTAGGGACACAACATCGTAATTAACCGTAACTTATTTTTGAACATGTTCAAAAATTATTAACCTACTACAGAAAAATCATAGGTTCAAACTACGTTAATTACTACGTTGAACTAGGGTTATGTAAGTGTAACTAGGTTCAACTACTTTTAATACGTTCAACTACGGCCAACTATGCCCATTTCCCACTGCGTTCAACTACGTAAGGTGTGACCACGGCTTTACTGATAACGAAAACTTTTGCCAGCCTTTTAATCTTTATGATGCAGAGTGGGACTTAAAGCGCCTTTGCAAATAGTACAGATCAAGATTAGACTGCATAGAACGTGCAGTCTAAGCTTGGATCTACATTATCTGATTGTTGCAACCATTTGGTTTAACTACTCAGAACTTGCATTTCTTTAAATTTTGGAAAAGTCTTGAGAATTGGATAAGAATAGCATTAAGATTGGTTTGTGGGGACTCTATCCAAGGTACAGCTTCTATATAGATCTAGATCTATGTCTTAATTATCCCCTCGTGTGAATGTATATTATAGGCCCCGAATTCGACCCTTAACTTCGCCCTAACTCTGACCTCTGTCTACGTCCTGTGAACTAGCACTTGGTACATTTACCATGATAATTTCCCTAGAAGCTTGATAAGTGTCGTCTGTGTCCAGCCGGTCTTTGACTCGTTCATGTAAGTCAGCTTCAAGGACAGTATCTAATACACTTTCAAATCATAAAAAATGTGGCTTTCGAAGTTGTGAGGTAGAGTATTGTCCTCGTAACCGTAAGGTCCTGAGTTCGATACCCGGAAGTGGCTATCAACTTCGGGACCGTTTATTCGCTCACACATTCGGTGCGAGTACTGGTGTAGTTCCCAGGAAGCAGAATCGAGAGAAATTAGTATAAGTTGCAAGAACTTGTTTCTCAATCGATGTAAAATAAATAAATTTAAACCAAATCATAGAGAAAAAAGTTCTGCAACTTATTAAATGCTTCATTGAGCACTAGATAAACAATTTCGTAGTGACTGTTAAAAAAAAAAAGTTTGCGTCAATAATTAAGCCGTCTCTGGCAAAAGGGGGGGGGGTTAATGCATCTGCGAAACGTATCGATCCAGGTTTGTCAGCCTGCGCAGTCAGCGCAGGCTGACCTGAGCCGAAACTTATCGCTATTGGTCAATTTTCTGCATGTCCAAGGACCAGTCTACCTAAAGATTAAGTTGGTTGTTAACAAAAAGAATCATGTGATGGCTTAAAACGTCACCAGAAAGGAATACTGTAGACCAAATTCAGCCTACACAGGCCTATTTTGTTAAACATTATCCCGAGTCAGCCTCCCCCCCCCCTTCCCGCTTCAACCACCGTATTTGCAGACTTTCCACGTGCGTAATCTGGACGTGTTTTGTATTCACTGTTTAGTGTGTTAGTCTCTTGTGTAAAATTCTTATTTTAGATGAGACATTGTTTGATTTTACTTATGATGGATTACTAGTATTTAATCAATAAATAAAGTCTGGAATTACTAAACATCGAGGTGGGTGAATTTATTGCTGTGGTCTGCCTTTTCTCCTTTTTTATCGTCACTTTTTGACCAGATAATCATCATACTCTCTGTCGTTGTCTATGTCACCAATTTTACCCCACCCCATACCTAACAAGGTTAAATGATGGTCGTCGTGATGTATTCTGTCGGTAATATGCGGTGCTAGAAAATTTAGGGGTTGTGGGTTTGATACCGAGCCTAGTAGCTCAGTTGGTCACAGCAGGGATTGAAAATAGGAATTGTGGGTTTGATGTCGAGCCCTGTGGTTCAGTTGGTGACGTAAAGTCGGTGTGAAAAGCTCAACAGAGCTTATGTTTCTTGTTATATGTTCCCGACTTTGTAAATAAAATTTACTTGACTTGAAAATATACGAGTTCCATATCTAGCTTGGCCAAAGGGTGTCAGCTTGGCCAATTAGTTTAGGCGTAGGACCCATAGTCCACCAGTCACTGGTTCGATCTCTAGGAGAGAGATTTGGGTTTTGCGAGAGTTCCCAAGGGCAAAACACTTAAAAAATCTGTCCTAGTATCTGTGAGACGAAGGAAGTTATGAAACAGGAATAACTGATCAGCTGTCGCCGTGATATGACTAAAATGTAACCTCAAGTTCGAGCCTCACTGGAAACACTATTTTCGTGGGAGTGTCCTAGAGCAAGACAATCTAGAGCTCCAGACTAGTGCTGGTGAAACACAGGAAATACATGAATATGTAGGCTGTCGCTGTGATATGACTGAAATAATTTAGAAAGCGGTATCAAAACACAATTGCCACTGTGACAGAAATCGTTTCTCGGAAAGCAGCCGATAACTTCATCACCATAGACATCATTTCAAACTCTGTATCAGACGGCAAAATTTTAGATTTGTCCAAATTGAAAGCTTTTGCAGACGATTAAATTTTTGAGATCTATCTGAGAAAGAACGGTAAATATTTTGGACAAAGGCGAAAACGCTTTTCACCAGTACTAGACTGGGCTTTGCAGTGCCTTGCCCAGGAATACCTCAACAAGAACAACCTTGTATGCGTGGATCGTTCAAGAATTTGATTGTTACAAATCCAGCACCGTAGCCTTTTACCAAACAATCTAGTGTTTGAACGACCACGAGAAAGAAAGCTTTGGTAAATCTGATTGCGGTGAAAGCAGAAAATGCTTTTCCCACAATATTTTCAAGTCTAATATGGACAAATACTATGTTAGCCATATCTGAATTGTCGTCTGCAAGTACTTCCAATTTGGACAAGTCTACAATTTTGTCATCTGGTGAAGTCATCTGGTAAAGAGTAGGCCTACGTTAAGGGGAGCGATATATAATTTAGAGATTCTGGGGCGATCCTTACCGGCCACACTGGGTTTTCGTGGGAGTGTCCTTTAGCAACGCGGAGTACTGGTCAGCCTATTAGTCAAAATGTTCATGAAACACGTAGCATACAGTATGGATCAAGATCGGACTGCACATGACAGCTAGTCTGATTATAGTCTTGAAAAATCTCATAGTTTTCATTTTTCTTTTTGCTTTTAGTTGGCGATCTAAGTTTTGATACACTATATTGCTACATGTAATTTCTTTAATCGTATTTGTTTATTTTTTTTTATGCTTCTCAGCAGGGATTCTATATAATTATATAAGATCCCTGTTCTCAGATAATGAACATCTATGTAAGTTTTTGTTTTTCCATATCGTAGTTGTCGTATACATTGCAAGCTATAAACATGCAAGTGCGGTTTTATGCCGAATAAAAAAAGTTCTATGTACTTGTTCTTTTGAAAACGGCATAGGCCTAACGACAGCCTGGGTTCCAGTCTGATCATTTTTCTCCTACTATTTGACGTTACTTAGTCAGAAATGACCAAAAAAAGAAAAAAATGGTATAGATATGCAGATTATGTGTTAAGATCTATGTAGACCGTGATAGGGACTCAGAAATTGTTAACGCCAGGACCCGAACATTTGCTGCGTTAGTGTTTGATTGTAGCAGACGACAAAAATTAAGAATCGTCCATTATAACCGCCAGACGAAAGATCAAATCTGGCTTAAAAATGGGATTTTTCTTTGAAAGTGAAGAAAACATTGCGGGGACAGAAAAAATGTTGATTATCATGATTTTCTCCATTTTCCACAATGTTTTCAATATTTTTCTGTCAGTGGTTGTTTAAACACGGACTAGTTTGATAGAAAGTTTTGCTTGACGAATTGAACTCACCTGGCGTTGATAGCCGGTCCTACTAAATACCACAATGATAGCGAGACTTCCGGTTGAATTTTTTTTTTTTATGTTTTTACAAGACATTGTATTCAAATATAAACTACAACCTCAATCCTATAGGCTCCAAATTGGCCTAATGGTCAGGGGAGTCGACTTGGAACTCGGCGAACCGAGATCGAGACGCAACCGAAACCCAGGGGAAAAAAAAGCACAGAGAGAGGGGGCGAAAGAAAAAGACAGCCGGATAGAGAAACGACAGCCTGACAGAGAACGGGCAAGAAAGACACTTGAGTAGGCGATGGTGGGACACAGGGAAATTACCTTTTACTACTCTGTGTATTTGAAATTATCATTTTTAATACAGATGTGTTTAAAATATGACATAAATATTATTAGAGTTTTTGTAATAAATTTACAGAACTTGTTTCTCTGTACAGAGATCAAGTTTAAACAAGAAGAACAACGAAATATAAAAAGAAAATATTTTAATACTCAAAATGATAAGTTCATGACTTTATACAACATATTACCCAAAGATCAAATTCATCAATCTTAAATTAAAATGGCTATAGAAAACAATGTGGAAAAAGGAGAAAATGCTGCATACCAACATTCTTAGACTGGTCCAAAGTAAAAGAAGACAAATTGAATATAGCTAGGACCATGGAATTTGTCTTTCAAGGGGTAGAAAACAATGTAATCTACAAAAGAGAAAATGTAGATTACAAGCACATTCACCATTTTCCATAATGTTTTAAAAAACATTTTACATCTTTTTCTCTAACTCTTTTAACAAAAGACAAACTTTTAGACAGGTCCAAATTGAAAGCAATTGCAGATGACATACTTGAATTAGCTGAAATGATAGCAATTGTCCATGAAAGTGTAGAAAACCTGTTGGAAAAGGAGAAAATGCTCGTAACCAGCATTTTCTCCTTTTCTCACCATGATTTCAAAAGCTGCCTTCTGTGACAGGGTTGTTAAAACTCAGGATTGTGTGGTAAAGGGTTAACAACAATGGCTGGTACGAGAAAAAGTTAAAATAAAGACAATAAACCTCATTACAATACAGAATATTTCAACTCTTTACCAAACAACAAAATTTTAGACTTGCACATGTTGCAAGTACCAGTATTTACAGCTGACTTATTATGTGTGGTATAAATGCTGTGATTTGTCTATGATCGGGTAGAAAACATGGAGGAAAAGGAGTAATTACTACTTACTAGCAGTTTCACCATTTTCCACAATGTTTTCAAGAACCTATTCAATCATGGTTTTTTAAACAATGGCTGGTTTTTATACAGGATTAACCGTTTACCACATAGTTATGACTTTTAACAAGCCTGTGAAAGCATTGTGATAAAAGGAGAAAATGCTGGTAACCACCATTTTATCCTTTTCCCACAATGTTTTCTAACCTTTCATAGACAAATCCAATCATTTGATCCACTTGTAACTTTTGTTTAAAAACACTTTCAATTTGGGCAAGTCTAAAATGTTGCCATGTGATAAAGGGAAAGAATAAACACCAACTCATCAAACTAAACACTATTTTAACTTTTACAAAAAAAAAAATGACAAAATTTTACTATTGTCCAATTTCAAAGCATCTGCAGATAACAATTTCAAAGTGGCTCAAATGGTGCAACTTTTCTTTGATAAGGTAGAAAACATTGTCGGAAAAGGAGAAAATACTGGTTACCAGCATTTTCTCCTTTTGCCACAATGTTTTCAATAGACTTCTTCCCCAGGGTTGTTAAAAGTGGGTATTGTATGGTAAAAGGTTAAAGCGCCCGAATAAACCCAACAGACTCTTTCAGTCTAGAAATAAAACCCAATTAATTGCAGTTTCAAGGTTGCTTTTGTCACCAAAGTGGACAGAGTAGATCAAAGATCAGATGGAACGTGTCTGATCTTGATCTAAACTGGCCACAAAGGCAACTGTGGTTGTGAAAGGCTATTTAACTCTTTACCACACAACAAAATCTTAGACTGTACCATATTGAAAGCTTTTGCAGATGACAAACAAATGTGACTCAAATATTGAAACATGTTTTGGGAAGGGTAGAAAACTTTGTGGGAAAAGGAGAAAATGGTGGTTACCAGCATTTTCTCCTTTTCTCACGATGTTTTCAACAGCTTTCTTCTTCCGGGTCGTTAAAAGTCGGGATTGTGTGGTAAAGAGTTAAAGATTAACTTTTTACAAAACAACGAAATTTTAGTACTGTCCAATTTGAAAGCATCTGCAGAAGACATATGAAGTGTTGCTCAAGTATCTTCCAAGAGATACGAAACACAGTGTAAAAGGAGAAAATTAATGCTGGTATTAAGCACTTCCACCATTTTCAACAAAGATCTCAAACACCTACTACATACAGTTTTAAACAAAATTGGTTTTGATAGAGGGTTAAAATCAATACAATAAACTCATCACAATACAAACTGTTTTATGTTACCAAATGACAATATTTTTGACTATGCCAAAGGAGGGGTGTCCATAAGGCTGTTTTCATGGCCACCACCCACTTTCTTTAAACTTTGTACACTGAAACCTATATACATGCTGGCTGTAATATTATGCAATATTGAATCAATTGGTAAAGGTTTGTAGGGTGTGTGCTGGTTCAAAGTGGGTGGGGTAATTCTGACCCGAAGCGGGGTCTGAACAGCTTATGCTGAAACTTATGTAAAATTCTTATACTGAATGTGTTTTTACCAGTATGTCTCCTCAGGTTTTTCTCTCGAACTGAAAAAAAAATCAATTTGGTAACCTATTATTTGTTTATGTACGAATAGATCTTCCAATGTCAAGTCAAACATCGGGAAATCATTTTACCTTCCTAAATACATGTATCTATGGCTTGATAATTTTAAAGCTTGCAATTCTGGTTAAATCATTGAGGAACATAGTGAGGACTAAATGATGAAAAAATCTGTGTAAGGGAAGTTTGAACTTCAGAAAAAAACTTATCTTTGTACAGGTAAAAGATGAATTGTATTAGCAGACCGATGATTTTAGGACATGTTTAGGGAGTACTAGGGGGTAATAGATAAATGTATTAAATTATCAAATGTAAGAGTAGTGAGACTGCGTTTTTCAACTGATTTCTAGACTAGAGGCACTTGAGCGCCTGTATCGCTCCACAGGCCTGATATTTCTATAATGGCGAAAGGAAGTTTTTAACAATTATCATTCAATCCTGCATTTTAGCTCACTGAAGAAACAATTTGGTAGACAACCACCATAGGAACTTACCTGCAAAACAACAATGAAATCCAATGAATAGTTTTAGAGAAGAAATTTTTCAAAGATTTTACTTTATACCATAAAAGGAAAATGAGTCTCCCATAAAAGCCATGTTTTTTGACAGATCTTTTTTTTTTTAAGGAATTCTGTAAACCTGTATCTAAGGAACATTCCTGCAAAATAATAATGCTATCCAAATAGCGGTTTGGGAGGAGAAGATTTTTAAAGGTTTTTTACTTTGGTTGCCATGGCAACCAGAATTCTTCATGGAACACAATTATTTGAAGGAATTTGAAAGAGGACCACCAAAGGAACATTCCTGTGAAATTTGGTAAAAATCCAGTCAATAGTTTCTGAGGAGAAGTTTTTTAAAGAAAAAGTTTACAGACGCACGCACGGACGAACGGACGGACGAACGAACGGACAGACGGACGGACAGACGCACGACGGACACAACGCCATGACAATAGCTTGCTGGCCTTCGGCCAGTGGAGCTAATGACAGCTTAAACAAATGGATTGGTCTTTGGCACAGTAAACAAGAGGGCCATGATGGCCCTGAAGTCGCTCACCTGAGTCTTTTGGCCAAACATGAGCCATTTTCAATCTCTTTCGAGATATTATGACAAACATTCTACCAAGCTTTCATATATATTGGACAGAATATTTTGTCTCTTGCTTGTACACAAGCTTTTTCTAGAATTTCTCTCAGTGACCTACTTTTTAGCCAAACATAGCCCATTTTCCAATTGTCAGATTCTGACCACCTTTCATAAGTATTGGACAGAAAATGTGGGCTTTAGAGTGTACACAAGGTTTCTCCAAGATTTGACATGGCAACCTAGTTTTTTACCCAATGTGACCAGTTTTCAATTTCATCATATTGATCCTCAAGACAAAGAATCTGACAAATTTTCATAAGTATTGGACAGAAAATGATGACTTTAGAGCTACACAAGCTGTTTTAAAGATTTGACCTGTGACCTAGTTTTTGACGCAATGTGACCTATTTTCAAACTAATTCAAGATATCAATATGAAAAACATTCTGACCAACTTTCATGAGTATTTGACTGAAAATAGGGCCTCTAGAGCGTACACAAGGATTTTTTGAGATTTGACCTAGTGACTAGTTTTTGACCCAACATGACCCATTTTCAAACTCGTCTGAGATATCATCAAGGCAAACATTCTGACTTACTTTCAAGAGTTTTGGACTGAAAATGTGGCCTCTGGAGCATACACAAGGTTTTTCTATGATTGACCCAGTGACCTAGTTTTTGATCCAGTGACATGACCCATTTTCAAACTCCTCTTAGATATTATCAAGACAAACAATCTGACCAACTTTCAAGAGTTTTGGACTGAAAATGTGGCCTCTAGAGCATACACAAGGTTTTACTAAGATTTGAGCTAGTGACCTAGTTTTTGACCCCACACAACCCATTTTCAAACTCTTCTGAGATATTACCAAGACAAACATTCTGACCAACTTTCAAGAGTTTTGGACTGAAAATGTGGCCCCTAGAGCAAACACAAGGTTTTTCTAAGATTTGACCCAGTGACATGACCCATTTTCAAACTCCTCCAAGATATCATCAAGACAAACAACCTGACCAACTTTCAGGAGTTTTGCACTGAAAATGTGGCCTATAGCGTGTACACAAGGTATTTCAAAGATTTGACCTAGTTTTTGACCTGACATGACCCATTTCTACACTCATACGAGATATTATTGAGACAAACATTCTGACCAACTTTCTGGAGTATTGTTCTGAAAATGTGGCCTCTAGAGTGCACACAAGGTTTTTCTAAGATTTTACCTAAGGACCTAGTTTCTGACCTGACATGACCCATTTTTGAACTCGTCCGAGATATCATCAAGACAAACATTCTGACCAAGTTTCATGAGTATCGGACTGAAAATGTGGCCTCTAGAGTTTACACAAAGTAAAAGTTGATGATGGACGACGGATGACTCACGACGGACACAGCACAATCACAAAAGCTCACCTTGAGCACTTTGTGCTCAGGTGAGCTAAAAAAGTATTGTCAGACTAACAGAAAAAGCTGGTTACTAGTAACTACCATATTCTCCTTTTACCCACAAATAAATGTGGCTCAAATGTTGGGATTTGACCTTGAAAGTCTAGAATACATAGTGGAAAAAGAAGAAAAATGCTGAATATTGTTATTTTCTCCATTTCCCACTTTGTTTTCAAGAGTTTTCTTCCTCCTTGTACACAGAGTTGAGTCTTAAGTCATAGAGCAACAACATGTACAAGTGGCAAAAAGGATAAATTTTGTAAGGAAACTACGCATAATAGTTTAAAGCCAAATATTGTGATTTCATCCTTTTCCTTTTCCATAGAATATCCCACTGTACAGGTTGATCAAGATTAGACTGCCCGTCCTAAGCAGTCTGGTCTGTGATTTACACTGCCGCAAAAGTGTGTGACACTAAGTCTTATCAGCACTCTTGATTCGGAGTGTGTAATGATTCTGAACCCCTGGTTACACATTTGTTATTCGATACGTCACCTGCAATACCTATTATCACCATTCCAATAGATTTATCTCTCTTTTGGGCACTCTTATGCATACATAAAATATATATGTTTTTTTCCGTGAAAGGTCAAAATTTACTTCATTAAGTGAACATTCTCCGTAATATTTTCACAAGTGGCAATGATGTTCTCTTGATGAAATAAATTTCTATCTTTTACTGAAAAAAAAAAAAACACAAATATTCTATTTACGCCATTGGAAATTACCAAAAAACAACTGTACTGGATCTTGATGAAAGTCCTAAGAAAAAAGGGGTTAGTGGCATGAAATAAACAGATTATATTTTTTTTTTTGAATGACTGAAATTCATTTCATCAAGTGATACGTCATTGCTAATATTTTCATGAGTGACACCATCACTCCTGAAAATATTACTGATGATGTTTACTTGATGGAATAAATTTTGATCTTTCACCAATAAAAAAAAAAACATCCATGTATATCAAAATTTTGTAGGCCTAAGCCCTGTTGTTCAATTCTTTACCAGACAAAAAAATTTTAGACTTGCTCAAATTCAATGCATTTGCAGACAACAACTCAAATATGGCTAAAATGATGAAATTTGTCTTGGAAAGCCAGCTTTTTCTCCTTTTCCCACAATGTTTTCCAAAGCTCTCTTCTTTAGGGTTGTTAAAAGTCAGGAATGTTTGGTAAAGGGTTAAGAAAAGACAATTCTTGAAGATCTGCAAAATTTCAAATTACAAGTCCTTTTTTTCTGGCAGTAACAGGTTTAACTCTTCACTCCAAGGTCCAATACTCCTTGCTGAAAGGATTCAGTCTGATACATATCTCTACATCACATTGTCTTCCTGAAAATAGAAAGCAAAATTTATATTGATTTCAACTCTTCTTTAAAACCCTTCAAGTGCCTTTCAAACAGTAGTTGCCATTTGCAGTCAGTGAAGATCCAAGATCACATTGCATGTTTACTGCAGACTGACTTTGGATCTACACCAAACATCATGTTCATTTTATAAGTAGTTTCACAACTATAGTTACAGATAGGTAGTTTCACAACTACATTTACCTTTCCAGACAGTGAAGATCCAAGATCAGACTGCACGTTTACTGCAGACTGATCTGGGATCTAAGCTCACCACTATGCAGAGACATTCTCTCCGATAGCAGTTTTAAAATGGCAATTTGTTGGCTTATTTTCCAAACAGAAAATCTCAATTTGTTTACTTTGCACTTGCAGGGTAAATGCTTTACCAGTATTTACAATGTAAACATACTTGTAAGCACACAAAAATCAGTTGAGAAATAAAAGACTATGGTGCAACCGATAGTTTTACTGATTATTTCAAGCATATCACAGCAACAGCTCTTTCAAGTATGTCCTGGGTTTCAACAGCACTAGGTTAGGACTCTGTAGTGTCTTGCTCAAGGTCCCTCCATTTCAAAACCTCCACCCTACATCAAATCTGAAGTCTTACATTAATTTAACTATACCAGTTTGTAAAAAATCAAATCAATAATTGACCTTTCTGCAGATTTTGATTGACAGGTTTTATCTGCCAATCAAAACGCAGCTCTGAGTGTGATGTAAACAAAAAGGTTAGACACACTTTGTCATAACATGAGATAATTTGATCGTATCTATTTAATTATCAAAACAGCAATTGTGTTATCGGTCAATAAAAATCTGTGAAATGGTGAAATGGTGTAGTTACGGATTCTGCGACACTGATAATCGTTATCCAGTCAATTAACAAATCTATATCTTCAAAACGTTCCATTCCCTGGGAAAGTGTAAACTGTGTAAAGAATGAATATGTAACATAAAGCCTGACGTTCTCTTAGACGTGTTGCACCTTTGTCTCGTCATGTACTGTAACAGAACATGAGGTGATTATTGTGCACACGCGTCCGCCATCTGGTTATAAAACTTGTGCATTTTATACAGTGGGATTCTCCCATTTGCAATTTTGAAATCGATATCAATATATTTTTTATTTCAACTTCCTTTTGTACCACTGGAACTTCCTTTGTCGTTATACGCAAACCAGTTTGTTATATGACCACCCAATCTCATATTGTACTGTATTCATGTAACTGAGAGAAAATAAAGTATATTGTATTGTATTGTATTGAGATAGAATGCAGAGCGGGAGGGGAGGAGGGAGTTAAATTCATCCCATTTTCAAAGCCAAAAACACATATCGAAAAATGTATTCGGTGGACAAAACTATGTAGAAGACCTCGTGAACAGCTTCATCCATCATGGATCAATAAGAATCGTATGTACATGTATGTACAAAGGTATGTATAAATGTCATTTTAGGAAGTGCTTGCAAAACAAAAAACAGGGATAGGAAAACCCCATCTAAGAAAATTACTGTTTCAATCGCCAACAAGGTCTGTTGGATAACTACCTCCCAAATTTATTTTGCTTAACCCTTTAATACAGACCCTCAGGAGGAGGGCTTTTGAAAACATTATGGGAAAAGGAGAAAATACTGGTAACCAGAATACATGGATCCGTAGTGATAAGATAAGCCCACTTCCTCCTTAACTTTAGAGATGCTTTAACTAATTTACACAATGTTAAGTACAAAAAGTCCGAATTTCGTGGGTGAAGGACAGTGCAATAGATTTACATGCTTCAGCAAAGTTTTGTACATCAATGAGAAAGAATGAAACACCTAAAAACTTAAACATACCTCAGTTTTGCCAAAGAATAATGGAATTTAAGATGCTTATTGATTTTGTGAGGCTAGTTAAGTCGTCTCAACATCATATTCAATAATAAATTACACCGAATAACATGCATATCGAATATTCATAGATTGTCTGATTCAACAAAAAGTTTTAATTTCGGGTAAGGGAAACTGGTTGTTTGATGATTTTAAAATGTCTTAAGTGTGCCATCAATTAACAAACTTGTTAATATCATTGACGGCTGTTTGTTTTGCACTTCAATGATATACTGAGACAAAGATGGTCAAGTGGATTAGAGCAGCAATTTTGGTTTGCAATCAAACACACATCCTATCAAATTTACAGTTTACCGACAAACCCTTTGAAATGACAGATGTGCTAATCCACTTAAATATGGCTAAATCAAAAGTTGATTTGATTAAGGTAAGTTGCCTTTTAAAATGAACTTCTAAAACAGAACAGAATAGAAGTAAGACCTTAAATCTACTGTAAGTATGCTTAAAAATGTAAGTAGCAGATGGTTTAAATCCAAGACTAGGCTGCATACTATTTGCAACCAGCCCGCATAGCTCAGTCGGTAGAGCGTAGGACTCGTGATCATGAGGGTGTAGGTTCGATTCCCACGGCTGGCCATCTAAAATTACTAATAGACTTTCGCATGAAACGTTAAACTGAGGTCCCATGTGCTATACACCGAGCACATTAAAAAACCAGGTGTAACTTAGGGTGGGTTTCGTCCTGTATCTGCACTATCCCCCGTAACAATACTAACAGCCTTCAGGGGGCGTCGCCTATATGGGAAATGGGTAGCAACGATAAATAATGCAAATTCAATTCAATACGATTTGCAATCTGATCTATATCTACACACTCAGCATATTCTTCATGCATCAAGGGTTAAAATTAATGCCAAACTGGAACATTCATGACATGTGCCACTTTTCGGATGTGTAGAGGTTGTATTTTAAACTTAAAATACTATTGCACCTCTCAGACTCAAACAGGTATAGAGGCAGACCTCCAGATAGAGGGAGTGATTCTAATTTCAAAATTGAAAATATTAAGTATTCTCCACTAAACCCTATGTTATGGGTACTCATTAGAATTGTCTCATCGAGACGATTCTAATGAGTATCCACAACATAGGGTTTGGAAGAGAAATAATGGATTTAGAATACCATCACTCCCTCTTATCTGGAGCTCTGTAGAGGTGTTAATTAACTCTTAACCAGACAACAAAACATTAGATTCCTGTATTTTGAAAACGTTAGCTGTCGAAAAAATTAACTGTTGCTCCAGTGATGAGATATGTTTTTGAAAGGGCAGAAAACGGCCAAAAAAAAGAGAGAAATGTTTTCAAAAGTCTCCTTCTTCAAGGTCGATAAAGGACGGGACTGTGAGGTAAAGGGTTAAATTGTAAATCCTTTTCCTATATTGTTTACAGTCAAATTATGTTATATACTGACAAAATGTCTTAAAAGCTTATGCCCCTTTTAGTAATTATACTCATACTCTTTATTAAAGCTTTAAAACACTTACAGTGTTTCTAGCCATAGCATTACATACATGATGTAACAGACATCTTTTACAAAGGTTGATAGATCTAGTTTGAAAATTACAATAGACAAGGCATACTACATGCATTCTAAATATGTTCAACAGACTATTTTTTGAGGGGAAAAAAGTTAACCCTTTACCTCCAAAATAAGTGAAATAAAAAATTTCAAGCGGATAGTATAAACCCAAATGTTGCCATTTCGAAGTGATTTTAGGGAAAAAATATCTCCTTATTGGGCAGTGCAGGTCCAGAATCAGACTGCATGTTCTGTGCAGTCTGATTTTGATCTGCACTACCCAACGTATAGTCAGGCTCAACAGCATCAGGCTTATCAGACAACAATAATGAAAATAAAACCGGAGCATTTTATTGAACTATGAGCTGCTTCTTAATTTATTTGCGAACTATATATATTTAGAAAGGCTTTCATAAATAAATAAATGATCGCTTTTTTTGATTAAGACATCATTAACGAATAGAATTTGCCCTCAGATGGCCATCTGCAGTATTTTTTGCCAAGATATTTCCGACGTATTTGAGCGTACTTTGGGCAAACTAATAACAAGTGGTACTCGTTTTTGATCATTCTCATATTACAATGCGTACAAAGACGTTCTTCACAAGGGATATTATCGAAGCTACCTCTCTCAATATTGAGATCATGGAATGATGTTCTGAATATGTTAAGTGCAAATTTATCTTTAAAATTGATATTTATGTTGTTTTGGTAGAACTATGTGTAACCTAAACCGTTTCGTTGTAAAATATCTTCAATTATGTACGCCCAGTTACTCCCACTATACGTATAACCATTTTCACAATCATTTAGCAGAGAGAAGTAGACCGTTTTAACGAGGGAGTTTTCTGGTTGCCTAAGGATATGGATCCAGTACCTTAACATACTGATCTTTCTACTTACAATAAGTGGCATTTGACCTGTTTTACCATATAAGGTTACTAGAGTGCAGATCTCCTCACATTTAAGATTCTACGGATAAAATTAGAATGCAGAGCTTCTACGTCTTATGCATCATGGCTGCCCCATATTTCTGATGCAAAATTAAGAACAGATCCTTCTAGGGAATCAAAAAGAGAACATTTTTGCGATAAGGGTAAGTAAATATTTGAGTTCAAGTTTTAACCCTTTACCACGAAATCCTGAGAATTAACAATCCTGAAGTAAAAGCCTTTTGAATACCTTGTAGGAAAAGGAGAAAATGCTGGTAACCAGCATTTTCTCCTTTTCTTATACAGTTTTCTATCCTTCCAAAAACAAATTTTAAATTTTGAGTCACATTTGTCATCTGCAAATGCCTTCAGTTTCAACCAGTCTAAAATTCTGTCATTTGGTAAAGAATTAACAGCATTTTTTTCTCTCTAGCTGTAAAGATGTACCTTTAAATTCATATGGCTGCAGTTCTCATCAAAATATATTCATAGACAAAAAGCCATTTTCCTTACTGTTAATAGAATGTCCATGACAGACTGTATACGTGTATACATGTATATATACGCGTGTCAAAAAATTTGGGAATTACTGATGACAGGACATTTGGCATATAGAAATGTTTGCAAAATCAGTTATTTTTTGGTACACTTGTATTAAAAATATGTGAACAGAAAAGTTTGCGAATTTTTTGAATTTGTGAAATTGCAAGAATTTCCACATAGCAAAAATTTCCACTTGTACAGTATTTACAGACAGCAGGGATACTATATGCCACCTGCATTTAACCCATTAGATTAACCAAACAACTTTTAACGACCCTGTTGGAGAAGACTTTCAAGAAATTGTGGGTACTGGAGATAATGCTGGCTCCTTTTCTCACAATGTTTTCTACCCTGTCAAAGAACTTCAGGTTATTCACATCACTGTTGAAATTGTTGTTTCCACTTGGACGAGTCTAGAATTTGTCGTTTGATAAAGATTTCAAATGGCAAGAGCATCACTAGCACTTTGATTATTTAGAACAAAATTTGTAGATGTAAATGTACCTCTGTCTAACATTCATCTTCAATCAGTCACAGATTTGACCCCATCTGGTGTATTACACTACTTTCAGCAGTATATCAGTAACGCCATGGCAACAGCAAACTTGTTCATCTATTTTCTATGTTTCATCAAGCTTAGACTAGGGCTCTTCAATATCATTCCCCAGGGTACACCCATCAAAACCATCACTGCAAGTGAGGAACAAACCCAGGACCTCTAAATAACAAATCTGGAAATATGTTCACACTGTCACCTGTAAGTAAATAAGATATATAACAGTAAATAAACCCTACTAATGAACAACAATTAACCTCTAAAGTGCCTTTCATGACTATGTTGCCTTTGTGGCCTGTGTAGATCAAGATCAGGCTGCACAAAACATGCAGCCTGATCTTTGATCTACACTGTCCACTTTGCTGAAATACTGTAGACAAAAGCAAGCATGAAATTGCAACTATTTGGGCCATATTTCTAGGATGAAAATGTCTGATAGGTTTTTATCACATAACCTCCCTTGTTTTCAGTGTAATATATCAATTACAGATTTTCTTATCTTATACATGTTTGATATCACAATAATTACCGTGTGACATCATTTTTGACCTCATTTTGTGCGTATTTCATAGTAGTGAATAGCTTTTATGAATATTACCACAGGTGCGTCTATTGATGGTTTTGCATCTTCTGATCTATAATTTGTGAAATAGCATTATGTGTAAAAAAGAATCCAACATTCGTTGGCATTTGCAATAAAACTTTATTAAACTCATCAAGAAAAAATGTCATTAAGCTCAGCAAAGGCCCCCTTAATAACATTTTCCCTAGACTCGTGTAATAATATCTTATCTCAAACCCCAACTCATGTCAAATCCTATAAATTCGGCACACTAAGGGGTTGATGTTGTTACAGTTATTACAATAGAAAGAATTTGTAAACAGAATGCTGATCAAATGTGGGTTTGCTTCTTAAAGAGTCAAAAAAAAAAAACAACTGCAGGAAAAAGAGAAAAAATTGTTATGATAATTGTTTTTTCCTTTTTTCCACAATATATTATTAACCCTTTACCACACAGTGTTCCCACTAGCTTTTTATTTCAAGGGTACACTTATCCCCTGAGCTGTAACATTGGGGGTAAGATTTCATATTAGTGGGTATGACAATAATGGTTCCCAACTAGAGGTAAAGCAATCCATATTGATGATTTAGAGCAAAAATGTCCATTATATTAAAATAATTACGTAAATCTACTGCTTAAAGTCATTAAAAAGCTGAAAAGCAGTCTGAAGTGACTCTGATTGGACAATGTCGAAGAGACATTTTGTTGTGTCATGGGTTTCTGTGTATTTTGCAATGATCAATTTTTCATGTCTGTTACTTTCTGGATAGGTATGCATGATTTGAAAAAAGATTGTCAGTAAGGGTAACAGGTAACCTCAAAACTTAACATTTTACACAAAATAAGCAAATAAATGCCTTTTTTGTCCATGTATTTTCTTAGTGAGGTCTCACATGTAACCAATATTTGTTACATGAATTTCAATTCCGTAACGTGATTTACGCAAGAATTTGCGCAAGTGGGAACACTGCCACACAATCTCGAGTTTTAACGACCTTGAGGAAGAAGCCCTTTGAAAACATTGTGGGGAAAAGAGAAAATGCTGGTAACCAGCATTTTCTCCATTTCCAACACTTTTTTTCTTCCCTATTAAAGACAAATTCCGTCGTTTAAGTCACAAACATATTGTCGTCTGCAAATGCTTTCAATGTTGCCTTGTGGTAAAGAGGAACATAGTCTTTCAAAGGGTCTTAAAACAGAGAACCACCTAATAAATGGTAATGAAGTTTCACTAGATTTGCACAAAGCACAACTTTTGAATGTAACTATTAGTCCAGTCAAATTAATGAAATTTGGGGCTTAACCCAAAACTAATTGCAACACAAGCCATTTTTTGATTTTTATGAGGGATAACCCTCCCTATATAACATATAAAAAGTAGGACGAAATCGAAAGATATGAAATTCGATTTTTTCGCGCCTTTTGTTCCCAGGCGCAACTTTGTGTACAAATAGTAGCTTATGTGTAAATTTTGCATATTCAAACTATTTTGAGGTTTCTATTGCATGTAAAATTTTGTGATAACTCTGGTGCTGAATTAACTAGTTATTTGAAATATTGATCTTCCTTCTTGGTGCTTTGTAAGTCAAATAATGAAAGAGCCAATGTCTACTTACCCCACCCACTACATTTTGCATTAGAATTTCAGTGTCAATTTTTTTTTTGGGCGGGGGAGAACTGAATTGCCATGTGCATGATCATTTCCTTTATGATGACAAATGCTTATTAAAATCCTAGACATTCTTTCAATGGCTGGCGTTGGATGAAGTCTGGCACAGTGTCTTGTGATGGAATCGTGAGTTGCCGAATCTGAGTCTTATTGTAGATTTTATGAAACAACAAAATTGTTCGTGAATAAACTTGAATGACTGGTTGAGTGACGTTTTATGCCACAATCATCTTTGTTTCAGTCATACCACAGTGACAGCTCACATATTCTTGTATTTCCTAGGTTTTACCAGTAATAGGGTAGGGCTCTGAAGTGTCTTGCCAAACGACACTCCCACGAAAAAACCCAGGAATAAACTTGAATTATTGTATTAAGTCTTATTAAAGTTAGAAAACTGTGTAAGGATATTTTTGAACAGATGCAGGTTATAATTCAACCTATGATAATTAACAAAATTTACAACACCTTTTTGGTTTTACACTTACCATATTGCTTTTCAGCTTTGTTTTTACATAAGCAAACCTTGAAACACCATTTTAATAAAAGGTAAATACCGCTATCAACTGCAGGGGCATATTTGGTCAATTAAATGTTAAATACATGTACTCAAACAGATGTATTCAGCCAAAGCTGTCATATGAACAAACGACTGTAGGTCTTATAACTTAGATTTGTAACTCACACATACAAAGTCCCAACTTCAAGATTTCATTATTCAACCATCTAATGTTCTTTTTCTAATCTTATTTTTAATTCCAGCAAAAAATTCTTATCCAGTTTGTTGCTATTTTAACTTTAAAAAAAGGCCACAATACTGGTTTTGTGATTGGTGTCTTTCAAACTTTGTCAGAGACTTACTATCCAAGTTAAGCTAATGATAATTGCATGTATGTGTTCAAAAGCCATATGCAAGGGTTGTCCAAAATGTTTGTACACTTTATCAACAATGCTAGCAGGTCTTTTATGATAACTGAATGACATCGGGCATATATAGAAGATGATTTAGGTTCTACCCCACCTGTTAAATTTAGCTGTGCACTATCATAAAATGTTTCCTAGCCAACCAGTAGATCCATGCCTCGGACAGGTCTTATACATAGAATAGGCTAATTGATAAGTTATAAACAGTGTAATGAGTGTTAAATTACATCTGCATAAAAGCAAACGTTATGATAGCAGTTCTAGTTATCACAACAGAAAAGCGTTGACAGAAGTACAACAATATTTGCGACAGTATCATCAAGGGGAAACTTAAAGCGCTTATTTCAGACATAGACAACAAGCAACAAGCCAGATCCAGTTCTTTGACGATGAAGTACGATAGGCATCAGTGGATTTTGGACACGGACGGGCTGCAGTTTGATTTCCGTATTATTTCCTTGCGTGGTCACAAATAAAAGGATCCCCGAATGTTTTTCAACCAAGGTTGGAAACAAGCAGTTTAGAATACTAGGTGATATGGGGTAGGGGCGACCTTCTGACTATCGAATGACGTCCTTGTGGTGAATATGTAAATTAGCTGATCTCCGTGCGTGAACCAGAAGATAACTGCACTGAGACCAACTAGGTGACTTCAGTCTATAAGCAGTTTTATATCGACTACTAATGATAAAAATCCCAGCAAAGAAGGACAAGGTAAAGCCAATGGCAAGGCTGCTGTAAGAATACGATTTGCCAAGAAGCGCAGATTCTTGGCCAGTTTTAAACCAAGCGCCAACCTTTAGAGAATCTCAAGAATCGTATTCGGTTCAGGCGAAGGTATGACTTGGATTGTACTCGTGACTCCCGCAATAAATTCACCCCCAAGTGTGTCATACTAGCCTCTGGGCCTAGGGTTTCACTTAAATAGACCTTTTTTGGGCTTCTCCAGCTTTCTCAATGTAAATTGCTGTGGCAACAAGTATGTTTCTTCTTTGCTGAAGAAACGCTCCACACAGCTTCTGTTTTAAAAGAAATATTCTTCTGATAATAATGAAGACAAAATTACAACGATAGATAATTATGTAATCTCAAGTTTAATTTGTTACATGTAAGCCAGGCGGCCCCAGTCAGATAAGACAACTGCCGCCCGGTGCCTGCACAGAAATCGCCCGATACCCTGACAATAAACATGCATCAGGCAGTGCCTATTTGAAAAGATGCCTGGATGATGTGTTTTTGCACTAAATGACCTCGAAAGAAAATCGCATGGTCGCCGTTAACTTTTAGGTAGTACCTAAACCTCCAACAAGCGCCTGACAAAATTTTCAGCTGCTCTTGTTCATTTGCAACTGCCGCTGGGCTGGTGCCGTCAGATTTTGCCCCGATTTGGGGTAACAGGCACACTGTCCTTTGGCAGTTCCTAATTTGTGACCGTGTCATTTGAAACGGCCCATTTGCCATGTCCACTCTTTCTTAGGAAATAGGAAAATGTATCTGTATATTGGATTCTGATGGATTATCTACATGTATATGAGTAAGGTTAGTGCAAATTCAGATCCTCAACCCTCTGTCCCGTGAACAGAGACAAAATGATAATGGAGTGTTCTGCGGAATTTCAGAACGGTTAAAAATGGATGATTATCTTCTGCATTATCACCATGGATAGGAGGTGGAGATGAAACAAAAGTTGCGTTATCCTTGTAGGAATCGCTTAACGTTAGGTCTCTGAAGAAAAGTTGAGTTCGCAAGTCCGGCGAAACAGACATGTTTGCTGATTTTTATTGATCCCAGTTGCATCTTGCAAGTGAACTGAGGACAGACAGTCATGACGTATCATATTTCTGCAAGATTTTTTTTATCATACAATGCTAAAATATTTAAAACTTGCGAGATGGGCTGTAATAAAGTTTAAAATGGCGAAATTAATATGAATAATAAATGCTTAAAAAATCGTATTTCATATCCTCCGATTTCGTCCTACTTTACATATGTTAAAAAGGTGTCCCTAAGGATGTTGAAAACAAAAAAGGCGTTTGTGTTGCAATTTGTTTTGGGTCTTCCCACAATTTGACTGGACTATATGGCAGCCTAAGTAAACATTCAGGAGAAATTTGTGGTCTTCATTCCACTACCCAATAAGTACATGTGACGAAAATGTATTTGATGTACCCTTCACCTTACGAGTCCATGCTATCCTGAGACTTGAAATCATAACAGGGAGAGAAGAAACTGGTTTGCCTTGTCTCCTTTCCCATAACGTGTTAAACTCTTTCAAAGACAAATTCCATCTTTTGAATCACAATTTTTCATCTAAAATTACTTTGAATGTGGATAAGTTTATGATTTATTTATGAAGAGCAATACTTCCAACCACCCATGGGACTCGGCTCACATGATGAAGATGTGTTCACTTGCTACTGGAATTTTCAACTGTAACCTTCATTTGCTCACCTCAACCCTTAGGCTGGTAAGCATAACTCATTGACTTTTTGCGGACAGTGTTGGTCAAGATCAGACTGCACAGAATGTGCAGTCTGACTTTGCATCTACACTGTCCGATATGGACATATCTTTTCCCAAATATTACCTTTGAAACTGCAAAGTTTGGGTTTTTACTATCACTTTGAAAGTTTCATTTCACTTTTTTAGCAGCATAAAGGTTAAGTTCATCAATTGATTATCATACAAGATCAACAGATCCAGACATTAAAATGTTGAGCTATCATCATTTAGACAAAGATAGGACAAAGAACTCTCATGCTGGAATGAAAAGGCTTTTTCGTCCCGCGGCTTGTTCGCCTGGGCCTGTTCTTCCAGGCCTGCTCTTCCAAACTCAGAGGATTTTCTGCCTTTCCTTTGGGGCCAAAATCGGCTCCATTCCCAATTCAAAAATGGAATTAGTTTTCCCCAATTCCAGGATTTTTTCCAAAACGAAACAAATTCACCTTGGATACTGATGCATTGGTCAGTGCTTTTATGAAGCAGATGTAGATGTAATATACCTACCTCCTGAAAAATCTCAAAAATGTCAAAAAAAAATGGAAGTTTTTCGTTTATCCAAAATTTAACAAATAGAATCAAAGGTGTTAATGATAAACTATCTATCACTGATTGTGACAAGTGTGCGAAGGTCTTTACAACAATAATATTCCAAACTACATGTATGTCATAAACAAGAGCCTTTAATTGTGGAAATATTGAGTATTTGTTCATATTTCTTGAGCCAGGGTTGATTCAAAAACGAAAAAAGCCCAGGTAAACGAGCCCAGGGACGAATAAGGTAAGGGCCGAATAAGCTAAGGGACGAAGAAGCCCAGAACCGAACAGAAAAAGGAGTGGGTCTGGGATGAAGGCTTGTTCCTTTTTATTTCAAATTGTTTGTCATTTTTAATTCACTATCGATCCATCAATAGGATTTGCATACCTTTCGGACTGTCTGTATTTGATCGAGTAGGTCTTTTTTTTGGACTTAAGAAACTTTTTAAAAGGCAGGACTCTGCTCGTGCTGTTAAGAACGTGTCCACCAACGTCATTTCCGTTTTAACTGGTGCCTGGTTTAGGTGCGGCACGAAATTCCGTTATTTCCCTTATCTATACAAATCTTTCCCAAAGCTTCCCCAAAAAGACCAGAATGCATATATTTGTGCAGTCTGATCTTCATCTACACCATTCGCAAAAGCTATCTGGGTCATTCTACCAAAAACGTATAGATCTATATCGCGTCCCGTGCATTTTCTCTCAATAGAAATTGTTATTCCTGGAATATGGAGGCATATTTCTGCCACGAGATACGAGACAGCTATCATGATAATTTTGGTAAATTATCGCGATAAATTAAAAGTTTCCTGGAAATCTTATCAAGATCGTGAAAAGTTTCATGATAAAAATATCACGATAAACTTAATATTTTATCGCAAAATTTCTCCACCGTGCTCGGAGCTGACATGCGAGATAAAATTATTGTGATAGTTTTATCCGTTTCTCGATATCTATAAATAGAAAATTCATCATTTGGATGAACTCGGCAGTTTTGACTTAAAGGGCAACTACAGCCAAAATCTCTTTTTTGTATATATGAATCCTTAAATGAAAACCATCTTAAAATAGAAAAAGCGCATTTCAATGTCTATCGTAGAAAGAGAGTTTTAAGCGAAGATGTGGTTTGCACACCTGTGCGAGTTTGTGAAATGTTCGATAAACCGGATGTGATGCCACTCTTATTTCGGCTTCTGTGTACTTTTTTTTTTTTTCTCAGCCTTATCCTCCCTCATGTCAGGAGACGACTTTTTTCGTCACAAAAATCCCTATCGTATGCCGGGTGCCGAGTTTAAGCCCTATTTCGAGCCAGGAGATGACTGTTTATTTGTCAGTCTGCTGTCTGTCTGTCTGTCTGAACTAAATGACACGGCTTAATATCAGATCTACCATTAATCCTCAAAAGGTTAAATAAACCTTCATGCCGATTGCAAAATTTTGAATAGTGCTAGTTTTTGGAGAAACAAAAATAGATGTTTCCGCATTGGACACTGTACATAAGATCAGTCTGATCTTAATATACACTGTTCGCAAAAGGTCATTGAGTCGCGCTCAGCAGCCTTGGGGCCCCACAGAAATTTAAATGAGGCAAGCAATAAATGGTAAATTCACTGTTGATTATCCATCTCTTTCATGAGAAAGAGAGGGAGAGAGGGAGAGAGAGAGAGAGAGAGAGAGAGAGAGAGAGTAGTTAGAAAAGAAATTCGACAAGCAGATTATGCGTTGTTTTTTTTTAATTTAAGATCGTATGAAGGAGGAAAATATTAAAGTTATGACGTTCGACTTACCCATTTAACCTGTGTAAAATTCCAAATTCCATTTACATTATTTACGAAAAAGGGTTCAATATGGTCGTGAAAACAAAAGAGTAACTTTGTACATGACATGTTTATGACAAGTGCTTGTTAACCTCAAGCTGCAAGCCGGGTAAAAAAAAATATGTCAGACCACAACGGTGCGATATCATCACAAAAGAGGCACCAAATTAACCCTTTGTCCTTGTACATGGATGGAACACACAATTCTTTTCTCAAAATAAAAGGCTGGCGCACTAAAATTTTGTGTAAAGTTTGTACGCAGTCATAAATTTTTAATTTACGCTGCATTTTCATGGTCAGCATCTCTTATCTCGTATATGATTACAGGGAGAAACACGGGAGAAGACAGTTAAACAATTTTTGTCCACGTTGGTATTTCCTTTTAAATTGTACGCCTTACATGTCTCAGTATTTAGGAAATGGACTGACCCTGTATTTTGCAGACCTTCAAAAATGTTTACTGCATGATATGGAGGACAGGAAGGCAGGAGGCAATTCAGACAATCTTTTAACGTTGTTGTTGATGAAAGAAACAAATTTGAGATTAAGAAAAAAAAGCACGTAGGAAAATAAATGAAGATCGAGTGAAAAAAATTTTTTTTTTAACTTTAACAGCAAATTCAGGATGTGTGCTGGATTTAATGTTGTTCGTGAATGTTAAAGAGAGGATAAGATTTCTAAGACAGATCAAGGCTTTTAATTCTTTCCAAGCTGAAGGAGACATGCTGACACTGATGGTGTAGATTCAGATCAGACTGCGCAGGATTTGTAGACCGTTAAATGATCGACGGTGTCCTATATTTGGTAGAAACAGCCTTAGAAATTAACTCGAATGATTTCCTTTTCACATTGCAACGTTCCTTCTTCCTTCTACGACCTAGTAGAAGAGAATTTTGGCATGATTCAATTATCTTGATTTATTATTTCTTTTTTTATATTTATCTATTTCAACTCGTTGATTAGGTAGTGGTACAATTGAAATAACATCAAGAAATAAATTTCAAAATATTTATGTTCGTTACCAGAAGAATAACTATTCACTTTTTTATAAGTACTTTCTCCACTAAGCTAATTCATTCAAAATTTCTTTCCTATGATTGTAGATGTAAGAGCGATATACCTCCCTCACGCCAAACTCGTTCTCACTCTCTTCCGAATTTTTTTGCTGATCGGACTGAAATTGTCTTCAGACGAAGTGGGCGTATTAGTATCCTTTTACGAAGGGTGCTCCAGAACTTTGAGCCTGCTCAAAATTTTTTGCCATCCATCCCGTCCTGTGATTAGACGGAGTAACAACGTACTTAAAGCGAGATGGACGTACTACGAACTGAACTGCTGTACTTCGATCCTATTAGAGACGCAGTGCGGTCGGGTAATAACCTGCAGTGCGTTTGCATTTTACCGACCGAAATTACATGTCCTATCCCAGCCAGTTTTTCGATTTTGTTGACCGGGTTAAGACTTTCTGGGAATAGGTTTGGTGAGATAGGGGCTTCAGCCGTTATCAGGCCAAAATTATACGTTCATCCCCGACCGTAACCCGTTTTCCGATTATGTCAGGACGGGTTAAGACGTTGTAAGACCTAGTTTGGTGTGACGGGTCTATAGAGATTGAAACTCTGCAGTACACAAGTGATTGAAACGTGAAATAGCGATTTATATCTTTATAAATATCATGCAGTTTTCTCAATTTTCTGTGTTAGTTCATATATAGCGACTATAATTATCTTCTCACGCTTCTGAGATCACGGCAAACTACCGGAAGTCACGGTTTTTTCAATTAGCTACTTTCACACAGGTGAAAATCCGAAAGTTTAAACCTCAATATCTCGTGGAGTAAACATCACAGAACGCTAACAAGATTTTTGTTAACATACTGTAGTGTCGTTTTATCCGATTTTGAAATGAAAATTTTGGTGTGGAGTTACCCTTTAATAAGATTGCAATCAGTAAAATTTCGATTCATTAATTAATAATTGTAGCTTAACTGGTAAATTTTGACAATGCCCGAATGACAGAGGTCTGTAAAATCACAAAGACGACTCGAAATGCCTCCTACGAACAACTTTGAAACCGTACAGGGGAAAGGAGAATTCATAAGGTTGTATACGAAGGTATTCCGAAACCGTATCTAATTATAGATATCATGAATGTCAGTTGTGGGCACGAAAGCAAAAAAAATCATGATAAGAGTTAGTATTATTGCGATATTTTTATCGTGAATTTTTTTGTTTTATCACGATAATTCTCTCAAATTATCATGATAGCTATCTCGTATCTCGCGGCAGAAATATGCCACCATACTGGAACTTATTCCACCTTTTTTTCACCATATAACATCGCAATCCAGTCTGGAACAAATACGTCATTTGAATTCAAAAGAAAATAGCATGAAAATACATGTAGGCAAAGCCTAGAAATGGGCGAAAGAGACTTTTTCCTCAGACTTTTGAAAAGAATTGGTACAATAACTGATCGGTACAGATATATTCATTTGACCCTGCCAAGCAAATTTTTGATGGCAGAAGATATCTGCAGACAACAAATTCGAAAATGACAAAAGTCCTAAACAGGGTAGCATTTTACTGGCATTTTATCTTTTTCCCCCAATGTTCTCAGAATCCTTCTTCAGGGCCGTTTGAACTCGGGATTGTGTAGTAAAGGGTTAACTTGTGACGAAATTTAGACCTAAATTATCAGGAGTCGCTAATCCCAGCTGGACTAGTTTTTTTTTCCCCAAGAATCAATGATAATCACTGCGACAGAATTCATCCACCTGTTATCGCTGATCATTTGTAAGATGGGAAAACAGTCACTGGGCTCGCATATCAACAAATCGATGAAAATAATCGATATCATACGTAAAGGTTCGGGAGTTCCCGGAGATTAGCGAACTTAATTCGTGTATACTAGTAATCGATATTCGATAGCTCGGAGCGATAAAAGATAAGAGAAACGTAACCATTACGTACGAGTAGCCTGCTTCAAATTTACCATCCTTGCCTAGGCTGTATATCTGCCATGGCGTTTCATTTTTTGGATTTCAACCTTAACCCTTTGTCTGCTACAACACAGTGTAGCCCTTGAAGATCAGTACTATCAGACTGCACAAAATGCGCACCCTTATTCAGGGATCCTATATATACGATCCCTGCCCTTATTAGACTCGACAGAATATTGGACTTACACCGTCAGATAAAGCGAGATTTTTCTTGAGAAAAGAACATTGAAATTGTTATATTTCAACTTTGTTTGTCGGTTTGTAATTCATTTATCCTCAGCTTAAGGGTTAAGTTTGGATGCTCTGAAACATTAACTGATCCCTGCTGTTCGGTCTTTAAACTGCCCTGTGCACTGTTTGCTGACAATGTAGGCCTGAACTTAATAAACTGCACAAAAAAAGTAGTCTGATCTTGAAATCTAATCCGTCCAAATGCACTTTTGCTGACATTGTAGACTTATAACAGGCTGCACAAAACAAGTTGTCTGATCTTGGACCGAATCGATTCTATACGTCGAAAATTCTTTTGGTTAAAAAAATCCTTGATATTGCAAAATCAACAAGTTGCTGAATTCAGCAGAAAATTCGGCGTTTTGAGAGTACCGGTTTTACACTAAAGTTATCATACTCCCCCGAGTCTAACGGACCTGAAAGAAAAGGCCTTTGAAAACTCTGTTGGAAAGGGGGAAAATTTTCTCCTGTTTCTACAATGTTCTCTACCTTTTCAAAGACAGACATTTTCATTTGAGTTGCATTTAATTTGTTGTCTGCAAATGTTTTTAATTTGGTGGTGTCCACAATTTCCTCATTTGGTAAAAGGTTTAACTATTGACGAGAAAATCTGCTTTATAAGGCAGTTACATTACCAATCCTATGGTCGGTTGAACGACTCTGAGAAAGAAAGCTTTCGAAAACACACGGAGAAAATGTTTGTGATGGGCAATTTCTCATTTTCCCCAGGGATCGTATATAACATGTTATCTACGATCCCTGTTTTCCCACAATGTTTTCTACCCTTTCAAAAGCAAGTTTCATTATGTGCCGCATTTGCCGTCTGCAAGTGCTTTCAACTTGGAAAAAAAAAAAAACCTAGTAGGCATATATGTTGTCGTTTAGTAAATAGCTTATGGTTATATCTTGACTGGGTAATTATCTTTTGTGTGTGTGGTTTGATGGTTTTGATTTGTATAATTTCCGCTTCCTACGATTTAAAACATAAAAAGTTTGGAAGGCGGAGAAATAAAACTTAGTTATAGCACATAAAATAATTTCAACTACTGCTCAGAATCATTAGAGTAAATGTACACGGTTTTATCCACACGAAAGGCTACAGATTCAGCATATGAGAAAGCGTCCATTTAAAGTTGGTTTTGATCGAACAAAAAGAAGAAAATGGTCTGTTCCGAATACTCCATGGACAGCGTGGCGCCGATTTCTATCTGGTAACGCTTTTGCTTAATGAGCGATGTCGCCTTTTCTTACAATGTCTACTACTATCAATAGTTCTATTGAAATGTTTCCATTTTAAGCGAGTCTAAAAGCTGCATACTTCGTTTTTCGGAACAACTTAGGTTTATCTATGCACTAACTATATCTTTATACATATAAGTAGGTCCAAGCTATTATTATCACACAAGTTTAAAAAACGCTGCCGATGCATTATATATGCTTAATACTCCTTTCATTGCATCCGAAATGGGGGGAAAAAATGTGCTCGAGACGCAACAGAAAGTTATGAAAAAGTTCATGTTGAAAGCATCATAACAGATCAGCACTTGTGAACTGATCCGAAGCGACACTCTAGCGCCGCCTACAGGCATGATAAAGATAAAAAAGTATTTCTTCCTCCAAAAATGATACGTATGCCGCAGACAGTGTCATTTCAACTAATCATCCGTAGATTTCACCAGCAAGCTGTGTTAAAATTCGTAATACTAGGTTGATTAAACACAATCTCTTGAAACTAATAAATAATGATTATGCAGCAGCTAGCTTTTTAAGTCACTGGTAAAGGAGAAGTAGCTTGTATTATTCCCTTTTCCGTCTACATGCATAATCTATGTCAATTTTTATCTTTTATTCACTCTTTTAGCGGTTATGCTTTTTGCAGGTTGCATCGTTTTAAATATGGAAGTATCAACAATTAGTCCCTCATTGTTTATGCTAATTCTTCCAATGAACAATTAAATTATTAAAGTTGTTAAGGGGAATATTTGAAAGAAGGAAGTTGTTAAAGGGGAACATTTGAAAGAAGGGAGAAACTGTTAATGTAAAATAAAAAAGAGTTGTTTGGAAACATTGGAGATCAACTGCATGGTCGCCAGAAGTCGTATTTGTATAAGTTAAATTTGTTACTTAACCCTTTACCAAACGACAAAATTTTAGACTTGTCCAAATTTAGATTATTTCCGTGACTAAAACGACGAAATTTGTCTCTAAAAGGATCAAAAACATTGCGAGAAAAGGATTACATGCAGATTACCAGCATTTTCATCTTTTCTCACAATGTTTTCAAAAGCCCTCTACCGCAGGATCGTTAAATCTCCGGACTTCGTTGTATAAGGTTTAATATTACCTTTCCCCACAGAGCAATTTCAAAACGATGCCATTTCTTCGGGATATTTCATGAGTCTATACAGGGGCTTACCCGTAAATGATAATTATGCAGCAGCTAAATCTTTTAGTCACCGGTAAAGAAGAATTCGCTTTTTTTAAACCCTTTTTCCCGCTATATTCATAGTCTGTGTCAATTTTAATCTATTAGATCTAGTATTGTCATTCATGTTTTTACGGCTAATACTCTTTGCAGGAGAAACTAATTGAGTGATGTAGAAAATATTGTTTGAAAAGTAGAATATAACTTGTAAAAAGTTAATGCGCCTGTTTCCATATTTTATCCTAGACAATCAACAGCAGGGTCGTTAGATGCCGTATTCGTACAGTTACAGGTTAAGTTTGTTATTTGAATCTTTACCAAAAGACAGATTTTCAGACTCGTTCAAATTGAAGTAATTTTCTTAAGACAAATAAAACATGACTGAAACGATGGAATTTATCTTTCTAAGAGTTAAAAACATCGCGAGAAAAGGAGAAAATGTTGGTAACCAGCGTTGAAACCTTTTTCTTCAATGTTTTCAAAGGTTTTCTATATGATGTGACAGATCAAAAACCGGTTTGAAAATAGTAAGGAAACATGAATTTGTGAGCTGTGGCCAGAAAAAACTCTAGATACGGCATTAATATCTAAAAGTTGAAGAGTGGAAAAAAAGAATTAGCAAACGTACATTTTCTTATTTCAGATCTTAATCTTAATGACTGTAAATGGAAATAATCTCATAAGTATCAAATTCTGGTCTTTTATTAGATCTATAAGATACATAATAGAATAGGGATACTGTCATGATCAAACAACCCGGGTATAAATTCCAGTTTATAATCATGTGGATACATGTATATCATAAACATAGCAGGGGGTCCGTTTATCATTATAACATTACGTAACACAGTAAAGATATCCAGGCGGCTTATCAAACAGTAAGACTCGGCCAACATCGGCAAATTCCGGCATATTCCGAACGTTCACGGGAAAAAGAAAAAAAAAAGGATAGTGGTATTAAAAAACTACGGTGGCACAAAAGTGACATGGAAGATATATTTTATACTACGTGCGCACGCAGTAGCTAATACGTGCGCACGTATTAGTTATTACGTGCGCACACAGTAGCTAATACGTGCGCACGTAATAAGTAATACGTGCGCATGCAGTAGTATTACGTGCGCACGCAGTAGCTAATACGTGCGCACGTAATATCTAATACGTGCGCACGCAGTAGCTATTACGTGCGCACGTAATAAGTAATACGTGCGCACGCAGTAGTATTACGTGCGCACGCATTAGTTATTACGTGCGCACGTAATAACTAATACGTGCGCACGTAATAGCTAAAGTGACATGGAAGATATATTTTATACTACGTGCGCACGCAGTAGCTAATACCTGCGCACGTAATAAGTAATACGTGCGCACGCAGTAGTATTACGTGCGCACGCAGTTGCTAATACGTGCGCACGTAATAACTAATACGTGCGCACGTAATAACTATTACGTGCGCACGTATTAGCTAATACGTGCGCACGCAATAGTATTACGTGCGCACGTATTAGTTATTACGTGCGCACGTATTAGCTACTGCGTGCGCACGTAATACTACTGTGTGCGCACGTATTACTTATTACGTGCGCACGTATTAGCTACTGCGTGCGCACGTAGTATAAAATATATCTTCCATGTCACTTTTGTGCCACCGTAAAAAACTGTAAAAAGGACCAAAAGTTTATTTTTTTAAATTACTCAAACTTATACCATTTCATAGAGAAATGAATAAGCTTAAAGACTCCACTTGAGATAATTTTGACTTTTCAACACAAAGAAAGAAAATTCAACAAATATTTCAGTTTTTGACTTCGGAAAATGTATTTTTCCTCTTTATTCTATATAAACCATACCTACAATTTTTAAGTTAAAAAAGGACCAAAAGTTTCTTTTACGAAATTTTTAAAACCAAGTTCATTTGAAAGAGAATAAATTGAATTTTCTTATCTCACTTGAGATAATTTTCAATTCTGAAAATTGATGAAGTTATAAGCGTTTATTTACCAAGGCCCTTCATAATTCTATACAAAAGAATACAGGTAAAATTGGCCGATATCGATTTTTCCATGTCCGCGAAAGTTGGCTATGATGGAGAAGCGGGACGAGAGAGAGAGACAGAGAAAGAGAGACAGACAGACAGACATACAGACAGACCAAGATTTGATCGAGAATCTGGAAAAGGAAAGAAAAACCTTTACATCAACAAAAACAGCTAGATCTGGTGGAAAAAAAGCCAATCAACTTTGAACGAGTCTGGGTGAAATAAAGAAAGACTTCAACAATTCTTTTTACGAAAGTAGATCTAGTCAATTTTACAAAGTCTGCTGGAAAGGGTCTAAATGGGGTCGAAGAGAAGTTGGTCCAAAATTAGAGATAAAAAATCAAGGGAATTTCAAGATAAGCCATCAAACAAAATGTTAAAAATTTAAAATGGTCAACAAGTCACACGTTGGCGCCGGTAACCACAACGCCAACCACAAACGAGGCTACTATGAACGTCAGAAGGAACATCAGTTTGATGAAGTCACCTGGTTCATCGGGGATTTCCTTTGGGTGTTGATAAAGCGTAGGTGACGTAACTTGACTGGTTGTCGTTGTTGTTTGGTGCACGACTGGTCCAGTCTGCCTTTCTGTTATAACAAAGGCTGGGTTGTCAAAAGTCTGGAAAAGAAAAAGACTCTTATTCTAAGAAGGTCTGGGACACCACACTGTTCTGTGCAGCTTGATCTGAATGAATTGAGGGTTAGCAAGGGCGTAGCTGCCTGTACGCACAAACGCACTTGCGTACACTTTGAAAAAAAAAAAAACCGACAATGTTGCAAAAAAAAACGTCACTGGAGTCCCTTTTACATACGAGGGTAGTTCGAAAAGTTCTCGGCCTCAACAAGAAAACATCCTCAAAGACAGATCGTTTCTATATTATTTTTCAACATAGTCCCCCTGAACTTCAATGCACTTTGACCACCGATATTCAAGCCTTGCGATCCCTTCTCGGAAGAAGTCTGCAGTCTGAGCCCCAAGATACCCTTCAACAGCACATATGACGTCATTGTCACTCTCAAAACGGCGGCCCCGCAAGTGGGATTTCAGTTTGGGGAATAGGTAGAAGTCTGATGGTGCCAAATCTGGAGAGTAAGGTGCATGGGGCAACAGTACAAAGCCGCCTCTTTCCGCTTCTGCGACTGCCACTTGTGCTGTGTGAACAGGAGCATTGTTCTGGAGCAACTAAACTCCAGCACGCAGCTTTCTTACTGGGTGAAATGCAAAGTGTGTCATCTGCATACAAAAGACACTAGAAGTCTGAAATTTTAGGTACACTTATATATGGTGTTCTGCTTCGCCATTATGTGAAACAAAACCAGATTCTCACCATATTTCTGGGTGAGGCCGAGAACTTTCTGAACTACCCTCGTAGGCCTACATCAAAAATTTTCTGAGGTAGGACCCAAAATCCTCCTGGGATATAACCCCCCCCCCCCCCCCCCAGTGCTTCTCGACTCGGGTAATACCTTCGGTATTATTTGCGTATACTTTATTTTGGGCTAGTTACGCCCCTGGCTAGCTATATCCCTTCAAAAGTTTTAAGTTCGTGACTTATCTGCAGCGATTTTGTGGAGTCCCTGAAAATGTAGTTGGTAAACCTGTTGCTAGGCGTTACGTTGCAATCACAAAATATTGCAAGTGCAAAATTAACCCTTTAGTTGAAGGGCGAAATCAGAAGTTGTCTTACTTTCAAATTTGGAAAATCTTGGAGAATAAGACTGAGAATGTTCTTAGGCATGTTGGCGAATAAGGACCCAGAGGCTTTTTCGGACGGTACAGGTCAAGATCAGACTGCACAAAACGTGTTTAAGTCCCTGCAAGGCCTACGTTCCTTTAACCCTTTACCACACAATGACGCCTTTTGACGCCCCTAAAAAAGAGGCCTTTTGAAAACATTGTGGGAAAAGGAGAAAATGCTGGTAACCAGCATTTTCTCCTTTTCCCACAAAGTTTTCTACCCTATCAAAGAAAAGTTGCGTCATTTGAGCCACTATGAAATTGTCTTCTGCAAATGCTTTCAATTTGGATAGGTCTTAAATTTTGCCGTGTGGTAAAGGGTTAAACTCGAAGACATTTGTTTTGCTCCTTCTGCGTCAAATATTAAAACTCTAAATTGCACGCTTATTCTTCTTCTCAAGAATTTTCTAATTTCAGGGAAATCGTTCGAAAGGAAACTGGTTTTTTTCCCCCTCTCTAATGGTATGGACATATTGTGGGGAAAGGTTTTTAAAAATACTTGTTGCAAGCAAAGCTTCTTTTCCAGCTATGTCAAAAAAGATATCTTATCCATTTACCACACAATCACGTGTTCTAATGATCCTGAGATGAGAAAGCTTTTGAAAACAATTTGGGAAAAAGGAGAAAATGCTGGTCACCAGCATTTTCTCCTTTTTCCTCAATGTTTTCTGACCTTTCATAGAGAAATTTCGTATTTTGAACCACAAGTAATTCGTACTTTGCAAATGCTTCCAATTTGGAAAAATATAATTTATTTTGTGTGGTTAACAGTTAAGTTGGGAAGTTTCGTAGGCCTGAGAACGGCTTTTTTGGTTAGCCCCTCGCAAAAAATTTGCACCATGCTCCGACAAACGGGGGCTTAATACATCCCCGTGATCCATGGTACTAAGCAAAAAATCACATAATTATGGATCCACAACAGCCACTTTTTTTTAAAAAAAAAACAACTGACTTAATCATGAGGTAGACTGGTCCTTGGACATACAAAACATTGACTAATATCGAAAAGTTTCGGCCCAGATCAGCCTGAGCGGACTGCGCAAGCTGACCTGGGACGAAACTTTTCGCAGATGCATTATAGCTCCTTTTCACAGAGCATAGCTCAATTATCTTAATGAAAAACTTACCTGAACGTTTACAGATCCTCCTGTGTCATTGAATTTATATGAAGTTTTACCCATTTTCGCCTATCAAATCCCCCACTATTCCTTTTTATTATTTAAGCACAGTCCGTTCTTTTGTCCGCAGTTGTATTTCGTGCGAAAATAAACTTAAAGTATGTAGGTTTTGAGCATACAAAGATCGTCCACCATTATTTGTGTCAAAATCAGAACACGTCGTTGTTTACATCAAAATGTAAATTCACCCTTAAACCGCTGAGTGCAGATTGAGTCACTCGCAATTTACGGACAGTGAAGTCTGATCTTGTATCTATACTGTTCGAAATTTAATGGTAAATACAGGAGGGGGAAGCCATAAAACAGCTTTATCTTCATATCTTCATTTCTTTTCCTTGTTTTAAACTTACCGAAATCCTTTCTTTTTTTTACGTTGGGTAAGCGGTAAATCTGAAATACATACATATACGAAGTGTAATTTAGCATTCAGTCAGTCGACCGAAGCCGACAACTATTGTACATCATCCAACACTTGTGAACAAAATGCGCTCTCTTTCGCGCTCTCAAGCTAAACAAGCTATTTTCGGTTCTACTACACTGCTATGAATAGACCTTTTCTAAGCAGTACCAACTTTTAACGAACCTCTGAGATAACACCTTTGTCATCAAATATTCTGACCAGAAAAACGTTGAAACTGCGCTGTCCTGCTGATGTCTTACATTGATTGAAAATTTCTATCTTAAAAAGGGAGATAACCGTTACTACATATAGTGATTTTCCTCCTTTTGATTACCTCCCTTCCCTTTCAATCGAACGTAGGGTGTCACACCACTGACTTTTTGGTCAAATTAAAAATAGAGTGAAATCGACCATCTTTGAAGCTTTACAGATCGCTTAATGGCAAAACTTTGGCTTTTCTGTCTCTTGCTCTCAAAAGTATGTTCATAAAAAAAAAATGCATTAGAAACAACATGTCAACCGACTGCGTTTTTCGCAAATCCAATGACGAACAATTTGCTTTTTCACCACATTGATAAATTGATTTTCCGTTTAGTCATCGTCGCGACGCCCACCTAAAGAGTTGTTAGTTTTGTTAAGGGAGCTAGTGAAAGATACAGAAAGAACCCCGTCCTAAGTTTCGCCTAGTTCTTTAATGTGCTCGGTGTATAGCACCGGCACACAGGACATTGGTTTAACACCTAAACCGAAAGACAAATAGTTATTGTAGGTGGCCAGCCGTGGAGCTTGAACCCAGTGGCCCAGCACTTGACGTGTACAAGTCATACATTCCACCGCATGAGCTGTTCGGCCTGGTCAAGTTGACACAATTGGGCAAATGGTATGTTTTTCATCCACAAATTCTGCACTCAATATATTGATCTGTGGTTACATATTTCATCCAAGCAAGCTGGACATTTTCTCCATTTTCCACAATGTTTTCAACAGACTTTCTTCCTCGGAATTATAAAACAGGATTGTATGGTTTAGGATTAACTTCATTTTTAGTTTACCAATAAAAGCAAAACATCCCCTCAACCCTTCACCACACAAGTGACAATCCCAAATTTAAACGACTATGTAGAAAGAGGACTTTTGAAATCACTGCGGGAAAAGGAGAAAATGCTGGTAACATTTTCTCCTTTTCCCACAATGTTTTCTACCCTATCAAAGACAGAAGTCATCGATTGAGCGACATATATTTAGTCATCTGCACATGCTTTCAATTTCGTCGAGTCCAAAATTTTGTCGTTTGGTAAAGGGTTAAGTGCCAGATTGACAGAAATGAAACTTTTCAAATCATACTGCAATGTAGCTGAAAAAAAAAAAGAAAAAAAAGACGGCGTAAATTTGCCAGAAAACAGGCAGGGGCCATCAGAATAGACCTATCTACAATTTTGACCAATCACAAATTTCTGTTTATTCATCTGTTATCATTACCAAAAAGTAGTTCAAAAGCCAGCGCATTCAGCTACGCAAAAAAAACACGTTCAAAACAGTTATAGGAACTGCAAAATCCAAGTCAAACTAGCTTTATAGATTAATAGCAACTTTAGATTCAGCTGAAATAGACACATCTATATGAGACATGCTCTGTGAAAAGGGCCCTTAATGCATTTGCAAAAAGTATTGATCCATGTCAGCCTGCGCATTTTGCAAAGACAGAAGTCATCGATTGAGCGACATATATTTAGTCATCTGCACATGCTTTCAATTTCGTCGAGTCCAAAATTTTGTCGTTTGGTAAAGGGTTAAGTGCCAGATTGACAGAAATGAAACTTTTCAAATCATACTGCAATGTAGCTGAAAAAAAAAAAAGACGGCGTAAATTTGCCAGAAAACAGGCAGGGGCCATCAGAATAGACCTATCTACAATTTTGACCAATCACAAATTTCTGTTTATTCATCTGTTATCATTACCAAAAAGTAGTTCAAAAGCCAGCGCATTCAGCTACGCAAAAAAAACACGTTCAAAACAGTTATAGGAACTGCAAAATCCAAGTCAAACTAGCTTTATAGATTAATAGCAACTTTAGATTCAGCTGAAATAGACACATCTATATGAGACATGCTCTGTGAAAAGGGCCCTTAATGCATTTGCAAAAAGTATTGATCCATGTCAGCCTGCGCATTTTGCGCAGGCTGACATGGGGCAAAACTTTTTGTTATTAGTAATTTTTTTTGCTTGTCTAAGGACCATTACCAGCTCATGATCTAGACGGTTGTTGGACCAAACAGATTTTGTGGATCCATACTCATGTGATCAATGACTTGTTCAGTGTAATGAATCAAGGAGATGTATCAAGCTCCCTTTTGCCAGAGCTTGGCTTGTATAAGTAACAAGTAGCTCTTTGATCAGAGGATGTTGATAGGATTAACGTACTGAAGTCCAGTCTGGTCAAATGGTTAAAAAGGCAAACAGAAACCAATGTCCATAATCCATTATGGAGACAGAGACAGCGAGCGAGCGAGTGAGTGAGAGAGAGAGAGAGAGAGAGAGAGGGGGGGGTCAGGGTGTGAGAGAGAGTGAGAGTGAGAGACAGAGACAGACAGACTGAGACAGACAGAGACAGAGTGGGAGAAAGGGGGAGAGAGACAGAGACAGACAGAGGAAGAGAGAGAGAGTGGGAGAAAGGGAGAGAGAGAGAGAGAGAGATTAATCACTCCTCTCTCTTCTCTCTCTCTCTCATTGGATCGTTTCCAGTTACAATAATGGCATTTTAAATGATTATGGACATTGATTTAACAGTCATGCTTTGTGAAAATGGGGTTTAATGCAGTCTGCGCAGGCTGACTTGGGTCGAAACTTTTTATCATTGATCAATCTTCTGTATGTCAAAGGACCAGTCCACCTAATGATTCAGTTGGTACTAAAACAAATCGATTTTATGGATCCGTAATTATGAGATGACTTTCTTGGTAAGCATCATAAACCTTATTTTGCCAGAGCGCTGTTTATAAAAGGGGGTTTAGTGCATCTCCGTGAAACATGATACCAAGCATGCCATCACATAATAATGGATTCATAATAGCCACTCTTTTTTACCAACCGACTTATTCATGAGGTAGACTGGCCCTTGGACACACAGAAAATTGACTGTGCAGGCTGATCTGGGTCGTTACTTTTCGCAGATGCATTAAGCCTTCTTTTGTCATTGCATGGCTCATATAGTTTCAAAATACTGTAGGAATTGCCATCGTGATTGAATCTGGCAAAAGTTTATTCTAAAACGATTTCCTGAATGGAGTTTTTAACTACCGTCTTGACACGAACTCGTTTAGTAAACTTATCAAGGAATGGCTTTGAAAATGTCAAAACAAACCTTTGAATCATTGAAAGTTATATACATGAAAATGTATGTACTCTTAAATTGCAATTACACTTTTCAGTTTTAAATCCCCGGATGCCGCAGCTGGACACCATGGCCCGCTCTAGCGAGAATTTTTTGTTTCACACTCGTAAGTAGAAATATCGCTAGAAGCATTCGTAACGCACTTTAATATGCCTTGGGAAAAAACGGCAAGGAAGAAAACAAGAAAAGGTGTGGTCATTAGCCATTTCATATTCAGCCGACAAGTTGACCCGGCAATGTGGACCCGTATAGTCCAGACCACCGACAACAGCCTTGTTATCATCATCTACACTGTAAGCAGCAGTACACGTATTAAATGTACGACCCGGGGGGTGTGAGCTCAAGCTCGAGTGGAAAAGAACACACCGTCACGAAAAGTAAATGAGCAATGCTCTATGAAAAGGGGGTCTAATGCATCTCTGTGATGTATTATACCAAGCAAGGTGTCACATAATCATGGATCTATAAAATTCTTTTAGTGCAACAACCAACTACATCATGAGGTAGAATGCTTTTTTGACACTCAGAAAATTTAACGTATGCAAAAAGTTTCAATCCATGTCAGCCTGCACAGACTGACATTAATCGATACTTTTTTCAGATACATTAAGCCCCCTTTTTATAGAGCATGGCTCAAGTGTATTTTCAGTGTAAACCTGGGAAAAAGAGGCGCGAGTTTTGTGGGAGAAACATTTAACCTTTTAACCCACGATCCCTTGTTTTTAAGAGGTCTAGATCTATCTTCAAAAAGAAGGCTTTCAAAAACACTGAGGGAAACGGTAAAATCCAGGTAACAACATTTTCCCACAATGTTTTCGATCCTTTCAAAGACATATTCCATCATTTGAACCACATTTTATTTTTCGTCTGCAAATGCCATGAATTTGGGCGAGTCCATCATGTTGTCGCGGTATGGTAAAGATTTAATTGGTGTTTGGTGCTTAGTACGGTCTTCCCCGTCAACTATGTAGAATAGAAATCGACCTTTGTTAACTATAAGTAGCTGAAAACTTTCTGTGGACACTTACAAAGTTTACCGTTGCAGCAAAGATTCGAATATTTTTGTCTCATTTACGATAGAGCTGTTCGAGCAATAACTCTAAATCTGTCAGATAAAACCTGCAATTACAAGTAAATGTACGTCTATAAAAGATTCATTTTCTATTATTCTTGAAAAATTCGTTTCGACCAAACCCTGAAACACAATTCATCGTTATGAAAAGGATTAATTAGGAAGAAAAGGAAAAGGCCTCTCAGTCATAAATCCCTCTAGAAGTGGTTCAGATACGCCGTCATTAGAAACCACTGGCACGCTTGTTTCCTTGTGACGTTGCAGTTGCGCTTGAAGATCAAACATTGTTCATGTTTCATCGTCTCAGTTTGTCTATCTACCATCTACATGTATGTTTAGGGCTTCCGTATTGGCTGAAATTAGTTTTTCTATTTTCACAAATATTTGGATCATCATACTTTAATCTATTACAACACAGGCTGTTGTTTTAAATAATCGAAAATTATGTATTTAGCAATTTTGAACCAGAAAAGACAATCCCATTGATGAAAAGAAAACAAATATCTCCAGAAGAATACATGTATGTAGAAAACGTTGTGGGAAAAGAGGCATTTTCTTGTGATGATCGGATATTCGTTAAACCTAAAATATTTTACAAAGTCGTCAATTGTACGGGTGGAAAGAGCCTTTACAAAAAAATTTGCTGAACAGCATTGATTTCCCTTCTTTCGGTTGTTTGAGTTTCCTTTCCCGGTCCTGCGAGGCTCACTAGGGTAAGATTTGCAATCCAGAAGCCACAGGGTGTGAACCTCACCCAAGGCTATGGGTTTTTCGTTGGAGTGCCTTGGGAAAACTATATTTCAGAGTCAAAGCTTTGCTTTTGTGAAACCAGGGATCTTAAACCCAGGAAACGAACGAAAAAGTGAGTTGTGGCCGTGGTAACGGCTGAAAATGCTTTTGAAAGAGACACATTTTTGAACATCGCACGATAACAATATTGAAATGAAAGTCTCCCTTTTCCTGCTTATCACTCATATCATCCCGATTTGTGTAGGCCTAGAAACAATCGTCAATACTAAAGAATGAATTAAAAAAAAGAAACCTTCTCATAAAGTGTTTAATGCCATTTCAGCATTTTCAGAATCAATATCACGGCGGCCAGTGTACCTGTAAAAAAAAAACCGAGAGAGCGCATGGATGTATTATATCATTTACAACTTTGCACAACATTTTAATGTGCGAGCCACAGACTTCTTTCCCACACCATCTCTGTCGAAACATTCTTCAGAAGTTTAAACTGGCACGATTCCTGTCGCCAATCCTCCAAAAGAATTTTGCCAAGCTCGGATTCGATCCCTTGACCATTGGATTACTAATCCTGTACACTATTTACTGAACTACAGGGTTCTGTTGAGGGGAGGGGGGAAGGGGTGAAGGCGTCAAAATAAGTCAAAGAAAGCCAGACATTATCAACATAAATTCCAAGTTTAAACTGGTCGTATTTAGCTTTAAAAAAAAAAAAGCAAAGAGAGCCTTCGAGACCAGCTTCGACGGGAAGGTTTATCTTCTATTCTCTTCGTAAAAGCCATGAGAAGTAGTGCTATGAGGATTTGAGGTTTCAATCCGCATTATTTTAATAAGGATGTTAGAAGTCTTTGTTACCGTTTGAAAAAAAAAAAGCCTTTGATGTGCATCTATTGTCTTTAAGTATGGTTTGGTGAAAAGCTTCTTTTTCCTTTATTACACAAAGAGGCTAAGCTTCAATTGAGGGTCAAGTGTTTGGTACTACGTGTCTTATGTGCGGGCAATCCATTTATGGTTTATGAACGTAATGAGCTTCTTACCCGGTAGTTCATAATTGGGCTGTTTGTTTTGCTTGTATTGTTCTTTGTTTTTGGATCGTTTTATATCTTACTTGTTCGGTGCTTTAGTATAGTATATGTCAAATTTACTAGTAAAAATAAAAATTGAGACTACGATGAAATCCTGGAATTCAACTTGGTTAATATTATTGTCTGTGATTTTCTGTGTCCTATCAACAGGCGAAGGGGGTAAGTATTGCGTAATTAGTATAAATATTATCAAATAAGTATCATTCAGAAACATGTTCACATTGGAGAAAAATGCCAAGTCTTAATACCGAGGTCTTGGAGTGTGGTCTTCCTCTCTAAAAATTTCTTTTTTAAGAAGATTTTTGATGTATATCACATGTTTATTTACTTCTTCATTTATTTGTTTATGTTCAGTTGAATTCATAATTATACCATTGAACTGTTGAATAAAAAAGAAAACATCCGACCTCTTGAACTATTTCGGCACTGTTGCTGGTTTTTCTAAACCGTGGGAAAAAATTGTCATAATACTGTTTTAAAGAAGAAGAAGAAACGTCACGTCAAAGTGAGATTATTGAGTCTTTTATTTTACTTTTCTTTTTATTGAATTACCTTCTCTATCTAAAACAGTTCGGCACGCCAGAAATCTCATATGGACTCAAACTCCAGCCCTGAAAATGGGTGTGTCCAGGATTGTTGGAATAGAGGGGGATCCGACGGACTGGGTATCCAGTGGTAACGTACAGGTTAGGCATATCAGGTAGGCTTATGCTCTTCGGGTTTTCTAAATTTGGATTATCTTAGCAGAACTTTGGAAGAGTCTAAGTAAAATAACTACATAATAATTTGTCTAATATAACGTTTTTTTTTTTTTCATTTGGCCGACATCAAATTTTTGCATTTGTAGGTGAATTGAAAAAAAAAAATAAAGTGCTTTTAAAGATCGTTTTAAAAATAGACATAACTTATTGTCCATCGTTCTGTGCAAGTCACACCAGAGAACGTTTAAAAAGGAATGCACTTATGTACTAACTTACTTTTAAGATGATGTTCTGAATATAACTGTTGTAAAGGATATGCCTAAATAATCGTAAATCTATGAATAAATTACACTACAGTTTCCATCTGGTAGTCTTGGTTCTTAAAATTAATAAGATACTATGTCAAAAGAAAATGCCTGATCGAGGACAACAAAACAAATTTCTCACACAAGTCTAAATAATTTAGTTTACACTGACATCAGTGTCATTACTTATCCAGATTATACTTAACCAATAGGCTGATAATTTCGACTCAACGGCCTTTTGTGAACAGTGTAGACCAAGATCAGACTGCACAGAACGTGCAGTCTGATCTTGGATCTACACTGTCCGATAAGGAGATACCCCCCCCCAAAAAAAAAAAAAAAAAAAAAAAACTGTGAAATATCCACATTCAGGGTTTTACTGTCGACTTAAAAGTTTCATTTAAGTTACTTTGCAGGATAAGGGTTGATATCATTTCGAACAATTGATAATCACAGTATGCTTTGCTTTGACTCCTCATATATATATATCAAGAATTTGCGATCTCAAAAATTTTACACAAGGTTCGGTTAAATAAATTTAATCATTTCCGATCGAAAAATCAAATGTGTGCTGAAATTTACAAAGCCTCTTTGTGATAGGTCAACATTTTATTTCGAAGTCCAATCAAATCACTCTTTATTCCCGTAGGCATGGCTTGACAAGTAAAATGGCGGCCAATGTTCAAAATTTGATGAAATAACTGTAAATAAAATTGATTTAAGTTTTAATCTCTGCGAGTAAGATGGGAATTGCATGGTCTATACTCGGTAATATGATGAGCATTATTTTCACTCTTTACCCACTGACAAAATTTTAGACTTGTCCGAATTGAAAGCACTTGCAGACGACAAATTGCAGGGGACTTGAATATTGAAAATTGTTTGAAGAGAGGAAGAAAACATTGTGGAAAAAGGAGAAAATGCTGGTCACCAGCATTTTCTCCTTTTTCCACAATGTTTTTAAAGGTCTTATTCTTAAGGGTTGCATGGTTGAGGGGTAAATAATCATGAGATTGCAATATCAAGTAGGTCTATGACATTTTTAAACAATGAAGAAAATCTGCATAAACAAAATGTAATATGTGTGGTTCTTCACAACCAACTAAAAGTCACATTATATTTTACCATCTCCATGCTGATTGTGTCTAAAACTATGAAGAAAGCTCTAGTTTTAAAAAATGTAAAAAAGAATGACCACAAAACAAACTTTGCTCATTACCTGCCCGTTTTTCATTTCCTGTGACCTACTGCTTCTTCTTATGAATAAAAGCTGACATTCGGTTAAGGAAAAGTACTTTTAGGTATTTACAGCTGAAATGTATGTGTCTTGTTTAAGCTTTAAAGTATGCATTTTCAGCCAATTTGAAAATAAGGATTTAGAAATGTAAAAATTTCATTTTTTTTTTTTTTTTCAAGGAACTATTTTGATCATTGATGCTTTAAAGAGAAGTTTTTCCATCTGTTTTAATTTTTCCAAAACCCTTTTTTTCAATGTGTAAAACTTAGTTGTATGAGGATCTATGGTAAATCTCTTTTTTTGTCATGTGTTACAGTGCTCCACATGTTGGATGGCAGTTTAAAGGTCTTGCCTTCAATTATTGGACACAGACTTTGTACTGGACAGAATCAACAAACAAAAAGATACAGGTAATCAACTTTATTTTTTTGTCCCTGGGCTGCCTTTTACCAAACTGCATATGCACAAAATTTGTGTGCACAAATTAGGTATGCAGGCATCAAGTCTGAAAACAGGTTTCTCTACACTGCATAGCTTTATGATTTGAGTTAAGCTTAGGGGTGGTCGTAATTTTGATATGAATGATACTTGAGACTTTTTTATATTCACTGCCCTTTCTTAGCTTAGAATTTTCACTGAAAATCAATAAATCACAGCCAATCATTGGCAACCGCATGTAGTGCTCTTGTGAAAAATCCAGTGTAGCGATACAGGGCAGGGTTTTCCATGACGCACAAATCCTGCATCATAGACGCGATTTTAATTAAATGACCCCCAAAATAAATGACAGTGCGTCATCAATGACCCAACTTTACAGAATTTAAATCATCTACGAAATTGACTAAAGCGCCATAAATACACGTCTGTTCTGCTTCAATATCAGACGAACACCGTTCTTTTTTTAACTACAGGGTTTATTTTAGATAAAAGTTGTTTTCTGTAATGTATTTATAGAATAAGACTGGTTTACGCATTATTGCCGTAAAGTACATCGGACATGTGTCGTAAATATGGGCCCAGCCAAAGTGTTGGTTGGATTCTCTGTATTTCATTGCTTATTTTTCACAACTTCTGGTGTATAAAAGTACACATTACCAGTCTGTGCTGTTCGCAGAAATAATGTCACGACGAAGTAAACTGTAGCATTCTTTTTATCGTCTGCTTCCTACAACTGCCGATCAAGCCACGTCAAGCAGCGATTCCGATGAGAATGTTTCGTCTGTCAAAAAGTGAAATCGAGCTTTCCGTCAGAAATGACTTACAAACTTTACTTTCTTGGAGTTTAAAGGTGAAATGCATTGTATGCCTAATCCGTGCTTGACGACGAAGATGTCAATTTATTTTGACCCCCTAAGTTAAAGAAATGACCCTCAACTAACAATGACCCCAAATTTTCAAAGCCGAGGGAAAACCCTGACAGGGCCATCATGGTCCTCTTGTTTCCCTTCAAAATACTGTATAAACTTTCTAAACCCCCCTTTCCCCCCCCCCCCAAAAAAAAATTGTAAGGTCAAAATCTGGTGTAATGCTTCTTTAAAGTTTTTGTATCTCTGTAAAATTTCTAAAATGGAAAAGGATAAAAGTAAAACATGTGTATGGTCTACAGCCAGTAAGATGGAAATTAAAACATGTGTAAGGTCAGTATTTGGTACAGTAGAATCTTGGTCATTCGAACGCCGATTTTTCGAAACTAACGGATTTTTCAAAGCTTACCGTCAGTCCCGATGTATTTCACTATTATTTTATGTAAAAATATTACCGATTTTTTTAATTACAATCATTCGAAAAATTCAATTTTTCGAATAAATCTGTCAGTCCCGATCAAAGTTATTCCCGTTAAAATCCATCTCAAAGTTCGAAGTTAAAAAATGTCCTGCTCAGTCAAGCATACAGGTCACGTTTCCTTTGAGCAATAAACATCAATTGTTACACACCTGATTGATTTCACAGGTACATTGTAATTTTGCATATACAGGTAACTGACACCTTGTCAAATCGTTAACTCGCTTGAGTGATAATCCCTACTTCATTAAACGCTGATTTGGCATCATTAAAAAAATAAACATTGATCACGTAATTTTTTCAGTGTATGGATGATCAATGTAAGTGAAAGTATCATGAACGTGAAATACATTAGAACTGTATCGAGTAAGATTTTGGGGAAACTAGAAGTAGACTATTTTCGGAGAATTCAAGGACAGTTGAAAGTAAAAGTAGAAAATAAAAATAACAGACCATTTGGGAATCCTCGGGTGATCCATTGATCAAGTCAGAAGTAGTTACGGAATCGGCCAAGTTGTGACGAGTGCATAACGGACATGACTAGTAAAATGTGGATTGCCTGCAAAGATCTTCAACAGCATGCTTATTGCATTCTGATGCAGATCGTTACTGGCCACTCACATGAGCCATTCCTATCCGGCTTTTTTATTGGTAAATTAGTCCATCAGTATGAGACTAATTGATATTACATTTCACGCTGTTGTAGGATGTAAATAAAATTAAAAGGTAAGTTCATGTTGTTTTGTTTTCAAGGGTTGTCAAGCATAAGGAGCGATGAGAAACTTTGCTCATCATTTTTAATGCTAATACAGGAGTCTGGGTACATCGCCTACGGGCAAACTGTGTGTCAAATATCATTACCAAATGGAAACTTGCGAACATATCCGAAAACTGCTGTTTTCAAAAATTCGAAATTTCAATAATTCGAAGAAAATCTGACGGTCCCTATCACTTCGAATTACCGAGATTTGACTGTAATTCATGAAATTATAGATCTATGATAATATCCACTTTTACAGTACATGTATTTTGTAAATGGCCTGCAACACGCGAAAAGAGGCATTCGGACATTTGCATAAAGTGTGGTCTTGGATCGGCCAGCGCAATCTGAGCAGGCTAATCCAAAATGACACTTTCCGTTTTTATGTAATTTTCTGTTTTGTGCGAGTCTACTGTGGGACAAAATCTAATGTAATCATAAAGTGCCGTCTCGGATTAGCCTGCGCGGATTGCGCAGGCTTCTCCGAGACAACACTTTACACAAATGTCTGAATGTCCCTTTTCGTGTGTTGCAGGCCATATTTGAAACTCTGTAGTCCCTAATGTTAACTGCTTATCTTTGAAGGGACTGAAACTCAATGGCACAACAGAGACGGAGACCATTTACTCAGGAACATCGAGTATGGCTGAGGGTCTGGCAGTTGACTGGATGTCAAACAATGTGTATTGGGCTGACTCCCTCTATAACTGGATCATTGTGGCCCCACTTAACTCCCAGGATGAAAGTGTACATAAAGTTGTTGTCAGAACTGGACTTTATAATCCTCATAGTATTGCAGTTCATCCACAGAGAGGGTGAGATAGTTTTAATTCCTCTATATACATTTAGGCTACTAGCCTAACATACAAAATACATTGTAGCAAATTTCATTTGAGTTGTCATTATGAAAACAAATTGAATTTTAATAATGGTATATGATATGGAAAACAGAAATGCCCAATTTTGAGTTACACTTCTTAAATTTTGGACTCTTTTGCTTTTATGGTGGTGGCAATAGATGTTTGAAGTTATAGTCTTGACTAACCCTATACCAAATAATCCCTTTTTTTTTAATAACCAATGAATAGACGCATTCTGGTGTACATAGCAGTATATGATTTTCTATGCAAGCTATTCAGTGATACAAAGACACATATATCTGGATAAAAGCAAAAAAATGCATGGACAAACCAGTTTATGCAGAAGTTAGATTTGAAAAATTAATTATGGCACATTTAGGAAATTTGATGTCTTTTCTACAGATTCAATGTATAATTGATAAGTAATAGTTTTGTACAATAGGTAATTGTCACAAAATATAGCTTTTCACTATTTTTTCAACTCTCACCACAAAGTTCATGAGAGAGAGAGAGACAGACAGACAGACAGATAGACAGAAAGGAAGAAAGAGCAAGAGAGAGAGAGAAAGAGAGAGAGAGATATCATTCTCTATGACTGGGTTTATAAAACAGATAATTGCTTTAGAAACAAATATGGATATTTGATTATTTTGAGATAGCATAATTACTTCTTTTTCATGAAGGTATTTGTTTTGGACTGACTCTGGTATTAAAGGAAAGATTGAAGTATCCGACTTACTTGGACAGCACAGACGGACAGTGGTCAGTGAAGACATAGAGCACCCAAAAGGTATTGCGATAGATTTCAATGATCAGAGACTGTACTGGGCAGACAGTAAGAAGGACACAATTGAGTGTGCAGATTTCAACGGAAATAATAGAAGGGTTGTGGCTTATGAGGCTGGAACTATTTTCTTTGGATTAGCTGTGTTTGAGGTGAGTTTTTTGTCAGTGTTAACCCGTAGAGCACCTTTCACTACGGTGGTTGCCTTTGCAGCCAGTTTAGATCAAGATCAGACTGCACAAAACATGCAGTGTGATCTTTGATCTACACTGTCCACGTTGCAGAAACACTACAGACAAAAAGCAACCATGAAAGTGCAGTTTTCTGGGTCTTATTATAGATTGAAAATGTCCAATGGGTTTATTTGCATTTTTAAAGGTTAATTCTGTTAAGGTCTTTTTATGGAGAGGAAAGAGTTCCTTTCACTTCCAGTCATATCTTCCAAAAAGTTAACACAAATGCACTCAAGCTTAATTTTGACATAAATTTAAACAGGACAAAAGGAGGCTTAGCATGACAAGAATAGCTTTTACAGACACTATATATCAAGATCAGACTGCACAGGATAAGCAATCTGATCTTGGATCTACAGTATCAGATACTTTTGAAAATACTTTGTCTAAAATAGTGTTGAAAATATGATATGTTATTTTCAAATTTTGAGTTTAGTCACAAAATGTCTGTTTGTGTTTTGAAGTTCAGCCCCATCTCAAACGATAAGTTTCAAGCTCTTCGACATTGAAAACATCTGCAGATGACAAATTTAAAACTAGCACAAATACATTAACCCTTTGGCTGCTAAGCACAACTCACTGAACTTTTGCGGACAGTGTAGATCAAGATCAGACTGCACAGAACGTGAAGTCTGATCTTGGATTTACACTGTCCGATAAGGAGATACTATTCCTCAAAGCATAACTTTGAAAAAGCAGTAGTTGGGCTTTTACTATCGAATTGAAAATTTGATTTTAGTTATTCAGCAGGATAAAGTTTAAAAATTCTCTAGTAGGGTAGAAAATGTTTTGGAAAAAAGGAGAAGATACTGGTTTACTTGGCTTGCAACACGCGAAAAGGGGTATTCGGACATTTGTGTAAAGTGTAGTCTCGGATCAGCCTGCAGTCGGCGCAGGCTAATCCGAGACGGCACTTTATGACTACATTAGATTTTGTTCTTCATTAGACTTGCACAATACCGAAAATTACATAAAAACAGAAAATGTCGTTTCGGATTAGCCTGTGCGGATTGCTCAGGCTGATCCGAGACAACACTTTACACAAATATCCAAATGCCCCTTTTTGCGTATTGCAGGCCATATCGTAAAGATGTAAACTTAATAGAGCATTCAATGATTAACCATTTTTTCAATGCAATGTTCCAGAACTATGTGTTTGTGACAGAGCAAGCCCAAGGACATTTACGTATCTACGACAAAATGACGGGTAAAAATAAAATCAATTATCAGCTTGGATACATTCCTGATGGCATTGTTATGTATGACAATACTACACAGTTAGGCAATTCATGTAAGTAGTTACATACATGTTCGTCATATTTCATCAAGTGGGCCATGTTCTGCTAAAAGCATGGGTAATAGTTTTCTGTATTATTGCGGAATTCCATATTTTCAGTATCCAACAAGGTCGTTTTTCCATATTGTCCAGATCTTAGCAGAAAGTTTAAGCATGGGAGGGGGTAACCCCAAATCTCACATCTCTCATAGAACATCTTGTAACAGATTCCAAAATGGAATCAGTCGAGTTTAGTGGCAGAGTATACTCGGAATATTTGTAGGAGCATTTCCGGTTGCCTATTTGAAAAATATCTTTTGATTGGACCAAAATACATAGGTCAACCAATAGATACTTATTCAACAGAGAAAGTTCATTGTGCATCATAACATGGCTGCAAAATAAAAGGAAGAGTGTTTTCTTTTCCCACAATGTTTTATAAAGCTTACTTCCTCAGCTTTACTAAATCTTGGACTTGTTTGGAACAGGGTCAAGACAAAGTGTACTTACCAGTATTAACCTTCAGGCTACTAAGCCTGACCTTTGTGACGTTTTGTGGACAGTGTAGATCAAGCACTTTGATGTACACTGTCCATCAAGGAGATATTATTTTCCCCAAGGAAATACCTTTGAAACAGCAGAAGTGTAGCTTTTAATATTAACTTGAAAGTTTCTTTTCACTTATGTAGCATATTAACCCTCTACCAAAAAATCGAAATTTTGTCCAAATGGAAGCATTTGCATGCAACAAATTAAATGTAGCTCAGTAGGGAAAAGTGTGAGAAAGGGTAGAAAACATTGTGGGAAGTGGAGAAAATACTGGTTACCAGCATTGTCTCCGTTTTCCACAATGTTTTCAAAAGCCTTATTCCTCGTTAAAACTCTTCATTTTGTGGTAAAGGGTTAAGAAATAGATTATCTTTTAATAATTAAATTTCAGCTGCCTGTGATGCTATGGGCTGTCAACATCTATGTTTCAATGATCCCCTGGCAGGTCCAATATGTCGGTGTGGTGAAGGTTTTGATTTACAGAAAGATGGCATCTCATGTGCTTGTAAGTTCTGTGTTAGTTCATCCGTACACTGCCAAATATTCAGGCTAGGAAGAAGAACCAATTAATTGCAATTCGATTGTTGCTGTTGTACATAGTGTTTAAAGATGCATCTATACTCGTTTCAGCCAGTTTTTTTTTAACCAATTTTATCTTTATTTTATCAAACTTTAATCATTCTTGTATCTTCATGCCAAATGTTGCCCCTGATGGCTGCAAGGTTGCATAGATAATAATGAAGAGAAAATACAATTCATTTTCTTTGGGCCATCAAAGAAATCATCGTTGAGATGTTTCCGATTTTAACCCTTATGTGCAACTCATGTCTATAGTTGTCTTTGCAGCCATGAAACATGTAGTCTGATCTTTGATCTACACTGTCTGCTTTGCAAAGACATTTTTCTTTACTCTCAAGGTTTTATTTTGTTTGTAGCCTCCAGGAAGTTTCTGACCCCCAGCCATATCTACTCTATCCGAGATGCTATTTGTCAGTACCCTGTAAATCTTCCGGACATGTCGCTGTACAATGTGTCTTTGGACTCTCAGTGTTTTCTGCAGAATGGGAGAGGGTATCTTGGCCTAACCTTTGATGCTAGAGAACATATCTTATTCTATACCGAAAATGTGACAAATAGTATTGGTCGTATTAACTTGGAACTCGGTGAAACAGGAGAGACAATTATGAGAGGTGTTGGAGAAGTTCAGGGTATGATAGTGACATTGTTACCTGCAAAACTTTATGTCAAAACTACCTAGGCAAACATTAAAATTTACCTCAGTCAGCCAACCTTTTTTTTATGGTAACAGACCTTTTTTGGAATGATTGTGGTAAAAGAACAAGAAATATCTTTAAAAAAAAAGATAGACGGGGAAAGAGGCACTTGGATATGAATATTTAAATTCGTTTGTAGTATAATATGAAGAGAAATGATGAAAACAGGTCTGAAAGTAGCCTTTTTTAAATTGTTTTGCATATGGTTGAAAGCGGGATTATCAATAACATTTAAGAATGGGGAAGCATGTTTTTGTACTAAAATGAAGCACCTTTCAAACATCGACAATTTGTCGTTGTCAGAAGGCGGGGTTTTATCACCCCTCTCAATGCTTGACCACACCTACCTACTCTTACTAGGAGTAATTTAGTAGGAACCCAGTTTCTTTGCTAACAACGCAATAAAACCGATTTGTTCCCCTAGGTAGGCATAGTTATTCACGTTGCGAATTGAATCACCAAATTCAAGATATAGCATCTTTTTTCATTGTAACAAGAAACGAAAAAAGTTATTTTACAACCCGTTTTCGTGTAAGACAATAGGGTGGTAGCCTGCCATCGCACTTTGTATTCGGTTTTACGCGAGGAAAAACAAGTACCAAATCTCTACACTACACACAATAGAAAACTCGCTAATACTCATTGCTATTAGTTTATCCATATGATTTAGATTATGGATGTTATGCTGGAGTTTAACATCTGAATGACCATAAAGTACAACTTTTCATAGGTAAATGTGATAATTACATGATTTTTTAGTCATTAACACTTTTATCCAATGTCAGTAAATTTCTACTGTGACCTTTATTTTTTTGCGTAGTTTACATATATTTGGCCAATCACAAAATGAGTAACAATTCATTTCCTCCGAGTACTTAAAGTAGGTCAAAAGTGAGATCATACAGCTACGACGAAAAACTCCTCATATGTACCTATACAAAACCGTATCAAGGAGAAATGAGTCAAATAACGTGAAAAAGATGTAATGATTTAGATAAAAAGGTGGAGGTTTTATAACTGTTCTGTGGATTTAACACTGTCATGGTGAATACTTACAGCAGTTTAACACACCACATGTGTATTTATTCCATGATATTCATACATTCCTTTTTTTACCGTTGGTCAGAAAACCTTTGAAAAATTTCATATTTCTGGTCCTACTTGTATTCATTATTAAACTTAATCAACCTGGAAGTCCTTATATCTTTCAAGCATTTGTAGATAGTTGCATCAGATGCTAGTTTGTTACAAGAGATATTCTAATATGTTAAGTCTTTGAGCCCCAAATGAACCAAACAGTTATTTTCAGTCAAGAGATAAGATTAAAATGATTGCAATCTCCGGGATATTTTTGTCAAGAATGGCCATTGTAGATCAAAGATCAGACACCATGTTTTGTGCTGTCTGATCTTGATCTACACTGGTTGCTAACTCATCTTAGTTGTTAGAGGCTTGTTAAGGGTTAAGCTTAAGTATGAGTCATGATATATTTCAGGAATGGCTCTAGATTGGGTGTCAGGCAATTTGTTCTGGACGGATAAAACCTACAATCACATATCAATGGCCCGCAAGGATGGGTCCTACCCTGTGGTGGTAAAAGATAACCTAGACCAACCAATTGGCCTCGTGGTCAATCCAGAGAAAGGGTATGAAGTAGAAATGCTAACCTTTATTGTAGGAAATGAATGAATTTGGCATTTTTATCTGGGCTGTTTTCAAAAAAAAAACGTTGAAGGTATTGTCATAGCCCTGCTGTCACCTGTGTTGTTGTTCGAAAACTTTGTCATTTTATAATATCTCTGTCAAAGCGGAAGATATTAACTCCAAGCTGGGGCTAGTCATTGTTAACTGTCACAAGGGGAACCAATACAACAGGGGCAGGTAACCATTACAATTTGTTTTTTATAGTTATATCCCATTTCACAACTTAGATAATTCATCATGCACAAACATTTGACATTTTATAATATCTCTATTGTTACATAGGATATTTACTTCAAACTTGGACTAGTTATTAACTATTAAAAGGGAAACCCATACAACAGGGGTAGGTAACAATCAATTTTTTTTTTATAAAAGTTATGCCCTTTTTTCGATTAAGAATTCATAGTGCAAAAAACTTTGATATTTTGTAATACTGTCATTACTGAAGACATTTACTTCAAGCTTTGACTAGTTGTTAGCTATCATAAGGGGAGCCCATACAACAGGGAAGGTAACCATCAAAATATATATTCCTCTTATTGTCATGCTTGCCTATGATGTAATGATTTTTAATCGGGCTGTTTTCGAAGAAAACACTGAGTTACTGATGTAGCCCTGTTGTCCGTGTCTCCACCATCAATGTTGTATTGCAAAAACTATGACACTTTATAATATCTGTATTATTACTGAAGATATTAACTTCATACTTGGACAAGTTGTTAACTATCGAAAGGGAACCCATAAGACAAGGCATATTTTTGACACAGTTATGCCCCTTTCTCAACTAGACGTTTTTGCTGAAAATCTTGCACCTGCAGCCAAGCGTTGGAGAGGTCTTGTTCATATTTCATGTTAATATTTTTTTTGTGACTTTGAACAACTGTGTACTTGGCCTGAAATAAAATTTTCTATTCTGTTCTGTCTCACAGGTTGATGTATTGGTCAGAACAAGGTAATACTAACATGATATTTAGTGCCAGTATGGACGGCTCTAACACAGAGGTGGTTGTAAATGACAGCCTGTGTGATATACCGAATCATCTCTATCTGGACATCAAGGAAGATAAGTGAGTTTAACCTTTTACAACACAATCCAGACTTGTAATGACACTGAGAAAGAAAGCCTTTGAAAACATTGTGGGAAAAGGAGAAAATGCTGATAACCAGCATTTTCTCCTTTTCCCACAATGTTTTCTATCCTTCCTTGAAACAAATTTCAATTTTTAAGTCACTTTTTTTTTGTCATCTGCAAATGCTTTGAATTTGTACAAGTGTAAGATTTTGTTGTTTGGTAGAATTCACCCTTTACTATAACAGTTAACATTTTACCACAAAATCCCAAATTTTTACAGCCCTGACAGAGAAAGCTTTTGAAAGCATTGTGGGAAAAGAAGAAAATGCTGGTATACAGCATTTTCTTCTTTTTCCCACAATGTTTTCTACCAAGTCAAAGAACTCTGGTTCATTTGTATCTCTTTTCAAATAAGTAGTCTTCTGATGCTTTAAATTTGGAAAAGCCTAAACTTTGTTGTTTGGTAAAGAGTTTAGATCCTATACAATAAGGTTTTTGAAAATCATGTATTGTGACAAACCCAAGTAGGGCAGTCAGTAGCATAAGGGACTTGAGAACAGGGTGTTGCTGGTTTGATTCCGTGGTTTGGCCAATTTCTTTAAATGATTGATGACAGTCACTCTGACAGGATTCTCACTGCTGTTCATTTTTTAGATGGTGGTTATGTAGGAAGCAGCCAGTGGCTTGAGAGGAATATTATGTGAAGTACTGGTAGCAGAAAGTGCAGGAAAGCATGGAGAGGTGCACTGGCTGCCACAATATAGCTGAAATATTGTTGAAAACATCATACAATCAATTAATTGAAAGCACATGTATTGTGGTAAAAGGAGATTTTTTTTTTAGGGGAAAAGATTGTGATTTGCCATGAATGTTTAGTGACATGAATACACTTGAAGAAGAAAAGAATTTATAATATGCCTGAAAATTTTCCAACTCATATACATGCATAGCACACGGAGGAATATAATGATGTAGAAACTTTTCTACCGCTTGTATTTGCTTTTCGCTGTGTAAGAAATTTTTGACATCTCTTTTGACCTTTGATTTCGCATGATATCAAATTTTCTCACAATGCTTGAATCAAAACAAGGACCAGGAACGTTACAACATCATATACTGTACAAATATACAAGAAAAAGACCTTTCTCTTTCTTTCAGATTGTACTGGGCCGACTCAGGGTTCTTTTCTATTCGTCTAATCGATCTTACAACAATGGAAATGGATATAGTATATGAGAATGTGTTGCAAACTGTCACCTTTTTTGGTGTTAGCATTTACCAGGTAATTTTTCTCTCTTAATCTTTTACCATATGCTTCTCTGTTTTAATGGTCCTGCCAGAGAGGGCTTTGGAAAACATAGTGGGAAAAGGAGAAAATGCTTTCAAAGGCTTTCTTCCAAAGGGATGTAAAATCTCGGGATTGAATGATAATGGCTTAAAGTGCTGAATGTGCAGTCTGATCTGTGATCTGCACTATTTACTGCTATATCTTAAATTATGACCAAACTGTCCCTTGATCTTGCAGACAAAATGTATTTTTAGCCTTTGTGAAATTGCAATTTATTTATTCAGTAGTAAAAGAGTTGACTCTTTCACTACCTATGATGATGTAAGCAGCTTTTGCAGATGGTGTAGATCAAGATCAGACTGCACAGAATTTGCAGTCTGATCTTTGATCTACACCATCTGCTACCCGATGCTAGACTATGACCCAATTTATCTGCAATAGCAGTAAAAGTCTTCTTTTAGACCTCGGAAAAAATGGGATTTCTGGAGTTCGTAGTGAAAGAGTTAACAGATGCTGGTATGTTCTCTGATAGGATGGAAAACACAGCGTTTGCATAAGACTTTTTCTCCAGGGTCTTTAAGCCAGGGATGTGGGAAAGCAGCCAGTGGCTTGGAAAGAAAATTGTGCGGAGTACTGGTAATAGAGACTCCAGGAAAGCATGGATAGGTGCACTGGCTGCCGCGATATAACTGAAATAATGTTGAAAACGGCGTTAAACACCAAACAGTCCTATCAATCATTAAGCCAGGGGATTGTTTGGTAAAGAGATGATGGTTAACATTGCTTAGATGCCCTTTTTTGAAGCATCACTTTTGTTCCGTAGGACTACATACTGTGGACAGACAAGGACGATATGAAGAATGGTATACATGTAGCAAGAGCAGATAAGAAAGAGAAGGTTCGAGGAATGTTACATCCCCACGTTGGTCTTGCATCTGATCTGATCACCTTTGATATAACCAATCAGCCAGACTTACAAAGTAATTCAATTTCTTTATCCGTTGAATTATGAAAAGTAACTCATTTTCTGTAATGTTTAGACAGGACATTTAATTTCCTTCAGAAAGTTTTTTTCAACCCGTATTCTGCTAAATAAAAGGAATGAAACTTTCAAGTCGACAGTAAAATCCCAAATATTGCTGTTTGAAAGGTATTTTTGGCGGAAAGACATCTCCTAATCGGACAGTGTAGATCCAAGATCAGACTGCACGTTCTGTGCAGTCTGATCTTGATCTACGCTGTTCGCAAAAGGTCAGTAAGTCGCGCTTAGCAGCCTAAGGGTTAACTGTACATGGACAGGGTTGATACCTGATATGTTTGGAAAATGGCCTGTGTGCATTGGAAAATCCGTCTATCCTGTCTTTTCTTCATTTGGCTTGGGAGTTACACAGCTCAACACAGTAACTTGTTCAGCATGTTTTTCATGCCCTCAATACTGTCCTCTATACCCAAAGACATCATAATGTGTTTTTATTTGTTTACTTTATATGCTTCATGTGAAGCATGGGAATCACCATTCATTAACATTTTCTTGTTTGTCATCATGTTTTACAACGACTTCTGTTACACTGAAAGCAAAATGTATCGTAAGGTAGGGAAGAGTTACGCACAGATAACCTTCTGTTTCAGGTCCTTGTAATGTAATGAATGGTTATTGTGATCATATTTGTTTACCGACATCACCTACAGACTATATTTGTGCCTGTGGAGTTGGGTATACGCTTGATGAGAAAACTTTACGCAAGTGTGTGACAAGTAAGTCAGTTTTCACTTAAGGTTTTTTAATTTGATAATCCTTTCTTAATTAACACTTTACCATACAATCCCTAGAGAAAAAAAAAACATTGTGATAATAGAAGAAAATGCTCATTACCAGCATTTTCTCCGTTTCTCACAATGTTGTCTATCCTTTCATGGATAACTTCCATTACATGAGCTATATCTAATTTGTTAGCTGCAGATGCTGTACAAGTCTAAAATTTTGTTGTTTGGCATACTTGCATTTTTTTTTTGAACACTGATAGATACTAAGAATTTATTGAGTGCCATTCAACCAGGGGAAATATGACATAATTAATCTATGTGCGTTTACCCTACATTTCTCGCGTTTTACGTAATTTTGTAATGCTTTGGTATGCGGCAAAGATATGCCATGGGAAATCACTGAAAACAACTGTACTGGATTTTGATGAAGGTCCCAACAAAGAAGCATGAAATAAAAAAACTATCTGTTTTTTTGGTGAAAGATCAAAATTCATGTCATCTCGTGAACATGAGCGGAAATATTTTCACTTGTGACTGTGCCACTCATGAAAATAATACCTGATGATGTTCACTTGATGAAATAAACTTCAATCTTTCACAGAAAAAAAAATATCCTCTATATCCTCCATCTATTCCAGAACCGAAGGTGGATGATTTTGTCGTGACTGTGGATTCATACTTGAAGAAAATCTACCAGATAGATGTGGGGGGTGGAGATGTTAGCGCTGTACAGTTAGACAGCAGTTACAAGGGCGTTGCCATAGATACAAATCCTGTCTCTAGCAAAATTTACTGGACAGATAATAAAGCCTTTGTTATAATGGAGGCCCAGGTCAATGGTTTTGGTGAACGAGTGTTTCGACAGCTGCCGAATGGTTTGTATATATCTATGAAATGTGACTATTAGCTTGGCTGTCTTCGAAAAGAACCTTTATACCCCCGTCACACCAAACTAGTTCCCACTCCATTCCGAAAATTTTTGCCAAAAGGACTTAAACTGTGTTCAGACAGTGGACATATTAACAACCATTTACGATCTATTTACGAACTAAATGGACGGGTTAGGACGGGAAGGGTACTCCAGAACTTTGAGCCTGCTCAAAATCTTTCGGCGTCCATCCCGTCCTGTAAATAGACGGAGTGACGACGTACTTAAAACGAGATGGACGCACTACAAACGGAACTGCCGTACTTCGATCTTATTAGAGACACAGTGCAGTCCGGCATCAATTGGCAGTGCATTTGCATGTTACCGACCGAAATTACACGTCCTATCCCAACCGCAGCCCGTTTTACGATTTTGTTGACCGGGGTAAGACTTTCTAAAAATAGGTTTGGTGAGACAGGTGCTTCAGGTATTATTAAGCCAAAATTAAATGTTCTGTCCTGACTGCAACCTGTTTTCCGGTCATGTCGGGACGGGGTAAGACGTTCTAAGATCTAGTTTGGTGTGACAGGGGCTTTAGGTATTGCCGTTGCTCCGACGTCATCATCGTCTCTGTTATCATTGTCATCATTGTATGCGTCATTGTTGTACAAAAATTTTGACATTTGGTAATATCTCTGTTATTTCTGAAGATATTTACGTTGAAAGCGTCAAGGTATTGTTATAGTCGTGTTGTCGTCCTCTCTGTCCCTTTTTGTCGTTGTCATGCAAAAACTTTAACATTTGATATTGTTTCTTTCATTACTGCAGATGTTTACTCCAAACTTGGACAAGTTCTTACATATCAAAAGGGGAACCTATATAACAAGGGTAGATAACCAAAGTATTTTAGCCCCTTTTTCGATGTGAAATTTTCACCGAAAATCAAGCAAATGGAGCCGAGTGTTTGCACTGGCATGCGATGCTCTTGTTCTCTTTTACAACTTCATGGTTATAATCTGTTATCAAATTGTTACTATACACACTTGTTCTAGCACTTCTATTCCATACAGTACACTTTCTAAGCCACTGCATGCTTTCCAGAACAAGTTGTGACCTTTTAGAATATCAAGTGGGCAGGAAGACTTATTATAATATCTGTCATCAAACCATGACTAAGCGAAACTTAATATAATATGGCTTAAACATCAAAATTGAAAGCATTTGCAGACAACTAATTAAATGTGAGATATTGTGAGATTCAGCTTTGAAAAAGTTGAAAACGTTTTAGGAAAAGGAGAAAATACAGGTTACCATTTCTCCAGCAATGATTATCAAATAATCCTGTGTTTTAAGCATCCTTAGGATGAAGGATGTTGAAAATATGGTGAGAAAAGGAGAAAATGCTATTAATCTTCCTGTCTAGCTCACCTGAGCACAAAATGTTCAAGGTGAGTTTTTATGATGGTGCTGTGTTGTGTGGTGTCCATCATGCGGCCATCAACAATTACCTTGTGTGCACTCTAGTGGTGACATTTTCAGTTGGATACTCATGTCAGTTGGATACTTGGTCAGAATATTTCTCTTGATAATATCTCGGACAAATTTGAAATTGTGTCATGTCTGGTTAAAAAGTAGGTCAGAAAAATCTTGAATGCACTCTAGAGGCCACATTTTCAGTCCAATACTCATGAAACTTGGTCAGAATTTTTGTTTTGATAGTAATTATCTTGGACAAATTTGAAATCGGGTCACTTTGGGTTAAAAGTAAGGTTACTGGGAAAAATTATAGGAAAACCTTGCGTGCACTGTAGAAACCTCATTTCAGTCTGAGACTCATGAAATTTAATCAGAATGTTTGTCTTGATAATTTCTTGAACAAGTTTGAAATGTGGTCACGTTGGATAAAAAATTAGGTCACTAACGCTCACGTGTGCAACATTTTCATGAAACATTGCCAGGATGTTTTTCTTGATGATGTCTCTCACAAGTTAAAAAATAGGTCAAGTCTGTCAGAAAGTAGATGACTTACACTTATGTGTTTTACATCATCACAACCAGGATCTCTTCAGCTGTATCAATTTTAGATGACCTTAGTCAGATGAGCGCTTTAGGGCCAATGGCTCTCTTGTCTGGAATCATTTTAAGGCTTGTTGCAATATAACTCTGATTAAATGTGGCAAATCCTTTGGTATTTTCCATGATGTAATGTATCTGTTTTTTAATGATTACCCAATGTATTATTTATTGAGTTGCTTTCTTGTATACCATTACAGGATCTGTGTCAGACGGCATTGCTGTAGACTACATCCACCAACTCCTGTTTTACACCTGTACAAACGCAGACATTATAGTTGTAGTATCATTGAAGGATCCGAGAATGTACAGAACAATTATCAATGACAGTTTAAATGAGCCTAGAGATATAGCTGTCCATTCAGAAAAAGGGTATTTCTTTGTTTGTAATAACTGTATTTATTACCTATAGGATTCAGAGGTCAAGCATTTTCTTCTTTTCCCACAATGTTTTTTGCCCTAGCAGAGACAGATCCTTTGATTTGAGCCACATCTCACATGTCGTTTGCAAAGGCTTTTGATTTGGACAAGTCCAAAACTTTGCCATTTGGTAAAAGGGATAGTTGTGTGGATAGGTTGTTAGAAGTAACTCAAATGCAAGACCTGATGTACTGGCTACCAAATACTGTACACGCTATTTCTAGACAAACAATATTTCATACAAATATTACAGCAAGGACAAACATTATATGTTATTGCTATTTTTCTCACAATGTTTCCCAAAGTTTTCATCTTCATTTTATAGGGAGGTAATGGGTCATACATGTATTTGTATAGTATTGTGTTAAAACAAAAATATTGATATTGGAGCAATGGTACGCATATTCGGCACCTTTGGAGGAAAAGTGTAAACACACTGTGAGAAGAAGATTCTGTAGAATAAACCCATAAAAAAAAATGACATTACATATCCAAAAAATATTTACAGTCCTTGTGCTTTTAACCTGTCAAATTAATCTGACTTCGTTATTTTGTCAAGTAAATTCGACACCCTTTCTGAAGCCTGAAAGGATTAAACAGTGACACACATTAGAATATGTCTGTTTCTTACATTCAGTTGAAATGTATATGACCAAAACCACTCATGGAATTTCTTTTTTCATACCTTGTTTGAATATGCTCTCCTACCAATATCTGTAACAGACGTTTTTCTCAAAAACATTTGATGGTCCTTTTTTTCCGCGAATGTATCAGGAAAAGGAAAGCATACCTGTAAGACCACCATGATTATGTGACGTAATGTATATGCATGTCATATTGTTTACGTTAGCAGTATGTGAATATATTGATTCATTTGCCGTATTTTGTAAATAATAAAGAAGACTCCCGAATTTAAACGACTGTCAGAATTACCAATGTTGCTCTACATACTTCACAATATCACAGGATGATCTATTGGACTGATTGGGGTGACGTTCCCAAGATAGAGATGGCGACGATGGATGGGGGCAACAGAAGTGAGCTCCTGAACTTCGGAAATGATTCCTGGCCCAATGGTTTAGCCTTGGATGTGAACAGTAAGTTGTGGGAGTGAGATATCATTGGGTATTTTATGGCTGTCTTTTCTCTCTGAACCATAAACCTTAATGGTTCTACTGCAATTTAACCCTTTACCACACAATCCCTACTTTTAACGACCCTGAAGAAAGAAGCCTTTTGAAAACATTGTGGGAAAGGGAGAAAATGCTGGTAACCAGCATTTTCTCCTTTTCCCACAATGTTTTCTGACCTTCTAAAAATAAATTTCAATTTTTCAGTCACATTTATTTTGTTGTCTGCTAATGTTTTCAATTTGGACTAGTCAAAAATTTTGTTGTTTGGTAAAGATTTAATATGATTTTTGCCAATATTTTTGTATCATCTATTTGTGGGCAGCGTCGATCCAGGATCGGACTGCATAGATTGTGCAGTCTGGTCTTGACTGACACTGGTCGTAAAGGGCACTGTACACAGGAAGGGTATGTTACCTGTCATTTACAGTCAAAGAGTTAATGTCTGATGTATTAAATCTTTACCAGACAACAAAATTATAGACTGGTCCAAATTGAAAGCATTTGCAGACAACAAGATGAGTGTGACTCAAAAATTGAAATTTGTTTTTGGTAGGGTAGAAAACATTGTGGAAAAAGGAGAAAATGCTGGTTACCAGCATTTTCTTCTTTTCCTACAATGTTCTCAAAAAGCTTCTCTCTCAGGATCGTTGAAACTCAGGATTGTCAGAATAAAGAGATATTATGGATCCATAATTATGTGATGATGGTTGGTATAATGTATCACAGTGGTGCATTAAGCCCCCTTTCTACCAGAGCATGGCTCAAGATATATTGCAATTATTGTTTTGTATGACTAGAAGCTGTATTAGCTTACTTCAAATAAAGTTTGTTGATTGATTGTATGATGTTTAACACTATTTTCAACATAATTTCAATTATATCGTGGTGGCCAGTGCACCTATCCATGCTTTCCTGGAATTTCTTCTACCAGTACTCAACACAACATTCTTTCCAAGCCACTGGCTGCTTTCCCACATAACCATCATCGAAACAATGATCAGCAGTAAGAGAGAAATTAATTCTGTCACAGTGCCTATCATCAGTCCTCAGACCTCAAGTCCTGTACACTACCGACTGAGCTACCAGGGCTTGGCAAATAAGGTTTGTCTTGTCTTGTAAATCACTTTTGCAGATATGGATCTGTATTGGGTTGATGCCAAGAGGGATATGATAGGTCGTATCAACGTGCAGACCAGAATCAAAAAGACGGTTCTTGCCGAAAAACGAGCTCACTACTTTGGGATAGCATTGATGGGCAACTTTCTGTATGTGACGGATTGGTTTAGAAAGTAAGACAGATGCAATAACTCATTTCATCTGGTTAACCAGCATTTTTTCCTTTCCCATAACGTTTTCTACCCCCTGAAATAAAAAAATTCATGTTTTGAATAACAATTAGTTTGTTGTCTGCAGATGATTTCAATCTAGACAGGGCTGAAATTTTGTCATCTAGTGAAGGGTTAGACTGCTTTAAAATTATCCTGGAAAAGTAACTTTTCACCAGACCACAAATTGTCGACTATTTGAAATTGAAAGCTTCTGCAGACAACAATTTTGAAATTGACACAAATGAACCTAAGTTCTTTGACAGAGTAGAAAACATTATGGGAAAAGGAGAAAATGCTGGTTACCGGCATTGTCTCCTATTACCGTATTTTCCGGAAATAGGCCGCGGCCTATCTGTTAAAAAAAGTGGAAATTTTCAAGGGTGTGGCCAATAAGACGAAGAGGCATATATGTTAATTTTATTTTTCTAAATGATCTTTTAGTGCAGCCTGTAAATCTGAAAATAAGTGAAAACTAATTTATGTTTCCCCATGTTGGCGCCATTTTGGTTCATGCTCCAAAAGTATTTCTTTCGAACACTTATACCTACCTTCAATTGGTAGGTAAATTAATACGCGGGCAAACTTATGAAGGTGTTTAAACTCATGACTAAACTTGATTTTCACACCTGTTGATTGATTATGTCGATTGGTATCAGTCAATGGTTAACTGCGAATGTAATTAGAGGCGTTGTTTGGTGTGTAGCGTCAATCAAACTGAAAATTTGACGATTTGGAAATTCCTTAAAACATTCGACAAGGGATCAACGAATGATAAACGAATAATGACGGCCTTAAGTCCTCTGAAAGATTCGATCTTTAGAAGGGGAAATCACTCCAATGGATTGAAAAAAATCGAAAACAGCAGAATAATTTGTTTGTTGTTTTAATACATATACCGGTACATATATCTATAGATGGATGACATTTTTATATCAACCAACCGTATCGGCTGCGGCCTATGTTCCGGTGCGGCCTATACAATATTTTTTATTTCTAAAATAGTTAAAATGAACGGGTGTGGCCTATACAGTGCAGCGGCTTATTGTCCGGAAAATACGGTACCACAATATTTTCAAAAGTCTTCTCCTTCAGAGTTGTTAAAACTGTTACTGATGATTCACATTACTTATGATTTAAATTACTCTTAGTTCTTGCTTTTTGAAAAAAAAAACTCTTTGACATGATAATCATTTAGACTTATTTAAATTCAAAACAATTGCAGATGTCAAATTTTATTATGGCTAAAATGATGAAATTTGTCTTTGGAAGCATATAAAAGATTGTAGAAAAAGGAGAAAATGCTGGTTACCAGCATTTTCTCCTTTTCCCACAATGTTTTAAAAAGCCTTCCTCATTAGAGTTACTAAAACTCGGGATAGTGTGATAAAGGGTTAGTAAGTCATCAGAACTGGTTTTCATTCTCAATAAACCAAAAACCAGTTAAACCCGATTTTTCAATGACACTATGAATTCCTTAGGGAATGGATGAAACATTGTGAAAAACAGCACTCTATTGTTCGATGTTTCGACAGTTGCCTTTTTCAAGAGTTCAAAAGAGTTTTGAACTCTTGGAAAAGGCAATATTCTAAATATTGAACCAAAGAGTGTTGTTTTTCTAAGATTTTTCAGCGTTTGTGTTTCTGTAGGTTTGTGAGTCGCATCAGGCTGGATGGGGATCAACTAGAGCCTGTGGGCCCTTCAAAGTTTGCAAGACTTAACGGAATTGCTGCGTACAAAAAGTCTGACATCAGAACAGGTAATATTGTGGATGATGTTCATCTCGTGAAATGTTTCGTAAATGGCTCTGTTTACTTACTTAGTGTTTTGTGCTGCGTTATAAGTACATATAAACTTGTACAGATAACTGTCTCCAACTGCGATTTTAGTTTTTGACAAGTCGCATCCGGGTACAGAGACAGTCGTGACAAAAACAATTGCAATCTCTGCACAGATGTTTTGCACACATTTGAAGTCTCCTGTTTTCACAAACTGATGACAAGACTAGAGTTTGAACATACCTGCTGCTTGCATATTCAATAATCCTTTGTTTCAAATACAAATATTTCCAATTTAAATGCTAAGCATAAGAAAAAACAGTTTCATTCATCTTTTACTTTAGATGTTTATGTTTCCAATAAAAAAACATAAAATGGCTGCCAAACACAATATATTTGTCATTTTTTTTTTAGATTTACATGTTATAATCAACTTGTAAAAGCACTTAAGGTAATAAAATGTTTAAATGTGTTAACAGTATGTCCTTTGTCATGTGTGTCACTAATAATTAATTGCATTTCGCTGCAATACAGGTTCAGCCTGCGAAACAGAATGTAAGTTAAGCACTGTAGCTTTTTTCCCAGAAAATTCACAATATACTTGAGATGGTATGGAGCAGAATAAAAATTAATGTTTACTAGCCTTCCTCCTCAACGGATTGTTTGGGAAAGGGCTATCTCTGTACCAAATGACAAAAACTTAGACTCGTCCAAAATTGAAAATTTGCAGACGACAAATTTACTGTGGATAAAATTACAGGATTTTTCAATGAAAAGTCAGAAATAATGCTGGAAAAGGAGAAAATGTTGGTTACTCGCATTATCTCCTTTTTCCACAATGTTTTCAGGGTCGTTTAAACTCAGGATTATATGGTGAAGGGTTATGAGACTTTGTTGATACTAGTAATCCATCTATCATGCATTTAACTGATCTGTTTCAGTTTTCAGTATATGTTTGAGAAGTTCTTGCAGCAATTTATGCATACCTGTATCTGACAAGGATTACAAATGTATGTGTTCAGACGAGGGGAAAAAATCACCGGTGCCATGTTCAGAGCTAAATGGTATGGTAAAAAAATACTGTTTTTAATCCATTCCTTTTTTGGCTCGGCTGTTTCGAAAGAAAATGTTGAGGTATTGTTGTAGCCATGGTGTTGTCTGCATTGTGGTTGTGCAAAAACCTTGACATTTTATATTATTATACTGCAAAGAAATTTCTCGTGATCTGATTGGATAATATGCCCTGAACATATATATCATGTACACTGGCAAAACCAACGTAAAAGTAGTTTCCCTTTCGGGAGCCCTGTATACATGACTACACTTTCAACACAACATCCAAAATGGCGGCGATGATCAAGATTAACATCAAGATTATGCGCCAAACTGCACGTTTTAGCACGTTTTACCAAGGTTTCAGTGACGTCAGTTCCCAATGACGTCAGTTTTTATTGAATTGGGGCACTCAGAAGGGAAATCCTACTTCGTCAGCGAACTCAATTTTTGAAACCGAAAAACAGGTAAAATTCGCTTAATACACGTTGGAATGGTAAAACTTTGCTGTATAATAAATTCGTTGTACGGTCAGGTGGCAGAGGACTTGGAAACTTGTTCACGGCTGTGGTGAATCATGTCGCCACCTCGCCTTTGGCTTGGGACGACATGATTCACCACAGCCGTGAACAAGTTTCCAAGTCCCCTGCCACCTGACCGTACAACTAATACTCTGTCATTACCTGAGATATTTATTTCAAACTTGGATAAAAGTGATATCACAGCGGCAGGTATCCATTAGAAAATTTTTGACTCAGTAATGCCTCTTTTGACCTGGAATTTTCTAAAAACTTTGACATTTTATAATATCTCTGTCATTACTGAAGATATTCACTTCAGACTTGGACAAGTTGTTATTTATCAAAATGGGAACCCATAGCAGTATGGCAGCTAACCATCTAAATATTATTTGACATAGTTATGCTGCTTTTTCAATTTAGAATTTTTACTGAAAATCAAGCTATTTCTAAAAGCAATCGTTACAGGTCATTGGCACCCACATGCTGTGCTCTTGTTTTTTTCTTTATGCAACCTTTTTGCCACCTTTTTTGGAAAATATTTTAAGAAAATGAGTACTGTATTTGCTTGTTGCTATCAGTCTCTCCTTTTTCCAGTGTTTTATCTGTTGTACACAATGAACTGATTTTCCTTCACTTGTGTCAGTGTTTTCATGTACGAGTTAGCTCTGCTTTATTTCAAGAGAATATTTAGGTATTGCCGCATTCCTGGCATCTTTTGTGTTGTATTAACCCTTTACCAAACGACAAAATTTTAGACTGGTCCAAATTGAAAGCACTTGCAGACGACAAAATAAACATAACTCAAAAATTGAAATTTGTTTCCAGCAGGGTAGAAAACATTGTGGGAAAAGGAGAATATGCTGGTTACCAGCATTTTCTCCTTTTCCCACAATGTTTTCAAAAGGCTTCTATCTCAGGGTCGTAAAAGCCAGGGATTGTTTGGTAAAGGGTTAAATAGGGATTAAACCCTTTTGAAAATTAAGAAAATCTTTCAAAAAGAAGTTTTTTCAGAACAAAACATCCTAAAATGTCACATTAATTCTTTACCAGACAACAAAATTTTAGATAAATACAAATTTAAAGTATTTGCATGGAATTGTTGCTCAAGTGATTGAATTTGCCAAAGCCAAAGCTAAGAAAGCACTGTGGGAAAAGGAGAAAATGCTGGTAACCAGCATTTTCTCCTTTTCCCACAATGCTTTCTTTTGCAGGACTGTTAGAATTCAGAATTGTGTAGTGAAGGTATAAAAATTTGCTTATCATAAGTAAACTTTTGCTGTTCGTTTTGCTACAGAGGTAAGCATCTCAGTCCGACAGTCCAAGATACAGATGAGCAATCAGAAAGGTGAGTTTCTTTATTTTTTACTGTGAATGGTATCATTTTAATTATTACTGAAGATAAATGGTATGATTAGCTCAGTGGTTAGTGCATCTAACTCGTGGCCTGATGGTTGTGGGTTCAATACCCGGTTGCAGCAAACTTTCTTTCTGGTGATGTTTTGCCTCTCACCTATGATTCATGTGAGAAAAGTAGTCAGTGGCTTGAAAAGAAAGTTGTATCAGTACTTTTGTGGGAAAGCCAGGAAACACATGCATAGGTGCACTGACATTTAATTAATTCATTTTAAATTTGAAAATAATACAAACCGTAGCGTTACTACAATCATCAATTTCACAGTTGAATTGACTGGGAAGTTTTTGTCGGACTTTTCTTTGTCATAGCTGGCAAAAATATAATGTTTTAACATATGATGTCACACAATGCTCCAATATGACGTCACAAAATCATATCTCAAACAGCATTTTCTGCTTTTCCCACAATGTGTTCCACTCTTCCAAATGCAAATTTCGGATTTTGAGTGATGTTTAATTTGTTGTCTGCAAATGCTTTCAATTTGGACTAGTCTGAAATTTTCTCTTTTGGTATAGAGTTACAAAGGATAGCAAACACTGTGAGAAAAAGAGAAAAGCATTTTCTCCTTTTCCCGTAATGTCTTCAAGCTTCATTTTGCTCAGGATCATTTAGTTGATTATTTTATCAATATGAAATACGCCAATTTCAGGTGGAAACACAGCTGTTGTGATAGGTCTGTCTGTGTTGGGTGTGATTACAGTGTTATGTTTAGCTGTGGCTGGTGTCTACATCTACAATAAAAAGTAAGGGAGAAGTCATTTTCTCTTTTCTTTTAAATATTAGCATAAGCCTATTTCAATTCAATACCATTAACTCAATGCGATAAAATTTCAAACTTGTCCAAATTCAAAGAATTTGCAAATCATATGTGCCTGAAATTTGCCACTCTACCTGTCTTTCTCCCCTCCTTTCTCTGTGGCCCTCTCTCCCTCCCTTCTCTCTCATTCTTTCTATCTCTTAGATATTAGTTAGCAGTCTTTTTTTCCCTTGATTTTCTCATGTTGGATTATTTAATCCCCTTCAAATGAATAAAAGAAGGCATCTAAAGTTTGGGGGACATTTATAGAATTTTGGGGTCAAAATTCAAAGAAGCAGAGGCTCAGGGAGACCCTGAGAGTAATCACCAGTCAAGTTGCAACAAAATACCTCATGGATAAAAAGCATGTATCATGTCAGTAAAGAAAGACTAATATAGTTGAATTTCGCTACTATTTTAACTGCGGAGTCCCTGTAGCTCAGTTGGTAGTGTACGGGACTTGAGAACAGGAGGCCGCTGGTTCGATCCCTGGCTCGGCCAATTTCTTTCCGAGGATTGATGATAGTAATTGGAACAGGATTCATACCTCTCTCACTGCTGACCATTGTTTCAACGATGGTTATGTGGGAAAGCAGCTATTGGCTTGGAAAGAATATTGTGCCGAGTATGTAAAAGAAAATCCGGGAAAGCAGGGATAGGTGCACTGGCCACCGTGATATGACTGAAATAATGTTGAAAGTGGCGTTAAACACCATACAATCAATCAATCAACTACTATTTTAACTAGAATGTATCACTAAAGACCTGACAGTGTAATGTCAAGATCATATTGCATATTTTGAGCTGTCTTATCCTAATCTTCATTATCCCAACAAGCACCCAGAGCCGTCTTAGACAAGACATCTCTTCAGTTATGCTTGTATACCCTTTGGCCTGTTTAAATCGGTACCAAACAATCACGAGTTTTATGAACCCTGAGGGAGATTTTCTACTTTGTGAAAGACAAATCTCACAATTTGAGCTATATTGATTCTGTCATTTGTATATGTTTTGGATTTTTACAAGTCCAAAATTTTATTTGGTAAAGAGTAAGTACTGATTAAACCAAAAGGAATATTTTCATTAGAGAATGAGACCAAGATAATTGCCAATTCATGGCTTCCTTTTCTCTGTGGTATTCTAGGAAAAGCAGACAGTGTTGATCAAAGATCAGAAGGCATGTTTTGTGCAGTCTGATCTTGATCTATACTGCTTTCAAAGGCAACTGAATTACTGAAAGGAGCTCAACTTTTACCAAACAACAGAATTTTAGACCGGTCTGAATTTAAAGCATTTGCAGCCAACAGTTTAAATGTAGTTCAAATGATGAAATTTGTGTCTGAAAGAGTAGAAAATAATGTGAAAAAAAGGAGGAAATGCTGGTTACCAGCATTTTCTCCTTTTTCCACAGTGTTTCCAGAAGTCTGCTGTTTCATGGTTGTTAAAACAAGGGATTGTATGGTAAAGGGTTATCATTTTCTTTTGAAAGGTTCCGAAGTATGAACATTCCACATGGTCGACTAGAAGAGGAGAACTCTCGGGTGGACATGTTTTATCGCATCACGTTCCCGGACCAAGGGAACGAAGAAACAAACTTTGATTCAGGAATAGAAAATCCATCATTTGACTGCAGCTCAGAAGATGTCCATGCAACAGGAACCGGTGTTAAATATTCACCAATGTGACTTTGTTTGCCAGTTTCATGCTGGTATTGTCCATTTTATTTAACCTGACTCAGGTCAACATCATTTATATAAATTAAAATTCTTTGGTTACCCTCGGCATCGCACGGGGGCTGCATTCCGCATATGTCCTGAATGGTCACGAAAATATTTCGTACAGGTCAGCAATTTAAATTGCTGACCTGTACTCGTGTATATATAAGTTCCCGAGTTACTGTCGGAGTTCTATTTATATGCCTACTTATATATTCAGCATAAAGGTCAGAATCAGGCTAAATGAAGTAGGCAATATGAAGTGTTCCATGACCACAACTGCTGACAGTGCTTTATGTCTTTACCACACAACCCTGAGTTTTAATGAATCCAATTAGAGAAGACTTAGGAAAACACTGTGGGAAAAGGAGAAAATGCTGGTAACCAGCATTTTCTCCTTTTCCCACAATGTTTTCTGTCCTTCTACTCACAAATTTCATCATTTGTGCCACATATAAGTTGTCGCCTGCAGATGTTTTGAAATTGGACAAATCGAAAATTTTGACGTTTCGTAATGGGTTGGGGGGGCCTATTTAAATTTTTGTGTCTGTGAACTTTTTTTTTTTGTAAGAAAACTGATAAACACTACAAAGCATATTTCTCTCATAAAGTAGAAAGTAACTGGAGATTCACAGTCAGTAAAAAAGGTGCGATTTTAGCCTTTAACAAATACAGGATGGTTGTTTGCAAACGGTAACTCAGTCTGTTTTCATGCAATCAGGGGGTTGTACTTGGCTCAGTGGTAAAGTGTAGGGCTCTTGGCCTGGAGGCCCAAGGTTCCAGCCGCATTGGATCCATTGGGTTGTTCATTTGAGTATCCGTGGGCAAGAGACTTCAGAAACGCAGGCTAGTAGTGGTGAAACTCAGAAAATACATGAATATGTGAGCTGTTGCCGTGATTTGACTGAAATAATGTTGAAAGTGCCATACACCACTATTCAATCAATCAATCAATTAATTATGCAACCATATATGACTCAACCTTATACCAAACAATACCGGGTTTTTACGGCTCTGAGAAAGAAGCCGCCTGAAAACATAGTGGAAAAAAAAGAAAATGCTGGTGACCAGCGTTTACTCCTTTTCCCACAATCTTTTCTATCCTTCCCACTAGACACTACAACTTTTGAGTCACATTAATTTTGTTGTCTGCAAAGGCTCTCAATATGGATCCGTCCAAAATTTTGTCCGTTGGGAAAGAGTTAATGGTACTTATGAGTACAATTGCGTTATAATCAATGTGTGTAACTAATCATGTGACATTCCTAGAAGCTGTTAAAATATTCTTATTTTCATGTAAATATGCCCAAAGAAGCCATTTGTCCCAGAAGCCCTTTACCACACAGATTTGTATTATGCATCACGGCCATGCATTAACTCGTTACCAAATGACAAAGCTTTGGACATGTCCAAATTGAAAGCAGTTGCAGGCGACAAATTAAAGGTGGAAAAAATTACTCAATTTTTCCTCGATAGAGCAGAAAACATTGTGGTAAAAGGAGAAAATGCTGGTTTCCAGCATTTTCTCCTTTTCTCACGATGTTTTCAAAAGGCTTCTTCTTCGGGGTCGTTAAAAGTCGGGACTTTGTGGTAAAGAGTTAAAGCTCCCTTTTGCCAGAACAAGGCTCAAATGTATGAGGGGTAGGAGCATGCCATTACTGTAACCTTTCAACTTTTTAAATTATATTAACCCTTTCCCAAACAATCCCTGGTTTTCACCACCCTGAAAAAGAAACCTTTTGAAAACATCGTGGGAAAAGGAGAAAATGCTGGTAACCAGCATTTTCTCCTTTTCCCACAATGTTTTCTACCCTCCCAGAACAAATTTCAATTTTTGAGTCACATTAATTTTGTCGTCTGCAAATGCTTTCAATTTGGACCAGTCTAAAATTTTGACGTTTGGTAAAAGGTTAATGTCTCAGAAAATTATGTTGTGTTTTGGTGTAGCTGAATGCGCTAGCTTTTGACCTACTGCTTCATACTGATAAAGAATGAATAGATGGTAATTTGTGATTGGTCAAAAATGTGCACGTTTATTCTGCAGGCACCTGCTGCCATATTTGCTTGAATATTTATGAAACCACTATTAATAAGTGTTGCTACTGCAAATCCATACACCCAGAGCCTTGATTCATACCATAGCAAACTAATATACTAGAGAATGATTCTTTTCTTGTGCTATTTGGTAACTAATATTTTCATAAAGGTTAGCCAATAACCTTCGTGAGGCTACCTTTCATTATTTTACTTCATATTTGGCCACAAAAAAGTTTCAATATTCATATTCCAGTATCTCTTACGCCTTCTATCTTTTTTAAAGATATTTCTTGTTATAAATATCGTACCCATGTACATACATTATATTTGAAAGAAATAAAATTATTTGAATTTAGGCATTACTGTTGGCCTGTATATGCATATACCTTATGTCCACTTATCACTTCAACTCTTTACCATACAATACCAAGTTTTAAAGACCCCGAGAAAGAAGGCCTTTTGAAAACATTGTGAGAAAAGGAGAAAATATAGGTAACCAGCATTTTCCCACAATGTTTTCGACCCTATCAAATACAGAAATAAAAAAATTGAGCTGTATTTATTTTGTAGTCAGTAAATGCTTTCAGTTTGGACAAGGCTAAAATTTTCTAGTTTGATAAAGAGTTAAACCCCTTACCAAATGGCAAAATTTTAGACTTGTCCAAATTGAAGGCTGTTGCAATTAACAGATTAAATATGGGCCATGCTCTGGCAAAAGGGGGCTTAATGCATCTCCGTGATCCATAGTACCAAGCAAGCCGTCACATACTCATAAATCTAAAAAGATCCACTTTTTTTAACAACCAAGTTAATCATGAGATAGACTAGTCCTTGGACATACAGAAAATTGACCGATAGCGAAAAGTTTCGGCCCAGGTCAGCCTGTGCGGATTGCGCAGGATGACCTGGGTCGATACTTTTCGCAGATGCATTAAGCCCCCTTTTTACAGAGCAAGGCTCATATATGTATGGCTAAATTGATATAAATTTATCTCTGAAAGGGTAGAAACAAGAGTGCCGTCGTCACAATATACGCCGCCACACGGCTGCTATTTCAAGCAGCTAGCTATAGAGACTAAAGTGTTGGAATTTCTAACACCTGCCTGGGTAGCTCAATTGTTACTTGTGATCTAAAAGGCTTACACACAGACTGATGGATGGACAGACGGATGCATGCAGACTCATTGGTCATTGGCTTTGATTAACCAATAAAAATATGAAGTTTCATGAAATTATGTCCATTAGTTGGAGATACATCAATGAAAAATTATATTTGACATGAAGCTCCCTTTTTCCATGACACAGCCATATATTTCAAAACCCTGACAATATGCGCTAGGTCACATGATCTGTGAAAATTTCATCCAAATCCGTTGAGATATGTCCAGTAATTAAAGAGATATTGGTGAAAAATGAAATATAACATGAAGGCCCCTTTTTCCATGATGCAGATATAAATCACAAAACCTTGACAATATGCGCTAGGTCATATGATGAGAAACATTCTGTGAAAATTTTATCCAAATCCGTCCAGAAATGTTGGAGGAGTTGCATTCACAAGAAATGGATGTACGTACGGACGCAGTTTAAATTCGACATGAAGCCCCCTTTTTCCATGACACAGCAATAAATTCCAAAACCCTGACAATATGCGCTAGGTCACATGATCTGTGAAAATTTCATCCAAATCCATTGGGATATGTCTAGTAATTAAAGAGATATTGGTGAAAAATGAAATATAACATGAAGGCCCCTTTTTCCATGACACAGCTACAAATCGCAAAACCTTGACAATATGCGCTAGGTCACATGATGAGAAACATTCTGTAAAAATTTTATCCAAATCCGTCAAGAAATGTGGGAGGAGTTGTGTTCACAAGAAATGAAATATTACATGAAGCCCCCTTTTTCCATGACGCAGCTACAAATCGCAAAACCTTGACAATATGTGATAGGTCACATGATGAGAAACATTATTTTATCCAAATCCGTCAAGAAATGTGGGAAGAGATGCGTTCACAAGAAATGGTATGAAATATTACATGAAGCCCCCTTTTTCCATCACGCAGCTACAAATCGCAAAACCTTGACAATATGCGCTAGGTCACATGATGAGAAACATTCTGTGAAAATTTTATCCAAATCCGTCAAGAAATGTGGGAAGAGTTGCGTTCACAAGAAATGAAATGAAATATAACATGAAGCCCCCTTTTTCCATGATGCAGCTACAAATCGCAAAACCTTGACAATATGCACTAGGTCACATGATGAGAAACATTCTGTGAAAATTTTATCCAAATCCATCAAGAAATGTGGGGGGAGTTGCGTTCACAAGAAATGGAATGAAATATTACATGAAGCCCCCTTTTTCCATGACGCAGCTACAAATCGCAAAACCCTGACAATATGCGCTAGGTCACATGATCTGTGAAAATTTCATCCAAATCCATTGGGATATGTCCAGTAATTAAAGAGATATTGGTGAAAAATGAAATATAACATGAAGGCCCCTTTTTCCATGACACAGCTACAAATCGCAAAACCCTGACAATATGCGCTAGGTCACATGATCTGTGAAAATTTCATCCAAATCCATTGGGATATGTCCAGTAATTAAAGAGATATTGGTGAAAAATGAAATATAACATGAAGGCCCCTTTTTCCATGACACAGCTACAAATCGCAAAACCCTGACAATATGCGCTAGGTCACATGATCTGTGAAAATTTCATCCAAATCCATTGGGATATGTCCAGTAATTAAAGAGATATTGGTGAAAAATGAAATATAACATGAAGCCCCCTTTTTCCATGACACAGCTACAAATCGCAAAACCTTGACATTATGCGCTAGGTCACATGATCTGTGAAAATTTCATCCAAATCCGTCAAGAAATGTGGGGGAGTTGCGTTCACAAGAAATGAAATGAAATATAACATGAAGCCCCCTTTTTCCATGACGCAGCTACAAATCACAAAACCTTGACAATATGTGATAGGTCACATGATGAGAAACATTATTTTATCCAAATCCGTCAAGAAATGTGGGAAGAGTTGCGTTCACAAGAAATGGAATGAAATATAACATGAAGCCCCCTTTTTCCATGACGCAGCTACAAATCGCAAAACCTTGACAATATGTGATAGGTCACATGATGAGAAACATTCTGTGAAAATTTTATCCAAATCTGTCAAGAAATGTGGGAAGAGTTGCGTTCACAAGAAATGAAATATTACATGAAGACCCCTTTTTACATGATGCAGCTACAAATCGCAAAACCTTGACAATATGCGCTAGGTCACATGATGAGAAACATTCTGTAAAAATTTTATCCAAATCCGTCAAGAAATGTGGGAGGAGTTGTGTTCACAAGAAATGGAATGAAATATAACATGAAGCCCCCTTTTTCCATGATGCAGCTACAAATCGCAAAACCTTGACAATATGTGATAGGTCACATGATGAGAAACATTCTGTGAAAATTTTATCCAAATCTGTCAAGAAATGTGGGAAGAGTTGCGTTCACAAGAAATGGAATGAAATACAACATGAAGCCCTCTTTTTCCATGACACAGCTACAAATCGCAAAACCTTGACAATATGTGATAGGTCACATGATGAGAAACATTCTGTGAAAATTTTATCCAAATCCGTCAAGAAATGTGGGAGGAGTTGTGTTCACAAGAAATGAAATGAAATATAACATGAAGCCCCCTTTTTCCATGATGCAGCTACAAATCGCAAAACCTTGACAATATGCGCTAGGTCACATGATGAGAAACATTATTTTATCCAAATCCGTCAAGAAATGTGGGAAGAGTTGCGTTCACAAGAAATGAAATGAAATATAACATGAAGGCCCCTTTTTCCATGACACAGCTACAAATCGCAAAACCTTGACAATATGCGCTAGGTCACATAATGAGAAACATTCTGTAAAAATTTTATCCAAATCCGTCAAGAAATGTGGGAGGAGTTGTGTTCACAAGAAATGAAATGAAATATTACATGAAGCCCCCTTTTTCCATGACGCAGCTACAAATCACAAAACCTTGACAATATGTGATAGGTCACATGATGAGAAACATTCTTTTATCCAAATCTGTCAAGAAATGTGGGAAGAGTTGCGTTCACAAGAAATGGAATGAAATATAACATGAAGCCCCCTTTTTCCATGACGCAGCTACAAATCGCAAAACCTTGACAATATGTGATAGGTCACATGATGAGAAACATTATTTTATCCAAATCCGTCAAGAAATGTGGGAAGAGTTGCGTTCACAAGAAATGAAATGAAATATAACATGAAGCCCCCTTTTTCCATGACGCAGCTACAAATCGCAAAACCTTGACAATATGTGATAGGTCACATGATGAGAAACATTCTGTGAAAATTTTATCCAAATCCATCAAGAAATGTGGGAGGAGTTGCGTTCACAAGAAATGAAATGAAATATAACATGAAGCCCCCTTTTTCCATGACGCAGCTACAAATCACAAAACCTTGACAATATGCGATAGGTCACATGATGAGAAACATTCTGTGAAAATTTTATCCAAATCCATCAAGAAATGTGGGGGGAGTTGTGTTCACAAGAAATGGAATGAAATATTACATGAAGCCCCCTTTTTCCATGACGCAGCTACAAATCGCAAAACCCTGACAATATGCGCTAGGTCACATGATCTGTGAAAATTTCATCCAAATCCATTGGGATATGTCCAGTAATTAAAGAGATATTGGTGAAAAATGAAATATAACATGAAGGCCCCTTTTTCCATGACACAGCTACAAATCGCAAAACCTTGACAATATGCGCTAGGTCACATGATGAGAAACATTCTGTAAAAATTTTATCCAAATCCGTCAAGAAATGTGGGAGGAGTTGTGTTCACAAGAAATGAAATATTACATGAAGCCCCCTTTTTCCATGACGCAGCTACAAATCGCAAAACCTTGACAATATGTGATAGGTCACATGATGAGAAACATTATTTTATCCAAATCCGTCAAGAAATGTGGGAAGAGTTGCGTTCACAAGAAATGAAATGAAATATAACATGAAGCCCCCTTTTTCCATGACGCAGCTACAAATCGCAAAACCTTGACAATATGTGATAGGTCACATGATGAGAAACATTCTGTGAAAATTTTATCCAAATCCGTCAAGAAATGTGGGAGGAGTTGTGTTCACAAGAAATGAAATGAAATATAACATGAAGCCCCCTTTTTCCATGACGCAGCTACAAATCGCAAAACCTTGACAATATGCGCTAGGTCACATGATGAGAAACATTATTTTATCCAAATCCGTCAAGAAATGTGGGAAGAGTTGCGTTCACAAGAAATGAAATGAAATATTACATGAAGCCCCCTTTTTCCATGACGCAGCTACAAATCGCAAAACCTTGACAATATGTGATAGGTCACATGATGAGAAACATTCTGTGAAAATTTTATCCAAATCCGTCAAGAAATGTGGGAAGAGTTGCGTTCACAAGAAATGAAATGAAATATTACATGAAGCCCCCTTTTTCCATGACACAGCTACAAATCGCAAAACCTTGACAATATGCGCTAGGTCACATAATGAGAAACATTCTGTAAAAATTTTATCCAAATCCGTCAAGAAATGTGGGGGGAGTTGCGTTCACAAGAAATGAAATGAAATATAACATGAAGCCCCCTTTTTCCATGACGCAGCTACAAATCGCAAAACCTTGACAATATGTGATAGGTCACATGATGAGAAACATTATTTTATCCAAATCCGTCAAGAAATGTGGGAAGAGTTGCGTTCACAAGAAATGGAATGAAATATAACATGAAGCCCCCTTTTTCCATGACGCAGCTACAAATCGCAAAACCTTGACAATATGTGATAGGTCACATGATGAGAAACATTATTTTATCCAAATCCGTCAAGAAATGTGGGAAGAGTTGCGTTCACAAGAAATGAAATGAAATATTACATGAAGCCCCCTTTTTACATGATGCAGCTACAAATCGCAAAACCTTGACAATATGTGATAGGTCACATAATGAGAAACATTCTGTGAAAATTTTATCCAAATCCGTCAAGAAATGTGGGAGGAGTTGCATTCACAAGAAATGGATGTGCGTACAGACGGATGAAGGGACAGATGGACGTACAGATGGACAGATGGAGAAGATGACGCCAATATACGTTGCTTCTGGCGGCGTATAAATTGTTGGAAAAGGAGAAAATGCTGGTTACCAGCATTTTCTCCTTTTACAATTATGTTTTCAGAAGCCTTCTTCCACAGTGTTGTTAAAACCTTGGATTGAGCTGTAAAAGGTTTATCTCAAGGCTCATATTTTTTCATCAAAGAGAGAAAAGTTGAAAATGCAATATTTTGAGTTTTTTTTACCAGACTGAAAATTATATCTGAGCCACACTCTGTGAAAAGGCGGCTTAACCCTTTACCAAACAATCCCTGGTTTTTACGACCCCGAGATAGAAGCCTTTTGAAAACATTGTGGGAAAAGGAGAAAATGCTGGTAACCAGCATTTTCTACTTTTCCCACAATGTTTTCTACCCTGCTGGAAACAAATTTCAATTTTTGAGTTACGTTTATTTTGTCATCTGCAAGTGCTTTCAATTTGGACCAGTCTAAAATTTTGTCGTTTGGTAAAGAGTTAAAGCATTTGCAAAGAGTATTGACACATGTCAGCTTGCATGGACTGCGCAAGCTGACCGGTGTTGAAATTTTTTGCTTTTGGTAAATTTTCTACATGTCCAAGGACCATGCTACCTCAGGTTTTAGCCATTTGTTAGATAAAGTGGATTTTACGGATCCATAGTTTTGTGATGACTTGCATGGTATGATGCATCATGGAGATGCATTAAGCGCCCTTTTACCAGAGCATGGCCCATTTACATGGCACTCTAGCAGTTGACAGTTTGGCAGCTATTTCCGTGTGACATTATGAATCTACACTGTCTGGTACAGTGATATTTTTTCCACTACGCAAGCACCTATTACTACCAGCTGAAAATGCAAATTTAAAGGCTCAGAAGCGGCCAAAAGCAAAGAATAGGTGTGGTAAAATGCATTTAAATTTAGATAATACCATAGATTCCTTTCCCAAGGTCATTAAAAGTCAGGGATTCTGTGGTACAGGATAAATGAAGAAAAAGCCACACTACACTTGCCTATCTATGGAGATAAAATCACAACAAAGCAGTAAAATACTTGTAAAATTTATTTATAACCATTTTGTCATGGGAAAAAGCATATCCAGTACAATGATGGGCTTACAGTTCAAGATACATCTGTACTCATTTTCTGGCAGTTTTCAGCCAGTTTTTAACCCATTTCATTCTTATTTCATGAAAATATGATCATACTTGTAATTTCACGCCAAATGTTGCCCCTGATGGCTGCAAGATTGCACAGATTATGACAGATAGAAAATACATTCCATGTTTTGGAGACCTTCAAAGCAATCGCTGTTTTCGTTTCTAGTTTTAAATGAGGTCAAATTCCTAGTGTTTTTCAATCCCTTACACCATATATATTGGTAATTTATCTATGTTTACACAACTATTCCACACACTTTCAAGTTTAAAAAGTGTTGTTGTTTTTTTTTCTGTTGCTGTACAGATGTATCATTAAAAGGACTATATCACAGTGAGTGGGAATCTTTATTATATATACCTATAAAATGATCAACAAGAGGGCCATGATGGCCCTGTATCGCTCCACTGGCTAATAAGTCGAAATAATACCAGCCAAACATTACAATACTTGGCAAATCGGTTTTAAACTAGAAGACATACAAATTTTTTTGTGTAAAATCCTATGAGAAAGTTATGACCCAAGGGCAAAGCCATTTTTGGCCACAAAGCTACAGTTACTTGAATCCTGGTGGAAGTCCACAAGATCATACAGCCCCATACCAAATAATACAGGTCCAAAATGTGTGGTTATAAACAAGAAGATTTTCAAAGTTTCCTAAATGAAAGGCCCTGTAAAACATGATATCCCTGAGACAGGGCTAAATTTAGTAGCCCTAGGTCTTATGTTTAGTAACAAGAAGATTTATAAAGTTTTCACAATAAAAGCCCAAGTAAAACTTGTGACCCCTGGGTTGGGGCCAAACTTGACCCAAGGGCTATAATATGGGCCCTCTTGGTAGAGGCCCACTAGATAAAGCTACAGGCAAACTTTGGTAGCCCTAGGCCTTATGGCTAGGTAAGAGTAGATTTTTAAAGTTTTCCCTATATAAGCCCATGTAAAAATTGTGACTACCGGGGCGGGACCAAATAACCCCAGGGCTATAATATGGGCACCCTTGGTAGAGACCCACTAGATAAAGCTACATGCAAAATTTGATAGCCCTAGGCCTTATGGCTAGGTACGAGAAGATTTTTGAAGTTTTCCCTATATAAGCCCATATAAAACTTGTGACCCCAGGGCTATAATTTGAAGAAACTTGGTAGAGGTCCACTAGATAAAGCTACATGCCAAATTTGGTAGCCCTAGGCCTTATGGTTTCAGACAAGAAGATTTTCAAAGATTTTCAGTATTTTTCAGTTTTGTTGCCATGGCAACCAGAGTTTTTGAAGGAAGCAAATTCTTTCAAGAAATTCTGAAGAGGACCATAGCAGGATGATTTCTGTGAAGTTTCAAAATTGAATTTCAAAATTGGATGGGTAGTTTCTGAGAAGAAGATGTTTAAAATAAAAGTTAACGCACGGACGGACGGACTGATGGACGCAATACGGACACCGGGCCATGACATAAGCCCGCTGGCCTTTGGCCAGTGGAGCTAAAAAACAGACATTACCTGAAACAAATTAACAGTAGACTAGAATATATTTTCTGTATCACACTTCTACTCTGTGTGAAGCATCATCATGCTCATCGTGGAGTACATACAACAATATCACAATGTTGTAACTTTTTCTGGTGCTTGTATTTGATTTGAGAGGCTTGAGAAAATTTGATATCGGGCAAGACCAAAGGTCGAGCAAGATGTCAAAATTTTCTTACGCAGCAAGAAATAAATACAAGCATCGGGAAAGTTAATAAAACATACTATTCCTTTCATTATATACATGCAACTTTCAACGACATTTTGCAATTAGATGTATTGACATTTTATTCGAAAACAGTAAGCAAAACAAAACAAATAATTGAGTAGTGGCTAGTAACCTTATTTTTACAAATGGTGGATGAATATTACAGCATAAAATTCTGACCAATCAAATCACAACTTAATCTGTACATATTCTGCATGCGAGGTACGTCATCATACCATATTTGGAACTGTATTTGACACAGTATAGATATGGATTTTATTTCTGTCATGTGTGGTATTTTATTCTCTTTGAGCAGGAAAATTTTCAGGTATATAATAAATCTATGTATTCCCGTTCTGCTCTTTCAGTCAAATCTCGAAAATGTACGCCCTGCATATGCAGATGACAAATGTAGCTGAAATGACAAATTAGAAAACATTGCAGGAAAAGAAGATATTGCTGGTTACCAGCATTTTCTCCTTTTCCCACAATGTTTTCAAAAGGCTATTCCCTCAGGGTAGTTAAAACTTGGGATTGTGTGGTAAAGGGCAAACCTATCACCAAACTTTTCCTCAACCCTGAGGAAAAAGCCTTTTGAGAGTGTTGTGGCTAAAGGGGGCAGGACTGGTAACCAGCATTTTCTCTTTTTCCCTCAATGTTTTCAAAAGCCAGATTTAGGAGGGTTTTTAATACTGGGGATTGTTTGGTAAAAGCTTAAGGACAGAAGAAAATTTATAATCTTCACAAGCAGCTATGCTGTTGGACTTCAGATAAATGGTCTCATGTACACAATTCATTGAGTTCTAACAAATTGGTTTTGATGTGGAGCTTATAACTTTATCACAGAAATACTGTTATTTATTGTGTAAACACAGTCGAAGGTCTTACTGCATGTGGGTGCCAACGCTCGGCTGCAGTTACTTGATTTTCAGTGAAAATCCCAAGTCAAAAACGGGGATAACTTTATCGAAAATACTTTGATGGTTAACTGCCCTTGTTATATGGGTTCACGTCTTGATAGTTAATAACTTGTCCAAGTTTTAAGTAAATATCATTATTTAAAAACAGAGATATTATAAAATGTCAAAGTTTTTTGAAAACCCTAAGTCAAAAAGGGACATAACTGTGTCAAAAATAAATTGTCAGAGTTTGAAGTAAATATCTTCAGTAACAACAGAGATATTATAAAACGTCTAAGTTTTCGTGAGACAAAGCTGCTGATGACGCAGACGACAACACACCAAGAGCTACGACAATAAATCTAAGTTTTCTTCGAAAACAGCTGAACTTAAAATATCACAGAAATACTCATGTAGACATAAACTAATTTATAATTACTTTAAATCTGTACCAGGTGATGAAATTTAAGATTAATCAGTTTTGAAAGTATTTGCAGACGACACAATAAATATTTCTAAAAAACTGAAACTTGTTTTACTAAAGATAGAAAACACGGCATTTTCTACCAGCATTTTCTCCTTTTCCCACAGTGTTTTCGAAAAATCTTTCTATTTCGAGGTCATTAAAGGTCAGCATTGTGTGGTAAAGAATTAAATCCTTACCAGATAAAATTTAAGACTAGAAAGCTTTAGCAGATGACAAATTAAACACAGTTCATAATAATGTTGAAATCTGTCTTAGGAATGGCAGAAAATTTCGTTTGAAAAGGAAAAAAGGCTGGTTACTAACATTTTCTCCTTTTCTCAACATGTTCTCAAAAACTTTTACCCCAGTGGCTTAAAAAACCAGGATTATTTGGCAAAACGATTAAAAAAATTTCTTAAACCTTCACCACAAAAAATGCTAGTTACCAGCATTTTCACCCTTTACCACAATGTTTTCAAAAGTCCATTTCCTTGGGTTCGTTAAAATTTTGAATTGTCTGGTACAGGGTCAAAATGTAACCAGCATTTTCTCCTATTCCACAGTTTTCTATCCTATTAGATTTGTATTATTTGTCATCTGCAGATGCTTTGAATTTGGGAGAGTCTAAAATTTTCATGTGGGAATGGGTTGACTTTAAATATGATAAGAAATTCACAGAAAGTTTTATCAAAAAATTCTTCAAACACTACACTTGGAGTTCTAAACCTAGACTTGATTCAGTGTCTACCCACTTCATGTGGATAAATCTAAAAACCAGTGGTAAACACAATGTCACACTGAGATATAATGATTTAGAAAGAGGCGGAGTTTCACCAAATGGGTACAACCACAAGCCCCGCCTTGATGCATCCCTGATGTGGTGTGAGAGCCAGGCTGTTGTAAATATAAGCATTGCCTTCTTCCACAGCACAGAGCTAAAGATATATGCTAACAAGTACAAAACAGTGTTGACTACTAGTATCAAACTGGTGGCATGGAATGGCGGCCTTGATGAAAGTGAAAGAGCATCCTGAAATTGCAATATTTTTGTCATATTTAGGTAAGATTTAGAACATAAAAGTTTGCAACAAAAGCATAGCTAATATACAAAACGCCCCAGCTGGGATTCAAACCTGTGCGGCAAAGATCCTGTCATGATCGTGACTTCGATGACAGAAAGCCTTATCAGGCAGTAAGTCTATTATTTGGACAGCAAATGACTCAATGGCCAATCCCAGACGAGCCCCCATCTCACAAACATGAAAGATCACAATAAATACATAGCTCATATACAAACCGCCCCAGTTGGGATTCCAACCCGTGAAGCAAAGATCCTAAGTTTTTTGAGGTCATTAAAAGACCAATACACTAAGCTAAAGAGAATTGACCCTAACGCAGTTGTCAGGTACTGATTTTAAATGGGAAGAAGCTATGCTGTAAGGAAGGAGTGACCTCATGTAATATTACCGTAAAACCCTAAATGTTTGAGCTGTCAAAATCTTCGCGATTTTAGAGTATTGATAAAAATCACGAAGATGTCTAACAATGAAAATCTAAGCTACATTAACAGTATTTTATCTAAACATCAGGGGTCATGTGAGAGCAATTGACTGGGACCTATGTCATCATCACGGAGTGCCTTTTTTCACTAAAGTTGACCAGAACACCAGTCTAGACTAGAGGCGGTTAATACTGCTCATTAAAGTGCTCGTTGTTCATCAGTACAGGACCCTGGCGCAAAAACAACTTTTATGTGAGATTGTCTGTTGCAGTTTTCGCTGCAATTAAAACATGGGTAAGGTCAGAATTTGGTAATTCACAAAGTTTCAGGCCCAAAACAATATCCACTTTCACAAGATACATGTATTACAAAATGAATGAATGGATGCTGCCAAGGCTCGGCAACAGTTGCTTGATTTTCAATGAAAATTCTAAGTCAAAAACGGGGCATAACAGTATGAAAAATACTTTGATTGTTATCTGCCACTGTTGTATGGGTTCCCCTTTGGATAGTGAACAAGTTGTCCAAGTTTGAGGTACATATCTTTACTAATGACAGAGGTATAACAAAATGTCAATATTTTTGAACGTGTCACAGTTTTTGCACCATGATGCAGACACCAACGAAGACAACAACTACAGGGCTATGACCATATCTTGACATTTTCTTCAAAAACAGCAGAGCTAAAAATGAGGTTTGCATTGTCAATGTTTAATAATCAAGGACCAGTAAATAGTAATTCCTACTTTTCTCACAATGTTTTCAAAAGTGTTCTGTTGATGAACTCTGCATTGTTACATAAAGAGTGAAACACACAACAAAACTGAACTATGGACGCTTGGCTAAAGTCTACAAAGACTGGCACATCCAAGGATTATAAGATCTGGCATGAGTTGGTGTTTGAGACAAAATTTTATAAAACGAGATTACAAAAGAATGTTATTAAGTGAGCCAAAGGCTCGCTTGATAACATTTGTGGACAAGTTTAATAAAATTTTACCTCAAAAGCGAACAATTGTCATATTCTTTTTTTCACCTAACTGTATCTCAAAAATTATAGTTCATGATGTGTTAAAACATAGGCCTACATATGCATGAATAATTGAAATTTACATAAAGCCTATTTGTTTCCTTGACAGGTTTGTAAATCACAAAGAATAGTTCCAAAGAAACTTGCATAAATTATAACTGTTCTGTTTTACATCTGAAGATGTGATACTAGAATTTGCAGCTTTGTCACGATCATTGCCTTTGACAGTCAATTTCACACGGGAATCTTGATCAGCAGTGTTTTAGAAACGAAGCGTATAATTACAGTGTGTTGACCAAATATGGCACTATTTTCTTATCTCACACGTGTAAGACAAGAAAATTCATAATGGCTGTCTTACATTGAAAACACGGGGAGTCGTGTGGTAAAATTATTTATTATATACCTGAAAATTTTTAATAAAAGGAATATTATGTTATACATGTAGTAACTTTCCTGGTGCTTGTATTTACTTCTTGCTGCATAAGAAAATTTTGACATCTTGCTTGACTTTAGGTCTTGCATGATATCAAGTTTTCTCACGCTGCTTGAATCAAATACAAGCAACAGGAAAGTCACTACAGTATAATATTTTGTATGTACCCTGTTACAGTACCTTCAGTTGTAAAGATTTCGCTGCTACAAAATGGTCCACATCCACTATCATACCCATGACAACACATGCCACACATTCCACAAGATCCTGTACCTTAACCTGTAGTAAACAGAGCAAGCTTATGTAACTTCTGGTACCTTACTTTTAACTCTTTTCCAAACGATCCTGAGTTTTAACGACCCTGAAGACTAAGACTTTTGAAAACATTGTGGGAAAAGGAGAAAATGCTGGTAACCAGCATTTTCTCCTTTTCCCACAATGTTTTCTACCCATTTAAGGACAAATTCCATCATTTGAGCCACGCTTTAATTGTTGTCTGCAAAGGCTTTCAATTTGGATGAGTCTAAGATTTTGTCGTTTGGTAAAGAGTTAACTCAAATGATCCCGAGTTTTAACGACCCTGACGAAATAGGCTTTTAAAAAACATTGTGGGGAAATGAGGAAATGTCAGTAACGAGCATTTTCTCCTTTTCCCTGAAATATTTCTACCAATACAAAAACACATTCTACAATTTCATCCACATTTTATTTATTGTCCAGAGACGCTTTCAATGTCAAAGACTGTAAAATATAGTTGTCTGGTGCAGGGTTAACTCTTTACTACACAAAAATATTTTACACTGGTCCAAACTTAAGGCATCGGCAGACAACAAATACCTGTGACTCGAATATTGAATTGTGATTTTGGAAAGATATCAAACATGGTGGGACTAGGAGAAACTGCTGGTTACCAGCATTTTCTCCTGTTCCACAATGTTCTTTTAAGTCTTCTTCTAAGGGGTTGTTAGAAGTCCGGATTGTGTGGTACAGGGTTAACTTATACCTGGCTATCCAACTTTTTAGTGACCCCAAAGTTAAAGGCTTTAGGAAACATTGTGGGAAAATGAGAAAATGCTGGTAACAAGCATTTACCCCTTTTCCTGCAATGTTCTCTACCCTTTCTGTTCTAACTTGAAAGCAGTCTTTGCACACAAATGAAAATAAGTCATCTTTGTTAAGATTTTCAAAAAAAAAATTTCCAACAAAATTTGGTTTAATGTCCCTTTAACCCTTTACCAAACAATCCCAAGTTTTAACGACCCTGGAAAAACGGCTTTTGAAAACATTGTGGAAAAAGGAGAAAATGCTGGTAACCAGCATTTTCTCCTTTTCCAACTATGTTTTCTACCCTATCAAAGACAGAAATCATCATTTGAACTACCTTCATTTTGTCGTCTGCAAATGCTTTCAATTTTAGTCCAAAATTTTGTCTTTTGGTACAGAGTTAAATATGTTTAAACTTGCGAAACAGAATTTGGTTTATTGTCCCTTTAAGGTTTTTTTTTTTTTGTATTTTAGAAATAAGCTGCAAGAGAAACTTACCTTAATACTGCACACAATACTCCATGATATACCTGCTATCAACCCATGGGTCAGGCTGTCTGATAAAGCTCTGATTATTTGATTCTCCGATTTGTTTTGTGGTCCGTAGTCACCAAGCAAACATGTACACAGTAGCAATACTTCAAGTGCTATGATCTTAAGGTAGCTTATCATAACATCTGTTCATTTTTCTGAAATGTATATGATCACATTGAAAGAATAATCATGTTACAACAAATTAACTATTTACCAAACAACAAAATGTTCACCTGGTCCATAATGAAAGCATTTGCAGATGACAAATTTAATGCGACTTAAATTATGGGATTAGTCTGTAAAAGGGTAGAAAACATTGTGGAAAAAGGAGAAAATGCTGGTTACCAGAATTTTCTCCTTTTCCCACAATGTTTTCAATAGCCGTCTATGTTATGGACATTAAAACTAGGGATTGTTTGGTAAGGGGTAAAAGCCTTATATAATAACAGTTCCACAAATGTATGCACATGTAGCTTCAGTGTGGAATACCAAATAAGTTGATTACTAGCGCCTTACTGTACAAACTAATTTCAGACCAGGAAGCAGTAAAAGTATCAGAAAAGAGAAATATTTGTATGAAATGTAAAGTCATTACCGTATTTCTCCTAATAAAAAGCGCCCTCCCTAATAGTAGCCGCCGCCCCCCTTGAAAAAAAAAAACAAAAAAAACTTAAATCATAATAACCTAATGTACATTAGTTGGTTAGAAAGACAATATTTGAAGAATTTGATGTATATTTCCTCAAATTTGATTAATATTTCCTCTTAACAATCACTAAAACACAAAGAAATACAAAATTGGACAGACTTTTTGCTTTGCAAATTGGTTACAAAATAAAGGCTCCCTATCTCTGTTTTGCATAGCTCCTGGCAGCTTTTACAAGGAGAATGCAGAAACACTGTAGGAAAATAAGCAATTGCTAGGAACAAGAATTGCCTCATTTTCTCCACCATGTTTTCTAAAGATGTCAAAGCATTCTGAGTTTTAACTAACTTGAGAAAGAAGGCTTTGAAAACAACGTGGGAAAAGAAGAAAACCCTTGTAACTCCTTTTCAATGCTTTCTATCCTTCCCAAAATAATTTTCTATTGTTGAGTCACATTCATTTTGTGGTCTGCACATGCTTTAAAATTTCTTCCAGTTCCAAATTTTGTTGTCTGGTAAAGTGTTAACAGATGAGAATATGGTTGACTTGTCCGTACTGAAGTCATTTTGTGTGTGACAAAATAAATTTATGTGACTCAAATGATGGGACTGACTTTGAAAAGGTAGAAAATATTTTAGAAAAAAGGAAAAGATACTGATTACAAGTATTTTCTCTTTTTCCAACAACGTTTACAAAAGTCTGCTTGATAAAATTGATTGATTGTATGAGTTTAATGCCCTTTTCAACATTATTTCAGATATATTGCAGCAACCAGTGAACCTGTCCTTGCTTTCCTTGAGGTTTTTTTTTTAACCATTAATGCATGTAATATTTTTCCCAAGCCACTTGCCACTTTCCTCCATAACTAACATCAAAACAATAATCAACAGTGAGACAAGAATGAATCCTGTCACAAAAACTATCATCGATCCTCAGAAAGAAATCAGCTGAGCTTGGCATTAGAACCAACAAACCCTGTTCTCAAGTCCTGTACACTACCGACTGCACTATTGGGGCTCAGCCTGTTTTGTAAGAGTCGTGAACATTGACTGTTTGGTGAATGAGTACCTCTGTTATGCAAATAAACCATGACTGTTCCATGGTTAAGAGATATATTTCCACTGCACTGTACTGTATATATCGTCTATAAAAGATCAGTATCTCCAATCAAAGATCAGAATCTATGTTATTTGTTTTCTGATCTTAAGGCAGAATGGTCTTTGGATATACAGTAAATTTACTGAGAGCAAAAAGTTTCCACCCAAGTCAACCTGCACAGTCTATTTCCTTACATGTGTGTTTAAGGATAAAATACGCAAGATCAGCTGCATGAAATAAAACCTGAAGATTGAGTTAAAACGGTGGCACTGAGGTGACATGTGCATCTTTTTTTATTTATCTGGTTCCCATGAGATAATAATTCGTTTTCTGGAGTTTTTTTTTTATAAAAAAAATTGCAAAAATCAAAATTCGTTTTCGCGAGGTTTTTTTTTATAAAAAAAATTGCAAAAAACAAAATTCGTTTTCTCGAGTTTTTTTTTTTTTTATAAAAAAAATTGCAAAAAGAAATATCTCATTCCTACGAGACAATAATTCATTTTCCCAAGTTTTTTTTTTATAAAAATAAAATGCAAAAAAACGAAATATTATCTCGTTCCCACGAGATAATCAGCCAATCAAAATCACCCATTATGTCGTTCGAGAAAACAAATTATTATCTCGTGGGAATGAGATAATATTTCGTTTTTTGCAATTTTTTTAATTAAAAAAAAACAAAAAAAAACGAATTATTATCTCGTGGGAACCAGATAATTTTTCGTTTTTTGCAATTTTTTTTTTATAAAAAAATCGAGAAAACATATTATCTCGTGGGAATGAGATAAATATTAAAAAAAAAAAATGCACGTCACCTCAGTGCCACCGTAGTTAATGGATCCTGTATTGATTAAAAAGTTATTTCTCCTTCATTTTATAAATATTTTACACCCGATTGTCTTATCTAAAAGTTTATTCTCCTTAAGGCTTATATTATGTAATATGTTCATTTTGCAATACTTTGCGGTACATGACTGGGTGTCAAACGGAAAGATGGAGGTGACAGTTGTTCCTACTTGTATTCTTTACAAATTCATAATCTTTTCATGTGAATTTTAATCTACTGATATTTTAGGTCTGGTTTAAAAAAAAAAATGGTCTGGCAAAAGGTTTTTCTACCAGACGGAATGTCCAGTAAGAACTAGGCAATTTTCAGAGACAGAATAGGCACGACATGAAGATGACTGAAACGGCGATCTGACTCCATTTGCTATGGCGAATCGGTTAGGGGCCGAGAAGACCCAGTTACTAACGTCACCTACAACTGTCATTCTTCTCTCTTAGATGAACTCCGTCAGAGTCATCATCTTTGCAGTTTAAGAACGATATGATCTGTCTATTTTACCGCTCTGCTTTCACACCCGGTATATTTAGTGTAACGGCAACACTCACAGATATGTCTTACGAGTTACGGTTTATTTTGAAGCCGTTACGATAAGCGAGACTGGTTGAAATTACCGGAATTGACCGGATCAGTCCTAAAACCGGATTGGACCCATGTCGTATTTTCTGCCTTTTTTTTAACCCTTAACTACACAATCCCAGATTTTAACGACCTGAGAAAGAGACCTTTTGAAAACACTGTGGGAAAAAAAGAAAATGCAGGTATCCAGAATTTTCTCCTTTTCTCACAATGTTTCTATCTAAAAAAAACCCACTTGGTCACATGTCTTCTGTAAATTCCTTTAATACGGACCAGTATAAAAACTTTGCCGTGTGGTAAAGGGTTAACGAAATCTCCTTATTTCAACTGAAAAGATCTACTTTTCATCACTCTATCTTATACAATGAATTATTGAAATGAGAGTTGAACCTTTTGACCTGGCCACCCGTAAAAGATTCGAGAATGTAAGAAGTGGTAATGAAAGTCATCGGATTGGATCCGGAATCAGGAGTAGTAATCGGATCGGGAACAAGGCAGTTCCCCTGCCCCCCCTTATAAGACAGTTCCCCAAGTTTTCGAGGTATTCTTAAACGGTTAGGTACTCGTAGGCACCCTCTCAAAGTCACTTTCTAGTTCTGGAACGGTTGACCACTCGTAGACACCCTCCCATAGTCGATTCCTGGCTTTTGAGCGGTTGGCTACTAGTAGACACCCTTTCATAGTAAGTTTCTCCTGATGAAATGGTTAGCCACACGTAGACACCCTTTTCAAACATATTCTAACACACTCGATGCATTAACTGATCAATTCAGATGGATTACGTGACTAAAACTTGCCATGAGTTCGTTTAGCCTGCAAATGACAGCGGTCCCTTTGCCAACAAAGATTTTCCCCCTAAATTATCGGGGATCGCTGGTTTGAATACCGGTCTGATCCAATTTCTTCCTGAGAATTGATGATACAAAACTAAAAGGGGAAAAAAGAGAGAAAAAAACCTGACCACTAAAGGGTGTCTACGAATATCCCACTGTTTCAGAACAAAAAATGACTAAAAGAGCGTGTCTACGACTGGGCAGCTGTGTCCAGAACATGAAATTGACTAAAAAAGCGTGTCTATGATGGGGCAACTGTTCCAGAATAAGAAACTGGCCATAAGAGAGTGTCTACGAGTGGCCGACTGTTTCAGAACATGAAACTGACTATTAGAGCGTGTCTATGAGTGACAAACTATTCTAGAACCAGAAACTGACTATGAGAGCGTGTCTATGAGTGGCAAATTATTCTAGAACCAGAATCCGACTATGAGAGCGTGTCTATGATCAGTGGGCAGAATAAGAACTGGCTATAAGAGGGTGTCTACGGATAGCCGACTGTTCCAAAATAAGAAAGTGACTATGAGAGCGTGTCTAGGAGTAGCCAACTGTTACAGAACAAAAAAACTTATTAAAAGAGGGTGTCTACAAGTAGTCGACTGTTTCAGAACAACAACAACAACAACAACAATCATTAAAGGGTGTCTGTGAGTGGACAACTGTTCAAGAACAAGAAACTTCTAAAAGAGGGCGTTTACGAGTAACCGACTGTTCCAGAAGACGAAACTGATTATAAGAGGGTGTCCATGAGTAGCCGACTGTTCAAGAACAAGAAACTAGACATTAGAGGATGTCAACAAGTAGCCAACTGCTAAAAAAAAAAAGAAACTGACCATTAGAGGGTGTCTCCAAGTGGCCGACTGTTCAAGAACGGGAAACCGACCATTTGAGGGTGCCTCCAAGTAGTCAACTGTCCAAGAACGAGAAACCGACCATTAGAGGGTGTCTAGGAGTGGCCAACTGTTCAAGAACGAGAAATTGACCATGAGAGGGTGTCAAGGAGTAGCCAACTATTCAGGAACGAGAAACTGACCATGAGAGGGTGTCTCCAAGTGGCAAACTGTTCAAGAACGAGAAACTGACCATTAGAGGGATGTCTAAGAGTAGCTTACTGTTCAACAACGAGAAACTGACTATTTGAGGGTGTCTCCAAGTAGCCAACTGTTCAAGAACGAGCAACTGACCATAAGAAGGTGTCTTCAAGTAGTCAACTGCTCAAGAACAAGAAACCGACCGTTGCAGGGTGTCTTTGAGTAGCAAACTGTTCAAGAACGAGAAACCCACCATTAGAGGGTGTCTAGGAGTAGCCAACTGTTTAAGATCGAGAAACCGACCATGAGAGAGTGTCTCCAAGTAGCCAACTGTTCAAGAACGAGAAACTGACCATTATAGGGTGGCTCCAAGTAGCCAACTGTTTCAGAACGAGAAACTGACCATTAGATGGTGTTTCCAAGTTGCCAACTGTTCAAGAACAACAAACTGACTATTTTAAGGTGTTTCCAAGTTGCCAACTGTTCAAGAACGAGAAACTGACCATGAGAGGGTGTCTAGAGTTGGCCAACTGTTCAACAACGAGAAACTTAGTATTAGAAGTTGTCTGTGATTACCCCATTTCTTGAAAGCGAACGGTGAGACATGTCTTTTATGTGGTGGAAACATCGTGGACAAGCCTTCTTTTCCGGGTCGTGAAATCACAGGAACGATCTGAAAAGGTTTAATGGCCGAACTATCATTACAAGTTTATGTAAGGAGACATCCTTACAGCAAGAGAGAAAGACAACGCTGTTAAAACTTTGTAGTGTGTTGGATGGTTCAGAATTTAGTCAGCTGTTTAACATAGAAGAAGCATAAAGCCAGAAACGACAATAGTGATTTTTTGAAGACTCCCAGAAAATTAAAGGCATTTTCTAACGGTCGTAATCTGTGCAACCTTGCAACTGTCAGGGGCAACATTTGGTATAAACATGTAAGAATGATTATATTCTTATAAAATAAAGATGAAATTGGGTAAATTCTGGCGAAAAACGAGTGTAGATTTTTCTTTTAAGATACACCTTTAAAGTAAGAGGGAAAAAACGCTGTTGAAATTTAATAGACTGTAGAATGGTTCAGAACTTAGTCAGCTGTGTAAACATAGATACATTACCGATATATATCTAGTGTAAGTGAAAAAACATATTTCTGTAATCTTTAATTTAGAACCGGAAACGTCACAAAAGTGATTTCTTTGATAGCCTCCTGAAAATAAAATGCATGTCATACCAGTCGTAATCTATGCAACCTTTAAACCGTCAAGGGCAATATTTGGCATGAAGATACAAGAATGATTATAGTTTTATAAAATCAAGATAAAATAGGTTAAATACTGGCTGAAAACGAGTACAGATGTATCTTTAAGGAATATGACGTCACGCTAGTTACGTATTATTATTATTATCACCCACTGAATTGAGAATGAGAATCTAAAAAATTTAAAACCCTTTACCATACAATCTCGAATGTAAACAATACTTATGAAAATAGTTCCATAAAAAGTGGTTTGAAAAGAAGAAAATGTTGATAACCAGCATTTTCTCCTTTTTCCACAATGTTATCTACCCTCTCATAGACAAACCTATCTAAACCACATTTCATTTGTCGTCTGCAAATGCATGAATTGCCTTGGACAAGTCCAGAATTTTGTCGTCTGTTAAAGTGTGTGACGTCATGCTAATAGTTTATTATTATCATTGTTGATACTAACAACGAATCAGAAATATTAATCTAAACAATTTAAACAACTTGATCCTCGCTCTGACATGTTTTCCACATTCCACTTATTTATATAAACTGTTAAACTAACAAAAAATTATGCCACTTCAAATACAAATGTATTTGTTACGATAGAAACAAATATAAACAGTTATATATTTTTTTCCCAAATAAATTTAGCTTATTTGATGTAAATAAACGGCTAGGTGATCCGAAAATATAGTGACCGGTCGTTGAGACGTGCCGTTTTGTTCGATTTTAATGGCTTGTTCAAAGAGCTTGCAAGGACAGAAAATCAGAAACTTTGTGAGTTTGAAATAAACTTTCCTTCGTATCTGTAGGATGGAAGGCTAGTGTGAAAAGTCCAGGGTCCGTATTCATCAACCATTCTTAAGAACGTTTCTTGTCTTATTCTCCAGAATTATCTAACCGTTTGAAAGTAACACAACTTCTGATTAGCTAAACCATTTGGTTCAGCCAATCAGAAGTTGTGTTACTTTCAAATTTAGAAAATCTTGAAGAATAAGACTTCGAACGTTCTTAAGAATGGCTGGTAAACACGGGCCCTGGTGAAAATGTACATTTCTGCCTTATCTTTCCTTCTTAGAAGCCTCTTTATATTTTGTGTCGAGAATCAAAATTTCTGGTATAACACTGTTCGAGTTCTTGTTCTACTATATAAGCCATTCTCTGTGAAAAAAACAAACAAAATAAAACTTTAAGGCATCTCCGTGACGCATTATACCAAGCAAGTCATCATATTATGGACCCATAATATCCATTTTGTCTAAAAACCGACTGCATCACTGCCAAAGGCTTACATTTATTATTTAAGAAATAATCTTCTTTTTATCATGGTTTAACGTTCAATAAACCACAGTTGTGAGTTATGAGGCACAATAAATAATCCACGAGGGCGATAGCCCGAGTGGTTTATTCATTGCGCCTCATAACTCACAACGTGGTTTATTGAACGATAAACCACGATAGAAAGAAGATTATTTCGATTCTAACATGACGAACTCTTAATGAAAGGAAAACAACTTCATACTTAGAGTAAAAACGCGGATGCAGATTATATTCCATTGAATAACTAACTTTATACAGAATGACGTCTCTCCATATAGAATGGCGTAGATTTTACCACGATTTCATTGCACTGTGTTTATAGAGCCGAATTCACGTGTCATGTTAGAATATTTTTTTTTTTTTCAATCAAGGACAAATTTCGCCATTTGAGCCACGTTTTATTTGTCGTGTGCAAATGCTTTGAATTTGTATGGTTTGTATTGGAGTTAAACGCCATTTTAACAGCTTAGGTCATATCATGGCGGTCACTGACGCACCCATGCGTTTCCTGGCTTTCTCACACCAGTACTGACACAACTTTCTTTCCAAAGCCACTGACTACTTTTCTCAGAGGTGAGAGGCGAAAAATCGCCGGAAAGAAGGTCCGCCACAACCGGATATCGAACTGGCAACCTCCAGGTCACCAGTCGGATACGCTAACCACTGAGCTACCTGGTCCGGTATTGAATTTGTACGAGGCTAAGATTTGACTCTTTGGTAAACATTATGTGTGTTGAGATAACGAATTTGTTTAAAACGGTTGATAAATACAGACCTTGGTAGATCTAGTACCACTCTTGGCAACAATGTACATTTTTTCTGCCTTATCCTTAATTCTAAACCCCTTTAGATTTTGAGTGGAGAATCAAAATTTCTAGTAGGCCTAATTAAGAAATAATCTTCTTTCTATCGTGGTTTATCGTTCAATAAACCACAGCTGTGAGTTATGAGGCACAATAAATAATCCACGAGGGCGATAGCCCAAGTGATTTATTCATTGCGCCTCATAACTCACAACGTGGTTTATTGAACGATGGACCACGATAGAAAGATTATTTCGATTCTAACATGGCGAACTCTTAATGAAAGGAAAACAACTTCATACTTAGAGTAAAAACGCGGATGCAGATTATATTCCATTGAATAACTTACTTACTTACTTTATACAGAATGACGTCACTCTATATAGAAAGACGTCATCTATATAGAATAACGTAGATTTTACCACGATTTCGTTGCACTGAGTTTATAGTGCCGAATTCACGTGTCATGTTACAATAATACATTTCGAGTTCTCCTGTATTCTATATTAGCCATACTTTTTGAAAAAAAAAAAAAAAGTTTAATGTATCTCTGTGATGTATTATATTACGCAAATCATCATACAATTATAGATCCATAAAATTCATTTTGTCTAAAACCCGACTGCATCATTGTCAACAGGCTTACAAGTTGGTTTTTTTAAAGAAATTTTACCATTTGAACCACCTTTTATTTGTCATGTGTAAATGCTTTGAATTTGGACAAGACTTAGTCTAAAATATCATTATGTGTGTTGTGATGATGAGAATTATAGTCACATCAGAGCGGTCAGTGCAACTACCCACGTGTCGTAGTATATTATTCATATTAGTCCAGCTCTGTGGAATAGGAGTTCAATGCATCTGTAAAAGTATTGATAATTCAATTCATACTACGTTCACAAAATTATCCGGCTCAAACACATGCATCGCAGGCCGATAAAAGAAGCCTGGTTGCTGTGATATAACCGAAATAATATTGAAAACGGCGTAAAACACCAAGCAATCAGTCGATCAAAATAGTCCAATAGATAAGACGATCATTCACCGATACAGGGATCCTAAGATCGATACCAGCAGCAGGTCGCTCTTAATTTTTGGAATACGGAAATGAACGAAACAAGGCCACGAACTTTGCAGATATCTCGCGTCAATCCGAACGATAAATACCCGTTCCGCGTTATATTGAGCTTATTATACTAGTGACAGATTATCGTCGTTAACCTATATGATCCATGCTATGGCAAACGAGGGTTACATTGTTACAAGCCGGTCATCACATAACCATGGACCAATAAAATCAATTTTGTCTATCAACCGATTGAATAATGAGATAGACTGGTCTTTTGGCATGCAAAAAATTGACCAATAGCAAAAAGTTTCGACCCATGTCAGCCTGCGCGAACTGCGCAGGCTGACATGAATCGATACTTTTTAACTGATACATTAAACCCCATTTTCACAGAGAATGACTCTTGTTATCATTATTATTATTGTTGTTGTTGTTATGATAACCATCGTTGGAAAATGAGGCTTAGCAATATTGAGTGGCCAAGCCTAGAAAATAAACAACTACAAAAGAAAAACCGAGGATCGAATTTACATGCATGGATTACCGATGCTGTCGCTGGAGGCTTTTTGTACCCGCATCTGCTCATTTCATTCGGCCTGCAACACGCGAAAAAGGGCATTCAGACATTTGCGTAAAGTGTCGTCTCGGATCAGCCTGCGCAGTCCGCGCAGACTAATCCGAAACGAAACTTTCCGTTTTTATGTAATTTTCTGTTTTCCACAAGTCTACTGTAGGACAAAATCTAATGTAGTCGTAAAGTGCCGTTTCGGATTAGCCTGCGCGGACTGTGCAGACTGATCCAAGACGACATTTTACGCAAATTTGTATGTCCGAATGCCCCTTTTCGCGTGTTGCAAGCCATTTAACGATTTACCAAAATGGCAAAATTTTAGACTTGTTCATATTGAAAGCATTTGCAGACGTTTAAGTGAATGTAGCTCAACGATGGAATTTGTCTTCTATGAGAAACATTGTAGGAAAAGGAGAAAAAATGCTCGTTACCAGCATTTTCTCCTTTTCTTACAATGTTTTCAAAGGTTCTTTTTTGCTCAGGGTCTTTAAAAAAGGGGATTGTAAGGTCACATGACAACCCTTTACTTGCTAAATAAATGAAATGAAACTTTCAAGCCGATAGTAAACAAAAACCAAAAGTTATGCTATTTCAAAGTTATTTTGGGAGGAACAATATCTCGTTATCGGATAGTGTCGATCCAAGATCAGACTGCACGTTTTGTGCAGTCTGATCTTGATCTACACTGTCCGCAAAAGACCATTGAGTGGCAGTCGGCAGCTTACAGGTTTTATTAATCATACGTAGATAATACAGATTTTCTTACGGTCGATTGGTGTCCTCTGGCCATTTCTAACCAAATTTGGTAATATTCCCAATTATCCTGTAATACATGAATTCCGCGAAAAGTGTCCGCTTTGATCAGGCATCTCATACTTGCAGTATGATCTTGCTGTACGCTCTCCGGTACTATACGGTCTAATCCTGAATTCGGCAATCTTCCAAAATCCACTTCTGGTCGCTTATAGCAATAAAAATGAATTTAAGCCTTCACCGGGTTTGAACGAACACGAGGAAAAATGCTACTGAAAACATTGCGGGATAAAAAGAAAAAGCTGATAGCCAACGTTTTCCTTCCCTCACAATTTTTCTGCACTTTCAAAGACAAAGTCTCGGCGACCCCCAATAAGAGATCGTCATCTTCACAATAATTTCCATACTTTTAAATGGTATGAATTAAATCGAAATGCATTTTCACACCTGGTTTCTTTACTTTTGGTAACTATTGTTACTTTAAACTGCTTGGACTCCGAAAAAGAAACAAGTATCGCCATGGTGGAAATTATTAATGAAAATAAATTGACTGTAAAATCTTTTATTCGGATAATAATTCGTAATCTACGTATTAAATCTTCGGCCCTCAACACTTGTCCAGATGCCCGAACCCTTTACCTAACAATCGTGACTTTAAACGACCCCTTAAAAGAAGGCTTATAAAAACATTGTGGGGAAATGAAGAAAATGCTGGTTACCAGCATTTTCTCATTTTCCCCCACACTGTTTTGCATCCTATCAAAGACAAGTTCCGTCATTTGAACACTCTTTAATTTCTTGTCTGCAAATGCTTTCAGTTTGGACAAGAATAAAATTTTATGGTTTGGTACACTTAATTGAAAAGGTTCATTTCGACGATTGGGGGAGGCAGGACAATTGACCATACGTCAAACAGGTGCGTCAGTCAACTCTTTAGGCTGCTAAGTGCGACTCACTGACCTTTTAAGGACAGTGTAGATCAAGATCAGACTGCACAGAACGTGCAGTCTGATCTTGTATCTACGCTGTCCGATAAGGAGATATCATTACCCCCCAAAAATACCTTTGATATAGCAAATTTTGGATTTTTACTGTCGGCTTGAAAATTTCATTTTAGTTATTTAACAGGATAAGGATTAATTCTATATAACTTGGGCGGCCGCTCTGTCCATACAGCACAGCAAGGTACTCGAAGATCAAGCAACATCTTCGAGCCTGGACCAAAACTTTGACAGAAATTCTTTTCGTACTTGCTGTTTACTGAAGTTTTGAAACAACGGTATGCGATTGACGGTGGTGGTTTTGCTGATAAGCTTTGTGGTGGCTGGGTGTATGACGAGCGTGGACGCAAGGCGTCGCAGACGCGGTAAGCTGAGATATTATTTATTTATTATTAATTAATTAATTAATTAATTTGTGTATAGAACTCTTTATTTATTCATTTATTTATTCATCTATTATTTTTCATTTTTTCATATGTATAAATGGATATATACGCATGTCGAAAAAATTGTAAATTACCAATTACAGACATTTTGCGAACGGAAATGTTTGCGAATTCTAGACATTTGTTGGTATACTTGTAGTAAATTACGCGAACAGAAAAGTTTGCGAATTCTTAAATTCGCGATATACAAAAGATTTCCACGTCGCAAACACTTCCACTTATACAGTACTTATTTATTACTTTATTTTATAATTTACTTCTGAAAAATACTTTTTTAGGCAAATTATAACATCAATAATAATAATAAAAAAAAAGTTTTCAACAAAACTGTAAAATAGACAGACGCCTCATTTTGGATAAAATGGTTTTGAAAGACTTTAAGATTCTATTGATCGATATTTTAGGGGGAAAAGCACAACCGGGTTTTGGGGAAATGTCAAGGACTCCAGAAACAATAAATATCTTTAAAAAAAATAGACGGCGTAAGAGATACTGGAATATGAATAGTGAAACACTTTTTTGGCACAATTCAAAGTAAAACAATGAAAAGTAACCTCACGAGCAATTCCGTCTTTTTCTTCCCTTTTACATTTTGTTGAAAAGTAGTACGTGTATTGGGTTATTTGGTAAGGATATGAAAATATTAAATTTCCAAACAGAACAAGAAACTGATCATTTTCTATGACATCAGTTTGCTATGGTATAAATCAGGTCCCGTGGTGTCCATTAGCGCTGTAAATAGTAGTTTCATAAATGTGCTAGCAAATATGGCAGCAGGGCCCGCCGAATAAACACCATCTATTCATTCTTTATCAGTACCAAGAAGTAGGTCAAAAGCAAGTGCATTCAGCTACGCCGAAAAAATACTGAGCGTGTACTTGCATAGAAAGCACAGATTTTTTTTTATCTACTGTGTCTGCCTTTTTTTGAGACTTATTCTGGTCAAAGGAAAAATTGAAAATTTACTATCTCGATTGTTTTCCTTTATTGGCAATGTCTATTTTATTGCATACAGTTTTATAGCAATAACAGTTTGAAAGTACAGAATCAAAACTCAAACGTGAAATAAAGCAGACAAATAGAAAAAAAAGGAAAATACCGCACTGTAACCCGGACAGTTAGTGCATATAAAAGCACTAATTGACTTACCAAGCCGCGCTCTGACAAAAGAGGGCTTAATGTATCTCCGTAATGTATTATACCGAGCAAGACTTCTTATAATTATGGATACATAAAATCTAGTTTGTTCAACAACTGACCGAATCATGATGTAGAATGGTCCTTGGACATGCAGACATTTACCATAAGCAAAAAGTTTCGGCCCAGGTCAGCCTGCGCAGTCCGCGCAGGCTGACCTGGGTCGATACTTTTTGCAGATGTTTTAAGTCCCCTTTTCACAACGTACTATGTACAGCGTTGTAAAATATCAGGAGAAAATCTATGCAAATAAAATTTAAAAAAATATACGGAATACGAAAAATATACGAATTTAGTTTGTAATTGGGTTGTCTGAGATATTAGTATCGAGTTAATTTTTCTTTTTTTTTTTTCAAATGATTCTTTAATGTATTTGTACAATTTGTACAATATTCTATCATAAGAGTGTGACATGAGTTGATTAGATTTTTGTAATTAAAGCCATGAATTTTTACCAATATAATGATGTTCAGGAGACTGTAATATTTCGAGCAACATAAAACAAGATGACATTTTGACATAATACTAGTAACTTTCATTTCATATTATCTATATAGGCGATTATTTCTATCAATACCATTTCTCCGACTTGTTTCAATTTCTGATGGATGAGAACTTAATCTAATTCGAGTGAAATGTATCCGTTCTTGGTCACTATTAATTATTCAGAGGTGTTTCTAAAATTTAAAATAACTTTTAAATTCGCTGTAATGTAAGCGTCTGTGGGCTCTATTCAAAAAAGCTATGCCAATCCTGTATAAACTGGTCTTTAATGCGATTTTTCAAAGCCTGGAATGATGGTATATACATGTAGAAATTCATAAGTACATTATTTGTCAGAAATACAGGATCTGACATGAGTTGGTGTTTGGAATAAATTTTTATTAAACAAGTCTACAAAAATGTTATTAAGTGAGCCTTTGTCAAGCTTGATAACATTTTTTGTGGACGAGTTTAATAAATTTCTTACCTCAAAAGCCAACGAATGTCAGATTCTTTCTATCATATACTAGTAACTGTATGAAAGAATTATAGTCCATAGTATGGTAAAACATAGGCATGCATTTATAATGTGTAATGAAACTGACATGAAGCGTATTCGCTTCTTTGACAGGTAAATTACGAACCAAAATAGTTCCAAAGAAACTTGCATACTAGTATATTGATTTTGTTTTGAATCTAAAAGTGATTAAATTAACAACTTTGTCATGATTACAAATTTTGACCATTAATTTCACTCAAGAACCTAGGTGAGCATTGTTTTAGAAATGAGGTGTATAATTACAAAATACAGCTCTATTTTCTTATCTCACACGTGTGTGAGACAAGAAAATTCGTAATGGCTGTATTACATTGAAAACAAGGGGAGTTATATGATGAAACCAAAATTTAAATGATCAATAACTTCCTTAACTTTCTATGCCCAATTTTTCTTTGAATGTCCGTAAGTTGACTTAAAAATACACTATGAGTGATACTTTGGAGATTTTGATTCAAATTAAACTTTAGGCTGCTATGCGCGACTCACTGACCTTTTCGGATAGTGTAAATCAAGAACGTGCAGTCTGGTCTTGGATCTACACTGCCCGATAAAGAGATATTTTTCTCAATAATAAATAAATAAATAAATAAATTTGAAACAGCATCATTCGGGTTTTTACTATGGGTTTGAAAGCTTCATTTAATTTATTTAGCAAGATAAGGGACAAGAAAAATTAATCATCAACCTCTCTTTGGCTATAATTTAAAGCGGAAAGCGACAAGATTCGCCATTAACTCTTATCCTGCTAAATAAGTAAAATAAAACTTTCAAGCCGATAGTAAAAAACCAAGATGTTGAAAATGTTGATATTTCGGTCATTTTATTGGGGGGGGGGGGGGAGGGGGAAGGGGAAGTATCTCCTTATCGGACTGTGTGGATCCAAGATCAGACTGCACGTTCTGTGCAGTCTGATCTTGATCTACATGGTCCGCAAAAGGTCCCTGAGTCGCGCTTAGCACCCTAGGGGTTAACAACGTAGTTTTGGAGTTTATTGACTTACTCCTAATAAATAGCGACAGAAAAGTAAGTGTATTTTATTGATAATTTTGCATTTATAAATACCCCAGACTTCAGATCCATAAAATATGAGAGGAACAATCAGGGAATCAAGAGGTGATGATTTACTTTGAATATCTATTGCTATTGAGGGCCATTCTTCAGTTATTTCCCTTGATTCTTTCCCAGTACTACATTGGTCCTGAACTCGGGTTTTATCCTTGATTTTCTTACACTGAACAGCTGTTTTTGAGATAATATTTCAAGTAAATCTGGTTGGATTGTTTTAAAAATCGATATATACGTAGTTCCTGATGACAAAAAAAAAAACCAAAATTTGATTTTTTTTACATGCGGACCTTACACATATATCATAAATCATTGTTATGTTTATCGCAACATCCCCAAAGGAACCAAGGATAAAAACAAAGGAAAACAGGTAGAAGGACCAAGGTGTTATTTGGTTACCTTTAGTCTTTATCTGGCTAGGGATACAATTTAATTTACAGGAATGGCACTCATTCTATCGAAGACCCCAAATATACTATGATACGCCTGTAGGGCTTGATCATTTTGTTGTTTTACAGCAGAGATCAAAGTTCAACTAGTAAAATCAACCCTTAACCTGCTAAATAAGTGAAATGAAAATTTCAAACCGATAGTAAAACCTATAATTCTGCTATTAAAAAGTTAATTATATATCTTTTTAACAGACAGTGTAGATCCAAGATCAGAATGTACGTTTTGTGCAGCCTGATCTTGATCTACACTGTCCGCAGAAGGTCCTTGAATCGCGCTTAGCAGCCTAGGGGTCAACGCCTAGATAGATGAAATTGTCAACGTTTTCAATAATTTCACCATTAATTCTGATATGTTCCGATGTTGGTTGTTTGTGTATCCGAAAAACGGATACTGAAGTTTTCAATTATTAGTATTAATTGATCGCCCTAATTTGTTAAAAGTCTAACCCTTTTTTTTTAGCGCAAAAGGGGAATACAGGGGTTTTTGCAGACGGCGTGGATCCAAAACATGCTGTCTGATCTTGTATCTATACCGTCTGCCTGTTTAGACAAGCCTATCAGATAAAATTGCTTTCTAATCATTGGTCGATTGTATTTTCATCCATCGAAAAAGGCGGAGTATATATACTGGGCACTGAAAGAAAAAACCTAAAGCATTAAAGATACACCCTTACTCGTTTTCAGCCAGTTTTTAACCCATTTCATCCTTATTTTATGAAACTTTAATCGTTCTTGTATCTTCATGCCAAATGTTGCCCCTGATGGTTGCAAGGTTGCACAGATTACGACGGATAGAAAATGCATTTCATGCTTTGGAGGCCTTCCAAGCTATCGCTGTTGTCGTTTCCTGTTTAAAATGAGGTTCAAAAGACAAATAAACTAACCATTGAGCTAAAGAGAACTGTCATGTTCGTAAAAGTATCGATTTATGTCAGCCTGCACAGTTTGTGCAGGCTGCATTAATTGCCTTCCTCTCGGAGCACAGGTCATATTTTTCCTAGATGAAGATTTCATTATTTCAAACATAATGTTTGCCAAAGAAGTGATTGATTGTATAGTGTTTAACGCCGTTTTAAACAATATTTCAGTTATATCGCGGCAACCAGTGCACCTATCCATGCTTTCCTTAAGTTTCTGTTACCAGTACTGCCCACAATATTCCACAGGCTGCTTTCCCACTTTACCATCGTCGACACATTGGTCAGCGGTGAAAGAGGAATGAATCCTGTTGCAATGACTATCATCAGTCCTCGTGGAGAAATTGAACAAGATGGGGATCGAACCAGCGACCTCCTGTTTTCAAGTCCTGTTCCCGCGCAGGCTGACGTGAGTCAGCACTTAAAAGAATTGAGCCGTGCTCTGGCAAAAGGGGGCTTAATGCATCTCCGTTGTACACAATACTAGCCCAAGTTATCACATTATTAAGTATCCATAGGAGCCACTTTTTTGAATAATCGACTTAATCATGAGGTAGATTGTCCTTTGACAAACAGAAAATTGACCAATAGCGAAAAGTTTCGGCCCAGGTCAGCCTGCGTGGACTGCGCAGGCTGACCTGGGTCGATACTTTTTGCAGATGCATTAAGCCCCCTTTTCACAGAGCATGGCTCAATTGCGTTTGGTCTTTTTTCTGTATGTCCGAGGACCAGTCTACCAAACAAATCGGTCGTTTGTTGGACAAAATGGACTTTATGGGTCCACATTCATATGACTTGTTTAGTACAAGGCATCTGGGAGATGTATCAACCCCTTATCACATGATCCCGAGTCTTAACGACCTCGAGGAAGAATCATTTTGAAAACATTATGGGAAAAGGACAGAATGCTGGTATCTAGTGTTTCCTTCTTTTTCTACAATGTTTTCTACCCTAACAAAGGCAATTGGGCTACATTTATCTTGTCGTCTGCAAATGCTCTCTATCCTCCCAAACTTTCAATTGCTTTCAATTTGGTCTGCTCCGAAATTTGTTGTTTGGTAAAGAGTTAAAGAGACATCTTTACAGCCAGAGAGTAAACAAACACTACTAAAACTTGACGGTTTGCAATCTAGTCATCTGTATAAACATAGATAAAAAATCAATATAAGGTGTATGAGGTAAAGAAATTGTAAGGATTTGTCTTTGATTTGAACCGGAAACTGTGGTTGTTATGTCTATGGCTAGCCGCAATAGAATGAAATGCATTTTCTATCTGCTGTAATCTGTGCAACCTTGCAACCATCAGGGTCAATATTTGGCATGAAGATACAAGAGTGGTTATAGTTTTGTAATGTGTACCGAGCGGGTTTTAAACACTTGCGCTTGGTCAGTGTGAAACACTGACCAGTTTGTACTAACAGAATATGTCTGAGCAGGTAATATAACGCTATGATAATATCAACCAGCTTATATGGGCCGGGATACTTTCTCCTGTTATGTGAATCGAAAAAGCCAGCAACTCTGAGCTCAAGGCTGCAACTCTGTGGCAATTTCAATTGCAAACAAGAGCTGTCGAATTTTCCCAATAATTAACCGTATTTAATCGCTATTGAATATTTGAAGACATGCGTCGTCAGTAATCATCGCATTTCTGACTGAATGATTGATTGATTTTGCGTTTATTTATCGTCGCCACCGGTTTCCCATATGGGCAACGCCCCCTGAAGGCTGTTAGTATTGTTACGGGGGATAGTGCAGATACAGGACGAAACCCATCCTAAGTTTCGCCTGGTTCTTTAACGTGCTCGGTGTATAGCACCGTCACACGGGACCTCGGTTTAACGTCTCATCCGAAAGACTATTAGTAATTTTATATGGCCAGCCGTGGGAATCGAACCCACACCCTCTTGATCATGAGTCCTACGCTCTACCAACTGAGCTATGCAGAACTCTGACTGAATGCGAGAGAAACACCTGGTTTTATATCCAGTCAAACCCACGTGACTAACCAGCCGGCTTACTCGGATACTTTCCATTGTAGCAATATTAGCACCGGCCTTTCAACTGCTTTTATTGTGCATCCAGTGACATGATCAACTAACCCTTTTTCAACGCTTCGAAATACATAATTTGGGAAGAGCAATCCCTAGTTTAAACGACCATAAGGAAGAAGCCTTCTGAAAACATTGTAAGAAAAGGAGAAAATGCTGGTAACAGCATTTTCTCCTTTTCCCACAATGTTTTGTACTCTTCCAAAGTCAAGTTTCAATTTTTGTGTCATGTAATTTGTCGTCTGCAAATGCTTTCAATTTGGAAAAGTATAAAATTTTGTCGTCTGGTAAAGAGTTAATTATTCTCTTCTATACAACAGGAAGACGTAGAGGGGTCGGATTTCGAGAAAGGCAGGCTAACCTTAGAGAGCACGTCGACGGGGAAGTTGAATTTCCAAAAGAAATGCAATACACGATTAATGTAGAAAATGAAGGGAATAGAGAGCTCAACCTCATCTTGAACCCGTATCTTCAAATTCCATCAGAAAGGACCAAAACACATAGAAAGTACGCCTTTTATACTGATGCTGATACAGGTGAGTCCTTTGCGTGCAAAGTCAAGCGCCGAAATGGCCGGATCAAATGTGATGTTGCAGGGATATTGGAGAGGAACGGCGAAACGTGTTTCATTGCACCGAGTTCGAACATGGCAGAATGCGAGAGTTCTGAGGACTTTGCCGATGGTAAACTTTTGGCATTAAATGACAAGAAAGAGGTGGTCCATGTCACAGCTGGTAAAACTTCGAGTGATGTTAATAGAGTACGAGAGAGACGCTCAATCTTTCCGGATCCTGGCTTTAAAGTTATCGAGACTGTTTTCGTTGCCGACGAAGCCTTTATGCTTCCATTCTATAACAGGAATCCAAATGACGACGCTGCGGCCGAAGAAGAAGCAGAACTATTTATAACTCTGCTTGCTAATGAGATGTCTGTATACTACAGCAGCGTGAAGGATGTGTCCTCTGGCGCTCTCGATCTTGTTGTTTATGCCTCAGCTTTCAGACACCCAGGGAAAGGAAACGATTTTGATTGGTCACGGAACAACACCAATAACGGCATTTTAGACATTGATTTTGGACTGGATGATTTCAACCTTTATAGATTTAATAATATAACTGACGTCCAATATGACCACGTGATGGGTCTCACAGGTCTTGATTTATTTGTGTCGGATATCGGTACAGGTTTACTTGGTGTCGCTTATATCAACACGGTGTGTAGGCCAAATTCCCCGGCAGTATCCTTGCAGGAAAACATAGGTTATAACCTCGGCTGGATTGCTGCACACGAACTTGGTCATGCACTTGGAGCAGGACATGACGAGACTCAAAATTGTCCAAGTCGGACTAATGTCATGTCTGCTATTATTTTTTTTCCCTCTGGATCAACACAGAATACATTTAGTCGGTTCTCCACTTGTTCCGTGGACGAGTTTATATCACACCTTGGCAGCTATCCTGATTGTACAGCCAACAACGGGTTTACCGATACACAGTTTCGAGACAGTTTCTGTAGCGGATTACTTGGAGCAGAAACTGTATCCCTTGACCGTCAGTGTCAGGTGTTGACCGGATCAAGCACTGCGTCTGCATGTACAACAAGGGCACCTGCAAACGCTTGTTTTCTTGATAGTCAAGTTTCATGCCAATCAACGCCAACTGGTTCTTGCTCCAGTACTTTAATATTTGTTTGGAATGGCACGCCGTGTGGTTCTACAGCCGGAAATTTTTGTTATAAGGGTAGCTGTGTTCCCGCATTTGACATTTGCACGGCTAATTCATCATCAACGACAGCCACTCAGACACCAACACCCACACAGACACCTACACAAACACCAACACCCACACAGACACCTACACAGACACCAACACCTACACAGACACCTACACAGACACCAACACAGACACCAACACCCACACAGACACCAACACCCACACAGACACAAACACCCACACAAACACAAACACCCACACAGACACCTACACCCACACAGACACCTACACCCACACAGACACCCACACCATCAACAACCACACTGGCACCAACAACAACAACTAGGCGACCACGTTGTACATGCTGCTTTCGATTTGGACGAAGAAGAAGACGTTGCTGTCGAAGGGGATACAGTAGAGGACTGACTTGCAGATGCTGCAGACCAATTACAACGACTTCAAGGCCGACGACCACTTCAAGCCCGACGACGACCTCAAGCCGGACGACGACTTCAAGTCCGACTTCAACCACGAGTTCGACATCGCCTTCCACTACTACGGCCGAGCCTGCACCAGCATGTATCTGTTGTAAATATGGTGGATTTTTCAGGTCTTACTGTTGCCGGCTCGCAAGGTTTTATGGGAAGGCTTGCTCTTGCTGTTAAATGGATTGATGACTCATTACCCGCTTAACTCTTTATCAAACGACAAAATTTTGGACTTGTCCAAATTGAAAACATTTGCAGACGACTAAATAAATGTGACTGAAAAATTGAAATTTGTTTTGGGAAGGGTGGAAAACATTGCGGGAAAAGGAGAAAATGCTGGTTACCAGCATTTTTTCCTTTTCCCACAATGTTTTCAAAAGGCTTGTTTCTCAGGGTTATTAAAAGTCGGGATTGTGTGGGACAGGGTTTTCTCTATACGAAACAAAAAAAAAAAAGAAAAAAAAGTAGCCCTGTCCAAAGTGAAAGCATCTGCAGACGACAAGTTGAACGCTGCTCAAATAATGGAGTATTATATAAAAGAGTAGAAAACTTTGTTGGCAGAGGAAAAAATGTTGGTTACCAGTATTTTCTCTTTTTACCATAATGTTTTCAAAAGCCTGCTTCACCAGGGTCGTACAAACTTGTGATTGTTTGGTAAAGAGTTAAAGCAAGTTTCCAGCAGACGAACTTGGGGGACATTCTTCCACAAGTATAATGGATGAGCAACGTAAGTTTACGTCTATGACAGGGACACATATGAAAACATATTAGGGTTAATCTTTAATATACATACTTTCTACCTGACAGATTTTTCTTAAAATTTCCACAATTATAGTATTTATAATTTTAAACAAGAAAAAATAAAAATGGCACCTATCCCTGCTTATTTCGTTAGAAAACAGGGATGAAGGTCAATGTGGAAGTTAATTTTTTCAAGAAAAAAAATGGATTAAGCTCAGCAGACATAGTAGGAAAAGGAGAAATTGCCCATTTGGAGCGATTTCTCCTTTTCCTACAAAAAGTTTCAAAGTGGAAACAGCTATACTTCCACAGCTTTAAATTTCCTGCTTTTGTTTGCTTGTTTGGTGTGTAACGCTGTGTCAACAGTATTTTAATAATTTTACGGTGACATTTCACAGATCCATTTTTTTCTCTTTACTAGTATTACCCGAAGAAAGTGCTACTTGTTTCAGTGCACCAATACTATTACCATATGTGCAAAAAATACAGAGGTGCACTTTTGATTCACTGCTCATGACAAAACACATGCATAGTAGGATGCGCACAAACATTTGTGATATATGTCGTTAACTATCAAAAAAGGGGAACCCATACAACAAGGACAAGTAATCCTTAGGATTTTTGACACAGTTATTGTATATATGCCCCTTTTTCAAATTAAGATCTTTTTTTTTTTACGGAAGAAAACAACTTCAGTCGAGCACTGGTACACAGCAGGAATGCTCTCATTGTTATTTAACTTCAGTGTTTCGTCAGTACTGGTAAAAACTATTTACCTTTAAATCTCTAATTTTTGGCGTAGCTGAATGCACTGGCTTTTGACCTACTTTTTGGCACTGATAACAATTGAATAAGTAGAAATTTGTGATTGGTAAAAAATGTAGACATGTTTATTCTAAGGGCCCCTGCCTTTTTGCTGGCAAATTTACGCCGTCTGTCATTTTTTTTTTAATAGATATTTTTTGTTCGAAGATGCTGGAATTCTTAACCTTTATTCTGATAAATTAGTGAAATGAAACAGTGAAGCTGATAGTAAAATCCCAAACTTTGCTATTTCAAAGACATTTTTGGGGAAAAGATATCTCCTAATTGGACAATGTAGATCCAAGATCAGACTGCACATTCTGTGCAGTCTGATCTTGATCTACACTGTCCGCAAAAGGTCAGTAGATTGCGCTTAGCAGTCTAAGGGTTAGTTATCGGTTTTTATTAAATTTTTCACTGTAATAATAATTATTACTCTTCTTCAGGTGTTGACATGTTTGTGACTTTAACTATCATACGCACAAAAAAATGGATGTATTTAAAAGAAATGAATAAACGTTCAATACTGCGCAAATATAGTACTTTCGTCCTTTATTGATTGATTGTATGGTGTTTAACGCCGCTTTCAACATTATTAAAGTTATAATGCGGCAGCCAATGCACCTGTCCATGCTTTCCTGGAGTTTCTTTTACCAGTACTCCGCACAATTCTTTCCAGGCCACTAGCTGCTTTCCCACATAACCATCGTCGAAACAAGGGTCAGCAGTGGGAGAGGAATTAATCCTGTCGCAATGACTATCATCAATCCTGGGAAAGAAATTGGCCGAGCTGGGGATCGAACCAGCGACCCCTGTTCTTGAGACCTGTGCGCTACCGACAGCGCTACCAGGGCTCGGCGTATTAGACATGGAAGTAGTAAGGGAGGCAGTATAGCTGCATTTTGTCCCAAAATGCGGCTATTCTACCCTCCCTTACTACTCATAGATGAGAATATTGCCGCCATAATCGTTTTCAGCCAGTTTTTAACTCATTTCATTTTTATTTGATGAAACCATAATCATTTTTGTATCTTCATGCCAAATGTTGCCTCTGATGGTTTCAAGGTTGCACAGATTACGACCGATAGAAAACACATTTTATTTTCGTGAGGCCATCAACGAAATCACTTTTGTCATTTCCAGTTCTTACGAACAAAGTTCGTAACAAAGAAACACATGAACAAATGCATGGCAGAAATACAGGGACCGGGCAGAATTCGAACCTAGAACGCCCGGACGAAAAGCCAATACCATAACCACTCAGCTAAAGAGAATTCTCCCTAACGCAGTTGTTAGGTATTGTATTTAAATTGGGATGAAGCCATGCATGAAGGAGTGGTCTCCCGTAACACACCCCCTCTTAAAGTCATCATTTATTGATGACTCAAGGCCTTATTAGGCAGAAAGTCCGTTTTTGGACAACAAATGGGATTAATGGCTCAATGGCCAATCCCGGACGAGCCCCCATCTTACGAACAAAGTCTGTAACAAAGAAACAAATGAACAAATGCATGGCAGAAATACAGGGACCGGGCAGGATTCGAACCTAGAACGCCCGGACGAAAGGCCAATACCATAACTACTGAGCTAAAGAGAATTCTCCCTTACGCAGTTGTTAGGTATTGTATTTAAATCGGGATGAAGCCATGCATAAAGGAGTGGTCTCCCATAACAGAGTTTTAACTCGAAGGCAAATCTGTTGATTTTTTCTTTATTCCTTACACCATATGTATCGGTAATTTATTCAGGGCATGTAATGGCTGGTGTTAAGACAGCAAATATTGTTTGAAATAACCTTACAGGGACGGCACGCTTCCGTAAAAATCTGTTACAATTTTTTCGCTTGGTCATCATAAAATGAACTAAAAAATTATTTCTCTTTTTTTTTTAAAATGATATTTTGAATGTTTCACGTGGTTAACCCTTTACCAAAAATCCCTGGTTTTCACGACTCTGAGATAGAAGCCTTTTGAAAACATTGTGGGAAAAGGAGAAAATGCTGGTAACCAGCATTTTCTCCTTTTTCCACAATGTTTTCTACCCTGCTGGAAAGAAATTTAAATTTCTGAGTTACGTTTATTTTGTCGTCTGCAAGTACTTTCAATTTGGACTAGTCTAAAATTTTGTCGTTTGGTAAAGGGTTAATAAGCAGTTTAATTTGCTGTTCCTAACTAGAGTCACTTTTTCCCTTGGCCAAACTACAAGAAATTAGACCCGTCCATTTTGAAAGCATTTACAGACGACAGATCAGACGTGGCTCAAATTTTTCTAAGAATGGGTAGCAAACATTGTGGGAAAAGGCAAAAATATGCGTAACTTTAGTTGTGAAACTTGCTTTAATGGTTAGTTGAAAAGACAAGATAAAAGTCGCTCTTTAAAGTATTTTTTATTACATAGTATCTATCATAATAAATAACAAATATGTCTCAGCATGATTATAAGGCAAACTTATATATTATTATAAGTAAAAATGCAATACAGGTTGCTGAAGATAAGCAAAATCACTGTTTTAGGGTATATTTATATATTTTGAATGAATTCATACAACATGTAAACCTTAAAGATAAATTTATTGATCTACTCGTTTTCTGCCAGTTTTTAACCCATTTCATTCATATTTTATAAAACTATAATCATTCTTGTATCTTCACGTCAAATGTTACCCCTGACGGCTGCAAGACTGTACAGATTACGATGGATAGAAAATGCACTTTATGTTTTGGAGGCCTTCAACGCGATCACTATTGTCGTTTCCAGTTTTAAATGAAGACAAATCCTTTAAGTTTTTCTATCCCTTACATCCTATATATTGGTAACTTTTTCTATGTTTACATAGCTGAGCCAAATGCATTCAATTTGGACAAAGTTGAAATTTTGTTGTCTTTGATAGGATATGAAACAGGGGGAAAAGGAGAAAATGCTGGTTAACAGCATTTTCTCCTTTTCCCATGATGTTTTCAAAAGTCTCCTTCATCATGGTCTTTAAAACTGGATCGTATTGTACAGGGTTAAGGATTAAGCTTGAACAATAAAATTGTGAGGTAGATTGGTCCTTTGACAAACAGAAAATTGACCAATAGCGAAAAGTTTCGGCCCAGGTCAGCCTGCGCGGACTGCGTAGGCTGACCTGGGCCGATACTTTTTGCAGATGCATTAAGCCCCCTTTTCACAGAGCATGGCTCAATTGCGTTTGGTCGTTTTTCTGTATGTCCGAGGACCAGTCTACCAAACGAATCAGTCGTTTGTTGGACAAAATGGACTTTATGGGTACACATTCATATGACTTGTTTAGTACAAGGCATCTGGGAGATGTATCAACCCCTTATCACATGATCCCGAGTCTTAACGACCTCGAGGAAGAATCATTTTGAAAACATTATGGGAAAAGGACAGAATGCTGGTATCTAGTGTTTCCTTCTTTTTCTACAATGTTTTCTACCCTAACAAAGGCAGAAATCAGCAATTGGGCTACATTTATCTTGTCGTCTGCAAATGCTCTCTATCCTCCCAAACTTTCAATTGCTTTCAATTTGGTCTGCTCCGAAATTTGTTGTTTGGTAAAGAGTTAAAGAGACATCTTTACAGCCAGAGAGTAAACAAACGCTACTAAAACTTGACGGTGTTGCAATCTAGTCATCTGTGTAAACGTAGATAAAAAATCAATATAAGGTGTATGAGGTAAAGAAATTGTAAGGATATGTCTTTGATTTGAACCGGAAACTGTGGTTGTTATGTCTATGGCTAGCCGCAATAGAATGAAATGCATTTTCTATCTGCCGTAATCTGTGCAACCTTGCAACCATCAGGGTCAATATTTGGCATGAAGATACAAGAGTGGTTATAGTTTTGTAACGTGTACCGAGCGGGTTTTAAACACTTGCGCTTGGTCAGTGTGAAACACTGACCAGTTTGTACTAACAGAATATGTCTGAGCAGGTAATATAACGCTATGATAATATCAACCAGCTTATATGGGCCGGGATACTTTCTCCTGTTATGTGAATCGAAAAAGCCAGCAACTCTGAGCTCGAGGCTGCAACTCTGTGGCAATTTCAATTGCAAACAAGAGCTGTCGAATTTTCCCAATAATTAACCGTATTTAATCGCTATTGAATATTTGAAGACATGCGTCGTCAGTAATCATCGCATTTCTGACTGAATGATTGATTGATTTTGCGTTTATTTATCGTCGCCACCGGTTTCCCATATGGGCAACGCCCCCTGAAGGCTGTTAGTATTGTTACGGGGGATAGTGCAGATACAGGACGAAACCCATCCTAAGTTTCGCCTGGTTCTTTAACGTGCTCGGTGTATAGCACCGTCACACGGGACCTCTGTTTAACGTCTCATCCGAAAGACTATTAGTAATTTTATATGGCCAGCCGTGGGAATCGAACCCACACCCTCTTGATCACGAGTCCTACGCTCTACCAACTGAGCTATGCAGAACTCTGACTGAATGCGAGAGAAACACCTGGTTTTATATCCAGTCAAACCCACGTGACTAACCAGCCGGCTTACTCGGATACTTTCCATTGTAGCAATATTAGCACCGGCCTTTCAACTGCTTTTATTGTGCATCCAGTGACATGATCAACTAACCCTTTTTCAACGCTTCGAAATACACAATTTGGGAAGAGCAATCCCTAGTTTAAACGACCATAAGGAAGAAGCCTTCTGAAAACATTGTAGGAAAAGGAGAAAATGCTGGTAACTAGCATTTTCTCCTTTTCCCACAATGTTTTGTACTCTTCCAAAGTCAAGTTTCAATTTTTGTATCATGTAATTTGTCGTCTGCAAATGCTTTCAATTTGGAAAAGTCTAAAATTTTGTCGTCTGGTAAAGAGTTAATTATTCTCTTCTATACAACAGGAAGACGTAGAGGGGTCGGATTTCGAGAAAGGCAGGCTAACCTTAGAGAGCACGTCGACGGGGAAGTTGAATTTCCAAAAGAAATGCAATACACGATTAATGTAGAAAATGAAGGGAATAGAGAGCTCAACCTCATCTTGAACCTGTATCTTCAAATTCCATCAGAAAGGACCAAAACACATAGAAAGTACGCCTTTTATACTGATGCCGATACAGGTGAGTCCTTTGCGTGCAAAGTCAAGCGCCGAAATGGCCGGATCAAATGTGATGTTGCAGGGATATTGGAGAGGAACGGCGAAACGTGTTTCATTGCACCGAATTCGAACATGGCAGAATGCGAGAGTTCTGAGGACTTTGCCGATGGTAAACTTTTGGCATTAAATGACAAGAAAGAGGTGGTCCATGTCACAGCTGGTAAAACTTCGAGTGATGTTAATAGAGTACGAGAGAGACGCTCAATCTTTCCGGATCCTGGCTTTAAAGTTATCGAGACTGTTTTCGTTGCCGACGAAGCCTTTATGCTTCCATTCTATAACAGGAATCCAAATGACGACGCTGCGGCCGAAGAAGAAGCAGAACTATTTATAACTCTGCTTGCTAATGAGATGTCTGTATACTACAGCAGCGTGAAGGATGTGTCCTCTGGTGCTCTCGATCTTGTTGTTTATGCCTCAGCTTTCAGACACCCAGGGAAAGGAAACGATTTTGATTGGTCACGGAACAACACCAATAACGGCATTTTAGACATTGATTTTGGACTGGATGATTTCAACCTTTATAGATTTAATAATATAACTGACGTCCAATATGACCACGTGATGGGTCTCACAGGTCTTGATTTATTTGTGTCGGATATCGATACAGGTTTACTTGGTGTCGCTTATACCAACACGGTGTGTAGGCCAAATTCCCCGGCAGTATCCTTGCAGGAAAACATAGGTTATAACCTCGGTTGGATTGCTGCACACGAACTTGGTCATGCACTTGGAGCAGGACATGACGAGACTCAAAATTGTCCAAGTCGGACTAATGTTATGTCTGCTATTATTTTTTTCCCCTCTGGATCAACACAGAATACATTTAGTCGGTTCTCCACTTGTTCCGTGGACGAGTTTATATCACACCTTGGCAGCTATCCTGATTGTACAGCCAACAACGGGTTTACCGATACACAGTTTCGAGACAGTTTCTGTAGCGGATTACTTGGAGCAGAAACTGTATCCCTTGACCGTCAGTGTCAGGTGTTGACCGGATCAAGCACTGCGTCTGCATGTACAACAAGGGCACCTGCAAACGCTTGTTTTCTTGATAGTCAAGTTTCATGCCAATCAACGCCAACTGGTTCTTGTTCCAGTACTTTAATATTTGTTTGGAATGGCACGCCGTGTGGTTCTACAGCCGGAAATTTTTGTTATAAGGGTAGCTGTGTTCCCGCATTTGACATTTGCACGGCTAATTCATCATCAACGACAGCCACTCAGACACCAACACCTACACAGACACCTACACCAACACCGACACCAACACCAACAACCACACAGACACAAACACCCACACAAACACAAACACCCACACAGACACCTACACCCACACAGACACCTACACCCACACAGACACCCACACCATCAACAACCACACTGGCACCAACAACAACAACTAGGCGACCACGTTGTACATGCTGCTTTCAATTTGGACGAAGAAGAAGACGTTGCTGTCGAAGGGGATACAGTAGAGGACTGACTTGCAGATGCTGCAGACCAATTACAACGACTTCAAGGCCGACGACCACTTCAAGCCCGACGACGACCTCAAGCCGGACGACGACTTCAACCACGAGTTCGACATCGCCTTCCACTACTACGGCCGAGCCTGCACCAGCATGTATCTGTTGTAAATATGGTGGATTTTTCAGGTCTTATTGTTGCCGGCTCGCAAGGTTTTATGGGAAGGCTTGCTCTTGCTGTTAAATGGATTGATGACTCATTACCCCCTTAACTCTTTATCAAACGACAAAATTTTGGACTTGTCCAAATTGAAAACATTTGCAGACGACTAAATAAATGTGACTGAAAAATTGAAATTTGTTTTGGGAAGGGTGAAAAACATTGCAGGAAAAGGAGAAAATGCTGGTTACCAGCATTTTTTCCTTTTCCCACAATGTTTTCAAAAGGCTTGTTTCTCAGGGTTATTAAAAGTCGGGATTGTGTAGGACAGGGTTTTCTCTATACGAAACAAAAAAAAAAAGAAAAAAAAGTAGCCCTGTCCAAAGTGAAAGCATCTGCAGACGACAAGTTGAACACTGCTCAAATAATGGAGTATTATATAAAAGAGTAGAAAACTTTGTTGGCAGAGGAAAAAATGTTGGTTACCAGTATTTTCTCTTTTTACCATAATGTTTTCAAAAGCCTGCTTCACCAGGGTCGTACAAACTTGTGATTGTTTGGTAAAGAGTTAAAGCAAGTTTCCAGCAGACGAACTTGGGGGACATTCTTCCACAAGTATAATGGATGAGCAACGTAAGTTTACGTCTATGACAGGGACACATATGAAAACATATTAGGGTTAATCTTTAATATACATACTTTCTACCTGACAGATTTTTCTTAAAATTTCCACAATTATAGTATTTATAATTTTAAACAAGAAAAAATAAAAATGGCACCTATCCCTGCTTATTTCGTTAGAAAACAGGGATGAAGGTCAATGTGGAAGTTAATTTTTTCAAGAAAAAAAATGGATTAAGCTCAGCAGACATAGTAGGAAAAGGAGAAATTGCCCATTTGGAGCGATTTCTCCTTTTCCTACAAAAAGTTTCAAAGTGGAAACAGCTATACTTCCACAGCTTTAAATTTCCTGCTTTTGTTTGCTTGTTTGGTGTGTAACGCTGTGTCAACAGTATTTTAATAATTTTACGGTGACATTTCACAGATCCATTTTTTTCTCTTTACTAGTATTACCCGAAGAAAGTGCTACTTGTTTCAGTGCACCAATACTATTACCATATGTGCAAAAAATACAGAGGTGCACTTTTGATTCACTGCTCATGACAAAACACATGCATAGTAGGATGCGCACAAACATTTGTGATATATGTCGTTAACTATCAAAAAAGGGGAACCCATACAACAAGGACAAGTAATCCTTAGGATTTTTGACACAGTTATTGTATATATGCCCCTTTTTCAAATTAAGATCTTTTTTTTTTTACGGAAGAAAACAACTTCAGTCGAGCACTGGTACACAGCAGGAATGCTCTCATTGTTATTTAACTTCAGTGTTTCGTCAGTACTGGTAAAAACTATTTACCTTTAAATCTCTAATTTTTGGCGTAGCTGAATGCACTGGCTTTTGACCTACTTTTTGGCACTGATAACAATTGAATAAGTAGAAATTTGTGATTGGTAAAAAATGTAGACATGTTTATTCTAAGGGCCCCTGCCTTTTTGCTGGCAAATTTACGCCGTCTGTCATTTTTTTTTAATAGATATTTTTTGTTCGAAGATGCTGGAATTCTTAACCTTTATTCTGATAAATTAGTGAAATGAAACAGTGAAGCTGATAGTAAAATCCCAAACTTTGCTATTTCAAAGACATTTTTGGGGAAAAGATATCTCCTAATTGGACAATGTAGATCCAAGATCAGACTGCACATTCTGTGCAGTCTGATCTTGATCTACACTGTCCGCAAAAGGTCAGTAGATTGCGCTTAGCAGTCTAAGGGTTAGTTATCGGTTTTTATTAAATTTTTCGCTGTAATAATAATTATTACTCTTCTTCAGGTGTTGACATGTTTGTGACTTTAACTATCATACGCACAAAAAAATGGATGTATTTAAAAGAAATGAATAAACGTTCAATACTGCGCAAATATAGTACTTTCGTCCTTTATTGATTGATTGTATGGTGTTTAACGCCGCTTTCAACATTATTAAAGTTATAATGCGGCAGCCAATGCACCTGTCCATGCTTTCCTGGAGTTTCTTTTACCAGTACTCCGCACAATTCTTTCCAGGCCACTAGCTGCTTTCCCACATAACCATCGTCGAAACAAGGGTCAGCAGTGGGAGAGGAATTAATCCTGTCGCAATGACTATCATCAATCCTGGGAAAGAAATTGGCCGAGCTGGGGATCGAACCAGCGACCCCTGTTCTTGAGACCTGTGCGCTACCGACAGCGCTACCAGGGCTCGGCGTATTAGACATGGAAGTAGTAAGGGAGGCAGTATAGCTGCATTTTGTCCCAAAATGCGGCTATTCTACCCTCCCTTACTACTCATAGATGAGAATATTGCCGCCATAATCGTTTTCAGCCAGTTTTTAACTCATTTCATTTTTATTTGATGAAACCATAATCATTTTTGTATCTTCATGCCAAATGTTGCCTCTGATGGTTTCAAGGTTGCACAGATTACGACCGATAGAAAACACATTTTATTTTCGTGAGGCCATCAACGAAATCACTTTTGTCATTTCCAGTTCTTACGAACAAAGTTCGTAACAAAGAAACACATGAACAAATGCATGGCAGAAATACAGGGACCGGGCAGAATTCGAACCTAGAACGCCCGGACGAAAAGCCAATACCATAACCACTCAGCTAAAGAGAATTCTCCCTAACGCAGTTGTTAGGTATTGTATTTAAATTGGGATGAAGCCATGCATGAAGGAGTGGTCTCCCGTAACACACCCCCTCTTAAAGTCATCATTTATTGATGACTCAAGGCCTTATTAGGCAGAAAGTCCGTTTTTGGACAACAAATGGGATTAATGGCTCAATGGCCAATCCCGGACGAGCCCCCATCTTACGAACAAAGTCTGTAACAAAGAAACAAATGAACAAATGCATGGCAGAAGTACAGGGACCGGGCAGGATTCGAACCTAGAACGCCCGGACGAAAGGCCAATACCATAACTACTGAGCTAAAGAGAATTCTCCCTTACGCAGTTGTTAGGTATTGTATTTAAATCGGGATGAAGCCATGCATAAAGGAGTGGTCTCCCATAACAGAGTTTTAACTCGAAGGCAAATCTGTTGATTTTTTCTTTATTCCTTACACCATATATATCGGTAATTTATTCAGGGCATGTAATGGCTGGTGTTAAGACAGCAAATATTGTTTGAAATAACCTTACAGGGACGGCACGCTTCCGTAAAAATCTGTTACAATTTTTTCGCTTGGTCATCATAAAATGAACTAAAAAATTATTTCTCTTTTTTTTTTAAAATGATATTTTGAATGTTTCACGTGGTTAACCCTTTACCAAAAATCCCTGGTTTTCACGACTCTGAGATAGAAGCCTTTTGAAAACATTGTGGGAAAAGGAGAAAATGCTGGTAACCAGCATTTTCTCCTTTTTCCACAATGTTTTCTACCCTGCTGGAAAGAAATTTAAATTTCTGAGTTACGTTTATTTTGTCGTCTGCAAGTACTTTCAATTTGGACTAGTCTAAAATTTTGTCGTTTGGTAAAGGGTTAATAAGCAGTTTAATTTGCTGTTCCTAACTAGAGTCACTTTTTCCCTTGGCCAAACTACAAGAAATTAGACCCGTCCATTTTGAAAGCATTTACAGACGACAGATCAGACGTGGCTCAAATTTTTCTAAGAATGGGTAGCAAACATTGTGGGAAAAGGCAAAAATATGCGTAACTTTAGTTGTGAAACTTGCTTTAATGGTTAGTTGAAAAGACAAGATAAAAGTCGCTCTTTAAAGTATTTTTTATTACATAGTATCTATCATAATAAATAACAAATATATCTCAGCATGATTATAAGGCAAACTTATATATTATTATAAGTAAAAATGCAATACAGGTTGCTGAAGATAAGCAAAATCACTGTTTTAGGGTATATTTATATATTTTGAATGAATTCATACAACATGTAAACCTTAAAGATAAATTTATTGATCTACTCGTTTTCTGCCAGTTTTTAACCCATTTCATTCATATTTTATAAAACTATAATCATTCTTGTATCTTCACGTCAAATGTTACCCCTGACGGCTGCAAGACTGTACAGATTACGATGGATAGAAAATGCACTTTATGTTTTGGAGGCCTTCAACGCGATCACTATTGTCGTTTCCAGTTTTAAATGAAGACAAATCCTTTAAGTTTTTCTATCCCTTACATCCTATATATTGGTAACTTTTTCTATGTTTACATAGCTGAGCCAAATGCATTCAATTTGGACAAAGTTGAAATTTTGTTGTCTTTGATAGGATATGAAACAGGGGGAAAAGGAGAAAATGCTGGTTAACAGCATTTTCTCCTTTTCCCATGATGTTTTCAAAAGTCTCCTTCATCATGGTCTTTAAAACTGGATCGTATTGTACAGGGTTAAGGATTAAGCTTGAACAATAAAATTGTGACCCGTCACGCGAAAAGGGACAATCTGGGAATTCCGTACATCAATTAGATGAAAACAGATCAATGATAGTGCAGGTCAATTTAAGTTGATAGTTCAAAAATGATTGTATAACCAGGTAGAATGACCACTTTTCATACAGAAAATATCATAAAAGCGAAAAGTGTCAACCCTGGTCAGCCTGCGCAATTCGCGCAGTCTGACTAGGGTTGACACTTTTCGCAGTTCCCAGATGGTCCCTTTTTGCGTCACAATTGTTTATTGAAGCATACAAAAACCAAACTGTGTGAAAGAACAGGCTGATCTTTGTTTTCCCCCCATTTAAAAAAAAAGTTTCTTTACATTTGCAAAAAGTTGGACAGTTCTTTTCAAGAACCTTAGGCGTTTTCAACTTTTCAAATTACTAATGATTGAGTAAGCAATCTGTATCCTTCCATCGTGGCATAAGAACATGTAATCTAAACAAATATTCATACAAATGTTTAAATAGTTACAATATTCAAACACATCTAAAATCCACACTTATTCATTACAGTTTAGAGTTAACTCTTCAGATGTTATATTATTAAAATTCTTACGATCTCCTAACCAAACAGTTTCATGTTTTAAGAATCTTCAGGAAGAAGACTTATGAAAACATTGTGAGAAAAGGATAACTTTCTCCTTTTCTTATTATGCTTTCTATCCTTTAACAAAGACAAATCTCATCATCTGAATGACTCTTAACCTGTCGTTGGCAATTACTTTAAATCAGCCAAGTCCAAAATCTAATAAACATCTGCTAAACAGCTATTTCAAATCAAATTTACTTCTAAATTAACTCTTTACAAAACAATCTTGTGTTTTAACCATCCCGAGGGAAAAAGGCATGGGGATTAAGCCTTTACCAAACGACAAAAAATTTAAACTTGTCCAAATTAAAAATATTTGCAGGTGACAAATTAAATGTAGCTCGAAAGGGAAAAGTTGTCTGAGAAATTGTAGAAAACATTGTGGGAAATGGAGAAAATGCTGGTTACCAGTATTTCTTCCTTTTCCCAAAATTTTCAAAAGCCTTCTTCCTCAGGGTCATAAAAACTCAAGATTGTGTGGTAAAGGGTCAAATGAGAAATGCAAGTAAATCGTGGCAGATCTACAGGGGTAGAAATCATTGTGATAAAAGGAGAAAATGTTGGTAACCAGTATTTTCTCCATTTCCTACAATGTTTGCATGACACATTCTTCCTCAGGGTTGTAAAAGTGCAGGATTATCTGGTAAAGAGTTAAAAATCGTAAGGACATAGAGGATATTTGTGTTTTACGGTGAAAGATTGAAATTTGATCGAAAAAAACAAATATTCTATTTATTTCATGCTTTTAACCCTTTCTGGGAGGAACTTAATCAAAATCCAGTACAGTTCTTTTCGGTTATTCCCTGTGGCGTACCCCCTTCGCATAGCAACGCATTACAATATTACGTCAAGCGCGAGAAATGTAAGGTAAATTACGTCATATTTCCATCTGGTTGTGAGGCACGTGCATTTTACCCTGGTAACTAGTGCGCGGGAACAACTGTTTCCGCCTTCAATTGAAGAGTTAGAATATAAAAAACGGTATTTTCACTGGTCGTAACCATGAAATATCGAAAAATATTTCACCGATATTTCTCAATAACCTCCTGGAAAGCATGAAATAAAACAGACTATTAGAATCATTGTGAGAAAATGAGAATTACGCAGGTATGCAGTATTTTCTCCTTTGCTCGAAATCTTATCTACCCTGTCAAAGACAAATCCCATCATTAGTGCAGCTTATTGGGGGAAGAAAAAAATGCTAGCATCTACCAATTCTCCTTTTCATAATTCTAACCTTTAAAAGACCAATTTCCTTTTTCTACCCTTTAAAAGACCAATTTCATTATTCGACTCGTATCTTATCTTGTCTGCTGCACATGTTTTGACTTTGGATTAGTGTGATATTTTGTCCTATGCAAAAAGATTTAACTGTTGCTTTTTTTAAAATATTTACACATATTTTACACTATATTTTCTAATAATAATGATCATGCAATATTATTCTATGCTATTTACAATAAGAATAATAAATACTTGAATATAAAATCAACCAAATATTTTTATAGGGGAAACATTTAATACTATTCAATGGACAGCCTTTACAATACCATAATTTGATATCCTACTAAACAATTTTTAGACTTTAAATTCGGTGTCTTCTGAAGAAAAAAGGGTCAGATTAATAAATCTATTAATGATAGACAAGAAAACATTGTGGGAAATAGATAGAGTACTAATTCTGAGCAAATTTCCCTCACTGTTAAAACCTTTCACCTGTAGTGTACAGCAGAGATTTCACTATTTACCTAAACATAAAATGTAACACTTGTCCAAATCAAAAGCATTTTGTAGATGACACAAGAAATGCTACCATGTCTTATAGAAAGTGGAATCATAGAAGGAAGCATTATCTCCTTTTCCCCCAATGTTTTCTACTCTATAAAAGACATATTTTCACATTAAATATGTCATCTGCAAATGCTTTCATTCTGGAAACCTCTAAAATGTTGTCATCTAGTAAAGTGTTAACCCCTTACCAAACAATCCTGGATTTTAACAACCCTGGGAAAAAAGCCTTCAGAAAACATTGTGGGAAAAGGAGAAAATGCTGGTAACCAGCATTTTCTCCTTTTCCCAGAATGTTTTCCACCCTTCCCAAAACTGGTTTCAATTTTTGAGTCAAATTTAATTTGTTGTCTGCTGGAGCTTTTCATTTGGAACCGTCTAAAATTTTGTCGTGTGGTAAGGAGTTAAATAAGAAATTAGGGCAATGTTCTATGCAAAACTTCATAGCATAGGATTGCCTTTTAGCGAGGCACTTCAAAGCCAGGGCCTGGCACATGAGAAACACAGAAACCATGCAAAAAGTGATAAATACAAGTTTGACAATTGATATGATGTGAAACAAAAAAATCTTCTAGCAGTACCAGTTAAAATCTTTAACAATGACACTCGCAGCAAGAATACAGTATCCTTACCCAATTTCTAAATTCAAAGCAAATGCAGATGTAAAAATAAATGTGACTTAAATGGTCCTTAAGTTGGTTTTTGAAAGGGTAGAAAACATTGTGGGAAAAGAAGAAAATGCTGGTTACCCGCATTTTCTTCTTTTCCCATAATGTTTTCCACAGCTTTCTTCTGCAGAGTCCATGAAATTACAGGAAAGTTTGGTAAAGTGTACATCAAACACAAAAGAATCAATATTAGACGGTAATGTTAATGAAAATGAATGAAGCTAAAGCATAATATTGCACAATTTAATGCTTATTTTCACCTTTACAACAGTAAAAGTGACTTTTTTTTTTAAATGAAATAAAAGCGAGTCATTAAACTACCGATTGTTGAACTGGCATGCACATAAGATAAACATTTGAAAATCAATAGCTTTTCCGAAAATGAGCAATTGCTAGTTACAATCTTTCAAAAACTCTAAAAAATCATAAAGGTACAAGGTCAAAACTGTATGGTATTAGTTTAATAGCTTTACTTTTTCGTTGACATAATAAAAAAACAAAATGCAAAATAATCATGCGTTCTTAACTGTTTACCAGACCACAAACGTTTAGACTGGTCCAAATTCAAAGCATTTGCAGACGACAAGTCAGGTGTGACTCAAAAGATGGAATTTTCTGTGAAAGATGGAGAACATTGTGAGAAAAGGAGAAAATGCTGGTTACCAGTATTTTCTCTTTTTTCCTCAATGTTTTCAAAGTCTTTATTTGTCAGGGTCGTTAAAACTAGGAATTGTGTGGAAAAGGGTTAAGTAACTCTGCCTAGACAACAACTGTCATTGTGTAACATGCTTTTCAGTGCTGCAATGTAATTTAAAAAAAAAACCATGTCCCTAAAACTTTACAAAACAATCTAAAGGAAAGACACTTTTGGAAGCATTTTGGAAATATGAGAAAATACTGGTAACCAGCATTTTCTCCTTTTCTCACTATTTTTCTTTCTCTTTCGAAGGCAAACAAATCAAGTAAGCCTTATTTAACTTGCAGTTGGCAAATGCTTTCAACAAAGGCGAGTTTAAAATTTCATTGTCTAGTAAAGATTTAAGAATTCATAGCAAAGTGTTTATAGTTTGGTGATGAATACTGTTTTAAATCTCAGCAATGTATTTTCTTTTTTTAATAGGCAGTGACTATTTTCTTTGTCTCCTTATTCAATGAAAATATTTTAGTACATATTTACATATTAACAATGATGCAGCATGAATATGTTAACCTTATTACAAACTAATGATATTGTTTTTCATCTTCTAAGAGACTGCTTCTGCAAACAATGTAAAAAGAGGATAAATTGTTTGTAATGAGCAATCCTTCACATGTATTTATTACTTTGATTCATCCCTTGATCCCTGTTTTACAATGATATTTTCGATGCCATAAAAAAATTTGTTTCAGAAGTACTTTATCACATTTCCTCCCTTATTTTCAGTTTAATTTATGCATTGCATAATTTCTTTTTTTTTTATGCTTTTCAGCAGTTTATAGAAATCTAACTGAATTATATTCTTATAGTTCACCAGTGAATTTTATAATTCACAGGTGAATTTCATAACTTTTATTTTTGACATACCACATATATTTATAGAACATAAATGATTTTTAGTGGGTGAATGTCACATTTTATGATGTAGTAAGATCACTCATGATGTTTTCTAATTACAGCTAGTCCATATTCTACTAGACTGAATTAATCTATGTTGCTTGAAAAACACTCATATTTCTCACGATGAGCAAAAGTTGGATGTGAAAAAAAAAAAGTTAAAGTGAGGAGCATAAACAGGATAGTTGTTTGTTTCAGTGTATGATGGAAATTTCTTTCATCGAGTGAAAAGCAAAGGGCTATATTTTCACATGAGTGAAAATATAGCCTTTACTTTTCACGAGATGAAAGAAATTTCTATCATACACCGAAACACACAATTATCCTCTATATCTTACATGTATTTGAGATAAGGTTTTGTGATGTTATTTGTGATGTTATTTTTTATACATTCCTCAGAGAACAGAATCATGCTTTATTCATGGAATTTACCATATGTGCATGTATGGTTTTGCATATTCTGGCATATAATTAGCAAAATACCATAATGTAATATAAAGAATCTGACACTCTATGGCTTTTGAGATAAAATTTCATTAAACTTGTCTACAAAAATATCATAAAACTCACCAAAGGCTAGCTAAACAACATTTTTAGATGTTTTAATAAAATTTTACTTCAAATTCCAACTTATTTCAGATCTCATCTAAATAAAACAGTCTCTAAATTTCACAATAATTATTCTAACACACTATTAGAGCCATGCTCTGTGAAAAGGGGGCTTAATGCATCTACAAAAAGTACTGACCCATGTCAGCCTGCGGGAATGCGCAGGCTGACATGGGTCAAAACTTTGCTATTTGTAAATTTTCTGCATGTCAAAGGACCTTCTACCTCCAGATTCAGTCAATTACTAGATTGAATAGATTTTAGGGATACTTAATCATATGATGACTAGCTTGGTACAATGCATCACTGAGATGCATTAAGCCCCCTATTTCCAGAGTACAGCATTGTCTATACACAACATTTCATGCTATCTAGGTCTAACAGTAACTAAGGCAAAATTTGGGCAGTGACAGTTCTGTCCCATCCTCTCTCCCCTCCTCCTTTCACACTATTTCTTGGCACCATGTTCCTCGTATGCTTTTTTCAGCCTCTTTTTCAGTTCACCTGGGAACTTTTCATAGCAGAACTTACACACTGGCTTCAGATCAAACTCAAAGAACTTTGTCCTGTAAAAGAAAATGTCACACATAAAAGAATTTCAAGCCTCCAAACTATGCTGGTGTTAAAACGCAATCAATTTAAATCATACCATTGAAAAGTACAAAAAGAGCACTACATGTGGGTGCCAACACACACCTGCAAGTCCTTGATTTTCAGGGAAAAGTTCAAGTCAAAAAAGGGGCCTAACTGTGTCAAAAATATTTTGATGGTTACCTGCCCCTATTGTATGAGTTCCCCTTTTAACAGGTAACAACTTTGAAGAAAATATTTTTAATAATAAGGGAGATACTACAAAATGTCAAAGTTTTTGCACGAAGACGATGACGACGCAGATGCCGCCAGGGCTACAACAATAACTCATCATTAACTTCAAAAACAGCCAAGCTAAAAGCTATTCTGACAAATGACAATCTGTAAACATACGGTTAGTCCACGTGTTAGTTGCTGGCAAAAAAATAAATTTCTAAAGTAGGTCAAGAGTTGCCAGGATGCTTCATCGTTTTTTTAAACTTTTTACCTGGTTTTAAAATTCATTGTTCTGCCTGTGAAAATACTTTGATTGACCGTACAATAACAAATTGTCATCTTAACTATACTTTCAATACTTTTAAATGGTATGATATAAATTCAAATGCATTTTAACAACCACACTGTTGGCCACTCTTGGGGCTTTAGCTCTTGAAGCACCGTACACAACTTCTTGCCTTTGTGGCCAGTATAGATCAAAGATCAGACTGCACAGAACGTGCAGTCTGATCTTTGATCTATACTGTCCATTTTGCTGCAACATTCTGGATGACAGCAAGCTTGAACTTAGTAATTAAGATCTTATTTCTAGACTGAGAATGCCTGTTAAGTTCATCTGGCACTCTGAAGAATAAATTTACCCACAAGAAATAATGTTGTAGTTGCCTTTGTGGTCAGTGTAGATCAAGGATCAGACTGCACAAAACGTGCAGTCTGATCTTTTATCTATACTGTCCACTTTGCTGAGACATTCTATAAGAGATCAACCTTGAATTGACACTTATTTGGGTCTTACTTCTTGATGTTAACTGTCTATCAAGTTCATCTTGCACTCAAACAGCTGAATTTTCCTACAAGTAACAATGTTGGGCTCCTGCAAGGTGGTAAAGGTGCTGCATTTTCTTATAGGGAAATCCTGGTTCAATTCTGTCTTGCAGAACTTGTAATGGAGGAGTAGTTGTAAAAAAAAAAAATGTGGGATGAGAAGAAAATGGTGCTTCACAGCAATTTCTCCTTTTTCTACAATGCTTTTAAACTCTTCCTTGGGGTCATTCAAAATGGGCTTATTTGGTAAGTGGTTCAGAAAATTAAAGGCCCAACAGCAGCCAAAAGTAAACAAAGGGGATGGTAAAATGCATCTAAAGTTAAATCATACCATTTAAAAGTATGGAAATTATTGTGAAGAGGACAATCTGTTTTTGTACAGTCGAACCAATTTGAAGTCGCTGGCAGGAAAATGAATTTTGAAACTAGGTCAAAATCTGCCAGGATGCTCTATCATTTGTTTGCTTCTTACCTGGTTTTCAAATTCATTTTCCTGCCAACCACTTACCCTTGGATCCAACATACAATGACAAATTGTCATCTCCAAAATAATTTCCATGTATGTATTTAACTCTTTACCACACAATCCCGACTTTTAACGACCCTGAGAAAGAGGCCTTTTGAAAACATTGTTGGAAAAGGAGAAAATGCTGGTAACCAGCATTTTCTCCTTTTCCCACAATGTTTTCTACCCTTCCCAATACAAATTTCAATTTTTCATTGATTGTATGGTGTTTGACGCCGTTTTCAACATTATTTCAGTTATATCGCGGCGGCCAGTGCACCTATCCATGTGTTCCTGGAGTCTCTTTTACCAGTACTTCGCACAATTTTCTTTCCAAGCCACTGGCTGCTTTCCCACATAATCATCGTCGAAACAATGGTCAGCGGTGGGAGAGGAATGAATCTTGTCGCACTGACTATCATCAATCCTCGGAAAGAAATTGGCCGAACCAGGGGTCATGGCCTGGGATCGAACCCTGGACCCCGTGTTTTCAAGTCATGCATGCTACTGACTGAGCTACCGGGGCTCGGCATTCAAATTTTCAAGTCACATTTATTTTGTCGTCTGCAAATACTTTCAATTTGGACAAGTCTAAAATTTTGTCATTTGGTAAAGAGTTAAATGGTATAATTTAAATTAAGACGCATTTTAACATCCCTCTATTTTTGGCTGCTAGATACTTTAACCAAGACTTACTTCTGACTCATTTTCCTGTCACAAATAGAACAGGCAAAGCATTTTACGTGCCAGGCTTTGTTGAATGCGTGGAACACTGAAAATAGAAAAAACAGACAATGGCTACAAAATACATTATCATCTGTGTAAACCTTACAAGTACCGCACAAACCCAATAGACAAAACAAGAGTACCACACGCGGGTCCCAACGCTCGACTGCAGTTGCTAGATTTTCTGTGAAAATTGTTATGTCAAAAAGGGGCATAACTGAGTCAAAAATACTTTGATGGTTACCTGCTCTTCTTGTATGGGTTCCCCTTTTGAAAGTAAACGACTTGTCTTTAGTAATGACAGGAATATTATAAAATGTCAGTTTTTTGCATAATAACATAGACTGAGACGACGATGACGACAAACACTATAAGGCTAGGGCTCTGAAGTGTCTTGCCCAAGGATGCCCCCGTAAAAACCAGTGCTTCCAGTGAGGCTCGAACCTGGGGCTTCCAGGTTATGAGTCCTGAACTTTACCACTGAGCCACATAGGACCCCTCCAACTTTGATGGAGAAGGCATTTGAAAACATTGGGAAAAAAGGAAAAGTGCTGAAAACCAACATTTTCTCTTGTTACAACAATGTTTTTTATCCTTTCAAAGACAAATCCCATCATTTTAGAAACAGTAATTTGTTGTTTGCGAGTGCTTTCCATTCTGACAAGTTCTCAAGAATGGCATGCATAGGTACACCATCAGTGCTTTCCGGGAGTTTCTGTTACCAGTATTATGCACTTTTTCCCAAGATGCTTGCTATACAAAGCCTTGCAAATCCTTTTTTTTTTGTGTGTATTTTGATTCTCATTTTTTTCATTTTATTCTAGCATTAGCCTACTGACAATAAATAAACTGACTGAACCAAACTTCTTACCATCTCCAGAGATTACACTGTTGCACACGAAACAGATATTTCCAAACAGTTGGTGGTAATGAACTTCACAATAAGCCAGACCTTTCTTCTCGTAATGCCGTGTTCCAAAGAAAGGCTTCTCACATTTGGCACAGACGAAGTGTTCTACATGCCAGGCTTTCCCCAGAGCATGTACCACTCTCTCTTCAATAGGGCGTCTGAAATGTAGGTATCATGATTCAGGGTGTTTGAAATATTGGGATGACACTTGTAACTTATTTGTACATACATTAACCATGTGTGTGATTACTGAAATATGAGAGAGGAGGAAAATGCCCTTATACACCCATCCTCCCTCTTGATGGACACAGGGCATCAACTCACTGGCCTTTGGCCAGTGGAGCTAAAAAATAACATAAACTACTAGTGTTAGTTAATACCTAACAACCTGTGAAAATATTGTGACAAAAGAAGTTCTTCTTTGGCCACTTTGTTTTCTGAGTGGTCTGCCAAAGGAAAAACATGTTTTCTGTAGGTTGTATGAACTTTACCGTTTTCAAGATAACAAAATTTTATACTCTTCCAAACTGAAAGCATTATTACTATTACTGAAATGTATCTACTGGTAATATAATAGAATCTGACTTTAAGGTGGTAGAAAATATTGTGGAAAAAGAAGAAAATGCTGGTTAGCAGCATTTTCTCCTTTTCCCATAATATTTCAAAAAGGTATTCCTCCTTCAGGTCATTAAAACATGGGAATGTTTGGTAAAAGGTAAATCACAAACCACCAGACTTACCTGCAAGCACCACAGATAGGGATTCCCATTTTGTCGTGACAACGGAGGCAATATAATTCCCCATTCACCTCCCTGGCATCAGCATTCAGTTCAATACTGAAATAATAATAATTAGATATTACATGCATTTACAAATATGTAATTTTATGCACATGTTTATGATAAATGTAAAAAATCACATTTTAAGCTTTTACTCCATTAATGCATTACTTATAAGACACAACTGATTTCAACAAGAATTGTCAACCTCCCAAAAAAGATATCTGGGTTTTTTAAACAACTATTCAGTGAATACATGGTTACTTTGTCTCGATAATCCACGGACATGTAAGATAAGAAAATTCATAACCCGTTACTACACAATCCTGACTTTAAACACCCTTGAGAAATGCTTTTGAAAACATTATGGGAAAAAGAGAAAATGCTTGTAACCAGCATTTTCTCCTTTTCGCACAATGTTTTCTATCCATCCAAAGACAAAAAACACCATTATTAGCCACATTAAAATTGTTGTCTGCAAATGTTTTCAATCCGACAAGCCTAAATTTTGTAGTTTGGTAAAGAGATATCCGCTGTATTACACTAAAACAAGAGCAATGCATGCGGGTGCCAATGCTCTGCCACAATTGATTGATTGCACAGAAAATCTTAAGTCAAAAAGGGGTTATAACTGTGTCAAACATATTTTGATAGTTTTCTGCTCCTGTTTTATGAAATCCTCCTTTGAAAGTTAACCACTTCACCAAGTTTGAAGAAAATACCTTCAGTAATAACAGAGGTATTACAAAATGGCAAAGTTTTTGTACGACGACGACAGAGACAACTCTGACACAACTGATGACAACGACAGGGTTACGACAATACCTGGATGTATTTTCGTCGAAAACAGCCAAGTTAATGAGGGAGGTTATGTGATAAAACAAGTACCCACCCACAGTTGTTACAGTTGAAATGGTACGGGTGATAAGCCTCTCCCTTATACTTTATGTGTCCCTCTTCGATAATCGAATGACATTTGTGGCACACATACTTTCCCATACCACGAGCTTTCTCCTTCGAATTACACTCACGACACAAGGCTCTGAAAAAGACACAAATAGGCACACATTGCAGGAATCCTTAAACAATGGGTTGAAAGTTAACATTATATCACAATGATAATAAAAACATGACGGCCATGATGGCCCTGAAGTCGCTCACCTGAGTCTTTTGACCAAACATGACACATTTTCAATCTATATTATGACAAACATTCGCCCAAGCTTTCATAATTATTGGACTGAAGATTTGGCCTCTAGGATGTACACAAGCTTTTTCTAGAATTTTCCTCAGTGACCTACTTTTCAGCCAAACATTGCCCATTTTCCCATTGTAGATATTATCAAAAAGATTCTGACCACCTTTCATATATGATGGACAGAAAATGTGGCCTCTATAGTGTACACAAGGTTTTTTCCCAAATTTGACATGGCGACCTAGTTTTTTACCCAATGTGACCCATTTTCTATTTCATCATATTGATTGATCATCAAGAAAAACATTCTGACTAATTTTCATAAGTATTGGACAGAAAATATTGACTCTAGAGCTAGACAAGCTATTTTAAAGATTTGACCTGGTGACCTAGTTTTTGACCCTATGTGACCCATTTTTGAACTCGTCCCAGATATCATCAAGATGAACATTCTGACTAAATTTCAGGAGTACCGGACTGAAAATGTCGTAAAAGTTGATGACACATGAGGGACTGCGGACACAGCACAATCACAAAAGCTCACCTTGAGCACTTCATGCTCAGGTGAGCTAAAAATTTACTTAAATTTCACTAACTTAAAAGTTAGCACTTGTTAACCCTTTACCACACAATCCCAAGTTTTAAAGACAGCAAGGTAGAAGCCTTTTGAAAAAATTGTAGGAAAACATGAAGATGCTGGCAACCAGCATTTTCTCCTTTTCCTACAATGTTATCTATACTTCCAAGTAGAAATTTCACTGTTTGAGTCACATTTCATATGTCATCTGCAAATGCTTTCAATTTGGACACGTCTAAATTTTGCAGTTTGATAAAGAGTTAAAAAATTCATCCTACAAAACACGCCTATAACTCTTGACGAAACAACAAAATTTTGGACTGGACCAATTTGATAGCGTTTGCAGACGACAATTCAAATGTGGTTCATTTGATGGAATTTGTCTTTGATAGGGTAGAAAACATTATAGGAAGAGGAGAAAATGCTGGTAGTAGAAAATGCTGGTTACCAGCATTTTCTCCCTTTCCCACATTGTTTTCAAAACAGCTTCTTCAACAGGGTTGTTAAAGTCAGTATGATGTGGTAAAGAGTCAAATAATGGTTTAAAATTTATCATGATATCACACTGATAATGGAAAAAAAAATGTTATCACTTAATTATTTTTTTTTAACAGCACTAGTTAAACAGTTTAAACAATAAAACAAATCTTTAAAGGCCCCGTAGATGCCAAAATAACAGAGCAGGTGTCATAATACATTTAAATTTAAATCATACCATTTGAAAGTATGGAAAATATTGTGGAGAGGACAGTCTGTTATTGTGTGGTCGGGCCATGTGTTAGTCGCTGGTAGAAAAAAAGAATTTCAAAATCAGGCAAAAAGTAAACAAAAGACACAGCTACCTGGCAGGTTCTAACCTAGTTTTGAAATTAATTTCTCTGTCAGCAACTAACACTTGGACTGACTGTACAATGACAGATTGTCATCTTCACAATAGTTTCCATTCTTTTAAAGGGTATGATATAAATTCATATGCATTTAAACATCCGCTTTGTTTACTTTTGGGCTTTATTGTTACGTTAAAGGTAGGTATTCAATGTTTTCAAAACCAGTCCCATTCCCAACACTCTTTCTAAGCCACTCCTTTTTTCCCCCCATTCTTTCCTACCTTTTCTAAGATAGAAATTATCTTTCGAGCTAAAAATAATTTGAGCTGTGCTCTAGGACAAGGGGGTTCAATGCATCTCTGTCATGCATTATACCAAGCAATTCATCATACAATATTAGTTGTACGGTCAGGTGGCAGGGGACTTGGAAACTTGTTCACGGCTGTGTTGAATAATGTCGTCCCAAACCATTCCAACGTGTATGAAGCGAAAGTTACCTGTTTTTTGGTTTCAAAAATTGAGTACGCTGACAAAGCAGAATTTCCCTTCTGAGTGCCCCAGTTCAATGAAAACTGACGTCACTGGGAAGTGACGTCACTGAAACCCTGGTAAAATGTTCAGTTTGGTGCATAATCTTAATGTTAATCTTGATCGACGCCACCATTTTGGATGTTGTGTTGAAAGTGTAGTCATGTATACGGGGCTCCCGAAAGGGAAACTGCTTTTATGTTGGTTTTGCCAGTGTACATGATATATATGTTCAGGGCAGATTATCCAATCAGATCATGAGAAATTTCTTTGCAGTATAATAATAGTAGTATACTGGTCTATCCCACAGATAAGTATAAATGTATAATAGCTTGTATTAGTGTAGTATACTGGTCTATCCCACTGATAGATATAAATATATAGCTTGCTGTATTGAAACAGAAACAATAAAACCCGGGACCAATCATCAAGTTACACCAACACAAGCTATACATTTCTATCTATCTATGGGATAGATCAATGTACTACACAATTATGGACCCATAAAATCAATTTTGTCTAAAAACTGACTGACTCATGGGTTAAAACAGTCCTTTGAAACGAGTAAAACTGACCAATATCAAAAAGTTTTACTAAGGCTCCTACTGCACAGGCTGACATGGATCAATACTTTTTGCAGACTCGGACTGCGCAGCCTGACATGAGTCCATACTTTTTGCAAAATGCATTAAACCCCCTTTTTCACAGAGCTTGGCTTATTTCTTTTTCTACAAATGTTCTTAATGTGGTCAAGTCTAAAATTTTGTTGTGCACTAAACAGTTACGGAGCACTCAACCTTTCCCGAGCTGACATTCTTTGGCTACAGCAATGGAAAGCAGTTTGACCCTTCATCACACAATCCCAATTTTTAACATCCCTAAGGAAGAAGGCTTATGAAAACACTGTGGGAAAAGGAGAAAATGCTGGTAACCAGCACTTTCTCCTTTACCCACAATGCCTTCTACCCTATCAAAGACAAATTCCAAAATTTGAGCCCCATTTGAAATTTGAAAATTTGAGCCACAAATTTTATGTGTCAATTGCAAATGCACTGGGTTTGAATAAGTCTAAAATTTTGTCATGTGGTAAAGCGTTAAAACATATAAATTCAGTAACTTAAGGGTATCGTACAACAAAACTACCATATAACAAAAATTTTGACTTTGTCCAAATCAAAAGCATTTGCAGAGCACAAAGTAAATGAGCCCTGTTCTGGCAAAAGGGGGCTTAATGCATCTCCATGATACATGCTACTTGCCCAAGTCATCATCTAATTATAGATCTATAAGAGCCACTTTTTTAAGTAACGGAGTTAATCATGAGGTAGACTGGTCCTTTTATATACAGAAAATTGACCAATAGCGAAAAGTTTCGGCCCAGGTAAGCCTGCGTGGAGTGCGCAGGCTGACCTGGGTTGATACTTTTTGCAGATGCATTAAGCCCCCTTTTCACAGAGCACGGCTCAAATATGGGGTAAAAAGCCAAATCTGTCTTTTGTAGGGAAGGAAATATTGATGGAAAAGGAGAAAGTGCTGGCTGCCAGCAGTCTCGTCATTTTCAACAATGCTTACACAAAAAAGCCTTCTCATCTAGGTCGTTAAAACTTAATACTAATTTAACCTTTTACCACACAATCTCCAGTTTTAAAGGTTCTTGATGAGATGGCCTTTGAGAATAATTGTGGAAAAAGGGAGAAAATGCTGATGACCAGCATTTTCTCCATTTTCCACATTGTTTTCTACCTTTTCAGAGATAAATTTCATTAAATGAGCCACATTTAATTTGTCATTTTCAACAGCTCTGACTTTGGGCAGTCTTAAATATGTCATTTACCAAAACAACGAAATTTTCTACTCTAACAAGTTCAAAGCTTATGCAGACAACATATTTTATGTTGCTCAAATAATGATTTCTATGTTTGATAGGGTAAAAAACATTGTGGAAAAAGAAGAAAATGTTGGTTGCCAGCAATTTCTCCTTTTCCTACAATATTTTCAAAGGCTTTATCACAAGGCCGTTAAAACTCAGGATTGTGTGGAAAAGGGTTAAGAAAAAAAAAAGCATACCTTCCAGCATTTTTAACGAATCCAGCATCAGCCAGCATTTTTCCGCAAAGTTCACAGCAAAAACATTCCGGATGCCAGGCTTTGTTCATAGCCTTGATGACTCGACCAACAATAAACTCTCCTGAAAGAAGTAATTGTATGATATTACACCTTTTTAACCCTTTCCCAAACGACAAATTTTCGACTAGTCCAAATTGAAAGCACTTGCAGACGACAAAATAAACGTAACTCAAAAATTGAAATTTCTTTCAAGCAGGGTAGAAAACATTGTGGGAAAACGAGAAAATGCTGGTTACCAGCATTTTCTCCTTTTCCCACAATGTTTTCAAAAGGCTTCTATCTCAGGGTCGTAAAAACCAGGGATTGTTTGGTAAAGGGTTAAATACTTCTGCTTTCAATGTGACATCATCTTGTCCATATATTACACTGACCTGTCCAAGTCCATAAAATTATGAATGGACCGAATGTGTGTGTGTGTATGTGTGTGTGTGTGTGTGTGTGTGTGTGTGTGTGTGTGTGTGTTTTTTTTTTTACAGTAAGTGAATTTCACATGTACAAAAGACAGTACAGTTTAAGAATCAAATTTTGTCCACATAACATCTTGGGTCCGAAAGACCAGTCCGTAAACTTCCATTATTGTATCTCAAAGTCATTTATTTGTTGTTAAAATGGTATCACATAACCCCCCTCATTTTCAGTGTAGCATACCTGCTTCAAATTTTCCATTCTTACATACATTTGAGATGAGCATTGTGTGGCATCATTTGTGATGTCATTTATACTTCTTTTAGAGATAGTGAATGGGGTACTAGTCATTGAAATTACTCCCCTGTGCATAGATGGTTTTGCATTTTTAGAAATCTGACCGACTTATAGTTTGTCAAATATTGTTATGATAAAAAGAATCTGATATTTGTTGGCTTGAGATAAAATCTTATTAACCCTTTACCACATAATCCCGAGTTTTAACAACCATAAGAAAGAAGCCTTTGGAAAACCATGTGGGAAAAGGAGAAAATGCTGGTTACCAGCATTTTCTCCTTTTCCCACAATGTTTTCAACCCTCCCCAAAGCAAATATGTATAGTTGAGTCACCTTTATTTTGTCATCTGCAAATGTTTTCAATTTGGACATGTCTAAAATTTTGATGTGTGGTAAAGGGTTAAACTTGTCTTCAAAGATATAATTTAAACCTCTACCACACAATCCTGAGTTTTAATTTTATTCCCTCTGAGAAAAAACACCTTCTGAAAACATTAAAGAAAAAGGAGAAAATATTGGAAAATGTAATAATTATAAAACATTTGAAAAGATGTCAAAGTTTTCACGCATAAACGCAAACCATGACAACAAAATTCACAATAAAGTTTCAAGGGTAGCCCTGGCAGTCCACTTTGGCTGACCCGATTTGAAACCTTTTGGTTTTTGTATATTTTTGGCATTTGAAAGGACCAGTCTACCTCAAGATCTGGCTGGTTGTGAAACAAAATAGATTTCATGGATCCATGATTACGTGATGACTTGCTTGGTATCATGCATCACTGAGATGCATTAAACCCCCTTCTGTCAGAACATAGCTCCTATGTTTATTTCTTTTTCAGATCATGTTTTCAAACAGCCCTTTAAATTGTACAATCATGGGATTGCTGAAACCTTTACCAAACAATCTCGACTTTTAATGATCCTGATGAAAAAGCCTCCAGAAAACATTGTAGGAAAGAAGAAATTGCTAGTACCCAGCATTTTCTCCTTTTCCCACAATGTTTCCAACTGTTTCAGAGATAGAATTCATCAATTGGACTACCTTTAATTTTTCGCCTGCAAGTGCTTTCAATTTGGAGAGGTCTAGAATTTTGTCATTTGGTATAGAGTTAATAGCAATTACAGTACATCTAATAGCAATAGGATTAATAGCTATTCTACAACTAGAACTTGTTTTTCTACAAAAAAAAAACAGATGTCTCCCCTATTTTTGGTGTCAGAAGGATTGATATGTCACCAGGGCAACTTAATTGTATGGAAAATGATCAAAGGGAAATAACTAAAAAAATATACAAGCCAGAGTTAAGGTTCTTGTGCATGACACATCATGTTATTGTGCTTTAAAAATGTATGAAGATTTATCAAGATATCTCTAACGGTTTTCGAGTTATACAGCAGACACAAAATTGTACGTAAAATGAGTAAGGAAAATAATCAAAGGGAAATAAGCCACAAAATATACAAGCCAGAGTTATGGTTCTTGTGCATGACACTTTGTCTCATGGTGCTTTACAAATGTGTGAAGTTTTATCAAAATATCTTAACAGGTTTTCGTTTTATAGAGCTGACACGATTTGTGACGGACAGACGGACGGACGGACAGACAGACAGACAGACAGACGGAAGCACGGGGAAAAACAATATGTCTCCCGACCCTGACGAGGGGAGACCATAACTAATAGCAATAATACTAGCAATAGCAATAAAACTAATCACAATGATAATTTACCACATTTTGCGCAGCAAGGGGCGAACAGAACATGAAAATCATGTTCACAGTACTTTCTGCCTTCATACTGCAAATAGACAAAAATGAAGAAGATAAAAGTAAAAATTCAGGTGAATTCTAAAGAAGAAAGACAAAGAAATTATTTTGAATAGATAATTTTTGAATAATGATTTACCCTTTAACAGTGTGAAAACATTGTGGGAAAAGAAGAACAAGAATGTTGCCAGCACTTTCTCCTTATCCCACAGTGTTTTCAGAAGCCCTCTCCTTCTAGGTCGTTTGTACAAGAGGGTTGATGCTCATCCTTGTACAGACCAGCCTGAATTGAGCAACTGGTACAGTAAGACATTTGTAATAAGTAACAAGTTACAGGCCGCTTGAGGATGTGGGTTTGATTCTCACAGCTGGCCACCTGAAATTACTATTAGTCTTTCGGATGAGACATTAAACCTAGGTCCCATGTGACAGTGAAATACATCAAGTATGTTTAAGAACCAGGCATAACTTAGGGTGGGTTTGGTCCTGTATCTTGCACTATCAACCATGACATAACAGATAGTCTTCTTGGGGCGTCGCCCATATGGGCAACCAGTGGCGACAATAAATAAACGAAAATCTAATCGTCATTTTAAAAAAAGAATACAATCATGTATAGTAAAACCTGTACTACTGACCATCTCTACTTAGCCTTTGACATATTATCTGGAGTTTAAATAACCCTGAAAAAGATGGCTTTTGAAAACAATGTGGAAAAAGGAGAGAATGCTAATAACCAGCATTTTCTCATTTTACCACTATCTTCTCAATCCTTTAAAAGACAAATCTTTTGAGCTCCATATAATGTTGCATGCACAATCTTTCATTTCGGACAGACCTAAATATCTATTGTTGGGTAAAGAGTTTCCAGTTCTCCTTTTCTAACAATGGTTTTTAACTTTCAAGAAACAAATCCAATCATTATAGCAAAATTTAATTTGTCTTCTGGAAATGCTTTCTATTTGGAACAACCTAAAATTTTGTCATTTGGTAAAGAGTTGATCAGTACATCAAATCATACCATGGCAACAGTTGACTTTTAGGCAAAAGGGCTGCCATGCCTTGCCCAAGGCCACACTCCAACACAACAAGCACTGCCAGAAAATATCAGATTGACCATCTTGATAATGTAGCCTAAAAGTTGAGCCAAAGAGGGACCCTCCTGGCTGACAAGTCACAATGCTGACCATTTAATCCTGAAAATATGTTCATTTTCTGTTTGTTTGTTTTCAAGATTAGTTCAGTAACACTGCAGAGGCTAGTGCACCTATTCATGTTTTCCTGGAGTTTCTTTCAAAAAAAAACAAAAAAAACAGACACATATAACATTCTTTCAAAGCCGCAGACTGCTTCCAACATGTTAGATGTAGGATGAACGTAAACTCAACCAAAAACAAACTTACCTGAGTTACCCTTCGCATTATAAGAACCAAACACAAACCTGTGCTTTCATAACCTCAAGCATGTAGACATTGGAAAACTTTTTGGGAAAAGAAAAATGCTATAATACAGCATTTTCTTTTATTCCATCAATGTTTTCTACCCTTTCAAAAACAATGTCCTAACATTTGACTTAGAGTAACTTTGTCATCTGCAAGTATTCCTAAAAAGAACAAGAAAAAGGTCTTTGTCGTTTGCTAAAGAGTTAACAGTTTCCCACACAATCCTGAGTTTAAATGACCCTGAAGAAATACCCTTTCGAAAACCTTGAGGGAAAAGGAGAAAATGCTGGTAACCAGCATTTTCTCCTTTTCCCACAAGGTTTTCTACACTTTCCCAGACACTTCAGCGACATTCAGTTTGTTGTCTGCAAACGCTTTCAATTTCGACGAGTCCAGAATCTTTTGGTATAGAGTATTTGCACATGAAATCTACCTACCTCGAAAAATATTCCATCAGGAAATGGTTGGAAACACTGCGCACAGCTGAAAAAGAAAAGTTCTTCAAAGTAGCCATTTATAATCTAGCCCTTGATCTCACAATCCAGAGTTTTAACTTTCCCTGAGGAAGATGGCATTAGAAACTAGAGCACGGCATGCAGGTGCCAAGTGCCAAGGTTCCGCTGCTGTTGCTTGATTTTCTGCATTGAAAAAAAGGCATAACTGTGTCAAAAATATTTTGTTGATTACCTGCCCCTGTTGTATGGTTTCCCCTTTTGATAGCTAACAACTATAGTCCAAGTTTGAAGTAAAATATCTTCAGTAATGACAGAGATATTATAAAATGTCAAAATTTTTGCATGATACAGATGATGATGCCAGGTCTACAACAATACCTCATTTTCTTTGAAAACAGTGAAGCTAAAAATGGTGAAAACCAGCATTTTCTCTATTTCCCACAATGTTTTCTTCCTTATTGAAGACAGTTTCCACTATTTGAGCTAAATTTAATTTATCGTCTGCACATGCTTTGAATTATTACATTACCTCTTTCCCTAACGACGAAATTCCAGCTTTCTCCAACTAGCAAACATTTGCAGAATACAAAATGTATGTGACTCAAATATTGAAATTTCTTGTGTGAAGAACAGAAAATGTTGTGGGGAAAGGAGAAAATGCTGGTTACCAGCATTTTCACCTTTTCCCCCAAGGGTTTTATTTTAGACAAAATGGTTTTAGCAGTCCAAATTTGATTTGCTCTTTCCCCTAAAGGAGCTAAATTGACCAATCACACTGAGAAAATTAAAATCATTCAGTGACAGTCAACCAAATCTATCCATACTTTACTGGAGTTTTTTTTTACCAGTTCTTCCAAAGCCACTGGCTTTTTTCCCACAAAACCATCATCGAAACAATGATTAGCTGTGAAAGAGGAATGAATCCTGTCTAAATGGCTATCAAATCAAGCCTCGGAAAGAAATTTATCAAGCTGGGGTATCGAACCAGCAACCCCCTAGTCTCAAGTCCTATACACTATGGAATGCGCTTTAGGGCTGGGCCATATGTATGATTATACCATACTTAGGCCAAGATTCGTATTCACTATTCACCAATTGTTCTTAGGATCATTCTTGGTCCAACTATAGATTTAGAAAGACACACAACTTCTGATTGGCTAAACCAAATGGTTTAGCCAATCAGAAGTTGTGTTACTTTCAAATTTAGAAAATCCTTAAGAGTAAGACTAAGAATGTTCTTAAGAATGGTTGGTGAACACAGATACAGAACTTACTCAAAACACTGTGGATGCCAAACCAAATGGTTTAGCCAATCAGAGGTTGTGTTATTTTCAAATACAGAAAATCCTTGAAAATACGACTAAGAATGTTGTTAAAAACGGTTGGTGGAAACAGACCCCCGCAGAACTTACACAAAACACTGTGGATGCCAAACCTCTCCGTTGGAGTTGACAATCTGTTGATGCGTGCCAAACCCTTCCCCACAGCGGCAGCACACACCTATACCCTGTGACATGTCAGAACTGAAAGTAGAAAAAGAAAACAGTATGACAAAACAGTAATTTATCCAGGCATCCATCCAGTCACCTATCACAGCCCCTTGGTCTGGCTTGTGAAGTTTTTCTAATTGTTCGTGAACATTTGGTTTTGGTACTTGAAAATTTGGTTTTAGTTCTTGAAGATTTGGTTTTGACAACTAAACAATTTTGCTTTGGCTCGAAAGTTTCGCTATGACACTTTAGAAATAGGCTTTGACTTGAAAATTTGGTCTTAGCTTTCGAAAATTAGTAAACCTTTCACCACACAATCCCAAGTACAAATGACCCTGAAAGAAAAGGAACTTTAATTAACCCATTACCACACAATCCCTACTTTTGACGACCCTGAGAAAGAAGCCTTTAGAAAACATTGTGGGAAAAGGAGAAAATGCTGGTAACCAGCATTTTCTCCTTTTCCCACAATGTTTTCTACCCTTCACAAAACAAATTTCAAATTTTCAGTCACTTTTATTTTGTCGTCTGCAAATGCTTTCGGTTTGGACAAGGCTAAAATATTGTCGTTTGGTAATGAGTTAAAAAATCTTAGGAAAAGGAAAATATTAGTAACCAGTATTTTCTCCATTTTCTCACAATGTTTTCTATCTTTTCAAATAGAAAAATCACCATTTGAGCCACAATTATTTGTGTTGAATTGTGTGAATGAATTATACACTATATAATTATCTTAACAATGCTTTTCACAGAAATGGGAATGTTTCTTCTCTCTCCTGTAAAATTGTCCAAAATGTAGACTTAATAACAGGATTGGACAGAACCAAAGCTGATCTGACTTAATAATAATCCAAATTTGACCCGATCAGACTAAATAACTGGATTGGCCCATTTTTTTTTTTCAATTTTGTATGGACCAACCAAGTTTTATCGTTCGCAAAGCTGCTTATTCAACATTTGCTGGTCTGTCAGTACTTTCAATACTTTAATTTACTATGGTTTATCCCTTTCCCACACGACAAAATTCTGGACTGGTCCAATTTGAAAGCATTCACAAACAGCAAATTAAATGTTGCTAAAATTATGATTTCTGTCTTAGATAGGGTAGAAAACTTTATTGGAAAAGGAGAAAATGCTGGTTATCAGCATTTTCTCCTTTTCCCACAATGTTTTCAAAAGCCTTCTCTTTCAGGGTCGTTAAAAGTCGGGACTGTGTGGTAAAGGGTTAAACTTATATAAATCTTTATTTTTCTCCATTTGTACTTACAAATCACCTGCTGCAGCTGACCGTTCACATCAAACGGTACACCACGATTTGAAAACATAAAGGCAAAATTTCCCCATTCAATGCCACAGTATTTTCACGTTGAGTCATGCTCTAAGGCTCAACTCTTCACCAAATGACAAAATTTTAGAAAAGTCACATAGTGTATTTGTCTCATCAAAGTAAGAAAACTTTGTGGCAAAAGGAGAAAATGCTGATTACGAGCATTTTCTACTTTTCCAACAATGTTTTCTTACATCTTTTTGGTCAGGGTGATTAAAACTTGGGATAGTGTGATATAGGGTTAGTTCTTGATTACTGAATTGCCACAACAACGGCAAAACTTTATTTTCGTTCGCTTTGGTATTATGCATGACAGCTGTAAAATCATTTTAAATTTGTTTTTAGGTTCAAAGTATTTTAAGGTAAGGTCACATAACTTCTGGTAAAAATTAGCCAGATCTGGTAAAAGTGTGTAAAATTCCTGAAAAATCTGTTACCATTTATTTTCCCAAAATAACTGATAGTCAATCTGATTCAAGTAAACAAGTTGGTCCGATGATTAATCATTGCATGTACATTATGCAGTAAGTCATGTGATTTCATTTTTTAACTCTTTACCAAACAACAAAATTTTGGACTTGCCCAGATTGAAAGCGTGTGCAAATGACAAAATTAATGTAGATCAAATGATGATTTCTGTCTTTGATAGAGTAAAAAGCATTGTGGGATGAGGAGAAAATGCTGGTTACCAGCATTTTCTCTGTTTCCCACAATGTTTTTAAAAGCCTTCTTTCTTCAGAGTTGTTAAAACTCCGGATTGTGAGATTTCCTTTTTTAACTTAGCATGGGAAATCAACTGATCGCATGACTTTATTTCATCAATAAAACACCAATGAATTGTAGGAAATCGACTGATCACATGATTAAGTCATCATGGAAAGAGAGCAAATAATTATGTATTATTAAGCACAGGTTGACGTCTACATTGATAACACTGTACAAGCAATTTTCAGCAACTATATCTGAACTATGAAATTTTCAGACATATATTCACAGTGACCTTCATGCTATGCATCAATACCTTCTTGTTCCTTTTAGCTCTTTACCACACAATCTATAGTTCTAACAGCCCTGTAAAAGAAGGCTTTTTGAAACATTATGGGAAAAGAAGAAAATGCTGGTAGCCAGCATTTACTCCTTTTCCCATTTTACTACTAAATTAAAGGTAAGTGTCGTTTTTGATTTTGATTTGTTGTCTGAAAAAGCTTTGAATTTGGACAAGTTTAAAATTTTGCAGTCTGGTACAGAACATGATTATTTGAAGTAGTCTACTGCAAATTTGTAACAGACAATAATAAGTTAACCCTTTAACAAACAATCCCGCGTTTAAACAACCCCAGGAACGAAGGCTTTGGAAAACATAGTCGGAAAAGAAGAAAATACTGGTAACCAGCATTTTCTTCTTTAGTCACTGTTTTCTACCCAATCAAAGACAGAAATCATCATTTGAGTCACACTTAAATTGTCGTCTGCATATGCTTTCAATTCCGTCTTAGTCCAAAATTTTGTTGTTTGGTACAGGGTTAAAGTCTCTGTCAAACTTCAAACAACCCCACAGCACAATTTCTTATCTGTGAAAAACCCTAACACCAAAGCTTTGCTATCTGTCTCATAAAACTACCTCAAGGTCTCCCTGACTGGGCTCGGTAAAGATTCAAGTCGATGTAATCTTCTACGCTGAAACAGATCAGACTGGGTAAACTCGTCCAACTGTTGCAGGTGCAACATGGCGTGTCATGGATTATCAGTATCACAGTATGGCTGTTCTTCTTGCTCCAAAGTTTAATGTTCATGTGCTAAACATTCCTATTCTAAGTCTCAGATCAACTCTTATTGGCTTAACATTTCTCAATCCTGTTCTACCTAATGAGATCAGTGTTTAGTGGCTAACATTCATGCTATACCTTGTCTTAGATGAACATTTATTGGTTAAATATTTCTGTATTCTTCAGTTAATTTTGATAGACAAACATTCCTGTTCTACTTAATCTCAAACTAATTTTGTTGGCAAAATATTCCTGTTCTAGAATTGCATTTATTGGCAAAATGTTTCTGTTCTATTAAGTCTTAAACCAATTTTATGAGCAAAATATTCCTGTTCTACTAAGTCTGGAGCCAATTTTTATTGGCAAAATATTTCTGTTCCCCTAAGTCTGGAACCAATTTGGTTGGCAAAATATTCCTGTTCTAGAATTGCATTTATTGGCAAAACATTACTGTTCTACTAAGTCTCAAACCAATTTTATTGGCAAAATATTCCTGTTGTACAAAGTCTGGAACCAATTTTACTGGCAAAACAATCCTGTTCTGCCAGGCAAAACAATCCTGTTCTACTAAGTCTGGAACTAATTTTAATGGCGAAACATCCCTGTTCAAACCGATTTCATTAGTAAAACATTCCTGTTTTCTTCAGGTGAATGTTTATTGGTAAACCTGTCCTGTTCTACCTCATGAGATGAATGTTTAGTGGCTTAAGACTCCTGTTCCCTGTTGACCAATATTCACTGGCAAATCAGTCCTTTCCACAATGTGTGAGATTAATGTTTATTGGCTTAACATTCCTATTCTCGTCACACCAATGATCACTGCCTAACATTCCTCTCTTAGTCTGATATTAATGCTCACTGGCTAAACATTCATGTTCTCTTTAGTTCAATATTCATTGGCTATACTCTCTAAATCAGTGTCCTTTGATTAATCTCCTAATGTTTATTGGTTCACTTGCTCACTGGCAATCTTATTCCACTTTGTATCAGATCAATGTTCATCAAACAAACATTCCTATTTTACAAAGATCAAAAATCATTCTCTAAACATTTCTGTTCTAGGGAGATCAATATTCATTGGCTGAACATTCCTTTCCGACTGAGATCAGTATTCATGGACTAAACATTCCTGTTCTAATGAGAACAATAACCATTGGCTGAACATTCCTGTTCTACCGATACTAATGACTGCTTATTCCTGTTCTACTGAGATCGATAATCATTGGCTGAACATTCCTATTCTACTGAGATCAATAATCACTGGCTGAACATCCTGTTCTACTGACAACAATGAACAGTGGCTGCACATTCCTGTTTGACTGAGATTAATAATCACTGGCTGACCAATCCTATTCTACCAGGTCTGAAATCACTGTTCCTTGGCTAAACACTCCTGATATAGTTCCTTTTAACTCTGTATTAATTGGTTAAAATGTCCTTTCTTATACGCAAGGCTCAAAGCTTTTCCCCTTTAAAATCAAATCAAGATATATACAACAGAAAGCAAGATCTGTACACTTTTCCTTGAAATAACTTGTACCTCCAGTCCAACAACTGCTCTGTCACTATAAAATTTATCCCAAGTGTATGTCTTGTCATCATGCATGATGTTCATAAATTTCTGATTTTATTTGCTTGAAAGATTTACAGAAATGTTTCAAATTGTGTCCACTTGATATCTTTTCTGAAATTTACAATTTTGTGCACACAAAGTCTTAGACTATTTTTTTGGTGTTGTTTATTCAGCACTCGGTAACATTAATTAAAGCAGGACAGTCTGTAGATATACAGCATATATCAAACTTGTTACCATTTTAACCCTTTACCACACAATTGCAACTTTTAATGACTCTACATTAAGACTTCAAAACATTTTGGAAAAGAGGACTCCTTTTTCCTCAATGTTTTCTACCCTTCCAAAAGCAAATTTTAGTTTTTGAGTCACATTTGTCTTCATCAAATGTTTTCTCAATCTGGACAAGTCCTAATTTTGAGGCAGTAAAGGAAATTCACTGCTTATATGTTTACAAATAATGTATAATTCTTGTACTCTGTTGAATAAATTATCTCTGGAATACATTAAAGACAAAAGGACCTTTTATGAAAAAAAAAATTTTGCTTCCTGTAAATAATGTTGGTGGTAATTTTATGAATCAGAGAAAGATTAATTAAATTAATTTAAAGATTAATAAACATTCCAGAATTTTAACGACCCTGCTGAAAAGAAAGGGTAATTAAAAGATTTGTGGGGAAACCAGAATTTTCTGCTTTTCACACAACGTTTTCTACCCTTTCAAAGACAAGTTCCATGATTTGACCCAGATAAAATTTCTCGTCTGCAAATACATTTGAGCCATGCTTTGTGAAAAGGGGGCTAAATGCAGTCCGCGCAAGCTGACCTGGGCCGAAACTTTTCGCTATTGGTCAATTTTATGTGTGTCAAAGGACCACTCCTTTGACACACATAAGGACCACTGACTCAGATTCAGTCATTCATTAGACTACGTGGATTTTACGGATCACTAATTATGTGATTAATTTCCTTGGTAAGTTGGATCACAGAGATGCATTAAGCCCCCTTTTGCCAGAGCATGGCTCATTTAATCTGGACAAGTGTAGAATTTTTTGCCTTAAACGTATTTACTTTACATCGATTGAGAAACAAGTCCTTACAACTTATACTAATCTCTCTCGACTCTGCTTCCTTGGAACTACACCAGTACTCGCGCCGAATGTGTGGGCCAATGAAAAATCCCAAAGTTGACACCCGCTCCCGGGTATCGAACTCGGGATCTTATGGTTACGAGGCCAACGCTCTACCTCACAACCACGGACACCAATTTTTTGCCTTGGTAAAGAGTTAAGCCTTTTGGTAGAAGACTGTGGAAAAGAAGAAAGTGTTGGTCACCAGCATTTTCTCCATTCCCTAAAAATGTTTTCTCTTCTATCCTTTCCAAGAAATATTCCCACTGTTTGAGCCATCTGTAATTTGTCGTCTGCGAAGGCTTTCGATTTTAACAAGTATAAAAATTTTTCCTTTGTAAAAGGCTAACTCTACCAAACGACAAAATTTTGGACATGTCCAAATTGAAAGCATTTGCAGAAGATAAGTTAAAGGTGGATCAAATGACAAGAGTAGTCCTTGATAGGGTAGAAAACATTCTGGGAAAAGGAGAAAATGCTGGTTACCAGCATTTTCTCCTTTTCCAACAATGTTTTTTAAAGCCTTCTCTCTCCAGGGGTACCTTTCACTAAACTGCATAGACTTACGCCAACCTTTTTGGGATTGAATATACAAACGTACGATCCCTGCTTTACCCAAAGATATGAAGTGGCATAATGTTTTGCAAATACCTAATCAATTCGTAAAGTTATGCAGTTCAGTGAAACTTGTTTTCAGACTTAATGCTTGCTTTCAAAAACTGCGCACACAAATTTCGTGCGTACGCAGTTTAGTGAAAGGTACCTCAGGTCTTTAAAACTCGGGACTGTGTGGTAAAGGGTTGTAGGATAGTAAAAGAAAAATACAAAAATTCATAAAAAAACGTATTAATTCAGTAATCTTACTTTTGATGACAAATACATGTAACAAATAATTTTTATCACAAACTTGATGGCTTAAAAAAACCTATGAACACTAATTTATTTCCTTTTCTCTTAACCAAACACTCCCAAGTTTCAACGACCTTATGGAAGGAGCTTTTGAAAACCTTAAGAATATAGGAGAAAATGTAACCAGAATTTTCTTCTTTTCCCACAATGTTTTCTACACATTCACAGACAAACCTCACCTACTGAGCTTCATAAAATTTGTCGTCTGCAAATGCTTTCAATTTGGACAAGTCTAAAATGTTGTTGTATGGTAAAGACTGAACACTTTACCAAACGACAAAATTTTAAACTTGTCCAAATTGAAAGCATGTGCAGACGACAAACCAAGTGTAGTTCAAATGATGAAATTTGCCTGTTAAAGGGTAGAAAACATTGTGGGAAAAAAAAAAGAAAATACTGGTGGCCAGCATTTCCTTCTTTTCCCACAAGGTTTTCAAAAGGCATTTTCTTCAGGGTTGTTAAAACTCGGAATTGAGCGGGAAAGAGTTAAAGCACAAACAGAAACTGAAACGCTCCGATGACCACTGTTGTTTTCCTTCCACTTCTAACGAAATGCATTTGTAGTTACAATAAGTCCGCTTTAACGACTGCTTAACATTTCTTTATAAACACAAGTGCATGTTAGTCATTGATCTGCATAAAAAACAGAAGACTTTTCATCCTTTACTAAACAGATCCCATTGTTTAACTCTTTATTATACAACAAAAGAAGCTTTTAGAAAACATTTTGGGAAAAGGAGAAAATGCTGGTTACCAGCATTTTCTCCTTTTCCCACAATGTTTTCTAACCTTTCAAAATATACATTTCAATTTCTGAGTCATGTTTATTTTGTTGTCTGCAAAAGCTTTCAATTTGGACAAGTCTTAAATTACCTTGTTTGGTAAAGAGTTAAATCTTTACCACACAACTACATATAAGACTGGTCCAAATTGAAAGCATTTGCAGACAACATAATAAATGCGACTTAAATATTAAGATTTGTAAGTGAAAAGGTAGAATACATTGAGGGAAAAGGAGAAAATGCTGGTTACCAGCATTTTCTGTAACCAGCATTTTCTCCTTTTCCCTCAATGTTTTCAAATACATACCTTTAACATCAGGGTCATTAAAAGTTGCGATTGTGTAGTAAAGGATTAATTGCCTTATGGTTTTTAGACAGTCATTGATCTTCTCCCTTCCTTTTATTGATTTTTATCATTCCTTCCTTTTAACTTTTATAGATATGCCAAGATTTTGACATAAAGGCAAGCTTTTTTTCTGCTGGTAGACAAAAACTAGAGCTGTCACTGAATGTGACTTAATACCCCCGCCAGCGCTTTGACAGAAACAGGCAATTTAACAAAAATTTTTTTAAGTTCAAGGGGAGATTACCCTGGAATCATAGGGAGTAGATGATTGAAAACTGTGTCTTGCACAACTTCAGTATACTATCAGGGGTAAAAGTTAAAAAATCTGAAAATACTGAAAATTGAGCTGGGGGCCTGGGGGCCGCCAGGGCCCCCGGTGGGTCCAGGGCAACGCCCTGGCCAGGGGTCCAGGGGGCCGGAGGCCCCCGGAAGCTCCTGAGATTTAGCTATTTTATAAGCATCAAATTCCTCTAATGAGATCCAGTTTTAGCATTTTAAAGTTGAAAAAATCTTGAAACAAATGAAAGATATGATATGCTAAAACCTAAGAAAATCTCAAAGTTTTTAGCACCCATGTTATTTTTGTCCTCTTTTATCTCCATTTTGTACACAGGATCTAATCAGATTAGCCCTACATCAGTTTTGTATTTGAAAGTACAAGTATGAGAAAAGGACATATCTAGTATTTAATATTTGATTCATTAAAATGCAATCACATGTGCTAAATTTCTGTCAAAAGAATAAAATCAAATCTGTTAAATAGGAAAACAACACTCTCTTTAAGAATGGCTAATTTATCAGGGAGAATGTGACAGAGCGTGCTGTGCATTTTCTAGCTTGAGCTTTTTGTACCCTTTGGTAACTGGAGTTTGGGGTACACTAACAAGGATGGGGGTTCAGATCTAAACTACCAAAATATCAAGTTTTAATGACAGCCTATTAAAAGATAGACTGTTTTCATGTGACATGCGCAAACAAGATTTTATAGATAGATCTACATGTTCACAGTTAAAAGCTCTTCAAACACTGTAAGAACCTTTCTTAAAATGTGCAAACATTTTTAGCAAAATCAATTCTAATGTTTGCTAAAACAAGCAGGTAAGTGATATACCATTGAACTGTAAAAAATCTATCAAATCGGCAGTGTGGGGCAATCAGTTTAAATGCAAAATTTTATTATCACTTTGTAACCGGAAGAGCAAACCAACTAGCTATTGGTTGTACAATCGGTTTCTCTATTGAACTGAGAATGCCTTTTTGCTTTAAATACTTTGACAATTTGTCTACATGATATTAAGTTTATAAAGATGTGGTGTTTTGTACTTTAATTTTTTTTTTTAAATTTTATTTAATATCATTTATTTTGATCTTTAAATTTTAATTTCCAAACCAGTTTAAAAAAATTCAGACATATTTCAAGCATTTGCAGACGACTCCCCCCCCCCCCTTTAGATCTATATTTTCATTTCATAAAACAACAATTTTTTCACTCATGACAGAATTTTAGATTCCACTTATTGTTTTATTCAGAGATTTGTGTAAATTCACTGTTTAAATTCATTATTAAAGATGAGAAGATAGTTTGAAGTCCCTCTGATCGGACGATGCCACGCTGATCATGGTAGTGTCATGGGTTTTCACGTTTTTTTTTGGCGATCAATTTTTCGTGTCAATTAATTTCTGGAGAAGTATTACCACATGATTTGACATCAGTTAGTCATTTTGAATAGCAGGTAACTTTAAAATCTGTCACTTTACACTAGATCAGAGGATTAACACCGTTATTACGTTCTCGTAAATGACTCGCCAGCTTCATTAGATCACGCGCGTGTCCTTCACATTTTATACTGATCGTGTTTAGCCCGTATTTCTGCCGGATGCGCACAAGCTAGATTATATGAAGCTCTTTACGATAATTTCATGTGTCAGATTGACAATTAAGCAAATATTTTTCAGCGTCAAAGACATGTCATTTCAAATTTCCAAGCGTCAAAACCCGGTCTCAGGGATCAAATAAGAAACTTGCCGAGTTGTCGAGTTTTGACAAGACATCCATGGACAAAAATTTCTTTCTCATTTTTCCGGCCAATTTTCGTGTTTGTTATCACTTTATTGAATCCTAGAGTGTGATTAATATCAGTCACAAAACCAAGCGCTACAAACCAGTATTCACATTTCACGACCGAGCGAGCTTCAGTACCGACTGCAATCGATTCCAGGGTTTCTCAAGAGCTAATCGCAATCGGAAGCCAAAACCAACTGACTTTCGACTATAGTCAATCATTGGCCCACCACTACAAATCGGACTACAGTGTATGAATAAAACTTTTCCCCCTTTTTCGGTCGCTTCAGCATTTGAGTAGCACGTACTGTCAACTTTGGAAGATAGTTGCCGATCCCCAGCTCTGACATCCATTTGTTATTGAAAAGAACAAAGATAATTTAAACTGAGCCAACTTTCGCTAGCAAATAATCAAATTGCAGCCAATATTTGTTCCCTAAAACGAAGGGCTTTGTTAATGCTTTATTTTGTTTTACAATCCTAGCGGCAAAAATGTTAAAGTCGGCAAACCAATCAAAACAATCAAAACACAGCCGCAACATTTTGGACACGAACAATATAACATCATACAATAACCTTAGAACGTTCCGGTTCAGCATCTATATTTAGAATCGGGAAACCCTAAGCAATAGTGAGTGACTGTAAACATTTCGGTGCAAATTATCCCCGAAATTACAAAATTCTTTGAATTTCATTGTTTTTAGGGCGAGTGCGTTTGACGGGAGACATTAATGACCGAGATCAGCCCCGGACAAAGCAAATGCAGTGGGGCAATAAATTTTATTGATACGGCATCTGGAAATATATTGACTTGCAATAGATACGAGATAAAGGGGTACCCCCCCTCCCCCCCCCAAAATTTTTTTTTCTCCTCGGATTTAAACGATTTGGAAAAATGACCTGGTCGGCCCCTGAAAATACGGAATTCCGTTACAATACGGAAAACTTTTACCCCTGTACTATCAATGTATCAACAATCTTTCAATACAATAGCAGCAAAACTGTAGGAGTTCGCAACACAAAATTACTAGTATTTTGTACACAGACGGACACACGGACGGACAGACAGGCTGATTCCAGTATACCCCTGAAAACATTCGTTTTGTGGGGGTATAATAACAACAGCACTGCATGCGGTTGGTTGCCTACGCTTGGTTGCAGTTGCTTGATTTACAGTGACAATTCCAAGTCAAAAAGGGACATAACTGTGTCAGAAATATTTTGATGGTTACCTGCCCCTGTTGTATGGGTTCCCCTTTTGAAAATTGAAAATTAGTGCAAGTTTGAAGTAATGTTTGCACATTGTGCCTCTCTTTCATATTTAGTAACACAAAATAGAGGAGTTGCACCATTGTGCCTTTATGGTAACAGTGTCCAATGAGCAACAAAATGACAATTCAGTGTTTCATGAGAGACTAATAAAGCTTCAGTGGCCTGTGCGTAAACCAACAAGTCTAATAACTGATTGATTGATTGAATGGTGTTTTTCAACATTGCTTCAGTTATATCACCACAACAGCTCACATATTCATGTATTTCCTGGGTTTCAATGCCCAAGGACACTCCCCGAAAGACCCAGTAAAGCTTGAACCCAGGACCTCCAGGTCACGAGTCCTACAAATTACCACCAAGCCACGCAGGACCCCCTGTCTAATAACAGTAAACTGTTGTAACTAAAAATTCTATAGCCTGCCATCCAACTGGTTGGGTCACTTTGTTTCAACCAATCAGATGCATAGCCTTAAAATTTAGAATTTAATTTAATTGGTGCAAACGGCCCTAACTATAAGCTTGCATATTCTGCAGTCCTACCACACACTGATTGACAAATGCAACGGAGGGTAGACCTAATGTATAAATGAGGCAGAAAAATCATATTGGCTACACCCTTCAGCATAAAATCCATTGTTTTATGACCTTGAAGAAAACGGCTTTAGAGAAAATTTTCGGAAAAGGAAAAAATGTTGGCTACTAGCATTTACTCCTTTTTCCATAGTGTTTTCCATCCTTTCAACGACAAATCCTCATCATTTGAACCTTATTTAACTCTTAAAATACAATCCCGAGTTTTAACGACCTTGAGGAAGAGGCCTATTGAAAACACTGTAGGAAAAGGAGAAAATGCTGTTAACCAGTATTTTCTCCTTTTCCCACAATGTTTTCTACCCCGTTAAAAACAAAATTACATATTTGAGCCACCTTTCAATTGTCGTCTGCAAATGCTTTCAATTTGGACAAGTCTAAAATCTGTCTTTCGGTAAAGAGTTACCTTGTTTCCCTGAAAAAAGATTTCAATATGGACAAGTCTGAAAAAATTTTGAAGAGTGCGATAAAAATTAAACAAGAGGGCCAAGATGGCCCTGGATCGCTCACCTGTATATTTGAGAGGACCATAGCCAATTTTTTTTTGTTATTCCAAAACTTTTTCTTCAGTAACTTCAATAAAAAGAACAAGAGCACCGCATGTGGGTGCCAACAATTGGCTGTTGGGTGCTGGATAGTAAGTTAAAATTCTAAGTCTAAAAAGGGGCATAATTTGGCACCAAAGGATCATTTCTGTGAAATCATTTCAAAATTTGACCAGTGGTTTCATAGAAACAGAATTTTTAAGAATTTCTTAATGTCCGTATAGTGCAAATAGCCCCCCCACCACCACAGCCTTGTTTCCTGACCACGGCCATGTTTTTCGATGGATCAAAATTTTGCAAACACATTTTGAAAAGGGTCACCCAAGGAACATTTCAGTAAAATTATTTCTAAATCTGACAAGCGGTTTCAGAGGAGAGGTATTTTAAAGAATTTCTTAGAAAATTCCATCTGGTTGCCATGGCAACCAGAGTTTTTGATGGAATCAAATTCTGTGAACACCTTTTAAAGAGGTCCTTCCAAAAAACATTCCAGCCAAGTTTGGTCCAATCTGGCCAAGCGGTTTAGGAGGAAAAGATGTTTCAAGAATTGTTGACACCGCATGAGTGCAGAGCCCTCCCACCTTCCACGACCATGTTTTTCGACGGATCAAAATTTCGCGAACAGTGTTTTAAAAGGGTCACCCAAAGAACATTTCTGTGAAATTATTTCAAAATCTGACAAGCGGTTTCAGAGGAGAAGATTTTTAAAGAATTGTTGACACTGCACGAGTGCAAAGATCCCCGCCCCCACCACGGCCATGTTTTTCGACGGATCAAAATTTCGCGAACAGTTTTTTAAAAGGAACAATCAAGGAACATTTCTGTGAAATTATTTTAAAATCTGACCATTGGTTTCAGAGGAGAAGATTTTTAAAGAATTTCTTAGAAAATTCCATTCGGTTGCCATGGCAATCAGAGTTTTTGATGGAATCAAATTTTGTGAACAAATTTGAAAGAGCACCTTCCAAGGAACATTCCAGCCAAGTTTTGTCCAAATTGGCCCAGGGGTTTAGGAGGAGAAGATGTTTAAAGAATTGTTGACACCGCTGGACACAAAGAGCCCCCCCCCCCACCACTACGGGCATGTTTTTCGACGCATTAAAATTTCGCGAACAATTTTTGGAAAGGGTCACCCAAGGAACATATCTGCGAAATTATTTCAAGATCTGACCAGCGGTTTCAGAAAAGAAGATTTTTAAAGAATTTCTTAGAAAATTCCATTTGGTTGCCATGACAACCAGAGTTTTTGATGGAATCAAATTCTATGAATACTTTTTAAAAAGGACCTCCCAAAGAACATTCCAGCCAAGTTTGGTCCAAATTGGCCCAGAGGTTTAGGAGGAGATGTTTTAAGAATTGTTGACGACGGACGACACACGACGGACACAGGGTGATCCTAAAAGCTCCCCTTGAGCACGTTGTGCTCAGGTGAGCTAAAAATCACTTCCCTTCACACTTTACCAAACGACAAAATTGTAGACTGGTTCAAATTGAAAGCATTTGCAGACGACAAAATAAACGTGACTAAAAAATTGAATATTGTTTTGAGAAGGGTAGAAAACATTGTAGGAAAAGGAGAAAATGCTGGTTACCAGTATTTTCTCCTTTTCCTACAAGGTTTTCAAAAGGCTTCTTTCCCAGGGTCGTTAAAAGTCAGGATTGAGTGGTAAAGACTTAAAGCACTATGTATGTCTGTTATTTTCTTATTTTTCACAAAGATAGAGCACAGCACCATATTTCACTCAGACCCTAAAACATTGATTCTTCAAATAATTATTTTTTCCATGAAAAAATTAAATGCTACTAATACACAGTCATTACACTCTACTTAGACACTACTTAATAAAATCTGCTGACTGACTGTTAGCAAATATGCGTAACAAATCCTTCAACGACTCTTTTACCAGACGACAAAATTTTAAACTTGTCCAAACTGAAAGCATTAAAAATTTTGCAGACGACAAATTAAAAGTGGCTCAAATGATGAGATTCTGTCTTGGAAAGGGTAGGAAAACATTTCCGGAAAAGGAGAAAATGCTGGTTACCAGCACTTTCTCCTTTTTTCCACAATGTTTTTAAAAGCCAGCTTCTTCTCGGCTCTTAAAATATGGAATTGTTTGGTAAAGCGTTAACTCCTTTACCAGATGACAAAATTTTAGACTCATCCAAATTCAAAGTATTTGCAGATGACAAATAAAATGTGGTTCAAGTGGTAGAATTTCATCTTGGAAAGGGTAAGAAAACATTGTGGGAAAAGGAGAAAATGCTGGTTATCAGCATTTTCTCCTTTTAACAAAATGTTTTCAAAAGTTTTTTTTCTTTGGGTTGATAGAACAAAAGGGTCTTGGCAAAGGGTTGGTAATGATCCTCATATTGCGTAGATAAACATGAAATTCATAAAGGCGGCATTTCATTCACAAAGTCAAATGGGCTATAACAAAAGACCTGCACCCTTTACCAAACCTGTGTTTTCAAGAGCAAAGAGGAAGAATGATTGATTGATTGTATGATGTTTAACGTTGTTTTCCACATTATTTCAGTTATATATATCGCGGCAACCAGCGCACCTATCCATGCTTTCATGGAGTTTCTTTTACCATTGCTCTGCACAATTTTCTTTCCAAGCCACCGGCTGCTTTTCCTCATAACCATCATCGAAACAATGGTCAGCGGTGAGAGAGGAATGAATCCTGTCACAATGACTATCATCCATCCTTGGAAAGAAATTGGCTGAGCCGGGATCAACCACAAACCTCCTGTTCTAAAGTCCTGTATGCTACCGACTGAGCTACCGGGCTCGGCTAAAGAGAAAGAAAGCTTTGGTAAGCATTGTGGTAGCAAAAGAAGAAGCAGGTAGCAAATGGGTCTACCTTTTTCCACATAGTTTTTAATCCTTTTGACCTTTTGACAATAAATCTTATCATTTTGGACACATTTTATTTGATTCCTCTGCCAATGCTTTCAATAATGACTTGGTCCAAAATTCTGCCTTCATGTAGAGAATTACAATAGTCAATCCTTTTACAATTTAAAGTCAGTCTGAGTTACTCTTAAGAATGGAAGATGACTTTTAACACTTTATCACACCCTTTATTACACCCTTGGAAGAAGGTTGTTGAAAACATTCTAGGAAATGGAGAAAATTCTGGTCACTAGCACTATCTCCTTTTCCCACAATACTTAACAAGAGCACTGCACGCCGGTGCAAACCCTCGACTGCAGGTGCTTGATTTTTTAGTGAAAATTTTAAGTCAAAAAAGGGGCATAACTGTGTCAAAATCTTTGGTGGTTACCTGCCCTTATTGTATAGGTTTCCCTTTCAATAGTGAACAACTTGTCCAAGTTTGAAGAAAATATCTTCAGTATTATCAGAGACATTACAAAATAACAAAGTTTACCCACGACAATGCGCAGACAACAACGATGGAGATGACACCAGGGCTATGAAAATAACTTGTTTTTTTCTTCAAAAAACAGCCGCTCTAAATATGCAACATTCCTCAGGATTGTTTAACTTAGGATTGTAGTAGAGGGTCAAGTCTTTACCACACAACAAAATTTCGGACTCAAACAAATCGAAAGCATGTCCAGATCACAAAATAAATGCAGTTCAAAATGATGAGTTCTGTCTTTGAAAGGGTGGAAAACATTGTGGGAAAAGGAGAAAATGCTGGTTATCAGCATTTTCTCCTTTTCCCACAATGTTTTCACAAGGCTTCTTTCTTCAACGTCGTTACAATTCGGAATTGTATGGTAGTGGGTTAAGTCATGGATTGTCATGTTAGCTAATCCAATTTTCCAATAGATTATCTAAGTTTTACAAAGGGAGTCTTCAAAGTCATCCAATGCAAATTTGATTGGAGGTATTGAGTCGAATGTTGCATTTTCTAGTTCTTTAACCCCAAAAGCGCCTTAAACTACTAAAGTGGTCGTTGCTGCCAGTGTAGATCAAAGATCAGATTGCAAAAAAAAGAAAAACGCAGTCTGATCTTTGACCTACACTCAGCGCTTTGCTGAAGACTACAGAAAAAACAAGCACCCACAGAACTGCAATCATCTGGGTCTTAGATTAGACTGAAAATGACCACTGAGTTTATTCAGCGCTTTGACCCTTTACCACACAATCCCGACTTTTAACGACACTGTGAAAGAAGCCTTTTGAAAACACTGTGGGAAAAGGAGAAAATACTGGTAACCAGCATTTTCTCCTTTTCCCACAATGTTTTCTACCTTTCCCAAAACAAATTTCAATTCTTCAGTCACCTTTGTTTTGTAGTCTTCAAATGCTTTCAATTTGGACCAGTCTAAAATTTTGTCATTTGGTAAAGAGTTAACCTCTTACCACACAATCTACACTTTCAATGACCCTGAGAAAGAAGACAACTTGATTTATTTTTTTTTCTTTGAAAGGTTAGAAAAATTTATCTCCTTTTCACAATGTTTTCAAAAGTTTTATTTCACAGGGTTGTTAACACTTGAGATTATTTGGTAACAGGTTAATATAATAACCTTCTGATATCTGTGTCAATAACTTTCTTAAATTGGAAGGGAGGTGACTCTTAGTACTCCAAAAATGTTCAGCTTAAATTATCTACCTTGGTATATTATCTTGTTTGCTACACATGGGTATTTATCATTTACCACCACATTTACTACTTTTAATATCCTTTTGCCTTTTTTCTAACTCTTAACCTTTTACCAAACAACAAAATTTAGGACTGGTCCAAATTAAAAGAATTTGCAAATGACAGATTGAGTCTGGCTCAAATAATTAACCCTTTACCACACAATCCCGACTTTCAACGACCCTGGGAAAGAAGCCTTTTGAAAACATTGTGGGAAAAGGGGAAAATGCTGGTTACCAGCATTTTCCCCATTTCCCACAATGTTTTCTACCCTATCAAAAATAGATTGCACTATTTGAGCCACCATGAAATTGTCGTCTGCAAACGCTTTCAATTTGGACAAGGCTAAAATTTTGCTGTGTGGTAAAGGGTTAAATTTGCCTCTGAAAGAGTAGAAAACATTTTGGAAAGGAGAAAATGCTGGTTACCAGCATTTTCTCCTTTTCCCACAATGTTTTCAATAGGTTTCTTGCCCAGGGTTACTTAAAACCCGGGATTGTTTGGTAAAGGGTTAATAATGTTGAAGTTTAACACTCTGATTGCAGAAAATAAACCAAATGGACATTTTAGGCCTTTAATTACACAATCCTGAATTTTGAAGACCCTGAAAAAGGAAGACTTTGATATCATTGTGTGAAAAGGAGAAAAATACTGGTTACCAGCATTTTTCTCTTTTCCCACAATGTATTCTACTCTTTCTGAGGCAAATTCAACCATTTGAGGCAGATTTAACCTGTCATCTGCAAATCCTTTCAATTTGGACCAAACTAAAAGTTTGTCTATGGTAATGACCTATTTGCAAAACTAAAGTTCATGTGCATTACTTTCCATTGTGTCGTCTGCAAATGCTTTCAATTTGGACAAAGCCGAATTTTTTCGTCTGGTACATGGTTAATATTCTGTAGTTATTAAATGTGATTAAAATGGTACAGTAAGACATACATATACATGAACATGATAATTTCAAAATCAAATTCAGCCTTATCCTGGTTTGACTTTTATCTTTAATTAAACTTACATAATATCCATGCAATACCACCCTATGAGATATTTAGTTTAAATATACATGTACCACCAATATTTATAGAACAGCAGATGCAGCTGGAACTACTTTCACTCATATGCATATACATGTACTGCTAAATTTGTGTTTGTGGTTGTTAGAAATAATAAACACCAACAAGTCAGACAGATCTGGAACTACTTTTATTCATTTCCGTATACTGCTATGATTCATGTTTGTTTTTGTTAGAAACAATAAACACCAATAAATCGGACATTAAAGGATAAATATAAAACATACATAGATTTGTTGTATATCAAAAATATCTAACTTGGTTGTGAGAATTAATAACTGTCTTGCCAAGGCTAGACGATTATCAGTTCTCCAAACCTCAAGAGAAGTTTTTGATATACCACATTACTATATATGTGTATTATGAAACAAGACTGTATGTGCCCTCTGTGCATATTTGGTTATCTCCAAACACTGTTATTAATACAGCTGATAACTGATATGAAAGTACATAGAGGGCAAGCTGAATTTTGTTTACTAATATGTATTATACATCCCCACAGGAAATGACACAATGTTGACCATGGCTCGACAATTATCAATTCTCCCAACCTCGATAGATGTTTTTGATATACAACAACACTATATACATGTACTATGAGACAAGGTTGGGCATGCCCTCGGTGCATATTTGGTTATCTCCAAACACTGTTATTAATACAACTGACAACTGTTATAAAAGTACATGGAGGGTAAGTTGAATTTTGTTTACTATTACGTATTACAAATATTCCCACAGGAAATGAAACAATGCCGACCTACCTGAACCCATTTGGTAGTCCTTTCACTCCAACTCCATTAATTTGTGAATGATTGAGACTTGGGGGGAGGGGCTGAGCCTCCTCCTGGTCATTACCCGAATGATGATGTTGACGCCTTCTTTGAAAGAGTCCACTTTCAGTTCTCTCACTCAGAGATTGCAGCCTGAGTGGCTGTGGGGGTCGAGAGGGTGTTCCGACTGACATTTTCTGAACACAATGTTTTTTTCTTATAAATGTGTTAATAGATCTACTTCTTATTCAGTTTTTCACTACTAAACACTTTTCACAAAAGATCATTCGTTAACTCTTTACAAGACGACAAAATTCTAGACTCATCAAAATTTGTAGTATTTCCATCATAACAGATACAATTATTTCACCATAAATGAATTTCAATCTTTAATTCTCATTCGTAATAGTAGAAGAGAACTCTGAAATAAATTCTGATCACTATTTAACCCTTTACCAAACAACTATACTTTAGACTATTCCAAATTGAAAGGACTTGCAGACAACAATTCAAATGTGACCTATAATATAGAATTTGCCTTTTATAGAGTAGAAAACATTGTGGGAAAAGGAGAAAATGCTGGTTACAAGCATTTTCTTTTCCCACAATGTTTTTTTTAAAAGGAATTTTCCTAAAGGTCGTTAAAAGTCAGGCTCGTGTGGTAAAGGATTAAACACAGTTCTGATGTATGTTATTATAGAAATTATGTATAAATTTATTGAGATTTCATGGTTTATTAGAAGACAAACCTTTAGACTTGCCAAATTCTAAAGCATTTTGCAGGCAACAAATTAAACATAGTAGAAAACATTGAGGGGAAAAGAAGAAGATAATGCTAGGTAACCAGCATTTTCTTCTTTTGCCCTTAATGTTTTAGAGGTCAAAATATTCCTCAAGGTTGCACAAAAAACGGCTCCACTGTAGGATAATTGTACATATTTAACTTGTCACCATACAATCCCGAGTTTTCACAACCCTGACAGACAAGCTTTTAAAACATTGTAGGAAAAGACAGTAATTATCATATGAATTTGTTGTCGCCAAATGCTTTCAATTTGGTGAAGTCAAAAAATTTTGTCATATGGTGAAGAATTATACATTGTACTTTCATCAAAACAGATACAATGATTTCATGTTTAATGAAATTCAACCTTCAATTTCCCATTCCATAACATCAGAACAGGGCCTATATTCACCAAAAAACATTCAAAGTCTTATTCTCTGGAATTTCTGCAGAATTTTCTAAATTTGAAAGAAGTACAACTTCTGATTGGCTGAACCATTTGGTGCAATCAGCCAATTTAGCCAATCAGAAGTTGTGTTACTTTCAAATGCAGGAAATCTTGGAGAACAAGAGTAAGAATGTTCTTAATTGGTGAATACAAACAGAGGACTCCAACATTCATTTTCACTATTTCACCACAAACTACTTTCTTTCCTATGGTCTTTCAAGGGCTTAACCCTTTACCAAACAATCCCGACATTTAACGACCTTAAGAAAGAAGCCTTTTGAAAACATTGTGGGAAAAGGAGAAAATGCTGGTAACCAGCATTTTCTCCTTTTTACCACAATGTTTTCTACCCTTCCAAAACCAAATTTCAATTTTTTCAGTCATATTTATTTTGCCGTCTGCAAATCCTTTCAATTTGGACCAGTCTAACATTTTGTCGTCTGGTCAAGAGTTAACCCTTTACCACACAACAAAATTTTAGACTCATCCATATTGAAAGCATTTGTAGAGGAGAAACTAAACATAAACTCAAATGATTTATTTTTGAAAAAGTAGAAAACATTGTGGGAAAAGGAGAAAATGCTGGCTACCAGCATTTTCCTTTTCCCTCAGTTTTCAAAAGCCCTCTACCTCAGAGTCCTTAAACCTCCGGATTGGGTGGTACATGGTTAACCCTTAGTGAGCCCAATAAACCCAATGAATATTTTCAGTCTATATTAAAGACCCAAGTGATTTCAATTTCAAAGTTGCCCATGCTAAGTATGTTTCAACAAATCACGCAATGTAGATCATAGATCAGACTGCATGTTTTTTGCAGTCTGATCTTGATCTACAGTGGCTGTAAAGGCAACTATGGTTGTGAAAGGTGCTTAAAATATGAATTTCTACCAAAATACAAATGAACCATGCTGCGTGAAAAGGGGGCTTAATGCATCTGCAAAAAAGTATCAACCCTTGTCATCCTCCACAGTCTGCGTAGGCTGACATGGGCCAAACCTTTTTGCTACTGGTCAATTTTCTCATTGCCAATGACCAGTCTACTGCATGATTCAATCAGTTATTAGACAAATTGGATTTAATGCACATCTCCATAATTATGTGATGACTTACTTGGTATAATGAATCACAGAGATGCATTAAGCCCCCTTTTGCCAAAGATTGGCTTATATATCATCTCTTTATGCAAATTACATGTCAACCCATCTAATGTATATCTCCACCCCTGCGTGCCCGATTAGCATAATTCAATAAATCTACAGCAAAGCATATTTATCCACAGTGAAAAAAATTTGTTTAACTCCTTTCCACACAACAAAATTTTAGACCCATCCAAATTGAAAGTATTTGCAGACAACAATTTCAGTGTGGTTCAAATGATGTGTTTTTTCTTTGATAGTGTAGAAAACCTTGTGGAAAAGGCAGAAAACCTTGGTTACCAGCATTATTTCCTTTTACCACAATGTTTTCAAGATGCTTCTTTCTCAGGGTCGTTAAAAGTTGGCATTGTGTGGTAGATAGGTAGCCAACATTTTATCCTTTTCCCACAATGTTTTCGATCCTATCAAAGACAAATCTCACCAAATGAGCAATATTTATTTTGTCGTCTGCAAAGGCTTTCAATTTGAACCAGTCTAAAATGTTGTCCTTTGGTGGGTTTAACTCATGACCTGGTACTCTGTATTCACCAACCATTCTTATACCCCCATCACACCAAACTCGTTCTCATTCTGTTCCGAAAATTGTTGCCAAACAGACTTAAACTGTGTTCGGGCGGAGTGGACGTATTAGCAACCTTTTATGATCTGTTTACGAATTTAATGGACGGGTAAGGACGGGAAGGGTACTCAAGAACTTTGAGCCTGCTCAAAATTTTCGCCGTCCAACCCGTCCTGTTATTAGATGGAGTGAAAACATTCTTAAAACGAGATGGACATACTATAAACAGAACTGCCGTACTTCGATCCTAATACAGACGCGGTGCAGTCGGGCATTAATTGGCAGTGTGTCTGCATTTTACCGACCGAAATTACACGTCCTATCCTGACCGTAGCCCGATTTACGATTTTGTTGACCAGGAAAGACTTTCTAGAACAGGTTTGGTGAGACAGGGGCTTCAGGCATTATCAGGCCAAAATTTCACGTTCTACCCTGACCGCAATCTGTTTTCCGATTATGTCAGGACGGAGTAAGATGTGCTAAGAACTAGTTTGGTGTGACGGGGGCTTTAACAACGTTCTTTGTCTAATTTTCCAGAATTTTCTAAATTTGAAAGTAATACAACTTCTGATTGGCTAAACCATTTGATTTAGCCAATCAGAAGTTTTGTTACTTATAAATTAATTATTTTAAATTAAAACTTTAGACCCCTCAAAACTGAAAGCATTTGCAGACGACAAATATTGCTCCAATACGGATATTTTTACTTAAACAGTAGGAAACATTGTGGGAGAAGAAAGGGTTTAATAGTCTGAATATCTGTGTCATCCTATATTCAATTAATCACATCCAAAAAGATGACCTATTCAACTTTGACCATACATAATGAACATTCTTGCCCTATCTTTTACAAAGGTGTATTTTTTTCATCCCTTACAACTTAAGTGATTAAAATTAAACTTTCACCTATACTTTGTGGCCACCCTTATTACGCAAGCAATGTTTATTAACGCCCCCTTCTGTTTACAGCCGTCTGGAAGACTTTTATAGCAATGTTGCATAATTACTCACATGGTGTCTTACAATCTGTCACAGTCACTGCAGAGCTATAAGCAGTCAGTCTTGAGCTATCACATGAGACTTTTGAATATGTTAAAATTTCTGATGCAACTGTATGCAATCAAATTAGTCCCATTTGGTCACAATGACAGTCAAACCAGTGATGCCATTTGGCATACCTCGGGTGGTCATGTCCCTGGACTGTATCAGGTAGCTTGATATGCACCTACATGCTACATTTCTTTGCTGGAAATACGCCGTTTAACTGTTCTTAAAATTATAAGGCTCCCCTTAACTCTTCAATGCACAATGCCGACTTTAAATGATACTGGGAAAGAAGCCTATAGGAAACATTGTGGGAAAAGGAGAAAACGCTGGTAGCCAGCATCTCCTCCTTTTCCCACAATGTTTTCTACCCTTCCAAAAACAAATTTCAATTTTTCAGTTACATTTTATTTTATTGTCTGCACATGCTTTCAATTTAGATTAGTCTAAATTTTTGTCGTTTGGTAAAGAGTTAAAAAAGAAAACTTGAGTCACAATTTTCTATCTTAATCTTTCTAAATATATTTCTGTTGACAAACAGTTTGTACATTCATTTTATAACATGGTTTATCAATTTCGATTGCAGTTTTCACTGACAGATAGATCTATAGATAGATATGAATAACTTCATCATGGTTGTTTATGTCGTTTTACATGGAAGCCTCCATGTTTAAGATCACGTGATTGGCAGTTCAAAATGGAAACCACCTGTATACGGGGTTAGACGTAGGTACGGAATCGGCCGAGTTGTGATGAGTGCCAGTGATGCACAACAATGTAGAACTGTAGCATGATAATACTCATGAGCTTACATATATTGCATTTGATTGGTCTGATGAAATGCAAAAGTCTTACATCTAACAGGATCTCTAGCAACCAGATCTGCATCTGGTCAATTTGTGATGCAATTATGAAGCTGTTTTTAGACAATTTGCATCACATCTAGCAGCATTTTGCTTACCTTAGTCTACTTTTGTTTGTTCACTTATTTTGAAGTTTAACATAGTTTTAATAGCTTAGGTCTTGTCATGGCGGTCAGTGTATCTACACATGTGTTTCCTGGCTTTCTCACGCCAGTACTGACACAACTTTCTTTCCAAGTCATTAACTACTTTTATCACATGCATCAGAGGTGAGAGTCCAAAAATCGCCGCAAAGAAGTTTGTCTCAACCGGGTATCAAACTCACAAACGCCAGGTCACGAGTCAGAAACGCTAACCAATGTGCTACCCAGGCGGGCTTAAACATTCTATAGAAAGTATCTTCTTGTTTCTGGCTTATGGTCAAGAATTATAGCTGTTATAAATGTGTCTATTGTTTGTTAACCCTTTATCACACAATCCTGAGTTTTAAAAAGGCTGTTGAAAACATTGTGGGAAAAGGAGAAAATGCTGGTTACCAGCATTTTCTCCTTTTCCCGCAATGTTTTCTACCCCTCCAAAAGCAAATTTCAGTTTTTTAATCACATTTATTTTGTTGTCTGCAAAGTCTAAAATTTTGTGTGGTACAAAATAGAGCTTGTGATCATAAAATACTATAAAATACTGGGTCAATGTTAGTTCTGTTCATCAAGTAAACATTGACTATTTCTTTTGTTGGTTAAGTACTTTAATCTCTAAACTTAAGTTACTAAAACCCATCTCAATAATTTGGAAATACCTGATCTTAGCTGTTATTCATAATTCAATGTTTACAGTTATAGAAAAACTCAAAGCCCCACTAGTAGCCAAAAGGAAAAAACGCGACTGTTAAAATGCATTTAAATTTAAGTTGTACCATTTAAAAGTGGAAGTTATTGTAAAGGTGACAATCTGTTTATTCCATGAATGGTCCAAGTGTTAGTCGCTGGCAGAAAAAGTAATTTCAAAAGTAGGTCAAAAGTTGACAGGTTGCTCTATCTTCTGTTTATTCTTTCCCTGATTTTGAAATTCATTTTTCTCCTGGACCTTTTCATTCAGTCTGCAAAAGCATGTGACTTAGGCATGTCTAAACTTTTGCAATGTGGTACTGAAGGAATAATTAAGAATTACGAGCCCTAACTCATCGGTAAATATCGTGTAACATTGACGTTTTCGTAAAGGCTATTCAGCCAATCTCGGCAGCTTCCATCTTTTAATATGAGAATTAGGGGCCATAGACCTTAACTAGCACAGCCCTTTATATACCAAACAAGAGGGCCATTGGCCCTAAAGCACTCACCTGAGTAAAGTCATCTAGGATTGACAACAATGAAGAGACCCTGGTTGTAATGATGCAAAACACAGGAGTGTTACTGACCTACTTTTAGACCAACTTGATCTATTTTTGAACCTGTCAGGGATATAATTAAGACTTACATTCAGACAATGTTTCATGAGTATTGGGCTGAAAATACAGCCTTGAGTTAACACAAGGTTTTACTAAGATTTACCCAGTGACCTACTTTTTGACCTGACGTGACAAAATTTCAAACTTGCCTATCATCAACACCTACATTCTGACCATGTTTCATGGGTATTGGGCCAAAAATGTGGCATCTAGAGTGCACACAAGGTTTTAACAAGATTTGGCCCAGTGACCTACTTTTTGACTGGATGTAACCCAATTTCGAACTTGTCCAAGATTTTATCAAGACAAGCATTATGACAAAGTTTCATGAGTATTGGACTGAAAATGTGGCCTCTAGAGTGCACACAAGGTAGATGGTTACGCCCAGACAACATACAACAGACAACTCATAACAGACATTGGACACAGCACCATCAAAAAAGCTCACCTTGAGCACTTTGTGCTCAGGTGAGCTAAAAAGGAGAACGTTATTCTTGTCACAAGGATTGGAAAATTGGTGTGAAAACTGGAATAATATTTCAGATTGCACAATGACATGAATTACATATTCAGGCCCCATTCCCAAATAATTAAAATTCATTTATCAATCATTTAACCAAGTTTTTTATGTAATTCTATACCTCTCCTTTTAACTAGGCCATAGATTGAAGTGCGAAATAAAAAGCATCCTGTGTTAACCCTTTACGGCAAAATGCCGACTTTAAACGACCCCGAGAAAGAAGCCTTTTGAAAACATTGTGGGAAAAGGAGAAAATGCTGGTAACCAGCATCTTCTCCTTTTCCCGCAATGTTTTCTACCCTCTTAAAGAAAAATTGCACCATTTGAGCCACATTGAAATTGTCATCTGCAAATGCTCTCATTTGGACAAGGCTAAAATTTTGTTGTCTGGTAAATGGTTAACTCTCGCTACCAATTTGTATCACGTTTTGAATGGCTACAAAATATAATTCCACGGCAAGATGAAATCACTGTTTGGTCATAACCTAAAATAAAATAGTGGACAACTGTGCAGTCTGATCTTGATCTACACTGTTCACAAAAGCTTCTGGTGTTGTCTTCAGTATGGAAAGAGTTAAATGATTGATTTTTATAACCAAGATTGTTATCCAGATATCGCAGAAATTAGAAATCTCAATAGATCAAACAACCATATCTGAAATCTAAGGTCAAATCATTTTTTTTTTTCAAATCTAAGGTCAAATAATATTTGTTTCAAATCTAAGGTCAAATCATATATTTTGTCTTGTATTAATACCATAAATGGAGTACTGTACATGTATTTCATTCTATTTGCCAATGTTCATATATATATATAAGGCCTAACCAAAAAATATCTGTGTTTAGGGTTTCAGTCCGAGATGCTATAGGTAGGGTAGGTAGGGATTTTTTTTTTTCCAAAAACTTTTTACATGGAACATGTAATAAAATCACACCCGACAGATTTTTTTTTTTCAATTATAGCAAAAAAAGTTTAGGGTCAGCAGCATTTTCTAGGTAGGGTAGGGAATTGCCCTGCTTATGCTTAACCAAACGGCAATTTTTTCTGACTTGTCCAAATTGAAAGCATTTTCAGACGATAGATTAAACTTAAATCATGGATATAAAATTTGTCTATAATCATAAAGAAGAAAACACTGTGGAAAAAAGAGAACATGCTGGTTACCGGCATTTTCTCCTTTCCCTACAATGTTTTCAAAAGCTTCTTCCTCCAGTGTATTACATTGATTGATTGATTGTTTGGTGTTTAACGCCATTTTCAACATTATTTCAGATATATTGTGGTGGCCTTAGTGCACCTATCCATGCTCTCCTGGAGTTTCTTGTACCAGTTCTACGCACAATATTCTCTCGAAGCCATTGGGTCTTTTCCCACATTAACCATTGTCAAAACAATGATCAGCGGTGAGAGAGGAATGAATCCTATTGCAATGACTATCATCAGTCCTTGGAAAGAAATTGGCTGAGCTGGGGATTGAACCAGCAACTCCATTCGGTAAAGAGTTAGAGAGTTCAGCGACAGGAGTAAATGTAAGAAAAAGTCTAAACTTTACATAGTTTAAAAATATGTGCCATTTATTTTGTTAGCTGTTATGTAAATATCTGTCTAAACCATGTATGTCAGATTGTATCATAAAAAATAGAGTTAAAATGAAAGGCTGGGTGAACTTAGACCACCATAAAGATACTTATTATTCATAATGTTTAACTCTTTACCCAATGACAAAGTTTTAGGCATGTCCAAATTCAAAGCTGCTGCAGACGACGAATTAACTCTTTACCAAACGACAAAATTACAGACTGGTCCAAATTGAAAGCATTTGCAGACGACAAAATTAATGTGACTGAAAAATTGAAATTTGTTTTGGAAAGGGTAGAAAACACTGTGGGAAAAGGAGAAAATGCTTATGAAATTAATCGAATTTGCTCAATGCAATTATTAGTTCCCTATCTATAGACCACAATTCACTTTTAATACATGATCCAGCGGCTAGATAACCATACTACCTATCTGGTGTGAAGTATTCAGTTAATCCTTTATCACACAATCCTGAGTTTAAACGATCCTGAGAAAGAAGCTGTTCGAAAACATTGTGGGGAAAAGGAGAAAATGCTGGTAACCAGCATTTTCTCCTTCTCCCACAATGTTTTTCTACTTTTCAAAATTTTAATTTCAGTTTTTGAGTCAATTATTTTGTCGTCTGCAAGTGCTTTCAAAATGAACCAGTCTAAGATTTTGAGCTTGCAAATGCTTTCAATATGAACCAGTCTAAGATTTTTTTGTTTGGTAAAGTAAAAGCACTAATTAAAATTGCTCAATACAATTATTAGTCCCCAACTTAATATCACAATTCACGCATCATACATGATCCAACGTCCAGTTAAAATGATAACCAACACAGTATGAAATATTCAGTTAACTCCGACATACTTCTGTCCATAATAAACTTTCCACTACTACCTAAACTACATTAAAATGAGAACTAGTATTTCCTCATAACTGCCTCAGGTATATATATACAGGTGTTAATCCCTTCACCAACAACCCAATTTTTCAACGATCCTGAAGAAGAGGCATTTTGAAAACATTATGGGATAAGGAGACTTTCTCCTATTCCCTCAATGTTGAACCTATCGAAGAATGTCAATTCCTTTGTACCACTGTATGACTTGCTGTTTTGCATATATGCTTTAAGTCTTCAATTGCTGTTAAGGATAGGGTAAAAGCAACTGTAAGTAAAACTTTTGCCCTTGATTCTGAAATGGTAATATCTGTACAGGTAAAGCTATTTACCAGTCTGATATTGCACCTGCTCACCTAGATTCAAATGTCAAGGGTAAACTCTTTACCACAGTTATGACAAAATTAAAGGCCTATCCAACTTGAAAGCACAAGCAGCCAATACATATTCAAAGTAGCTCGACTGATGGAATTTGTTTTTGAAAGGGCAAAAAACATTGTGGAAAAAGGATAAAATGCTGGTGTCAAAACTTTACCTCAGATCTCGCTTAACTCTTTACCAAACCACAAAATTTTACACTAGTCCAAATTAAAAGCATTTGCAGGAGAAAATTTTAATGTAGCTTAATGAAAATTCTGGTTACCAACATTTCCTTCTTTTTCCACAATGTTTTCAAAAGACTTCTCTTGCATGGTTGTTAAAACTTGGGAGTGTGTGGTAAAGGGTTAAAAATATGGTAAGCCTTTAACCAAATCATGTGCCAATGATCCTGAGGAAGAGGGGCTTATGAAAACATAGAGAAGGAAAGGAGAAAATGCTGGTAACCAGCATTTTCTCCTTTTCCCACAATGTTTTCTACCATTTCAAAGACAGAAATCTTTTGAGCAACATTTGGTTTGTCCTCTGCAAAATGCTATCAATTTGTGAAATTCTAAACTTTTGTCATTTAACCCTTTACCACACAATGACGACTTTTAACACCCCTGATAGAGAAGGCTTTTGAAAACACTGTGGGAAAAGGAGAAAATGCTGTTTACCAGCATTTTCTCCTTTTCCAACAATGTTTTCTACCCTATCAAAGAACAATCATTTCATATGAGCCACGTTAAAACTGTCATCTACAGATGCTTTCAATCTGGACAGGTCTAAAATTTTGTTGTGTGGTAAAGGGTTAATGAAGACTAACCCAATCCAAACTCAAGCTATCACATGATACAGTTGTCTTATCATCCACAAAACACAACTAAGGATGTTCAACCGTGAAAATTCCACAGTTGTATCTTGTAAATCAGTTCAGCACAGTAAGTCTTTCACTACTGAATAAATAAATTGCATTTTCTCCAAAGGCTAAAAATACATTTTCCTCTGCAAGATCAAGAGACAGTTTAGTCATAATCTAGAATATAGCAGTGGACAGTGTAGAGCAGAGATCAGACTGCAGTCATTCTGTGCAGTACAATCTTGATCTACACTGTCCACAAAAGCTTCTCGTGCTGTCTATGGTATGGAAAGAATTAAGTCATGTTTATTTTGTCATCTGCAAAAAAGCTTTCCTTTGGAGCAAGTATAAATTTTTGTCATTCGGTAAAAAATTAATCAACCCAAACTCAAGCTGTCACATGATACGGTTGTCTTACTGTCAACAAAACATAACCAAGGATGTTCAACCGTGAAAATTCCACAGTTGTATCTTGTAAATCAGTTTAGCACAATTTAGCCTACTACAGAATGAAGACACAAATGAGCAATTACCACCAGAAAAGGACGACCTAACCTACACATTAAGCCTTTACTGCCCAATGGTGACTTTTAATGACCCTGGGAAAGAAGCCTTTTGAAAACGTTGTGGGAATGGAGAAAATGCTGGAAACTGGACAGTAACCTTTTACCACATAATGCAAACTTTTAACAACCCTGAGAAAGAATCCTTTTGAAAACACTGTGGGAAAATGAGAAAATGGTGGTAATCAGCATTTTCTCCTTTTCCCACAATGTTTTCTACCCTATTAAAGAAAAATTGCACCCTATTAAAGAAAAATTGCACCATTTGAGCCACAATGAAATTGTCATCTGCAAATGCTTTCAATTTGGACAAGGCTAAATTTTTGTCATCTGATAAAGGGTCAAGCTTTAACCAAACAACAAAATTTTTGACTTGGCCAAATTCAAAGAATTAAATTTTGCAGACGACAAATTCAATGTTGCTCAAAAGATGATTACCGTCTTTGAATTTGGAGAAAACATTGTGGGAATGGAAGAAAACGTTGGTTACTGGCAATTTCTCCTTTTCCTAGGATGTTTTCAATAGTCTTTTCTGTCAGTCTGTGAAAATCAGTATGATGAGGTATAAACTGTACCTAAATTGATTGATTGATTGTTTGGCGTTTAACGCCGTTTTCAACATTATTACAGTTGTATCGCGGCAGCCAGTGCACCTATCCATGCTTTCCTGGAGTCTCTTTTACCAGTACTCCGCACAATTTTCCTTCCAAGCAAATGGCTGATTTCCCACATAACCATTGTCGAAACAAGGATCAGCGGTGGGAGAGGAATGAATCCTGTCACAATGACTATCATCAATCCTCGGAAGGAAATTGGCCGAGCCAGGGATCGAACCCACGACCCCTTGTTCCCAAGTCCTGCACGCTACTGACTGAGCTACCGGGGCTCAGCAACTGTACCTTAAATACAACCTTGAAAAGGCATTGTTCTGGCTGTTAACCCCATACCAGACGACAAAATTTTAGTGTCTTAAAAACTGAAAACATTTGCAGACGACGATTTAAATGTGGCTATGGTGATTGTTTTTGTTGCTGAAAGGCTAAAACTACTGCAAGAAAATTTAGACTAGTTACATTTTCTCCTTTTCCCACGATGTTTTCAAAAAGCTTAATTTCTTTCTCAAAGTTGAGATGGTGTGGTCAAGTGTTACGGCAGTATGTCTGATATTTTGTATTTTTGTCCATAATCTGGAAAATTTTGAACAGCCTTGAATTTGTATCTTTGGATCTCTAGCCACAGAAGTTTAGGCTAGTTACTGATTACCAGCATTTTTATGCTCCCCGAAGGCGGAGCATATAGTCGCCGCTTTGTCCGTCCTTCCGTCCGTCCGTCTGAAGCCATTTCTCCACAATCCCTGGACCAAATTGGATGAAACCTCATATATGAACCCTTTAGGATATTGCGCCGACGTATTTTTATTTTTCTTAGTTTTACCGACAGCCTTCACTTTCCTAGACAAAGACCTGTTCGGGGAGCATAAAGTAACTCTTTACCAAACAACAAAATTTTAGACTGGTCTAAATTGAAAGCATTGCAGACGACAAAATAAAAGTAACTCATAAATTGAAATTTGTTTCCAGCAGGATAGAAAACATTGTAGGGAAAGGAGAAAATGCTGGTTACCAGCATTTTCTCCTTTTCCCACAGTGTTTTCAAAAGGCTTCTATCTCAGGGTCGTACAAACCAGGGATTGTTTGGCAAAGGTTTAAATGAAACTTTCAAACTTATTTTTTTGGAGAAAAATATTCTCTTATCGGACAGTGTAGATCCAAGATCAGACTGCATGTTCTGTGCAGTCTGATCTTGATCTACACTGTCTGCAAAAGGTCAGCGAGTTGCCCCTAGCAGCTTTCCTTATGACAGAAGTCCTATTTTATAATCTGATCTAATCAAGTGGAGCTTATTCGAAACTCAGATTATCGGTTTACCAAACAATACCAGCTTTTAACAACCCTGAGATAGAACCCTTTTGAAAAGATTGTGAGAAAAGGAGAAAATGCTGGTCACCAGCATTTTCTCCTTTTCTCACAATCTTTTCAATAGGCTTAGTCCTCAGGATTGTTAAAATACAAAATTGTGTGGTAATGGGTTTACAAACATTGTTTTGCTAGTGCAAAAATAGTTCAAACTTTGTACACCAGCCTGACAATGTGCTAAAGATTTAGTTCACATACAAAACTTCACCTTTAACTCTTTTCCACACAACACAAATATAGACTTATCCAAATTAAAAGCATTTGCAAAGGACAGTTTCAGTATGGCTCATATGATGAAACTTGTCTTTGACCGAGGAGAAAACATTGTGGGAAAAGGAGAAAATGCTGGTTACCAGCATTTCCTCCTTTTCCCACAATGTTTTCAAAAGGCTGCTTCCTCAGGGTCGTTAAAAGTCGGGGATTGTGTGGTAAAGGGTTAACCTACTAAGTAAGTTGAATAAAACTTTCAAGCCGATAGTAAAAACCTAAATGTTGCTATTTCAAAGTTATTTTTGGGGTGAAAAATAGATCTCCATATCGGACAGTGTAGATGCAAGATCAGACTGCACATTCTGTGCAGTCTGATCTTGATCTACACTATCCGCAAAAGGTCCTTGGGTCTCGATTAGCAGCCAAAGGATTAATCAAACAACTGTCTTAAATTCCTGAGTTGTCCTGATTAAACTTGAATTTCAAGTGTACTATAAACGATAATCAAATATTTGAGAACCCAAAAAATGATTACAACTCGGCGAATCTGTTTCCTTTATATATATAGTGCTGAGCTTATGTTTGTCAGAGCTTCCAATATGGAAATAATTGCTTGTTTAATCCTTAGCCCCTTACCATCCAAAATTTTTAACACACCTGAGGAAAAAGCTTTTTTAAAAGACTGTGGGAAAAGGAGTAAATGCTGGTAAGTTGGTAATCAGTGTTTTTTTCCTTTTCCCACAGTGTTTTCTACCCTTCCCAAAGCAAATATTAACCATTTAGTCCCAGATTTTGTTGTCTTCAAATACCTTCAATTTGAGCTAGTCTAACATTTTGTTGTTTGGTAAAGAGTTGAAAGTATTTGCATTTAGAAGCATTTGTGTGGCTTCATAGATGAAACTGGCTCAAAGAAAGTAGAAGCAAGAGGACCATCATGGCCCTATATTGCTCCACTGGCTAATAAGTACAAACCATACATTTCAAACATTACAATTCTAGGCCAAATGGTTTCGAACAAGAAGACTTACAAAGTTTTCTCTACAAAAGCCCATGTGAAAGTTGTGACCCCAGGGCAAAGCCATTTTTGACCACAGATCTAAAATCACTTGAATCCTGGAAGAAATTCACAAGATAAAGCCACATGCCAAATAATACAGGCCTAGGCCAAGTGGTTCTAAACAAGGTCAGGAACAAGAAGATCTTTTCAGATTTCACTTTTTAAGCTTATGTACCGGTAGAAGTTGTGACTTCTGGGGAGGGGCTAATTTTGACCCTAGGGCTATCATTTGAACAATCTACAAAATGGTCCATTAGATAAATATGATTTTATGGCCTGTTGTCTCATGGTTAGGAATGAGAAGATTTTGAAAGGTTTCACTCTGTAGGCACATGTAAAACTTGTGACTGTCATGGTGAGGCCAAATCTGACCCCAGGGCTAAAATTTGAATGGTCTTGGTAGAAGCCCACTAGATAAAGCTGAATGCAAAACTTGGTAGTCCTATGCCTTATGGATAGGAACGTGAAGATTTTTTAAAGTTTTCACTATATGAGCCAATGAAAAACTTGTAACCCCTGCAGCGGGCTCAGTTTTGACCCCAGGGCTATAATTTGAAGAATCTTAGTAGAGGTCCATTAGATAAAGTTATATTTGGTAGCCCTAGGCCTTATTGTTTAGAACCTGAAAATTTTTTTTAAAGTTTTCAATATGTTAGGCTATGTAAAACTTAACACTCCCAGGGAGGAGTAAATTTTGACCCCAGGGCTCTAATTTTAAGAGACTTGGCAGAGATCCATTAGATGAAACTACATGCCAAATTTGGTAGCTCTACGCCTAATGGTTTTGGACAAGAAGATTTCCTAAAACTTTTAATATTTTTCAGTTTTGTAGCCATGGCAACTAGAGTTTTTATTGGAATCAAATTATTTGAAGGAATTCTGAAGAGGGCCATGGCAGGATCATTTCTGTGAAGATGTTTGAAATAAAAGTTAACACAGCCTGGACAGATGCACAGACTGATGGACGACTGACATAAGCCTGCTGGCCTACGGCCAGTGGAGCTAAAAATGATGAAAATTTCTCAATATGCCGCATCATTTTCAAAAGCCTGCTTCCCACTCAGTCAAAAAAATAGAATCAACCAGTTTACATTTTAACTCTTTCCCAAAGGATAAAATTTTCTACTTGTCAGATTTAAAAGCATTTTTTTTGCAGATGACAATCCAATTGTAACTAAAATGATTGGATTTGTCTTTGAAAGGATGGAAAGTCTTATATGAAAAGGAGAAAATGCTAGCTACCAGCATTTACTCCTTTTTCTACAATGTTTTCAAAAGAACACCCCCCCTCCCATGTTTGGTACAGGGTTAATCTATACCTGATGTTACTGCCACATGATACCAAAAAATGACAATGATATCTTCTGTAATGGGATTCCTGTGTCCTGCTTCACCCTTTGCTTGTAGAATTCACATTAAAGATATATATTTATTCCTTTTCAGCAAGTTTTTTTTTTTAACCCATTTCAACTTTGTTTTATGAAACTTTAATCATTCTTGTACATGTATCTTCATGCCCAATGTTGCCCTTGATGGTTGCAAGGTGGCAAAGATTAAACCAACAGAAAATGCATTTCGTTCTCTTGAGGCCATCAAAGGAAGAACTGTTGTTGTTTCTGGTTTAAATCAAAGACAAATCCCCTGACTTTCTTTGTCCCATACACCATATTTATCAATGTTTACACAGCTGACCAATATCTGAACCATTTTACACCCCGTATTTTTAACAGTGTTTTTTTTTTTCTTCTGGCTGTACGGATGTATCTTTAACTCTTTACCAAACAATCCTGAGTTTTTAATGACTTCAATAAAGAAAGCTTTTGAAAACATTGTGAGGAAAGGATTAAATGAGATATCGCATGATAAATGTGCATTCTGTCACATGACAATGCATTTTGCCTTGTGTAAACAAAGACTATTCATATCAAAAAGTGTGGAATTACATTTGTATCCGCCTCTTTGCAGATTCCAGCGATAAATTTCCATGAAATCTGCTGTTGTTTACAGCTTCAACCATAAACCAGTCTGCGGAAGCCCAAGAGTTCAAGTCTTAATTGGATGTCAAAAATTCTAGAATTGCCCATACCAAAAGCATTATATTTCCCAGACAGCATGATAACTGGAGCTCAAATGATGAGATTTGTCTGTGAAAAGAGTAGAAAACACTTTGGGAAACAGAGAAAATGTGAGTAACTGACATTTTCTCCTTTTCCCACTATGTTTTCACATGACCTTTTTCCACAAGGGTCAATGGAACTCTGAACTGTTTTGTAAAGGATCTTCTCCATGTTTACTACCCCTTTACAGGCAAGATTCATCATTTCAGCCACATTTAATTTGCCGTCTGCATATGCTTCCGATTTCAACATCCATAAACTTTTGTCTGTTTGGTAAAGAGTTAAACCTTAACATTTTACTTCCCAATCCCGAGTTTTAACGACCCTAAAGAAAAGGCCTTTTGAAAACATTGTGGAAAAAGGAGAAAATGCTGGTAACCAGCATTTTCTCCTTTTCCAACAATGTTTTCTACCTTTCCAAAAGTGATTTTCTTTTTTGAGTAACCTTTGTTTTGTTGTCAGTGAAAACTTTTCATCTTGGGCGAGTCTAAAATTCAGTCATGTGGTAAAGGGTTAACCTGCTAAATAAATAGACAAAACTTTCCAGCCAATAGCTATAATTCAAAGATTACTATTTCAAAGTTATTTGTTGGGGGGGAATATCATCTCATCGGATAGTATAGATCCAAGATCAGACTGTATGTTCTGTGCAGTCTGATCTTGATCTTCACTGTCCGCAACAGATACGCAAGTTACACTTAGCAGCCTAAAGAGTAAATATCACTATCAGGTCAACCACTGTTGACATCGATATCATGTTGACGTGTATAAATTTTTTAAATAGTAACTCCATACTATATTTTAAACCCTTTCGTTTTAACCCTATACGACATATCCCAAGTTTTAACACACCTAAGAGAGAAGGCTTTAGAAAACATCGTGGGAAAAGGAGAAAATTCTGGCATCCAGCATTTTCTCCCATATTAGAGACAAGTCTCATAATTAGAGTTTCGTCTAACTCTTTACTAAACCACAAAATTTTAGACTAATCAAAATTAAAACCATTAGCAGACGACAAAATAAAGAGTGACTGAAAAACTAAAATTTGTTTCAGAAAGGGTAGAAAACATTGTGGGAAAAGGAGAAAATGCTGGCTACCAGCATTTTCTCCTTTTCCCACTTTGTTTTTAAAAAGGCGTCTTCCTCAAGGTCGTTAAAACTCGGGATTTTTAAACGACCGTAAGAGAGAAGGCTTTAGAAAACATTGTGGGAAAAGGAGAAAATGCTTGTAACCATAATTTTTTCTTTTTTCCACAATGTTTTCTACTCTGTCAAGGACAAATTCCACCATTTGAGCCAACCTAATTTTGTCGTCTGCATATCTTTCATTTTGGACCAGTCTAAAATTTTGTCATTCGGTAAAGAATTAAATTGTTGGAGACAGTAGCGTAGTGGTAGGGGTGTCTGCCCCTCACACTAAAAGGTTCCAAGTCGGAATCCTGTGATGATGAGGAATTGTTATTCTTATTGTGTTGGAGTTAAATCCCCTTTCAAAAGCTTAGGTCATACCTGACACAACTCTTAAAGTCACTAACTACTATTTGCACATGCATCAGAGGTGAGAGGTGAAAAAACTTGCAACTACAAGAATTATGAGGTAGAATTATCCTTCAACATGCAGGAAATTTACCTGAAGCAAAAAGTTTTGACTCAGGTCAGCCTGCGCAAACTGCGCAGGCTGACCTGGATCGATACTTTTTGCACGTGCATTAAAACCCCCTTTTCACACAGCATAGCTCCTATCTATAACAAAATGTATGAAAATTAATTTGGTTCACAGACACACTTAACTAAATATTTTCACATAATTATTAAAAGGTTTTTCTTTCAACTGCGAAAGACCTCAGGAAAAACAGGCAAAGAATACACACAAAAAAAACCCCCAACTATCACATTCTACTCCTTTTCCACAAGAAAAAAAACACCACCAAACATTAATAACTATCACCACATTCTGTGTTTTTATTTCACTCTGTAATATATTTATAAAGAAGATGACATTTTATATCCCAATTCATAATATATCACTACAACTTCATATTATCACCTAGTTATTCACAACTATGTATGATCACCTTGCTGTTCATGAGTCTTGACTCACATAAGTAAAGCTTCCAGTACACCTTGAACCCATTAGTCCCTAGGCTACGAGACCTGACATAAAGTAATGACCTTTTGCGGACAGTGTAGATCAAGATCAGACTGCACAGAATGTGCAGTCTGATCTTGGGTCTACACTGTCCATTATGGAGATTTTTCCCCCTCAAAAATACCTTTGACATAGCAAATTTTAGGTTTTTAGAACAGGATTGAAAGTTCCATTTCACTTCTGTAGCAGGTCAAGGGTTAACTCTTTACTAAACAAAAAGGATTTTGCCTTGTCCAGGTTTAAACCCTTTGCAGAGGACAAATTAAATGTTATTCAAAACATGAAATTTTCATTTTAAACTTTAGAAAACATTATGGGAAAAGGAGAAAAATGTTGGTAACCAGCATTTTCTCTTTAGCAAAAAATGTTTTTCAACCCTTTCAAAAAAAGAAACCATCTTTAGAGCTGCAATAATTTTTGGCTGTCTGCAAATTCTTTCAATTTGGTGAAGTCTGAGACTTCGTCGTTTGGTGATGATGTAAAGGGTAAACCCTACACCAAATTAACATAGTGTGGATTGGTCCAAACAGAAAGACTTTGCAGATGACAAATTAAATGTGGCTCCAATGTTGATATTTTTCAGTGAGTGTGTGAAAAACATTGTTGGAAAAGGAGAAAATGCTGGTTACCAGCATTTTCTCCTTTTCCAAAAATGTTTTCAGAAGCCTTCAAAGTAAAATTCGTTAAAACTCAGGATTGTATGGTAAAGGGTAAAGAAGTAGGTATATCTATAATACTAAGTGATTAGTACCACATCTCACAAAACACCTTAACCCTTCACCACACAATCACAGCTTTCAACAACCCTGAGGGAAGAAGCCTACTGAAAACATTGTGGGGCAAAAAGAGAAAATGCTGGTAACCAGCATTTTCTCCTTTTCTCACTGTTTTTTTTAACCTTTTGAAAATAAATTTCAGTTTTTAAGTCACATTTATATTGTCATCTGCAAAAGCTTTCAATTTAGACAGGTCTATAGATCTTGTCGTTTGGACAAGAGTAAGTACTGTATTGAGCTGGTATTGACCGGTCCTCACCTCTTTTCTAGATCAAATCTTTCAAGAAATATACAGCTTTTTTCTCCCCTCAGGTAACGTATTTTGTCACCTTGTTCTCATTTACTCTTCACCAGACAAAAACATTTTCGATTTGTCCAAATTTGAAAGTAGCTGCAGACGACAAATTAAATACAAATTAGATGTTGGGTTGATTGATTGAATGAATGGTGTTTTACGCTGCTTTCAACATTATTTTAGTCATATCACAGCAACAGCCCACATATTCATGTATTTCCTGGGTTACACCATAACTAAGCTAGGGCTCTGAAGTGTCTTGCCCAAGGATATTTCCAGTGAGGCTCGAACCCAGGGCCTCCAAGTCCCAAGTCCTACACACTTGTAGACGACAAATTAAATATTACTTAATACATGAAATTTGGCTTTTATATGATATAACACACTATGGGAAAAGGACAAAATGCTGGTCACCAGCATTTTCTCCGTTCCCACAATATTTTCAAAAGCCCTTTTCCTTGCCGAGCCTCGGTAGCTCAGTCGGTAGTGTGCAGGACTTGAGAACACAGGGTCCAGGGTTCGATCCCTGGTTATGACCCCTGGCTCGGCCAATTTCTTTCCGAGGATTGATGATAGTCACTGCGACAGGATTCATTCCTCTCCCACCGCTGACCATTGTTTCGACGATGATTATGTGGGAAAGCAGCCAGTGGCTTGGAAAGAAAATTGTGCGAAGTACTGGTAAAAGAGACTCCAGGAACGCATGGATAGGTGCCGCCGCGATATAACTGAAATAATGTTGAAAATGACGTTAAACACCATACAAACAAAGCCCTTTTCCTTGCAGTCGTTAAAGCATGATCGTTTGGTAAAGGGTTACACTGCAAATCTATGTAACATCAATTGGCAATATTATCTTCCCGTTTTTTTTTATGGTTTCTTTTTTAAAAATAACCTATAATGGCTTCAATTTGAAAAATCAAACATTTTTATGGTTTAAAGTTTATCATTTACACAGAACAGATTACCACTGTCAATACTGAATAAATAAATTGCATTTTCACAAAGGCTAAAAAACTTTTCCTCTGCAAGATTAGAGACAGTTCTGTCATAACGTCAAATATAGCAGTGGACAATGTAGATCAGAGATCAGACTGCACGTTCTGTGCAGTGTGATCTTGATCTACACTGTCCACTAAAGCTTCTATGGTATGGAAAGAGTTAAGGGTTCTGAAAAGTGAAAAAGATGACAGCAAACATGAAACAAAACTCTGTCACCTCTGTTTATGAAATAAATAACTCTGGATGGGTATTCTCCCCTGTATTTTCTTGTAAGACTTAGTGTTCTATACCTGCTTTTGTATGTAACTCAAGCAAAATAGGTCTATTTACGAGTCATGCAGTGCGAAAATGTAATTTCATGCATTTTCAAAAAGTATCGACCCATGTCTACCGGAGCAGTCTACAGTGCTGGGTTGAAACTGTAAGCCAATGCTAAATTTTCTGCATGTCAAAAGACCATTCTATCTCATGATTCAGCTGGTTTATAGAACAAAATGGATGCATATTATGCAACAACTAGGTTGGTGAAACTCCCCCCCCCCCCTTTTTTGTATGAAACCCCCTTTTACCAGATTGCAGCTGGTTTAAATTTTCATCATTTGAGCAAAGCTCTTTGAAAACAGGGTTTAATGCATCCGCAAAAAGTATCAATTCCGTAAAGTCAGCCTGCGCGGACTGTGCAGGCTGACCTGTATCAAAATTTTTGCTTTTGGTAAATTTACTGCATGTCCAAGAGAATGGTTTGACCCAAGGATTCAGACAGTTGTTGGACAAAATAGATTTCATGGATCCATAATTGTGTGATGACTAGTTTGCTACAATGCATCACAGAGATGCATTAAACCCCCTTTTGCCAGAGTATGACAATATTTCCTCCCTTAAGTACAATATGGTCACCCCACTTAACCCTTCACCAAACAACCCCTGCTTTTTACGACCCTGAGATATAAGCCTGTTGAAAACATTGTGGGAAAAGGAGAAAATGCTGGTTACCAGCATTTTCTCCTTTTCCTACAATGTTTTCTACCCTGCTGGAAACAAATTTCAATTTATGAGTTACGTTTATTTTGTCGTCTGCAAGTGCTTTCAATTTGGACCAGTCTAAAACTTTGTCACTTGGTAAAGAGTTAAATCATTCCCAAACGAAAATATTTTAGACAGGTCCAATCTGAAAGAACTTGCAGACGATAAAATTTATGTGGCACAAATGATGGTATTTGTAACGGGTAATCTTGAAAACATTGTTGGAAAAGGAGAAAATGCTGCTTACCAGCATTTGTTCTTTCCCTACAATAATTTCAAAAGGCCTTCTTCTCAGGGTCGTTAAATGATTGATTGATTGAATGGCGTTTTACTCCACTTTATTTCAGTCATATCACGGCAACAGCTCGCATATTCATGTATTTCTGGTATTTACCAGTACTAGGCTGGGGCTCTGAAGTGTCTTGCCCAGGAACACTCCCACGAAAAACCCATTGGATCAAGTGCGGCTCGAACCCGAAGCCTCCAGGTTACGAGCCCCACTCTTTACCAATGAGCCACGCAGGACCCCTCAGGGTCATTAAAACTCTGGATTTTGTGATAAATGGTTAAAATGTATTGAGGGGTCGAGGGCCCAGCTCAGATTAAAGCTGAAATGGCCCTATAAGCATAACATTGTTTGCTCCAGAAATCAACCTTTATACCCCCATTCCACTAGGCTGCGATCTACGGCGCTCTGTGCGCTCATACAGAGCGCCGTAGATCGCCTCAGATCGCTGCCGGATTGGCGATTATGAAGACACTCCTGCTCAGATAACAACCTGATGACCGAGTGCTACTGCATCTCTAATGGTCGCTATTAGATCACATCGGAGTGCGATGACCAGCATACCGGCGAACATTTTCGCTCTTGAGCGATCTGATATCGCTCCAGTTACGATGTTTACGTTCAAGTTGCGTTTCGATAGCGATTCAAGCGATTAAGTAGCGATGTGACGGCGTTCTGAACAGATCGCCACGGATCTTTGTGCAAGGGAGTAGACTGATGGCGATCTTGGCGATCCGTTAAAGATCTGTTAGTGTTCTTGGCGTTCTTGGCGCTCTGCATGGCAATCTACGGCGCTCTGTGAGAGCGCCGTAGATCGCGGCTTAGTGGAATGGGGGTATTACCAAACTACAATTTTTTGAACTTGTCCAAATCCAAAGCAACTGCAGACAACAATTTATATGTGGCTCTCATTGTGGAAATTGTCTTTGAAATAGTAGAAAACATTGTAGAAAATGGAGAAAATGTTGGGTACAAGCATTTTCTCCTTTTTCCCATTATGTTTTCAAAAGTACTGTTCTAAAAGGTCGGTAAAACTTGGGATAGTTTGTTCAAGAGTTAACCCTTTACCGCACAATCTCCACTTTTAATGACCATGAGGAAAAAAGGATTTTGAAAACATTGTGGGAGAAAGACAAAATGCTGTTTACCAGCATTTACTCCTTTTTTCCCCCACGATGTTTTTTACCCTTTCAAGGACAATATTTCGTCATTTGTCACATTCAGTTTGTCATCTGCAAATGCTTTCAACTTGGACCAGTCTAAAATTCTGTTGTTTTGTATAGGACTGAAGAAATACATCTTTCTCTTACCTGTCTGAAAGTCTGGTTTTCATATGCTGTTTTCCCGTACCTTCCATTGTGTTGACTTCTTGGGAGTGACAAGTCAGTTTCAATTTTTTTCACTACTTTCGAATCACTAAAACACCTTTGACACTTTTAATTCCATCTTTTTTATTACAAGGAACGTATACCAAGCAGGTCACTAAACTGTTAAGGTTTTTAAAAAATGTGCATTTTTCCGGGCTTTAAACTAACATAGATTAATGGTCTCAATTACGGTTCATTCAAATTATCTTTTGATAATCAATTTGACATGCAATTATTTTAAAATGGAACCAATATGCTGTGAATTCCTTAATTGCATTTTGAACTTTTTGAACCCTTATCATGCATAATAACTAACATGATTGATTGATTGTATGGTGTTTAATGCCATTTTCAACATTATTTCAGTTATATCGTGGCGGCCAGTGCACCTATCCATGCTTTCCTGAAGTCTCTTTTACCAGTACTACGCACAATTTTCTTTCCAAGCCACTGGCTGCTTTCCCACATAATCATCGTCGAAACAATGGTCAGCGGTGGGAGAGGAATGAATCCTGTCGCAGTGACTATCATCAATCCTCGGAAAGAAATTGGCCGAGCCAGGGGTCGTAGCCAGGGATCGAACCCTGGACCCCGTGTTCTCAAGTCCTGCACACTACCGACTGAGCTACCGGGGCTCCGCAATAACTAACATGAAACTTTCAAGTCGATAGTAAAAACCGAAATGTTGCTATTTCAGAGTTGTTTTTTGAGGGAAAAATATCTTCTTATCGGACAGTGTCGATCCAAGATCAGACTGCACATTCTATGCAGTCTGATCTTGATCTACTACACTGTCCACAAAAGGTCGGTAAACTTAGCAGCCTACAGGTTAATTAGAGAAAAAAAAATATACCGGAAATCGTAAAAAATAAATACCTACGGGCACAAAAAATGAGATATTATATATACATGTATGTACCGTTTACTATCTATGAATAAGCCATGCTCTGTGAAAAGGGGCTTTAATGCATCTGCAAAAAAGTATCAACCCAGGTCAGCCTGTGCAATCCGCACAGGCTGACCTGGGTTGAAACTTTTTGCTATTGGTCAATTTTCTGCATGATAAAGGACCAGTTACATCAAGAATCAGTTGGTTGTTAGACAAAACAGATTTTATGGATCCATAATTATGTGATGACTTACTTGGTATAATGGATCAGTGCGCATGCAGCTCGAATAAGTTAGTGTATGTTCAGAATGTTTTTACAATGCGGATGTTAAATGCATTTCAATTTGATTCATACCATTTTAAAGTATTAAGGAAATTATTGTGATGATAACAATCTGTTAGTGTACTGTCGGTCCAAATGCTAGTCGCTTGCAGAAAACAAACAAGAGCACTGCATGTGGGTGCCAATGCTTGGCTGCAAGTGCTTGATTTTCAGTGAAAATTTTAAGTCGAAACAGGGGCATAACTTTGTCAAAAATATTTTGCTGGTTACCAGCACCTGTTGTATGAGTTCCCCTTTTGATAGTTAACGACTTGTACAAGTCTGAAGTAAATATCTGCAGTAATAACAGAGATATTACAAAATGACAGTTTTCACATGACGACAACACAGACGACAGGGCTATAACAATAACTCCCGTTTTCCTCGAAAACAGCCAAGCTAAAAATAAACAATGCAGAGCAACTTAGCAACTTTAGACCTAAGGTATTTTTAACCCTTAGGCTGCTAAGCGCGACTCACTGACCTATTGCGAACAGTGTAGATCAAGATCAGACTGCACAGAACGTGCAGTCTGATCTTTGATCTACACTGTCCGATAAGGAGATACTTATTGTCCTCAAAATTACCTTGAAATAGCAACCTTTGGGATTTTACTATCGAGTTGAAGGTATCATTTGAGTTATTCATCAGGACAAGGGTTACAATTAATTTTTCTGCCAGTGACTTAAACACTTGGACCAACTGTACAAAAATAAATTATCATTTTCACAATAATTTCCATACATTTAAACAGTATGATTTAAATTTTTAACTCTTTACCACAATCCCAAGTTTTGATGACCCTGAAAAAGTTAAGGCTTTTGGAAAAATTGTGGGGAAAGTAGTAAATGCTGCTACCAGCATTTTCTCCTTTTCCCTCAGCATTTTTCTGCACTATAGAATACAGAAATCTCAATTTAAGCCACATCTAATTTGACGTCTGCAGATGCTTTTAATTTGGTCCAGTCCAAAATTCTGTTGTGTGGTAAAGAGTTAAAATGCATTTGCACATCTGTATTGTTTATTTTTTGGCCTCAACTGGGCCTTTAATATAAGCTAACAACACAAACTTTCGGAGCCACAGAATTCTCAGATTGTCAAGTCAGCAAAAAGGACGCAGCGAATCAATTAATCCATGACTGTATTGGCTAGAATGTATTTCCCAATATTTCACAATGTAGGTCCCAAATAAACTGCACATCCTGTGCAGTCTGATCTTTCTCTATACCAACACTTTTCCTATAAGCCCCTTATCTTCCTTTAACCCTTTACCACACAATCCTAAGTTTTAACGACCTTAATGAAGGCTTTGAAAAGCATTGTGGGAAAAGGAGAAAATGCAAGTAACCAACATATTCTCTTTTTCAAATAATATTTTCAAAACCTTTTTCCTCAGGGTTGCTCAAAGTTGGGATTTAGTGGTGAAGCCATTAAAAGGCTTCTGAAAACATTCTTGAAAGAGGAGAAAATGCTGGTAACCAGCATTTTCTCCTCTTCCAACAATGTTTTTCAAACCTTTCAAACAAATAGAGCAGTACAGCCACAAATCATTTGTCAGCTGCAAATGCTTTCAATTTGGACCAGTCCAAAATTATTTTCGTTTGGTAAGAAACAAGGCTACCAAGACATAATCCGCCCACAACGACAGTGAAATACCACGAGTACTTTTATATTTATCATGCTATGTCAGCATCTCGAATTCAGCAAATAGACTGGAATATTGATCAGACGACCAATAGTAATAACTGTTTACGACTGAAATACAGGTTTCCATATTCCAAAACAGGAACCAACTTGGCTAAAGAAACGGATACAAGGTGTCTTTTGACATTATCAACATTTTCAGATATATCATTGCTTTCCTACATAACCATGGTTGAAACAATGATCAGTGGTGAGAGAAGAATGAACCCTGTTGCAATGACTATCATTAATCTGTGGAAAGAAATTTGCCGAGCTGCGGATTCAAACCAGCATCCCCCTGGTTTCAAGTCCTGTAACCCTTTACAATACAATCCTTGTTTTAATGACCCTGACAGAGAAGGCGTTTGAAACACTGTGTGAAAAGAAGAAAATGCTAGTTACCAGCATTTTCTCCTTTTCACACAGTGTTTTCCACCCCTCCAAAAACAAATCTCAAATCTTGAGGTACATTTATTTTGTCACCTGCAAATGCTTTCAACTTGGGCAAGTCTAAAAATTTGTCTTGTTAAAGAGTTAATTAAGCTATAGTCACACCTCAGAAAGACCAGAATATGCAAATTAACTTTTTGAGAGAGAGAGAGAGAGAGAGAGAGAGAGAGAGAGAGAGAGAGAGAGAGAGAGAGAGAGAGAGAGTGAGAGTGAGAGAGAGGCAGAGGCAGAGAGTGAGAGAGAGGCAGAGGCAGAGAGAGAGAGAGAGGCCCATGTAAATCTCACAAGGTACCGGTACTAACCAATGAAATTAATTAACAGACAAAATTGGCTAAGTATTTTCCATAGGATAATTGGAAAAAAAAAATGCAGAGTTTCAACATGGGAAGACTCCCTATTTACAATCAAATAATAGCCATATTCATATTCCTCGATAGTAAAATACACCATAACTGTCAATGAATGTGTTCTTGGGTTGATCAGAAATTAATTACATATCTATGACCTTTTGACTACACGCTTTTTTTTCCAAGCTACTAAGCGCGAATCACTGACCTTTCGCGGACAGTGTTGATCAAGATCAGACTGCACAGAATGTGCAGTCTTATCTTGGATCAACACTATCCGATAAGCAGATATTTTACTCGAAAAAGTAAGTTTTAAATAAAATTATTTGGGTTTTTACTGTCCGCCTGGATTCGTATTCAGCAACCATTCTTAAGAATATTCTTTGTCTATTTTTTCTAGATTAGAAGGTGCCACAACTTCTGATTGGCTAAACCAAAATGGCTTAGCCAATCAGAAGTTGTTTTACTGTCTAAATCTAGAATATTCTTAAGAATGGTAGGTGAATACGGACCCGGAAAGTTTTATTTAACTCTTTACCAAACAATCCCTGGTTTTAACGACCCCGAGAAAGAAGCCTTTTGAAAACACTGTGGGAAAAGGAGAAAATGCTGGTAACCAGCATTTTCTCCTTTTCCCACAGTGTTTTCTACTCTTCCAAAGTCAAGTTTCAATTTTTAGTCATGTTTACTTTGTCGTCTGCAAATGCTTTCAATTTGGACCAAGCTAAAATTTTGTCATCTGGTAAAGAGTTAAAATCATGGCACTAAGACAATGTTATTGAACTGTATCATGTGTGTAGGATTTGTAATTTAGAGACAGGGTTCAAGCCTCACCCGTAACCAGCAATTTCTCCTTTTCCTGTGATGTTTTCTACCCTTTCAAACGAAAATTTCTTACTTTTTGCAACATTTAGTTTGTCGTCTGCATATGCTTTCAATTTAGATCAGTCTAAAATTTTGTTGTTTGGTAAAGTGTTCAATGAACTTGTGTAACTTATTTTCATGACCATTAACTATCCATGACTCAAATATCTTAACTCTTGCAAGAACATTAAACTAGAGAATTGCTATTGAAATGTAAAATAAGCAGACTATTAGTTCCATTTAAAGCCCCAGTAGTGGCCAAAAGCAAACTATGTGTTTAAATGCATATAAAATTACACCATACAATTCTAAGATATGAAAAGTATTGTGAAGATGACAGTCTGTTACTTCACAATCGATCCGAAAGTTAGACGCCAGCAAAAAAAAAATGATTTTCAAAACGTCAAAAGTTGCCAAAAGTGGCTCCTTCTTTTCTTAACTTTTCACCTGATTTAAAAATTCCTTTTTATGCCAGCAACTTACAATTATTTCCAAACTTCTGGATGGAATGATTTAAATTTAAATGCATTTCAACACCCAATTTGTTTACTTTTTGAAACTACTGGGCCTTTAACTCTTGACAGAACTTTAAACAAGATTGAATGATTGATTGTATGGTGTTTAATGCCGTTTTCAACATTATTTCTGTTATATCTTGGCAGCCAGTGCACCAATCCATGCTTTCCTGGAGTTTACTTTACCAGTACTCCGCACAATATTCTTTCGTTTGGTAAAGCGTTAAAACAAGAGACTTGCTCTTGAGAAGTAAAAAAAGTGGAATACTGGTTCCATTTAAAACAATCTACCAAATTTCACAAAACCCTAGCTAAATCCAGAAGATAATAATAACTATCATAATATGTCACCCATGTTAGAAATCCTGACAAAATATTTTCCAGTTAAGTACATCAAGTCATTATGGATGACACTTCATACACTTACAATACAAGCTAAATAAGGGCCGTACCAAAAGTTAACATGGACAAGTGGAATTTGTCCATATAAATTATGACAGGAGACAAGTTAGCATCAATGATTGATTTTATGGTGTTTAATGCTGTTATCAAAATTATTTCAATTACATCACGGTGGCCAGTGCACCTATCCATAATTTCCTGGAGTTTCTTTTACCAGTACTCCACACAATATTCTTTCCAAGCCACTGGCTGCTTTCCCACATGACCATCTTCGAAACAATGGTCATTAAAGAGAGAGGAATGAATCCTGTTGCAATGATTATCATCAATCATTGGAAAGAAATTGTTTTTTATCCTTTCAAGCACAAATCCCATCATTTGAGACACATTTTAAAATTAGTCATTTGAGCCACAATTTAAATTGTTTAGTTTCCATCTTTTTCTCTTTTTCCCACAATGTTTTCCAGAGCATTCTTTCCCAGGATCGCTAGAAGTGGGGGTTGTGTAGCATAGCCTAATGGTATGATTTAAATTCAAATTAAAAAAGGCTACTGGGACTTTCATCTCTTCAAATCAACACTATCATTCTAAAGTTGCGGTAACTTTTTGAACGACCCTTTCTGTGTTTCTATATCCGGCTGAATAATGCTTGTGACTTCCGAGATGGAAATAGCTCTAGACTATGAAGATGTTATGTTCATTACAGGAAATAACTTCGTATCAAATATGCGTGCCATAAGTGCAGTCTGGTTCCCATTTCTACTGGTTCCAATCTTAGCCCAGTATTGCCTTAACCCTTTACCACACAATCCCGACTTTTAACGACCCTGAGAAGAAGCCTTTTGAAAATATTGTGGGAAAAGAAGAAAATGCTGGTATGCAGCATTTGCTCCTTTTCCCACAATTTTTTCTACACTTCTCAAAAAAAATTCAAAGTTTGAGTCGCATTTGTCGTCTGCACATGCATTCAATTTGGACAAGGCTAATAAATTTGCCGTTTGGTAAATAGTTAAATAGAAATTTTTGTTTCGTACACTTTGGATTAATCCTTTATGACACAATCCCGAGTTTTAACGACCCTGAACATAAAGGATTTTGAACACATTGTGGGAAAAGGAGAAAATGCTGATAACCAAACTGCTTGCCATAAGTGCAGTCTGGGTTCCATTTCCACTTTGTCAAACCATAGACCAGTATTGCCTTCAATAGAAATTTCTGTTTTGTGCACTTTGGATTAATCCTTTCCGACACAATCCTGAGTTTTAACGACCCTGAAGAAAAAGGCCTTTAAAAACATTGTGGGAAAAGGAGAAAAAGCTGGTGACCAGCATTTTCTCCTTTTCACACAATGTTTGCTATCTTATCAAAAACAAATCCAATTATCTTAACACTTTACCAGATGACTCAAGTTTAAGACCCTTTAAGAATGAAAGTATTTGCAGGCGATAAAATAAATGTGACTCAAATGTTTAGAGTAGAATGAAAGAGTAGAAAAGATTGTGGGAAAAGGAAAATGATTTTAAAATGTGTTTCTGCGCATGATACCAAGCAAGTCATCTCATAATTACCGTCATACAAAATCCATTTTGTCCATCAACTGTCTAATTCATGAGGTAGAACGGTCCTTTGACAGGCAGAAAATTCAACAATAGCAAAAAGTTTCGACAATTGGTCAGGCTGCGCAGGCTGACATGGGTTGATACTTTGATACTTTCTGTAGATGCATTAAACCCCCTTTTCACAGAGCAAGGATCGACTATATTCAATTATTTTGCATAAAGGTGATTATTTCTTACACATGAATGATAATTGATATACATCATTTACAATGATAAATGATGAAACGAATTTAGAAAAAAAAAGGAAAGACGCAATATATTCTTTTAAATATAGATCTGTAGGTTATTGAACTCTTTACCAAAAAATCCTGAATATAATCACCGTGAGAAAGATGGCTTTCCTTTAACCCTTTATCACACAATCCCAACTTCCAATGGTCCTAAGAAAGAAGCCTTTTGAAAACATAAAGGTTAGAATCATTTCAGGAGAGAAAATACTGATGACAAGCATTTTCATATTTTCCCACAATGTTTTAAAACAGCTTCCTCTAGGTCGTTAAAACGCGTAATTGTGTAGTAAAGGGTTACAGACAAAGCACATCATTTGAATTATACTTATTTTACTTTCTGTCCACAAATGCTTTGAAAATGGGCAAGACCATTTACCGGTAATTTTTTACCTCAGGTTCAAATGTGACTCAGTGATAATGTGTAGTGACCTGGAGGCTTCGGGTTTGAGCCTCACTGGATCCCCTGGGTTTCTTGTGGGGGTGTCCTTGGGTAAGACACATCAGAGCCCTAGCCTAGTACTATTGAAATAAATGAATACGTGAGCTGTTGCCGTGATATGACTGAAAAAAACGTTGAAAGCAGTTTAAAAAACCATTCAATCATTCACTAAATCAAACCAATCAATAAATCAATCAATCACTCAAACTCTTCACCTCACAATTATCCCGAGTTTTAATGACCCTGAAAGAGAATACTACAGAGAAAACAGAGACAGAAAAGGAGAAAATGCTGTTTACCAGCATTTTCTCCTTTTCTCTCTAGGTTTTCTACTGTACCAAAGACAGAAATCATGTCTTGAGCTACATTAAATTTGTAGTCTGTAAATGCTTTAAATTTGAACAAGTCTAAAATTTTATCATGTAAGGAGTTAAGGCTTTGTAGAAGGACAAGATCACTAAAATGGTGTCATCTAGTTACATAGAGGATATTTGTATTTTTTTTGGTAAAAGATCTAAATCTATTTCATCGAGTGAACATCATTGGTAATATTTTCAGGAGTAGCACAGCCATGAGTGAAAATATTACTGATGACGTTTACAAGATGAAATAAATTTCGATCTTTCACAAAAAAAACCCCAACAAACATTGTGTTTATTTCATGCTTCTAACCCCTTTTTGGGGGGACTTACATCAAAATCCAGTACAGTTGTTTTCTGTAATTTCCCGTGGCATACCCCCTTCGCATAACAATGCATGGCAACATTAGGTAAAGCTTGAGAAATGTATGGTAAACAAGCAATTTCGTTGAAATGATATCCCCTGCCAAAAAAAGACCTTTTCAAAAATTTACGCCACCGCGTAACTCAAAATCCCTCCCAGTTGGCAATTTTGCATCGAATCAAAAAAAAGAAAAAAACTATATTGGCGGAATAGGTTATTTGTACACATGTATAAAGTTTCCCGAAATTCTGTCCAATGGTATTGGAGATATTGTCCAGGACGGACACACGGACGGAAGGACGGATGGACGTACATACGGTAGGACAGATGGACGGACAGATGGACAACACTAAAACTATATCTCCCCGCCTTTGGTGGGGGATAATTACGTCATATTTCCATCTGATTAAATGGCACATGCTGTTTACCTAGGTAACTAGTGCGCAGGAACTACTGTTTCTGCCTTCATTTGAAGAGACAGAAAGTAAAATCGTTACTTTTCACTGGTCGTAACCATGAAATATCAAACAATATTCCACATTTATTTCTGGGTAAACTACTGAAAAGCATGAAATAATGTGTCATAATGCATCATTGCAATTCTTACCTCAGTAGAAGCTGATCTAAAATAGCCGTTTTATCTTTGTTATTGTTGTTCTTTGGGATGTCAAGTTTGAGTTCTCGTCTAACTTTACTCATGTCTCTTCCCCTTATCTCCCTTAATGTAATATTAGTATCATCATCATCATCATTTTCCATCTTATCCTTTGTTTGACCTTGGCTGCTTGATTTGACCTCTGTTTTCTCGGCCGTGTCTTTAGATTTCTGAGAAATTCTGTATTGATCAATTCTAAGGCCTGTCATTTTTGTTGCGCTTTTCGCTTCTGTTTTTATATCATCCTGGTTCCCATTTTCAGCCTCCCCATTTTCAATAATGACATCCAGGGTTTTGGATTTCCTTCTAATATCACTGACCTCTCTCTCAGAATTTTCTCTGCTTGTCAGTGTAAAATTCTGCTGTCTACTCTCAGAACTGGAAGATATACGTAACTGTGTATCCGCTGCAAAAGTCTTCGGTTTAGAGTTGGAATCCAGATTTACAGAAGAATGTAAGCCATTTCCAACAACCTTGTAGTCCCCAGTATCATCAGCAATGGCTATATCAGCTGGTACAGTATCAATATCAGTCTCTAACACCATTTTCTTTCTAATTTCAGGACCAACATCTGTCATGTCACATGAAAGTGTGACATTAGCATCAGCAATGCTATTGGTCTCAATAACTGCTGTTTCCACTTCCTTAACTGCTACCCTGTTGTCACTTTCAATGAATGAAGACGGGTGATACTTCCGGGAACCATCTACATCTTTGTCACTTCCTGCCAGATCAGCTATATTTTCAGGACTCTCAACTTTTTCAGCACTTGAGGTAGGGTTAGATCCAGTATACCCTGTAGCCATACTGGCATTCTTTTTATTCTTCACTTCTGTCATAGTCTTTACATCATATTTATTATCTCTCTCTTCTTGTAGAGCTTGGTACGAAATATCCTCATCTTTGAAAGACTGATATGTATGCTCCCTAACATCTTTTTTACTTCTTCTTTCACTCCATCTCCTATCTTCTTTGTATCTTGTCTCTGTCACATCCGCTTGATATTTAGATATATTTGTCCCTACTTTACTTGCCATGGTACACTTACTTGTGTTTTAAACTACCGTTTAACCAATCTTTTCAAACTTTTGTGAGAATTTACCAAACACTTTTTCAAGTGACACATGTTTATGTTAATATTCTGAAAGAAAAACGAATGAGCCATACTCCGTGAAAAGGGAGCTTAATACACCTGCAAAAAGTATCGACCCAGGTCAGCCTGCGCAGGCTGACATGGGCCAAAACTTTTTGCTATTGGTCAATTTTCTGTATGTCAAAGGATCCGTCTACCTCATGATTAAGTTGGTTGTTCAAAGAAGTTGCTATTATGGATCCATAATCATGTGATATCTTGCCAGGTATCATGTATCATAGGGATGCATTAAGCCTCCTTTTACCAAAGCCTAGCTCAAATGTAAATGATAGAGAAGTTACTGATTGTATAGAGCATTAAATCCTGCTTGTTACACATTCCTTTGCTACATTATTTTTCAAAGGCGTCCAGAAATGTCAAAAGTTTTATCTCTTTAGTAATGAAGTAACTACATGCACCTTCAAAAGTTTTGTAGCAAAATATCCAAGACTCAATCCAGCAATCCCTCGTTTTATTGCGCATGATCCATGATGCCGTTTAAAATCTTTAACATTTCACCGAGACAATTAAAGCTAGTGTAAAAGTCAAATCTAACACTTTAAATTCTTTAATATTTCATTCACTTAACTATATACCAAACATCAAAAATGTCAATTTGTCCAAATTGAAAGCATTTGGAGACGACATTTTAAGTGCGACTCAAATGATGAAAAATGTCTTTGATAAGGTAGAAAACATTGTGGGAAAAGGAGAAAATGCTGGTTACCAGCATTTTCTCCTTTTCCCACAATGTTTTCAAAAGGCTTCTTCCTTTTGGTCATTAAAACTCTGGATTGTGTCGTAAAGGGTTTAAGCTAGTGAAAAAGTCATGTGTGAATAAATAGTGCACTAAAACAACAAAGAAATCATAAATCGTGAAATCAATCTTCTATCCTCATTACTTTGGCTAGGATGTGAACAAACAACAACATTGAATTTCAACCCTTTGCCAAACAAATCTTACAACCCTGATGATTGAATGCATTGTAGTTTAACGCCGTTTTTAACAGCTTAGGTCGTATCACAGAGGTAAGTGCCCCGGGTATCGAACTCACAACCACCAGGTCACGAGTCCGATACGCTAACCACTGAGCTACCCAAGCCGGCACGACCCTGATGAATAAAGCTTTTGAAAATAATACTGGACAAGGAAAACATGTTTGTAACAGCATTTTCTCCTTTTCTCGAAGTTTTCCTCCCCCCTCTTTTACAGACAAATTTCGTTATTTGGATCACTTTTCATTAGTCTTCTGCAAATGCTTTCAATCTGGACAAGTCTAAAACTTTGTCGCTTGATAAAGTTAACCCTTTACCACACAATCCTGACTTTTAACGACCTAAACTCTTTACCAAACAATCCCGGGTTTTCACGTCTCTGAGAAAGAAGCCTTTCGAAAACCTTGTGGGAAAAGGAGAAAATGCTGGTTACCAGCATTTTCTCCTTTTCCCTCAATGTTTTCCACCCTTCCCAGAACAAATTTCAGTTTTTGAGTCGCATTAATTTTGTTGTCTGCAAATGCTTTCAATTTTGGACCAGTCTAAAATTTTGTAGTTTGGTAAAGAGTTAAGAAAGAGAGCTTTTGAAAACCTAATTGTAACAAGCGTTTTCTCCTATTTTCCAAAAAGTTTTCTAGCCTTCCCTGCATAAAATTCAATTTTTGAGTCACATTTATTTTGTCGTCAGCAAATGCTTTCAAATTGGACAAGTCTAAAATTTTGTTGTCTGGTACAGAGTTAAATCACAACATACAGCAGAGAAATATGTCATCCTGCCATATTTTTGCTTTAATTTCTAAATTCAAAAATCACTATCTATGGTAAAAGTTACACAAAATAATACAATCAGAAAACTCATATAACTATTCATCCCAAGTCAACCAAAGTAAAACACTAAATTTTCTTTCAAAACTCTATTAAACCCAAATGTATCATTTTAGAATGTATTTTTTTATCACAACTATATGAAGCTGATTCTCTCAGCCAATGAAATCTTGCCTCCATGATGAACATATTTTATAGTTTATAAATGGGGACTGAATGACAGCATGGTATGTAAAAAGCATAAATTTCTTTTCACTTTGCTGTAATCTCCTTTTTCTCCCCCAGCATGCAGGCATAAAGCTACATGATCCTTTTCATCACAAGCAGACATGATTCTGAATTAATTTTTTTACCAAATAACTATATTTGGCTGGACCAAATTGAAAAAAATTGTACACGACAAATGTACCTTACAGCAATTTGTAACCACACAATCCTAGTGTTAACAACCTTTGGAGATTAGACTTTTGAAAATATTGTGGAAAAAGGAGAACTTGCTGGTGAATAGCATTTTCTCTTTTCCCCACAATGTTTTCTAACCTTTTAGAAAAAAATCCAATCATCTGACCCAAACTAAATTTGTTATCTTAAAAATGCATGGCCCTTGTTCATGAAAGAAATTGTCTTGGCAAAAGTAAAACATTATGGGAAAAAGAAGAAAATGCTGGTTAGCAGCATTTTCTCCTTTTCTCACAGTGTTTTTCAAAGGACAAGTTTTTGGGCTTGTTCAAAGGAAGGACTATTTGGTATAGGGGTTTTTAAGTTTTGACAACATTTAACAAACTAGGTTAAAATATATGTTACTTAAGTTACTGAAGCGTAAGTTTTTATCTTTTCAAAAACAAATCATAAATGCATCATTTTATGAAAACAGAAAAGCTGCAAAAACTGATGATGAAAAATAATGTGCAATTTGGTAAATGAGCCATGCTCTGTGAAAAGGGTGTTTAATGCATCCACAAAAAGTATCAACCCAATTCAGGCCGCATAATTTGTGCAGCTGACCTGGGTTGAAACACTTTGCTGTTGGTCAATTTTCTGCATGTCAAAGGACCAGTCTACCTGATGATTCAGTCAGTTTTAAGACAAAAGGGATTCTACAGATCCATATTACTTGGTTGGTATAATGCATCACAAAGATACATTGAACCCCGTTTTGCCAGACCATGGCTCAAGTAAATTTGACTCTCTTTGAATGGAAAAATACAACTTTATCACTTATGAATAAATTGACTGATTGATTGATTGTATGGTGTAAAACGCCGTTTTCAACATTATTTCAGTTATATTGCGGCTGTCAGTGCAACTATCCATGCTTTTTGGGAGTCTCTTTTACCAGTACTCTACACAATCTTCATTCCAAGCTTCTGGCTGCTTTCCCATGTAATCATTGTCAAAACAATGGTCAGCAGTGGGAGAGGAATGAATCCTGTTGCAGTGACTATCATCAATCCTCAGAAAGAAACTGGCCATGCCAGGGATCGAACCCACGACCTCCTGATCTCAAGTCTTGCACCGCTACCGACTGAGCTACTGGGGCTCCGCATTTATGACTAGAAGTTGTATAATATAATAAAGGAACAATAAGCTATATATATAAGATCAGAATGCACCTTCTGTGCAGTCCGATCTTGATCAATGCCATCTGCAAAACCTGTTTGATTCATTGTCTACAAAATGCTCTCACCAAACATTCTTATACTTTTTCAGTCACGTTCTAAGAAAATTTCTAGATTTCAAAATAACAGAATTTCTGATTGGCTAAATCATTGGGTCAAGATGATGACCAATCAGAATTTGTGTAACTGTCTAAATCTACAGTAAGACAAAAAATGCATTTAAGAATGGTTGGTAAACATGGAACCAGCTGGTATTCCTCCTACTTTCATCTTGAGAATTGTTTCAGATGGACAAGTTTATAACCCTTCTTTCTGTTTCTTAACCCTTAACCAGACGACAAAATTTTAGCCTTGTCCAAATTGAAAGCATTTGTAGACGACAATTTCAGTGTTGTTCAAATGGTGCAATTTTACTTTGATCGAGTAAAAACATTGTGGGGCAAAAGGAGAAAATGCTGGTAACCAGCATTTTCTCTTTTTCCCACAATGTTTTCAAAAGGCTTCTTTCCAAGGGTCATTAAAACTGGGCATTGTTCAGTAAAGGCTTGAATAATCTTTTAATCTCAGAATCTGACATAATAGGTGACTGGTTCAACCTGTGCCTTTTTCTTTGTCAGGCTTTCCGAATTTTAGACAAAAGCCTCATGGGAATTCTTTCATGTCTGCTTGTATAGGTCAACAGCAAGAGGGCCATAATGGCCCTGCACTGCTCCACTGTCTTTTATATTGATGTATCATGCACTTAACCCATTACCACACAATCCCGAGTTTTAACGACCCTAAGAGAGAAGGACTATTGAAAACATTGTGGGAAAAAGCAGAAAATGCTGGTAACCAGCATTTTCTCCTTTTTCCACAATGTTTTCTAACCTTTCAGTGGAACGAAGCAAATATTTGAGCTTCATTTGATTTTATGTCTGCACATGCATTCAATTTGGATCAGTCTATAGTATTGCTGTGTGGTAAAGAGTTAATCTGAGTTCTAACAACCCTGAGATAGAGCTACATGCAAAATTTCATAGCCCTAAGCCTAATGATTTCAGAAAATAATATATTTATAGAAGATTTTCAATATTTTTCAGTTTTTTTGCCATAGCAACCTGAATTTTTATTGGAATCAAATTCCTTGAATAAACTCTGAAGACGACCATGGCAGGTTCATTTTTGTGAAGTTCATCAAATTGGGTGGGTAGTTTCAGAAAAGATGTCTAAATAAAACTCAACGCATGCACGCTTGTGGTCGGAGGCAAGATGGAGGACACAGGGCCATGACATAAGCTCTCTAGCCCTCAGCCAGTGGAGCTAAATATGGATCTTTTGACATGGAATAAAGAAATGAAATTCCTGCAAGTGTCTGGAATAAATGTCTTCATACTATTAATTTTGATGTCACCAAGTGCATAAATGTTGCTCTACAAAGTTCTGTTGTTTGGAGGTTTGGAAGCTTTCTCTCAAATTCAGGCAATCCAGAAAAAAATCCAGGAGAGAGTTTTTCCATGGTGTTTACTTCACCAGAATATTACCTTACAAGTGCTTGTCAATGTCATCTGATTGGGTGGGTGGGGGAGAGTATACATATAAATGTAAACTGAGAAGTGAAAACTTACACCTGACAAATGGTTTTTGTCACACTGACTCCAAACACCACTGGTATTTATGAAGTAATGTAAACCATTATCAGCCTTCACCAGTCACCAGAATTTTAGACTTGTCCACACTGAAAGCATTGAAAACATCAATAATGCAGATGAAATATTGAAGGCTGCTCAGATGGAATTTGTCCTTGAGAGGGTAGATGGTTGGTTGGTTGTATGGTGTTTAACGCCGTTTTCAACATTATTTCAGTTATATCGCGGCGGCCAGTGCACCTATCCATGCTTTCCTGGAGTCTCTTTTACCAGTACTCTGCATAATATTCTTTCCAAGCCACTGGCTGCTTTCCCACATAACCATCGTCGAAACAATGATCAGCGATGAGAGAGGAATGAATCCTGTCGCAATGACTATCATCAATCGACGGAAAGAAATTGGCCGAGCCGGGGTTCGAACTCACGACCCCCTGTTCTCAAGTCCTGTACGCTACCGACTGAGCTACCGGGGCTCGGCTTTGAGAGGGTAGAAGGCCTTATGGGAAAAGGAGAAAATGGTCATTCCCAGCATTTTCTCCCTTTACCATAATGCTTTTTTGTTACACTAAATGGATTTTATGGAACCATAATTTATCTGATGACTGATTGACCCTTACCACACAATCCCAACTTTTAAGGATCCTGAGTAATAGGGCTTTTGATTTTGAAAGCATTGTGGGAAAAGGAGAAAATGCTGGTTACCAGCATTTTCTCCTTTTCCCAAAATGCTTTGTAACCTATCAAGGACAAATTCTATTGTTCGGGTCACCTTTAATTTGTCGTCTGCAAATGCTTTCAATTTGGAACAGTCTAAAATTTTGTCGTATGGTAAGGAGTTAAACCCACTTTTCCCAGAATACCACTCATAATGCTAGTTGGTAGGAGGGAAAAGTGTTGAGGATTTAGTCACTTGAGAGGTCTACATGAACGTTTCCTGCCGTCTTGTTTTTCTTTATGGCAATGGAAAGAAATCCGAAATCCGGCCATAATAGAAAGAAAAATTTTATGAATAAATTAATTTGAATAAATCAAGCGACTGGATATCTGAATACATTAAATCCTAGCATGCCTCCCTCCTCCCCATCTATAAAACTGTTTTCCTTACACTTAAATTTCACTACCACACAACATTATAAAATTATCACTTTTCTGTGAATTCTCAGAAGAACAGAAATAGGCTACAAATAATATTACAGTTATTCACACAAGCTTTTGAACTAATAACTTGTATTTCAATAAAAGAGTTCAAAAGGTCATATTAAGACAGTTTAATACAAGGGAGGCAATGAACCATACTGTACATAAATATTCATTCGGCAAACCTTTGGCAATGACCAGCCTGCATAGCTCAATTGGTACAGCATAGGACTCATGAACGTGATGTTTCGGTGTGGGTTCGATTCCGATGGGTGGCCATCTAAAATTACTAACAGTCTTATAGATGAGACGTTAAACCAAGTCCACTTGTGACAGTGCTTTACACCAAGCAAGTTAAACAACCAGGCGTAACTTAGGATGGGTTTCATCCTGTACCTGCACTATCCCCTGTAAAAATACCAACAGCCTTCCTTGGGGGGCGTTGCCCATATGAGCAACTGGTGGCGACAATAAATAAACGAAAATTCAATCAATCAACCTTTGGTGATCCCTTATCAAATCCTTTGGCTGTAAATGTATTGAGGTGTACATCCACCTTGCTGTTACACATTTAAGACACATGCTCTGGCAAAAAGGGAGCTTAATGCATCTCTGTGATCCATTACACCATGCAAGTCATCACATAATTCTGGATCTATAAAAACCACTAAATCCCAAGGTACCATGGTCCTTTGACATGCAGAAAATTGACCAATAGCAAGAAAGTTTTGAACCATGTGCGGACAATCCAATGTTTTAACGACCCAGATGAAGTAGTCTTTTGAAAACATAGTGAGAAATGGAGAAAATGCTGGTAGCCAGCATTTTCTCCTTTTCCCATATTGTTTTCTACCCTTCAAAAGATAAAATTTAATTTTTTAATCACTTTTACTCTTTATTAAACGACAAAATTTTAGACTGGTCCAAATTGAAAGCACTTGCAGATGACAAAATAAACGTAACCCAAAAATTGAAATTTGTTTCCAGAAGGATAGAAAACGTGGGAAAAGAAGAAAATGCTGGTTATCAGCATTTTCTCCTTTTCCCACTATGTTTTCAAAAGGCTTCTATCTCAGGGTCGAAGAAACCAGGGATTGTTTGGGAAAAGGTTAACTTTGTCCTCTTTGCTTGCTTTAACCCTTAGGTTGCTGAGCTTGACTCAAGAACATTTTGCGGACAGTGCAGATCAAGACCAGACTGCACAGAACGTGCAGTCTGATCTTGGGTCTACACCGTCCGATATGGAGATATCTTTCCCCCAAACTACCTATAAAATAGCAAAATTTGGGTTTTTCCCATCAGCTTGAAAATTTCGTTTCACTTATTTGGCAGGATAAGCGTTAAATTTGAAAAAAAAAAATTGTCCTTTGGTAAAGAGATTCATTAAGACTGCAGAAGATTTTGGTAAGTGGGACATTTATACAAACATACTGATAAACAGAGAAAATGTTGAGACTCAGTAATCTTGTCACATTTGTTTTAGGGAATCTGAAATTGTGTGTTTTCTAGATGTGCATCACAATCAAATTCACTGATGTACAAAAGTGATCAATTTGCATGCAAAAGGGAAAGGTGTTTGCTTGAAATTAACCCTATACCAAAACAAAATCATGTTTTTCCACCTCTTAAGAAAAGAAGGCCTTTGAGTTTGATTGCTAGCATTTCCTCCTTTTCCCACAATGTTTTCTACCCTTTAAAAGTCAAATCAAATCATTTAACTATAATCTATAATTGCTGTCATTTTACTCTAGTCTGAAATAATATCATGTAGTAAAGGGTTGCATCTGTAATGCTGGATTACTTTTTCTGACATGATAAAGGGACACAACCTTGTAGGTCTCAAAGTAATGCTAGCTGTCAAAGTTACCTTTCTTGAAAAGTTGTTAAAATGTTAAGCCTTTATCGTACAATCCAGACTGTTAACGACCCTCAGGAGAAAGCCTTTTGAAACCATTGTGGGAAAAAGGAGAAAATGCTGGTAACCAGCATTTTCTCCTTCTTTCCACAATGTTGTCTACCCTTTAATAGACAAATCTCATTGTTGGAGACACATTTAAATTGTCATCTGCAAATGGTTTTGATTTCAGTAACTCTACATTTTTGATGTGTGGCAAAGAGTTAATATGTTTGGGGTTAAGCAAGGGTTACGGTAACCTTTACTGATCAATCACATGTTTAAAGGACCTACAGGAAAAAATGCTTTAAAAAATCGAAGTGGAAAATGGAGACAATGCTGGTCACCAGCATTTTCTCCATTTCCCACATTGTTTTCTTTCCTTTAAAAGACGAATATCATGTTTTAGAGAACACTTAATTTTTCGTCTACCAATACTTTTCTGTTCAGCCAACCTAAAATCTTGTTGTTTAATATGGAGTTAATGTCTTTTTCAAAACAGTTTCAGTAAAAAGCATATTCCCTCAGGGCCGGTAAAATTCGAGATCATTTGTTATACAGTCAGTGGGAAAAAAAAAACACTTGAAACTTTGGGAAGCATCTAGACTGAACAAGTCATCTCAATGGACTCTTCTACTCTGCAGTAAATCTGTTCTTTACATTATGAAGCTGACTTATATCTTATAACATTCACACTTGACAAGGCGACATAAATTAGACTTGCCAAAAATCTGAGGTTTTTTGCTAGTGATGGCTTTGTATCAGAACACTCAAAGAACAGTATGCCGTGCCATGAACCGGGATACTGCAAGAAAATTATGGAATGAAAGTTGAAATGGTGAATACTCAAGTTCTAAATGAATGTTGAAATGGTGAATACACAGAAATTGAGTATTCACCATTTCAACATTCATTCCGTACTGAAGTGAATAAAGGGAGAAAAGTATGCTCAATGTGGGACTCATACCCAAGACTCCCGAAACACTAATGCTGAAGCTCTACTAACTGAGCTAGCCGGGCAAATGATCCCGAGTCCACCTGTTGACAACCGCAACACTCCTCACCCTCCTGATTTCAGGGAGTCACCAACTCCCTCCTGTTCCCATGGACCGCTGGTGCCGATTACCCACGCCCACTGACTGACCTTGTCGCCAATAAAGTAAATCGAGGGAGCAAAGTGTGCCTAGTACAGATAACTGTCCCCAGAGGCGATGTTACTTTTTGACTGGTCGCCTCTGGGTACAGAGACGATCAAGACAGAATCAGTTGAAAACTCCGCACTGATTCTGTGCGCAAGTTTGAACTCTCATAATTTCGTAAATGGAGCACAAAACTAGGATGTAAACATACCTTTTGCTTGTGTATTAAATAATCCTTTGTTTGAAATACAAATATTTTCAATTTAAATGCTGAACATAAGAGAAAACAGTGCATTTCATGTGTTACTCGAGTTGTTTACAATCCCGAAAACACTCAAAATGGCCGCCACACACGATAAATTTCGCCAGTGTTTGTTCCGAGATTTACATGTTATAAACGACTTCTACAAGGTCTTTTGGTAATGAAAGGTTTAATAATTTGTCTTTGGTCATGTTAGTTACTTAAATTTAATTGCATTTTGCTTCATACAGATTAAAACGATGAAACAGAAAGGCAGTATAGCGCTCTATCTTTGCTACCAGAAAATTTACAATGGACTTGAGATGGTACGGTGCACAATAAATAACCAAGTATAAAAAATAATCACCATAGCATCTCATTATTGAGACTAAAAGTGTGCCTAACATGGGACTCATAGCCTCGACCCCAGGAACACTAGCTCTACCATCTAAACTAGCCGTGCAACTGGTCGTGAGTCCATCCAACATCAACTACAACACTCTACAGTACTTTTCTTGCATTATCCCCCAAAGTTTCCCAGCAAAATCTATCGTAGAGAGTTCCCAGGATTATGAAAACAATATCTCACGAAGATTGGGAAGCGAATTGAAAACTTTACTAGAAATAAGGGAATAGAAACAATAATAAAACGTGACAGCTGACATGTGCACGTAAACAATACCCCACCCATTTGCTCCGACCACGTCATTAGCGTAAATAAGATAGTTTCTGTAATAACTTACCCTCCTAGAGATGTAAGCACCATAGGTTCTGTTTATCTTGATAAGCTGCTGCGACCGTGGACTTCGAAAAAGGTTGCAGTTGCTCACAATCGGCGAAACAGTGTTTACAGCGTTAGTCATTCAGTTTAAGGCATAAATCCATTTCCGGTTTCCTTATTTGGAAATGGGAGATTCCTGACCTATATGTAGCAGTGAACAGTTTCAGAAACATTCCAGTGTTCAGGTGATGCAATGTTTGCGTTAGTGAAATTTTCATTCAATGAGTAAAGTGAAAATTATGGAACATTACTTGCATAATAGAATAAATATTTCGAATGCAAAAAGTAATCCTATCAATGTTGAATCGGAGCCCCCATTTAGTAAATTTCATGGTCAAAGGGAAGTAACAAGAAAAGACTTCAGATAGTTTTTAGAGTTGCTTCCCTTAGACCATAATTTAACATCGTTTAGAAGTGACGGGCTCTGTCTTTCTTTAGAAAAAATTTCATGTTTCTTCCATTTCATAACATTACACTCAGAATAATTGCTTGAACTTCGCTTTTAGCAAGACTATCAAATTCTTAATTTTAAGACCAGCTATCTGATTCGCTGCAGGGATTGCATACAAACATAATTGAGACATGCTTTGGCAAGAGGGGGCTTAATGCATGTCAGTGATGCATTATACCAAGCAAGTTATCACATAATTATGGATCCCCAAAATTCCATTTTGTTTAACAACTGACTGAATCATGAAGTAGACTGGTCCTTTGATATGCAGAAAATTTGAAGATGGCAAAAAGTATTGGCCATGTTAGTCTGCGCGGACTGTGCAGGCTGACATGAACAAATCCTTTTTGCAAATGCATTAAGCCCCCTTTTCACAGAGCATGGCTCAATTATGTTTATTATGATCCCTGTCGGCTGAGACAGTATGTTTCAGCCATATCAGATGGCTTTTCTTAAGAATTAAGCCTTAAGAGTGCAAAATATACCCCGACTTTTATTGTTCTAGAAAAAGACACTATGTGCAATTTTAAGGTTGTCATTGTTCAGAATGTCTCGGAAAATAAAAAAATGGACAGAGTAGATCAAAGATCAGACTGCATATACTTTACAGTCTGATCTTGATTTACACTAGCCCCAAGGGCAACCATAGTTGTGAAAGGTACTTTAACTCTTTACCAAACGGTATAAATTTTCAGTGGTCCAGATTGAAAGCATTTGCAGACGACAATTCAAAAGTGACTGAATTTGAGATTTGGCTGTGAAAGAGTAGAAAACATTGTGGAGAAAGGAGAAAATACTGGTTACCAGTATTTTCTCCTTTTTCCACTATGTTTTCTAACCTATTTGCCTTGGGGTCCAGAAGAACGCAAGATTGTGTAGTAAAAGGTTTAACGCTTTACCACACAACCCTGGCTTTAAACAACCCAGAAAAGAAGCCTTTTGAAAATATTGTGGGAAAATAAGAAAATGCTGGTAACCAGCATTTTTTTCCCTTTTTCCACAATGTTTTCTACCCTTCTCATAACATATTTTAATTTTTCAGTCGCATTTCAATTTGGACTAGCCTAAAATTTTGTTGTATGGTAAAGTGTTAACGAAAGAAAGTAACTGAATGAAACTGCTTTAACCCATTACCACACAATCCCGACTTTTAACGACCCTGAGAAAGAAGCCTTGTGAAAACACTGTGGGAAAAGGAGAAAATGCTGGTAACTAGCATTTTCTCCTTTTCCCACAATGTTTTCTCCCCTATCGGCGACAAATTTTGTCATTTGGACCACCTTTAATTTGTCGTCTGCAAATGCTTTCAATTTGGACCAGTCTAAAATTTTGTCATTTGATAAAGAGTTAACCACACAGTGACGACTTTTAACGACCCTGAGAGAGAGAGCTTATAAAAACAATGCAGAAACCAGCTTTTTCTCCTATTCCCACAATGTTTTCTACCCTATCAAGGTCAAATTTGGTCATTTGGGCTACCATCAATTTGTCGTCTGCAAATGCTTTCAATTTGGATCAGTCTGATATTTTGTTGTCTGGTAAAGAGTTAAGTATACAAATGGGAAAAAAGAAAGAGCCACAAACACTAATTAACAATAACCACAGGTGATTCACATATCAGTTCTTTTATTAGTTGAACCAAAATGATGAAATTCAGTAACAACATTCGATTTAAGCAAATATTCACAGTTTATAACAAAGAAAAAACAATTTTAGAAACACATGAGTCATGCTCTGGCAAAAGGGGGCTTAATGCATCTCTGTGATGCATTAAACCAAGCAAGTCATCACATAAATATGGACTTCGTAAAAACCATTTTGTTTAACAACCATCTGAATCATGAGGTAGAGTGGTCCTTGGACATGAAGAAAATTGACCAAAAGCAAAAAGATTTGACACAGGTCAGCCTGCATGGATGGCACAGGCTGGCTTGGGTCGGTATTTTTTGCAGATGCATTAAACCCCCTTTTCATCTAACATCAGAAATAGAGAGGATTGATTGATTGATTGTTTGGTGTTTAACGCCGTTTTCGACATTATTTCAGTTATATCGCGGCGGCCATTGCACCTATCCATGCTTTCCTGGAGTCTCTTTTACCAGTACTCTGCACAATTTTCTTTCCAAGCCACTGACTGCTTTCCCACACAATCATTGTCGTAACAATGGTCAGCGGTGGGAGAGGAATGAATCCTGTCGCAATGACTATCATCAATCCTCGAAAGGAAATTGGCCAAGCCAGGGATCGAACCCACGACCCCGTTCTCAAGTCCTGCATGCTACCGACTGAGCTACTGGGGCTCGGTGAAATAGAGAGGAAATAAAACTCTGAAATATCAGTTACAACAATACAAACTTCATCCAATTATGTAGTTGCCTTGTAACAAGTAATTGTGTTTTTGGCAAAATGTTTCCCATAAGATAAAAATTGTAAGTCACACATGCTGTTTGTGCGCTTATAAATGTTATGCATATAATGAGCTATGCTCTGTGAAACAGTGGTATAATTCATCTGCAGAAAGTATTGATTCCTGTCAGCCTGCAAAGACCATGCCAGCTGACCTTGATCAAAACTTTTTTGCTGTTGGTATCTGTCTGTCTGTTAAAGGACCATCAAGGTTTTGAGATAAAAAGGTTCCATATCGTGTAACAATGTGCTTTGTATAATGCTTTGCAAAGATGTATTAACTCTTTACCAAACAATCCTGTGTTTTAATGACCATAATGATGATGGCTTTTGAAAACATTGTGGGAAAAGGAAAAAATGCTGGTTACCAGCATTTTCTCCTTTTCACGTAATATTTTCTACTTTTTCAAAGACAAATTCCACAATTTGTCTAACATGTAATTTGTCGTGTGCAAATGCTTACAACGTAGATAAGTCTAAAATCTTCTAATGTGGTAAAGAGTTCACAGTTTACCAAACAATCAAGAGTTTTAATGAGTCTGAAGTGCTTTTGAAAACTTTGTGGGAGAAGGAGAAAATGCTCCTTTTCCAACAACATTTTCTACCCTTTATGAGACTCTGACATTTGAGGTACAGCTGATTTATTGTCAGCAAATGCTTTAGATAAGACTAAAATGTTCTCGCACAGCCAAGAGTTTAGTTTAAACAGATTTAATTTACATTGATTGAGAAACAAGTTCTTTCAACTTATACTAATCTCTCTCAATTCTGCTTCCTGGAAACTACACCAGTACTCACACCAAATGTGTGGGCCAATGACCAGTCCCAAAATTGACACCTGCTCCAGTGTATTGAACTTGGGACCTTATGGTTAGGAGGCAGATGCTCTACCCCACAACCATGGACACCACACAATATAGAGTTAAACTCCCCTTTCATCAAAGAGTCAAGCACCGTCTTGATATTATAATACTACCAAGACAATTCTTTTTCCGATAAGATCATACTACTCAGGCATTTTGCCATACAAAATGTCTGACAACATATCTTTACTGTGTTTAAATTCTTTCGAGCATTTTGGTGAGCAGGCCCTAAACATGAACATGAATATTTATCACAGCCTGTTGCACAGAGTCCAGCACCATCTTGATACTACAATACTACAGTGACAATTTTTTCCACAGTAAAACCATACTACTCTGGCATTTTGCCACACAAAATGTCTGACAATGTATCTTTACTTTGTTTAAATTCTTCAAGCATGTTGGTGAGCAGGCCCTAAACATGAACATAAAGAGCAGGCCCTAAACATGAACATAAATATTTATCACAGTCTGTTGCACCGAGTCAGGCACCTTCTTGATGCTACCCGATTACTTGTTTTTCTGGTAAAATCATACTACTCTGGCATTTTGCCATACAAAATGTCTGACAATGTATCTTTACTGTGTTTAAACTCTTTCAAGCATGTTGGTGAGCAGGCCCTGAACATGAATGGCAAATTTCTGATACCAAACAGCTCTGTTACAGGCCTAATTATCCTCAGCCCAGGGCCAAACATGGTTTCATGGCAACAGTCACAGCGAGTCCGACTGAAGAAATAAAGACAAAAAGATCACATTTAACTTGTAACCAAACAATACTGAGTTTTAACAGCGCTGAGAAAGAAGCCTTTTGAAATCATTGAAGTGCAAGGAGAAAATGCTGGTAACCAGGGTCTGTATTTACCAACCATTCTTAAGAAAAGTTTTGGTCTAATTATGGATTTTGAAAGTAACACAACTTCTGATTGGCTAAATCATTTGGTTTAGCCGATCAGATGGTGTGGTACTTTCAAATTTATTAAATTCTTGAAAATAAGAATAAGAATTTTCTTAAGAATGGCTGGTGAATACAGGTCCCATATTTTCTCCTTTTCCCACAATGTTTTCCACTCTATCAAAGACAAATTCTATCCTTTGAGCCACAATTGAATTGCTGCCTGGAAGTGCTTTCAATTTGGGAATGTCCATAATTTTGTCGTGTTGTAAAGAGTTAACTCGGATTCATGTATCAATCATGACACATCTTTAGCTTTTTGTAACCTCGCCATGAACAGCTTCTGAAAATATTGTGGGCTCAGTAGTAAAGTGTAGGACTTGTGACCTGGAGGCTCCAGGTTCAAGCCTTACTGGATCCACTGGTTTTTTTTTTATGGGAGTGTTCTTGGGCAAGAAACTTCAGGGTCCCAGCCTATTACAAGTGAAAACCCAGAAAAGCATGAATGTGTGAGCTGTTGCTGTGATATGACTGAAATAATGTTGAAAGCGGCGTAAAACACCATTCAATCAATTACCAGACAACAAAATAAAATTTTTAGAATAGTCTAAATTCAACCCTTTACCCTTCATCACACAATCGTGAGTTTTAAAGACCTTGCCAACAAAGGCTTTGGAAGACATCGTGGGAAAAAGCAAAAATGCTGGTGACCATATCCTTTTTCCACAATGTTTTGTACCCTTTTGACGGCAAATTTCAGTTTTGGGGCTAAGTTGAATTTATTGTTTGCAAATATTTTCAATTCATACCAGTCTGAAATTAGATTGTTTGGTAAGGAGTTAAAGCGCCTTTCACGACCAGTTGCCTTTGCGGCCAGTGTAGATCAAGATCAGACTGCACAAAACATGCAGCTTGATCATTATTCTACACTATGTTTATTATACTCCTACCTGCTTTTCAAAAACTGCTGCACACTAGTTGGAAGACAACTGGGGTTTTTACCAAGGTCTGATTTCTGGATGCTCAGCAACGACAGATCAACCAGTCTCTGAAATGTTGTAAATAACAATATGACATCTCATATTTGAGCAGCACTTTGGAAAAAGTGGGTTTAATACATCTTCCTGATGCATTATACCAAGCAAGTCATCATATAATTATGGATCCATAAAATTCATTATGTCTAACAACCAACTGAATCATGAGGTAGACTGGTTCTTTGAGTTGCAGAAAATTGACCAATAACAGAAGTTTTCACCCAGGTGAGCCTGCGCTGACAGCACAGGTTGACCTAGGTTGATACTTTTTGCCAATGCATTAAACCCTTTTCACAGAGTATGACTCATTTTTAAATTTACAAACTCCTGAAGCAACTTTGTGGCAGATGGCTTTCAAAACACACTGATAATGATTAGAGTATCAACATAAATAAAGCTCTAACCCTTCAGCAAACAATACCTTGTTTTAACCATCCTGAGTAAGAAAACTTTTGAAAACATTGTGGAACAAGAGCGGCAAATTGTTGCAAGATACGCCCATCCCACTGCCAGTTGTCCAGGGGGAATTATAATCGTAAAGGGCAGGTAGATGAAAATAGTAGTGCAGCAGAAATCATGTAAGTGATTGAAACAGGCATGAATGTCTCCTCTTATTTTAAGGAAACATGCATTTAAAGTTTCAGGTCATTCCAACATGAAAAGACAAAGTTATATTGTAGAGAAGCATGAAAAGCTGTGAAAAAAAAAATAATGAATAGGGAATAATTCCAAAAGGGCATTAGGTAAGGTTACGGCTCCAGTGCATTGCACTTTTCGTAACTGCAACAAACATGTTTACCAAGTCTCCAGTCAATTTGAATTGAGGTGACAAAGTTCCGTTCTGGACAAGCAAGAAATACTGTAAAAATGAAGAACAAAGTGGAATTACTCAAAATCCACGCTAGGTAGAGTTATTGTTCTTGCGCACTGTACTCCATAATATTGCAACAAACATGCATACCAAGTTTGAAGTTGTTCTGACTTGAGATGACAAAGTTATATTCCAGACAAGCAATAAAAATGATGATCAAAGGGAAATAACTCAAAGACAGCATGAGGTAGAGTTACAATTCTTGCGCACTGCACTTCCAAATATTGCAACAAATAAGCATACCATATTTCAAGTCATTCCTACTTAAGATGACAAAAGTTATGCTCCGGACAAGCAAGAAATGCTATAAAAATGAAGATCTAAGGGGGAATAACTCAAAATTTGTGCTAGGAAGAGTTATGGTTCTTGTGCACTGTACTCCGTAATTTTTCAACAATCATGCATACCAAATTTGAAGATGTTCAGACTAGAGATGACAAAGTTATATTCCGGACAAACAGAAAATGCTGTAAAAATGACAATCAAAGGGAAATAACTCAAAGACAGCACGAGGTAGAGTTACAATTCTTGAGCACTGCACTCTATATTATTGCAACAAACACAATTGCCAAGTTTCAAGTCCATCGGACTGGAGATGACAAAGTTAAGCTCCGGACAAAGAACTGGACTGTAAAAATGAAGATCAAAGTGGAATTACTCAAAATCCACTCTAGGTAGAGTTATTGTTCTTGTGCACTGTACTCCATAGTATTGCAACAAACATGTATACCAAGTTTGAAGTTGTTCTGACTTGAGTTGACAAAGTTATATTCCAGACAAGCAATACATGCTGTAAAAATGACGATCAAAGGGAAATAACTCAAAGACAACATGAGGTAGAGTTACAATTCTTGCGCACTGCACTTCTAAATATTGCAACAAATAAGCATACCATATTTCAAGTCATTCCTACCTAAGATGACAAAGTTATGCTCCGGACAAGCAAGAAATGCTATAAAAATGAAGATCTAAGGGGGAATAACTCAAAATTCATGCTAGGAAGAGTTATGGTTCTTGTGTACTGCACTCCGTAATTTTTCAACAATCATGCATACCAAATTTGAAGATGTTCAGACTAGAGATGACAAAATTATGCTCCGGACAAGCAGAAAATGCTGTAAAAATGACAATCAAAGGGAAATAACTCAAAGACAACACGAGGTAGAGTTATGGTTCTTTTGCACTGCACTCCGTATTATTGCAACAAACACAAATGCCAAGTTTCAAGTCAATCGGACTGGAGATGACAAAGTTATGCTCTGGACAAAGAACTGGACGCCGCCCGCCCGAACGCCCGTACGCCCGTACGCCATGGGTGATCCCATAATACGTCCCGTCTTCGACGGGCATATAAAAAGGAGAAAATGCTGATAACTGGTATTTTCTTTTTTTTCTGCAAAGTTTCTACCTTCTAAAAAGATGATTTTCACTACTTAACTCCTTACCAAACAACAAAATTAAAGACTGGTTCAAATTCAAAGCTGTTGCAGAAGAAAAATAAAGTGTGGCTTAAATGCGAAAATTTGTTACTGAAAGGGTAGAAAACATTGTGGGAAAAGGAGAAAATGCTGGTTACAATGTTTTCAAAATGTTTCTTCCTCAGAGTAATTAAATGGTAAAGGGTTAAGACTCATTTACCTTGTCATCTGCAAATACTTTGGATTTGACAAATTGAAAATTTTGTCATTTGGTACAGACTTCAGCAAGTAAAGTTAAAACAGAATGTACAAACTGTCTGACTTTTGACTCTGTTCATTCCAAGAACATTTTTAAGCAACCATTTCTCAAATCATAATGTTTTATAAACTTTTGAAAAAGGCAATAGCCAAAATTTGAACAATAGAATGGTTTTTTTTTTTTTCATAGTATCTGACCTTTTTTGCCCATGAATAAATGTATGTATGAATGAATGAATGAATGAATGAATGAATAAATGTGGTAAAAAGATTTAATCAAAGTGTTGAATTGATAGTGAAAAGTATTTCAATAAAGAAGGAATATGTGTCATGTGCATAAAATATAATACTGAGTGGCTGGGAGTCCCTGCCTACTAAAAAGATTTAAATGAAAAATTAAGACTGTGAATAGTAGCTACAAGGAAATGAGTGTTAAAATTGAGAAAGTGTGAAGCCTCCATTATTTTTGCCTATGAACTAGGGATTCTTGAAAACCGTGGAAGAAGGTGCAGTTGCATTCACAATTGCATTAAGATTTGAGCCATTATCTGGCAAAAGGGGGCTTAATGCATCTCCGTGATCCATGGTACCAAGCATGATACATAATTTCCACTTTTTTTTTAATAACCGACTTTATCAAAAGGTACACTAGTCCTTGGACATATAGAAAATTGACCAATAGCGAAAAGTTTCGGTCCAGGTCTGCCTGCGCGGACTGCGCAGGCTGACCTGGTCGATACGTTTCGCAGATGCATTAAGCCCCCTTTTCACAGAGCATGGCTCATTTTTAATTACCTGTGGCTCATTGTGTGTGTTTTCCTGCCAGAAGAGAGGGTGCATAAAGTTATTTTTCACGTTGAGACGGTCGAGGTCCAGCCTTAAAGCTCCAGATGGCATGGCTGGTAACTGATTGCCCTCCACATTTAATTCCCTCAGAGTCCTACAAAGATCAGATGTGAGATTATCATCATTGGCCACACCACGAAGCTCAGTGGTTAGCGTATCTTACTTGTGACCTGGTGGTTGTGAGTTTGATACCTGGTAAAGGTAAACTTTCTTTCAAGTGATTTTTTGCCTCTCACTTCTGATACATGTGAGGAAAGTACTAGCAGTCAGTGGCTTGGAATCACAGGTTTACACATTACAAGATAATCCTGTTGATTGATTGTATGGTGTTTACCGCTGTTTTCAACATTATTTCAGTTATATCACTGTGGCCCATCCACCTATCCATGCCTTCCTGGAGTCTCTTTTACCAGTACTCTGCACACTTTTCTTTCCAAGCCACTGGCTGATTTCCCACATAACCATCGTCAAGACAATGGTCAGCGGTGGAAGAGGAATGAATCCTGTTGCAATGACTATCATCAATCCTTGGAAAGAAATTGACCGAAGTCAGTGGTGGAAGAGGGATGAATCCTGTTGCAATGACTATCATCAATCCTCGGAAAGAAATTGGCCATGCCAGGGATCGAACCCACGACCCCCTGTTCTCAAGTCCTGCACGCTACTGACTAAACTACTGGGGCTCGGCAAGATAATCCTGTGTTGTAATAACCCTAAGGAAAAAAAAGGCTTTGAAAACACTCTGGGTAAAGAAAAAAATACTGGTTACCAGCACTTATGGACAGAGATACTACCACGTGAGTACAATGAGTACGGTCAGGTGGCAGGGGACTTGGAAACTTGTTCACGGCTGTGGCAAATCATGTCGCCCTGAGCCAAAGGCGAGGTGGTGACGTGATTTGCCACAGCTGTGAACAAGTTTCCAAGTCCCCTGCCACCTAACCGTAAAACCAATTTATCATACTGCAAAGTTTTACCATTCCTACGTGTATTCGGTGAAATTTTCCTGTTTTATGTATTCACAAAATGAGTACGCTGACGAAATCGTGTTTCCCTTCTTAGTGCCCAAATTCAATGAAAAGTGACGTCACTGGGAAATGACATCACTGAAACCTTGGTAAAACGTGAAGTTTGGTGAACAAACTGGATAATGTCATTATGATAGGTATTTGACGCATTTTTCTTTTAATCTGGATTCAAACAACTTCAAGGTAAGCAACTATTCATTTTAATGATTTGTTGGCAAAAGTAAACGACTATTAGTTGCCTCAAACAACCATTAGGTTATCCTTTTAACGCTACAATGTTCAAGTTTCATTTGTTTGTCTTGTGGGTGGCTCGTATCGATAGACACCGCCATTTTGGATGTTGTGTTGAAAGAATAATCATGTATACAAGACTCCCGAAAGGGAAACTTGTTTCACATGGATTTTGCCAGTGTACATGATTATTTGTTCGGGGCATATTATCCAATTAGATCACGAGAAATTTCTTTGCAGTATAATAATAATATCTGATATTGTTAGCTGAACTCTTTACCAAACAACAAAATTTTGGAGTCAACCAAATTGAAAGCATTTGCAGACAACAAACTAAATGTTGCTAAATTGATGATTTCTGTCTTAGAAAGGGTAGAAAACATTTATAGGGAAAATTGAGAAAATGTTGGTTACCAACATTTTTTCCTTTTCCCATATTGTTTTAAAATGTTTTTTATTATGGGTCTGTAAAAGTTGGGATTGTATGGTAAAGGGTTAAAATCCCTCTTGTCTTTTTAAAAATTCTTTAACCCTTTCCCACACAATCCCGACTTTTAACGACCCTGAGAGAGAAAGCTTTTGAAAACATTATGGGAAAAGAACAAAATGCTGGTAACCAGCATTTTCTCCTTTTCCCATAATGTTTTCTACTCTTCCCAAGACAAATTTCAATTTTTGATTCACATTTGATTTGTCGTCTGCAAATGCTTTCAAATTGGACCAGTCTAAAATTTTGTTGTTTGGTAAGGAGTTAAATGGAATGGCCCAACTGTTTGTTGTGTATTTAGATCAATATGTAAAGGTGAAATAATGAGGTCACTTAACATGATTGGCGAAAATATGGACTTCAATACAGGAAAATATACTGCAGAACTGGTCTAGACTTCCCTGTCCCCTCGTCCAAAATAAAGACTGGTTTCTGCAGTGTACTTATCTAATAGAAACTTAGTTTTGTACCCAAGCATGTTAAATAACATACTATTGGTGAATACAGACCCATCACATCAGTTTGTACGGACAAGAAGTTAATTCTATACTTACTGCAAGTGGTAAATTTCATTCTGTATGAAGGAGATTCTATTGTAGGACACATCCAAGAACTCTAGTTTCTCCATTGCAAACAGTCTGAAATTAATGCATGTACATGTGTGTACATTTCACCCTTTTGGCTCCATATGTAAAGATGCAGGCTTTTGCAGACCAGATACACCAAGATCAGACTGCAGTCTTTTCTTTGATTTACACCATCCACTTATTCAGTCAAGCCTTCGAGATGAAAATCTGTCTTGACAGACATTGTGACTCCTATACACCCCCCAAATAAAGTTAGTGAGGGGTATAACTACAGCAGATTGTATTTTTAGCCAAAAAATCATGGCCAATATTTGGCCTTTAACTTTATGGGATTTGTCTTTGATAAGATGGAAATCATTGTGCAATAAACACTTGACTGTTTGATTAAAGGAGAAAGGCTTATTATGTTGTATATGGTGCCAAAGTGACAACAAGAGCACTGCGAGTGCCAGTGCTCAGCAGCAGTTGCTTGATTTTCTGTTGAAATTTTGAGTTGTAAAAAAAGGGACGTAACTGTGTCTAAACACATTGATGATTACCTGACATTTAAAACTTGTCCAAGTTTGAAGTAAATCTATCTGTAGTATATTTGTAATAACAGAGACTTTATAAAATGTCGATGGTAATGCAGACAATACCAGGGCTATGACAATACCTTGACGTTATCTTTGAACATAGCCAAGCTAAAAAGGGGCATAATTGTGTCAAAAATACTTCGATGGTTACCTGCCCTTGTTGTATGGGCTCCCCCTTTGATAGTTAACAAGCAGTCCAAGTTTGAAGTAAATATCTTAAGTAAATAAATAATAGCAGAGCTATTACAGAAAGTCAAAGTTTTTGCACGTCGCCAACAACAATACTGATGCAGACAATGACAGGGCTATGACAATTACTCGATGTTTTTGAAAATAGCCAAGCTAAAAACTAAAAAAATCCTTACCGTATTGGAAGTGTCTGAAGCATACAGAAGGAAACCACTAATGTCCGTAACTTTTTCAGCCTGTTGATATCCGGTGGAAGATCTTTTAATGGATTGTTTCTCATTTTCAAAATCTCTAGCAGTGGAATGTCAAGGACAGATGATGGAAAGACCTACAATACAGTTAACCCTTTATCACACGATCCCAAGTTTTAACGGCCATGGCAGAGAATACTTTTGAAAACATGATGGGAAAAGGAGAAATGCTGGTAACCAGCATTTTCTTCTTTTCCCACAATGTTTTCTAACCTTTCAAATATAAATTTCAATTTTTGAGCAGCATTTAATTTATCGTCTGAAAACGCTTTCAATTTGGACAGGTCTAAAATTTTGTCATTTGGTAAAAAGTTAAGGGGTCATATTGGCCATTGATTGTACAATGCTTAACGCTGTTCTAAGCATTAGTCTAGTAATATCGCGGCAGCCAGCGCAATTATCCATGCTTTCCTTGGGTTTCTTTACCAGTGCTTTGCACAATATTCTCCCCAAGCCACTGGCTGCTTTCCCACATTAGCATCGTCGAAACAATGATCAGAGTCGAGCAAGGAATGAATCCGGTTGCCATGAGTATCATCAATCCTCCAAAAGAAATTGGCCAAGATAGAGATTTGAACCAGTGATCCCCTGTTCTCAAGTCCTATACACTACCGACTGCCCAACTGGGGCTTGGCTTTGGATGCTTGGTGAAAGATCTTGACAATACTATTCTATTTTTTTGCAAATCACCTAAACAATGCTGAGCAAAGACTACTAAAATTTGTGATAAGTCTTTGAAAAGATTAAAACATTGAGGGAAAAAAAGCAAATCAACTAAGTTTTCCAAATCTTTCTTCTACGGGGCCGTCAAAAACACAGCATAATTTGGTAGGTGGTTTACAGAAACATGCGATGCTAAAAGTACATACTCAAGAAGTTTCCATGTGTGACAACAGTATTACACTTACAGAGAAATCATTGAAGGATAAATTCAAGTACACTAAGTTTTTCAGGAGTGGTGAAATGTCTGGCATCTCTGCTATAAAATGAGCCTAAAAAAGAAAATAAATGTGCCATACTCGGGCAAAAGAGGGTTTAATGCATCTCTGTGATGTGTTATAGCAAGCAAGTCATCACATAATCATGAATCCATAAAATCCATTTAGTCTTACAACTAAATAATTCAATATTAGGTTTTTTCATGAGGATTGACGAGTTCTGATCAGCTGAATTGTTTTTTTTCATAGCTCCATGAAAAATAAAAAGCAGTGCCGGAACTACTTTTGCAGTTGCTTTAATATAAACAAACATGTATACGAGATTTCATAATGTTTTTCTTTCTGATTTTAGATCTATATTGAGTCCGAAGTTCAAATTGCTAGCTGAGTTTATTTTCTCTGAATATTGAAAAAAAAAATATCCAACAGTAAATTCAAAGAGAGAGCTGAAAACTCATTGTCACTTTGCTTGGTTCTAACAATCTCATTTTCAACTTAATTCTAATTGAACTTCTAATAATAAATCTACTAATCTGCAAATGTTCAATACTATGATGACGTCATGAATTACGTCATTTTTAGATCATGAACGAGCAGTTTTACCGAAATATCAATGAAATGGACATTAAATAAATATGCAATGTTGGATTCACAAAAAAAAAAGCAGTTAGTATTATTTAAGTGCATATTTGTTGTCTGTGACATTGAATTATAATGAATGAAGAGAATTTTTTTTTTGTTTTCATGGAGGTACCGGTATGTAAAAACTAGAGGCCCTTGAGGGCCTGAAATCGCTCTACTGGCAGTGATTTTGCTTTTTTGCTAGCATACATTATGAATTCATAATGCAAAAAGAAAAAAAAAAACAACAAAAAAAACCCCACAAAAATGTGTTCTTGCAACTAGGCTCGAACCTATTTAGACAGCATGAGTAGGCATAGTGAATTGAACTAACAGTGAAAAAAAAGTAAGTGCAATTCTCCAAAATAATTGTTTGGAATCCAGCCAAAGAAATGTGACTGATAATATGGACTTTGTTGAGTAAACGATACTAAGTCATCAAATGGCTGCTTTTACTGAACGGTTTACTAAATTTTCTTCACTTTTAATAAAGTTCAATCCCTTGATGAACCAAATAATCTTTTTCAAAAAAATTGGATCAACACTGTGGACTTCATTGCCTAGAAATGGAACTTTTCAATTTTAAATGGCTACCTTTCCCACATTGATTGTCAGATTTTTTTCAAAATCAATAGGGTTCATGTTGTTTATGATACAAAGCAACTGTGCAAGTTTCACAAAAATCTGATTACAAATGCTGACTTAATCGTGTAACCAAGAAATGGAAATTTTCAACTTAAAATGGCTACTTTTCCCATATTGTTTCAGGGTTCATACAGGCAAGGCCAAGTAAAATTCAAGGACTTTTCAAGGACTTTTCAAGGACAAATCTTTACGTTTTCAAGGACTAATTTATGAATAATATCTACACATATTCGTGAAGTCAGTACATCATTTTTGGATACAAAGTTAGCAATAATAGGAGCACTAGATGATGCAACAGGCCCAGCAACGGTAGCTATTGGGGGTGGGGATACTATCAGGTTGTCCCCTGGGGCGGAAGATGTGGTCGCAGTTTGTGTTTTATTAACCTTGGTTTCCTCTTTAACAAAGACATTTGTGAAAATCCCGGACATGGACTTCTGTAGTTTCTTACGCCCCTCTCCCTTCGCATGTGACCGCAAGGCACTTTCACCCATCCGTGCCACATCGATATCTTTCCTACATGCTAGACAGTGCGCCTGATATGTTCGTTTCCTTTACCCACAGATACCCTTTCGGCCTGTCTCTGCTATAGATACACTTTCCCATTACGATAAAGAAAAACGTTTGAAAGTTGAATTCTGGCTCCTTAGAATCATTTCAACGCCATGTTGGTTTTACTTAATCTGGATATTGGAATTGACCTTTTTCACGGAAAAAAATGATGCAATCGAATGTAAACCAGTCAGCAAGGGAGGCAACCCAAACATACGAGTACGAACATTTGGACCATGTATGTTCGAACTTCGTTTTCGCCTCCAGCACATTCGCCCATTTTTATTGTGGCGCTCTCGCACATCTGTCATTGCTTAAAACGTGCCGATTTCCTTCTAGAAAGTCCACTATTGACTTTTAGGCCAATTTCAAATGTCTTGAATACAAGAAGAAGTGAAATTCAAGTACTTTTCAAGGTGTATGGCCAGTTTTCAAGCACATTTCAAGGCAAATTTTGTTTTCAAGGACTTTTCAAGACTGCCTTTCATTTTCAAGTACTTTTCAAGCCTGTGCGAACCCTGTGTTTGTTGGATTATTTACAAAATCAACAGGGCTGAAGCTATTGAAAAGATAAACAAACTATGCAAGTTTAACGGAAATCTGACCACAAAAGCAGATTTTATCGCTTAAACAAGAAATAGAAATTTTCAACTTGAAATGGCTACTTTTCCTGTATTGTTTGTTGGATTTTTTTCAAAATCAATTGGGTTGATGCTATTGATGAGATAAACAAACTGTGCAAGTTTACCGGAAATCTGACCACAAATGCAGACTTTATCATGTAAACAAGAAATAGAAATTTTCAACTTGAAATGGCTACTTTTCCCGTATTGTTTGTTGGATTTTTTTCAAAATCAATTGGGTTGATGCTATTGATGAGATAAACAAACTGTGCAAGTTTACCGGAAATCTGACCACAAATGCAGACTTTATCATGTAAACAAGAAATAGAAATTTTCAACTTGAAATGGCTACTTTTCCCGTATTGTTTGTTGGATTTTTTTCAAAATCAATTGGGTTGATGCTATTGATGAGATAAACAAACTGTGCAAGTTTACCGGAAATCTGACCACAAATGCAGACTTTATCATGTAAACAAGAAATAGAAATTTTCAACTTGAAATGGCTACTTTTCCCGTATTGTTTGTTGGATTTTTTTCAAAATCAATAGGGTTCAAGCTATTGATAAGATTAACAATCTGAGCAAGTTTCACGGAAATCTGACCACAAATGCAGACTTTATTGCGTAAACAAGAAATAGAAATTTTTTAACTTGAAATGGCTACTTTTCCCATACTGTTTGTTGGATTTTTTTTCAAAATCAATAGGGTTAAAGCTATTAATGGGATAAACAAACTGTGCAAGTTTCACGGAAATCTGACCACAAATGCAAACTTTATCGCGTAAACAAGAAACAGAAATTTTCATCTTGAAATGGCTACTTTTCCCATACTGTTTGTTAGATTTTTTTCAAAATCAATAGGGTTGAAACTATTGATGGGATAAACAAATTGTGCAAGTTTCATGAAAATCTGACCACAAATGCAGACTTTATCGCATAAACAAGAAACAGAAATTTTCAACTTGAAATGGCTACTTTTCCCATACTGTTTGTTGGATTTTTTTCAAAATCAATAGGGTTGAAGCTATTGATGGGATAAACAAACTGTGCAAGTTTCACGAAAATCTGACAACAAATGCAGACTTTATCGCATAAACAAGAAAAAGACTAACGGACGGACGGACAGACAGACAGATACTCCCGATTCTGGGTCTAGCTCCGATGTTATTTTTGTGATTGTTTCTCCGCTAGACGAGAAACAATCACAAAAATAACATCAGAGCTAGACCCCGAATCGGGAGTAACAGACAGACAGACAGACAGACAGACGGACGGACGACAGAAACCACGCCATAACATAAGCTCTGCTGGCTTTCAGCCAGTAGAGCTAAAAAACCTAATCACACTTTTGTATGAAACTGCTTCGCGGTTTCATACAGTGTGATTAGGGTTTTTTTTTTTTCATACCTCCATGAAAACAAAAAAGTTCTCTTCATTCCTTAAGTGAATCATAAGGTAGGCCGGTATTTTGATAGGACAGAAATAAACAAGTAACAGAAAAGTTTTGATCCATGTCAGCCTGTGCAGGCTGCACAGGCTGACACGGATCAATACTTTTTGTAGATGCATTAAACCCCCTTTTCAACGAGCATGGCTAAAATCATTAAACTGTTGAAATTAAATATTTTCATACATTGTTGTATCTGTCATTCCAACATACTTCTTTCTAATTCCTTCAAGCTCCTTTCACAACTTTGGTTGCTGTGCAGCCAGTGTAGATCATGATCAGACTGCACAAAATACTCAGTCTTATTTTTGATCAAAACTGTCTGCTTATCTAAAACATACGTGGACAAGAGAAACCTTGAAATTTCAATCATTTAGATCCTATTTCTTGCCTGAACAAGAGCACTGGATGCGGTTGCCAACACTGGTCTGCAGTCGCTTTTAGAAATGGCTTGATTTTCCAAGAAAATTCTAAGTAAAAAAAGGGGTGTAGCTGGGTCAAAAATATTTTGATGATTACTTGCCGTACTGGTATGGGTACCCCTTTTGAGGGGTAACAACTCATCTGAGTTTGAAGTAATGCTAGTGACGTCATTTTCTGCTTTTCTCACAATGTTTTCAAAAGCCTTCTTTCAATGGGTCATTTAAACTCTGGATTGTGTAGTAAAAGGTTGAGAATGGTTGGTAAATACAGACCCATGTGTATAAAATAATATGAACAATCAGCACAAATTTACCTTTAAACTGAGCGCACCACCTCCCTGTATGAGAGAATCAAGTATAGCCAGTTCTGACGGAGTTATCATTCCTTCTTCAGGGACAGCTGTACGTAAAGAAGTAATCTATATTTTAGTCTCAGATTAACCGTTTATCAAACAACAAAATTTTGGACTTGTCCAAATTCAAAGCTTTGCAGCTGTCAAAGTAAGTGTGACTCAAAAATAGAAATTCACTTTTTGGAAGGGTTGAAAACATTGTGAGAAAAGTAGAAAATGCTGGTCACCAGCATTTTCTCCTTTTCCCACAATGTTTTTCAAAGGGTTCTTCCTTAGGGTTGTCAAAGCTTGGGATTATATGGTAAAGGGTTCACCCTTTACAAATGCTAGTTACCAGCATTTTCTCCTTTTCCCAATGTTTTCAAAAACCTTCTCTTTCAGAATCGTTAAAAGTTGAGACTGTTTGGGAAAGTGTTAAACTATTGACATTACAGGTAGATTTCATCAACAAAAATCTAAAAGCGAAATTCAATGAAAGTGGAGTTAAAACCTTGGGGTCAATACTCTACCAATTTTTTTCCAAGGATCAATGGTAGTCACTGTGACAGGACTTGTTCCTCACTCACTGCTGATTGTTGCTTTGACAATTCTTTTGTGAGAAAGAAGCCATTGACTTAGGAAGAAAATTGTGCAACAAACTGGTAAAAAGAAAATGCAGGAAAGCATGAATAGGGGCACTGTCCACTGCCATATAACTGAAATAATGTTGGAAACAGCATTAAACACCATACAAACAAACAAATGACCATATCCACCAAACAAATGAGCCTTGCTCTGTGAAAAGGGAGTTTAATTCATCTGCAAAAAGTATTGACCCAAGTCAGCCTGCCCAATCCACTCAGGCTGACCTGTGTTGAAATATTTTGCTATCGATCAATTTTCTGTGTGTCCAAGGACCAGTCTACCAAATGATTCAGTCAAAAAGGATTTTATGGATCAATATTTATGTGATGACTTGCTTGGTATAATGCATCACAGAGATGCATTAAACACCTTTTTCACACAGCATGGTTCATATCCATTGTCATGTATGGCAGGATAACAATTTAACTCTTTACCAAACGACAAAATTTTGGACTAGTCCAAATTGAAAGCATTTGCAGACGGCAGAATAAAATGTGAATCAAAAATTGAAATTCAATTTGGGAATGGTCAAAAACATTGTGGCAAAAGGAGAAAATGCTGGTTACCAGCATTTTCTCCTTTTCCCACAATGTATTCAAAGGGCTTTCTTTCTCAGGGTTGTTAAAAGTCGGGATTGTGTGGTAAGGAGTTAAACCCTAAGAGTGCCAAAGAACCTCAGCGGACATTTTCTACCTCAAAATAAGACTAAAATACAGTAAATACAATGTCAAGGTGTCGCTTGTCCTGTGTGTCAGTGTGTGCAGTCTGATCTTTGATCTACACTGGCCACAACAGCAACTGTAGTTGTTAAAGGTACTATAAAGTTTAACTAGAGCACTGCATGTGGGTGCCAATGCTTAACTGCAGTTCCCTTTAGAAATGGTCATAATACTGTGGTATAAAGGGGCATAACTGTGTCAAAAATAACTATTAGGGTTATCTCCCTGACTGGTAAAGGTTCCCCTTTTGATAGCAATCAATTTATCCAAGTTTGAAGTAAATATCTTCAGTAATGACAAATATATTAGTAAAAAGGTTTATTTTGTGAAAATTCTGATTCAAAAAAGGCGCACAACTGTGTCAAAAATATTTTGATGGTTACCTGCCATACTGGCATAGGTTCCCCTTTTGACAGTTTGTTAAGTAGTCCAAGTTTGAAGTTTTGTGTGGTGTCCATGGTTGTGAGGTAGAGCGTCGGCCTCGTAACCAACAGGTCCCGAGTTCGAGACGCGGGAGCGGGTGTCAGCTTTGGGATTTTTCATTGGCCCACACATTCGGCGCGAGTACTGGTGTAGTGCACAGGAAGCAGAATCAAGAGAGATTAGTATAAGTTGTAAGAACTTGTTTCTCAATCAATGTAAAATAAATATGTTAAACTAAGTTTGAAGTAATTATCTGAAGTAATGACAGAGATATTACATAATGTCAAAGTTTTTGCACAATGATGCAGACAATGACAACACAGACGATGCCAAGCCTATGACAACACCTCAACATAGTCCAAGTTTGAAGTAAATGTCCGAAGTAATGTCAGAAATATTACAGAATGTCAAAGTTTTTGCACGACGATGCAAACAAGGACCACGCAGAGGATGCCAAGGCTACTACAAATCCTCAACATTTTCTTCAGAAAACAGCCGAGCTAACTAGTATCTAAGTATCCTAGTCTCAATAATGAGACGCTACTGTGATTTTTTTTTCATATTTGGACATTTATTGTGCACCTTACCGTCTCAAGTCCATCGTAAATTTTCCGGTAGCAAAGATAGAGCGCTATACTGACTTTCTGTTTCGTTGATTTAATCTTTATTGCAGGAAAATGCATTCAACTTTTAGTAACAAACATGACCAAAAACAAATTATTAAACCTTTCATTACCTCAGGAGCTTGCAGAAGTTGTTTATAACATATAAATCTCGGAAAAAAGTTGACGAAATCTATGGTGAGTTGTGGCGGCCATTTTGTGTGTTTTCGGGAACGTAAATTACCTGAGTAACAGATGAAATGAACTGTTTTTTCTTAATATGTTCAGCGTTTAAATTGAAAATATTTGTATTTCAAACGAAGGATTTTTGAATACGCAAGCAACAGGTATGTTTAAATCCTAGTGTTGTGCTCTATTTGTAAAATTATGAGAGTTCAAACTTGCGCACAAAATTGGTGCGGAGATTTCAACTGTTTTTGTCTTGATCGTCTCAGTACCCAGAGGCAACCAGTCAAAAAGTAACATCGCCTTTGGGAACAGAACTTTATCTGTACTACTAAGTATACTCACTAAATGGTGAATGACTTCTCATAGATCCCTGGAAGTACCTTGATCTTGCTGTATGGAACATGGCATCCTTCCCTGGCATTTCTGTCTCCCTGTAAAAAAAAAAAGTTTGTTAGAGACCAGCTGGTGAACAGTGTTTTCTCCTTTTTCCACAATTTTTTCTATCCTTCCAAAAACAAATTTCAACTTCTGAATCATACTTATTTCATTGTCTGCTAATGCTTTCAGTTTGGACATGTCTAGAATTTTTTTCATTGGTAAATAGCTAAATTTGATGTGTGTTAATCACTTAAAAACACAGTCAAAAACCTTTCTAAAACTATCACAGAATACTCTATGACCTTTCCCCACAATGCTCAAGTGGTAGAACATCAAGTTTCGGGTCAGTTGAAGATGTGGGTTCCATTCCCACGGCTGGCCATCTAAAATTACTTATAGTCTCTCAGATGAGACATTAAACCAAGGTTCCATGTGACGGTGCTTATACCAAGCATGTTAAAGAACCTGGCATAACTTAGGATGGGCTTTGTCCTGTATCCTGTCCAATTGTGTGTAACGAAACCAATAGCCTTCAGGGGGCGTCGCCCATATGAGCAATTGGTGGTGACAATAAATAAACGCAAATTCAATGAATCAGAATACTCAAAGCAAAATAATTGTATTTGAAGAAAATGAAATATCAATTTTAAATAACAAAAAAATCATATGTGCAATTTGACAACTGCTTGTTACAAGCAGAGCCCCGTTTCACAAAAAAACTTAAGTCTCTTATTTTGCTTAAGTCTGCTGACTGATCCCATTTCCATTTTAACCCGAGTTTGTTACTTGAAACCAATTTTACTAATACATGTATATATCTCAACTCCTAAGTTGACACAACACATCATACTCAACTCAGCAAAATAATGGACTTAAGCCTGTTAAGACTAGGATTTTAGAATGTTTCTACCATCTGTTAATGTTAGTGAAATGCGTCTAAAATAACAAACTTCACTTAAGTTGGAAAATGAGTCTGTTAGCAGACTTGGGCAATATAGGAGAGTTAAGGGGGTATAACTGTGTCAAAAATACTTTGATGCTTATCTACTCTTCTTGTAAAAGTTCCCCTTCTGATATTTCACAACTTGTCCAAGTTTTAAGTAAATGTCTTCAGTAATAATAGAGATACTATAAAATGTCAAAGTTTTTTGCAGGACGATGACCATGCAGACGCAGATGCAGACAACAGGGCTTTGACAATAACTCGACTTTTTCTTCAAAACAGCCGAGCTGAAAATGCGTATGATTTATGTGCAGGTGGCAAGCAGTTAGGAGCACAGGGTAAGAGGTGTAAATGTGGTACGTGTAAGGTCTGTGGATGGGGACTTCAAACATATGAACCACGCTCTGACAAAAGGGGGCTTAATGCATCTCCGTGATCCATAGTACCAAGCAAGCCGTAAAATACTTATGGATCCATAATAGCCACTTCTTTTAAAAATCGACTTAATCATGAGGTAGACTAGTCCTTGTACATACAGAAAATTGACCAATAGCGAAAAGTTTCGGTCCAGGTCAGCCTGCGTGGACTGCGCAGGCTGACCTGGGTCGAAACTTTTCGCAGATGCATTAAGCCCCCTTTTCACAGAGCACGGCTCATATGTAACTCAATGCTTATAAAACTGTACCGCCTCATTTTAACCCTTTACTACACAATCCCGAATTTTAACGACCCTGAGAAAAAAAGTCTTTTGCAAACATTGTGGAAAAAGGAGAAAATGCTGGTAACCAGCATTTTCTCCTTTTCCCACTATGTTTTCTACTCAATCAAAGGTAAGTTCCATCATTTTAGCAACTTTTCATTTGTCTTCTGTAAAATCTTTAAACTTTGACAAGTCGTGTGGCAAAGAGTCAAATAAAAGTCTGAAAATTGCAAACAGTCTGAGGCAGTAATGAGACCTTTAAGTTTTAGTATTAACGCAGTTGGGTATAAAACTCAGGCTTTACAAGCATGGGGTTTGAACTTACTGAATAAATGATTTCTGTTGATCTTCCCTAGTTTTCCTCCTTTTATAAATGTATAAGAACTACATTAACATGAACTTTAAACTTAACAAACAATCCATTAATGGCTGATTCCTCAATTAAAATAATTTGCAGATGTCACAATGAATTGGCTTAACCATTTGCCACACTATCTCAAGTTTTAATAACCCCTTCATACACAATCCCAAGTTCATGGATCAAGTGTGAAAAAGGTTTTTCAAAACATTGAGGGAAAAAGACAAAATGCTGATAGCAGCATAATTTTTTTTCCTTTACCCGCAATGGATAGTCTAGGTATTCAGGCAAAGAGTTTAGTGAATCTGTGTAATGCATTTAATCAAGCAAGAGATGTCACATGATGTAAATCCATTTTGTTAAAAAAAAAAAGCTATATCATGAGATAAAATGGTCCTTTGACATGCAGAAAATTTACCAATAGCAAAAAGCTCTGACCTTCTTCAGCTTGGGCGGACAGCTCAGGCTGACCTGGGTCAGTGCTTTTTGTATAGGCATTAACCCACCCTCACAGAGCATAACTCAGATGTAAGTAAGATTTAGATCTATGTTCTGTATTTTACAGCTTACTGTATAAGTGGAAATTTTTGCGATGTGGGAAATTTTTGCGATTTCGCAAATTTGAAAAATTCGCAAATTTTTCTGTTCGCATATTTTACCACAAGTATACCAACAAATAACAAGAGTCTTGAATTCTCAAACATTTCCGTACGCAAAATAACCTTAATCGGTAAATCGCAGAATTTTTGACAAGCGTATGTATCCACTTATACAGTATGTTGATATGTATGAAGATGTTATCTTAAGGTCAGCCAACACATCTGTAAGGGCCAGTATTCACCAACCATCCTTATGAAAACAAGCAATTTTGTTGAAATGATATCCCCCGCCGAAAAAGACCTTTTAAAAAATTTACATGACCACGTAACTCAAAATCGCTCCCAGTGGGCCATTTTGCATCGAATCAAAAAAAGTATACCGGCGGAATAGGTTATTGTACACATGTATAAAGTTTCACGAAATTCTGTCCAACGGTATTGGAGATATTGTCCCAGATGGACACACGGATGGACGGACAGACAGACGGACAACGCTAAAACTATATCCCTCCGCCTTTGGCGGGGGATAACAAGCAATTTCGTTGAAATGATATCCCCCGCTGAAAAATTTACTTGACTGCTTAACTTAAAATCGCTCCCAGTTGGCCATTTTTCATCGAATCAAAAAATAAAACAAAAAGTGTATCGGCGGAATGGGTTATTGTACACATGTGTAAAGTTTCACGAAATTCCGTCCAATGGTATTGGAGATATTCTCCTGGACGGACACACGGACGGCTGGACAGAAGGAAGGAAGGACGGACGAACGCTAAAACTATATCCCTCTGCCTTCGGCGGGGGATAATAAGAGTTTAACCCTTTATTACCACACAATCCCGATTTTAACTACCCTGAGAAAGAAGCCTTTTGAAAATATTGTGCGAAAAGGAGAAAATGCTTGTAACCAGCATTTTCTTCTTTTCCCACAATATTTTCTACCCTTCCCAAAACAAATTTCATACCCTATGATAGACATATTTCATATTTTGAGTTAGAATTAATTTGTCAACCGCCAATGCTTTCGAATAGGACAAGTCTAAAATTTTGTTGTCATAAAGGATTAACTCTTTACCAAACGGCAAAATTCTGGACTAGTCCATATCCAAATCCTTTGCAGACAACTATTCAAATGTCACTGAAATTGTGATATACGTCTTCGAATGTGTAGAAAACATTGTGGTAAAAGGAGAAAATGCTGGAAACCAGCATTTTCTCCTTTTCCCACAATGTTTTCAAAAGCCTTCTCATCAGTCGTAAAAACATAGAATTGTCCAGTAAAGTTTCAAACAATACTTACTGTTTAATTTGCTGTGACTGGCTAGAGACCTCAGCTTGGTCATCCTCAACAAGGATGATTTCAGTGTGTGGGGCAGCTCCTACCTGAAAGACAGTGGAATGGATTGTTTCACAGACTGACTGACGGATGTATGAATGGACATACAGACGAAATGACTGACTGACTGACTGATGGACAAATGCGCAGACAGAGAACTGACTGATAGACTGACTGATAATATGGTGTTTAAAGCCATTTTCAACACTATTTCAGTTAAATTGCGGCGACTAGTGCACCTATCCATGCTTTCCAGGAGTTTCTTTTATCAGTACTTCGCAAAATACCGGTATGCTTCCCAAGCCAATGGCTGATTTCCCACATACCCATTGTTACGTGGGAAATACTAAAATGTCCTACGGTAGCTGTGTCTTTGGAAATAAAATAGCCCAGTGTAAGACATTAGTTTAGGTGTAACTTATCAGGATCTAATACCAAAGGTTCAAAATTCAAACATTCAGACTCAATTCAGCAAATAAATGGACAAAACTCATTTGACATACTTAAGTCCATTATTTTACTGATTTAAGTCTGGAATAAATTGAGAATGTAACTAAAGTCTTTTAGTCACTGGAATACATATGCAATCATTGAAATACACGCAATTATTGAAATACATTTAATCATATAAACTGACCAACGACCAAGCATGGATGGCCAGGGGTCCATCTTAAACAGAACAACACCTCCTCTCAAAAGTGTGATTTTGTAAAGTCTTTTCTTGCGTCTGAAAAGTAGTAAATGACCCCAAGAAAAAGAGCTTTTAAAAACATTGCGGGAAAAAGGAAAAATTGCTAGCAATCAGACAAATCCCATTATTTTTGCCATCATTATCATGTCATCTGCAAACATCTTTAATTGGGACCACTAGAGACCCACGGATGGGTGTGTTACAGATCGGCAAACAAACCTGGTGTCCCGGTGTGTATTTTGGTAAAGGTCGTATTACAGATTTGACTTCTGTATTCATCAAACTTCGGACATGCTGTTTGATCATGGCCGCCATTTCAATAAGTAACTGTTTCTGGGGAATTCTGGGTTCTGCAGCAGGGATTTCCTGACCTGTAAAAGATGGATTTTTTTGCCAAATCTTCAATCCTTCTCATATTTAACTCTTTACCACACACTCCCTTTTAACGACCCTTAGAAAGAAGCCTTTTGAAAACATTGTGGGAAAAGGAGAAAATGCTGGTAACCAGCATTTTCTCCTTTTCCCACAATGTTTTCTACCCTATCAAAGACAAGGTCTATCATTTGAGCCGCATCTAAATTGTCGTCTGCAAGTACTTTCAATTTGGACAAGCCTAAAACTGTGGCGAACAACACAATTTTTCACCTGTCCCAATTCCAAGCTGTTGAAGATGGCAATTACAATGTTTAAATGATGAGATTTGTCTCAGAAAGGCCAAAAACATTATGGAATTAGAAGACAACGCTAGTTACCAACATATTTTTCTTGCCCACAATGTTTTCTACCCTTTCACAAGACCAATCCCTTCATTTGATACTCACATTTTTGTCTGGTACAGGCTTCAAGCTGTTTTAGTCAAAGTATTTGAAAAAATATTAGACAGTGTAATTCTGAAATCAATTTACTTCTTCTTTCCCATCTGATCTTGCTCTACAGACTCACAAAAGCATTTGCTATGTGCACAGGTAGTTGAATACATCCGCAGAAAGTATCAAGCCATGTCAGCCTGCACAGTCCATGCAGGCTGACCTGGATAAAACTTCTTTGCTTTGGGTAAATTTCAGCATGTCACAGGACCATTTTCCTTCATGTTGCACATGGTTTTAAAACAAAATGCATGCATATTATGCAACTACACTTACTTGTCTGGTTTAATGCATAACAAATATGCATCAACCTTCCCCCCTCCCCCCTTTTTCAGACAGTACCTGTCATTTAAAGTTGGGTCATGCTCTGTAAAAGACGGGATTTTTTGCATCGGCAAAAAGCATCAACCCATGTAAGCCTGCCCAAATAGGCTGACCTGGATCAAAACATTCTGCTATTGGTAAATTTTTTGAACATCAAAGGACCATTTTCCGTCATCGCTCAGCAGGTTTCAAGACAAAAATGAATCCAGATTGTACAATGACTTGCTTCATAAACTGCATTACAAGATGTATTTTAACACCCTTATCCCAGAGCATCTCTCATCTAACTCTTTACCACACAACAAAATTTTAGACTAGTCCAAATTGAAAGCATTTGCAGACGACAAAACATATGAGACTCAACATTTGAAAGTAACACATCATCTGATTGGCTAAACCAAATGGTTTAGCCAATCAGATGATGTGTTACTTTCAGATGTTGAGTCTCATATACCAAATGGTTTAGCCAATCAGAAGTTGTGTTACTTTCAAATTTAGAAAATTTTGAAGAGCAAGACTAAGAATATTCTTAAGAACGGCTAATGAATACAAACCCTGTGTATGTTTTACAAATGTTTTATTACCTTCAGGGGTCAGATGCTGCAGCTTCAGTTCACCTGTTGGTTGTGGATATATACAGTCCTCAGCAATCAACTTTGTCAATTTCCTATAATTATGTTTTGATAAAACTGCCTCTTTCACTTTTCTTAATGGCAACCCTCGGATGTCAGATAAATGCACCAAGAAGTTTTCTAGAGTGAAAGCAGGTGGACTATAAAACCTTATATCATCTACGATATCTGTAGAATGTAACAGCTCGGGATTTCTCCTTGGGACCCTGGCTGGTAAAGGGTCTGGCCCCCTTGGTTTGTACGGTTTTACCAGAGATTTTCCATCAACATAAGTTCCAAGACTTGTTTGATCTCTAAATAAGGGATCGAGAATAAACTTTTTTTCCTCTCTGCTGATGAATGACACCCTGCTTTGTGGAGACATGTAGGTAACAGTCCTATACACCGATTTCCTGGCATTAGACTCAGATGGCGGCGGAGATACCAGACTAGGAACAACACTCGGAGTTGGGGAATGTCGAATAGTTGTGTCTCTAGATTTTGCAGGGGGTAACTCGTCCTCAAGTCCAAAATCTATTGATTCAAAGTAGTCTGTGAGTTTGGCATGCGATGATTGTCCATTAGGAGCTGGTGTTACTGGCAATGGAGGAAGAGGCTTTGGAGCCCTTGGTTTTCTCAGCAGTTTTCCCATGTCAGTCACAAGTATCTGCAAAGTCAAACGCAAAAACTTTCACTTTTTACCAAACAATAAAGTTCTAGACTGGTCAAAATTGAAAGCTTTTGCAGACAATAAATAAAATGATGAGATTTGTCTCTGAAAGGATATAAAACATTGTGGGACAAGAATGCTGTTTATCAGCATTTTCTTCTTTTCCCACATTGTTTTCCAAAGGCTTTTTTCCTAGAGGTGATGTGAAAAGCAAAAACCTTAACTCTTAACCAAATCACAAAATTCTAGACTGATTCAAATTGAAAGCATTTTGCAGACAAAATATTAAAGTAGGTTTAAATGACGAGATGTGTATTTGACAGGGTAGAAAACATTATGGGAAAAGAAGAAAATGCTGTTTATCAGCATTTTCTTCTTTTCCCTCATTGTTTTCCAAAGGCTTTTTTTTCTCAAGGTTGTTAAAAACACTCTATTGTTTAGTAAAGAGTTAATGTGAGAATACAATTAACGCTTTACCTAGTAACCAGGATTTTCTCTATTCCCTACAATATTTTCTACTTTTTCAAATTCTAATACTTCAATAATATTCGTTACAGCTGTCACGCTTTAAAATTCAATTAGTCTGAGACTCTGTTAAAAGTTAACCCTATACCACACAATCCCGACTTTTAACGACTGTTGGAAAGAAGCCTTTTGAAAACATTGTGGGAAAAGGAGAAAATGCTGGTAACCAGCATTTTCTCCTTTTCCCACAAAGTTTTCTACCCTTCCCAATACAAATTTCAAATTTTCAGTCACTTTTATTTTGTCATCTGCAAATGCTTTCAGTTTGGACCAGTCTAAAATTTTGTCGTTTGGTAAAGAGTTAAAATGAAAATTTTCTGATGACTGGATATTAGGTAACTATACACCAGTATCATATTGCCATAGAGTGTCTTGCAAATACTGTCTGATTCTAACATTTACCTTACATCAAGAGTTTATAAATTTGAACTTCATCAGCTTTGACTTGGACAAAAAATAAAAAGGTCAGATTACCAGGGGCAGCTCCTACCTGAAACACAGAGGAACAGATTGTTGCAAAAATGATAAATAGATCGATTGCTTGATTCAGGTATGTTCAGTTCTAGATGTGTTGTCATGTTGAGAAAATACTGAGAGGTTAAACATGCGCACAAAATCTGGGTTTTTTTTTTGCCATTGTTTCTGTACCCAGATGCGACCTGTCAAAAACTAAAAAAACATTCGGGTGCAGTTGGTAGCTTTGTGATTAATCTTGTTCACTACCAGTTGCTTGGCTAGCTCAGTAGGTAGACCTGTGGTACTAGTGTTCAGGGGATTGTGGGTTGGAGTCCCACATCCAGCCCGCTTTTCTATCTTGATTTACTTCATTGGCAAGGATGGGATAAGTGTGTGCAGGCATGCCGCACAAGCAGTTCATGGGGGCATGGCGGGTTGTTGACATCCAGAATCAAGATGGGGAGGAGTGTTGTAGTTTACGTTGGGTAGACTAACAACCAGTTGCCCAGCTCCCTCGATTAACTTCAATCTTAGCAGGAGATCAAGATTACAAAAAAAAAAAAAACCTATTACTTCCTTGCAATCCTTCCTTTTTTTAAATATCAACCAGTATCCTACTTACAAGGAAATCGGAAATCAGTTAGCAGACATTTAAAATTGGGAACAATCCTTCTCAAAATCTTCTTTCATGGGGGCGAATTTTCTTGGTTTCGAATTTTCTAAATTTTATTGAGATCAAAGCCAAGGCTGTATATAAGTGATTATACGAAACAATTGTGATCCGGGGCCTACCTATGTATGTTATTGCTTCGAAAATTTGTAATTTATGGTTGGAAAAGACGCATTTTGATTTTTTGGAGGACGTTTTGATTCGTCTCCATAACAAACGATCCCTGGCACGCAGGCGCTTGATAATCTCTCCCTCAAGCGTTTTGGTCTTATTTCGGTTTATTTTGAGTCAACTGTCGCGCATACTGAATAAATCAAGACCCATCAAATGTATAGATTTAGTTTACCATTTAGGTATAAAAATGAGTAAGTTTTTCGGCTGCATCAACCATGGTTACTATATTACAGTAGATCTATACCGTACTGATTGTTGCAAAAACGAATTTAAAAAAAATTGGACCTCGGAACCAAAGATGAATTTTTGAAACAAAAACTTGTGGAAATTCAGCCTCAGGTGTCTGGGTCATAAACTAGGACCACTTAGCCGCAGGGAAGCTTAGCGTTAAATGGCATCTGCTTAAAATGTTGTCGGCCACAGTAAAGGGAATATTTGTTTTAAATTTGAGGTTTAAAGCAAGATGCTTTTCCACATCATTAGTGCAGGGGCAGAAATTCAATGAACCGCTGTCAGGACACGAAATGCCACGTGCAGGCGGCATTGCATCTATGATGAGGCTTCCTATACAGACCACAACAGACAGTAAGTAGTTATTTTTGTGATCACGAAAGCCTTTTGGATCAAAGGTAACGCTTAGTGTATATAGTCGTTCACCTTGTGTTGGCTCACTGAGTGCTTTTGCTTATGTCTAACTCTATCTAGATCTAGTTAAAGATCAGGCTGCACATTCTTTGCAGCCTGATCTCTGATCCTGGTATGATATACTGTGAAAACTCACTTATCTCTTTGCCAAACGAAAACTTTTTGGAGGGGGCTTAATTAAAAGCATTTGCAGACGACAAATTAAAATGTTGCTTAAATGATGATTTCTGTCTTTGATAGGTAGGAAAAACCGTTGGAAAAGGAAAAAATGATGGTTACTAGCATATTCCACTTTCCCCACAATGTTTTCAAGACTTCTTCCTCAAGATAGCTAAAAGTCAGGATTGTGTGGTAATCTAATGGGTCGAAACATTTTTGCAATGGGTAAATTTTCTACATGTCCAAGGACCATTCTACCCATGGATTCAGTCAGTTATTAGACAAAATGGGTTTTATCAATCCATGATTATTATGATGTGCTTAGTAATGGCCAAAAGGATATGCTTTCAATTTCGACAAGTTTACAATTTTTGTCATGTTGTAAAGGGTTGAACCACTGTTAACCCTTTACCAAACAATCCCTGGTTTTTAAGACCCAGAGGAAGAAGCCTTCTGAAAACATTGTTGGAAAAGGAGAAAATGCTGGTAACCAGCATTTTCTCCAGTGCTCCAGCTAGCAGGGAATAGAAGGGCGCTGCGCCCTGGCCCCTCTTGAAGACGCCCTGCCTTTTTCCTGGACGCCCTGCCCTTTTTCTGGACACCCTGCCCTTTTTCTGGACACCCTGCCATATATCAGCGCCCCGGAGTGCCCTATGTTCAGTATTGTAACCTGTAATCTAAATTACGCCACAAGTCTGTTTAAGATGTCATTGATATCCGCCTTCGAATATACAATCTAATTTACAGCGTATCACTAATCCCCTCCAGGCAGCGAAGTGGGAAAAGATCGACCATGACTGTATATTACAATTTACAAGTTCGAAATTTAAGCAAGTGCTGAGAAAAATAGATGCTATTAAACAGATTATCGTATCTTTAACATTACTGCCCTTATTCAACGATATTGGAGGCTGTTCAGCTTGTTATTAATCGCAATTTATTGTTTAAGCCGTAAAAAAAAAAATTATGTCCGACGAAGATCGATCTTATTTTCCTGTACAAAGTTACATGTACAAAGTTGAATCAAGGGTTAGTGATTTATAAAATCAACCTTTTTGTAGTGTGTTCTGTTCATAAGCAAAGTAACTTATTCTTAGATTTACCCCTGGTTTCAAAAATAATTGATAAAGTTATGTTAATGCTCAGGTAGGATTGATGAGCCAGCAAATTAAGCTATCGTAAGTCGGAAATGGCGCATTCATAAAGTAGACAATGAAGCATACCACAGCATGTTGTTTACTTACATTTTGTAGAATGTATGTCAAAATGTCCAGAAATACCTTTCCAAAACTAATATTACATGGAAAAGGGACCAATGCTAAAAGCACGAAAACCCATGACATAACGAATTTCAGTTTCACATCAACCCGATCAGAGACACTTCAAACTATCTTTCCAGCTTCAGCAATGAATTCAAAGAGGAGAATTGCTTACTCGGCGCATAAAACATGAAGAATACGCTAAAATGTCCTTATTTTTCACTGGGAAAAAGACTTGGATTGTTCTTTTATGAAATGAAAAAGATAGGGAAAATTCCGGGGGGGCGGGGTGGAGGGGGCTTTCCTTACCGAACGGAAATATAGAAACAAGTGTAATGAAAAGAAGTATGCAACATTTATAGAACATTGAACACTTATCCATGATGTTGAATATCCACGGTGTTGAAAGTTTGTATTTGTTAGTTTTTGTAGCTTACTTGTCTTGCTTATCTACAAAGCACTGATAAAAATGAAGTAATGTATTGTAATAGTACCAAGTCTGTAGTTGAATGACATGAGGCTTTAGGAGACATTGTGTGAAAAGGAGAAATGCTGGTAACCATTTGTTTTCAGAAATGGCTTTCAAATTGGGCAAGTCTGTTATTTGGTACAGAGTTAAATGAGGGTTATAATATGAACTACATATACTTGTCATGCTTCTGGACCTAGCTAAACCATTCAAGAAACTGAGTTACTAATAATGGAAAATCGCTTTCTTGGTGAGATAAATCTGGAAGGTCCATATATGCCACTATAACATGAATGATTTTTGTTTTAAGAATCCCTTATTTTACGTCAAAATTGCAGGAGAGACTGTCAATAAGGTCAAAATTTATTAAGTTTTCTTGAAAGACCCCCCCCCCATTGCCTCCCCCTACATTATGCCTGTTTAGTGCTTTACGCATCAAAGTGCCCTTCTCAGCCCCAGCACCCTGCCCTTTTTTTACCCTGGATGGAGCACTGTTCTCCATTTCCCACAATGTTTTCTACTCTTCTAAAGTAAATTTTCAGTTTTTGAGTCACATTTATTTTGTCGTCTGCAAATGCTTTCAATTTGGACACGTCTAAAATTTTGTTGTTTGGTAAAGAGTTAAGCATGAATGGGGCCTATTTATATTGCAGGACTTGATGCATGTTTCATTGGGATTCCACTTGATATTGGTACGTCCAATAGGTCAGGCACGAGGTATGGTCCACGTCAAATTAGAGCAGAGTCAGCTCTGATCAGGAAGGTGAACATAAGCACTGGTATGTATGTATAAAATGTAATGCACTGTGATGTTTGTATGTAATTTAATGCATGTATATATGTATGTATGTAATGTAATGTAATGTAATGTAATGTATGTAATTTATATATGTAATGCAATGTAATGTCATGTATGTACATGTATGTATGTATGTATGTATGTATGTATGTATGTATGTATGTTTGTTTGTTTGTTTGTTTGTATGTGTTCTTTAGTTTTCCTTTCAGTCCATAGATTTTCTTTACCAAATGACAAAATTTTTTGTCCTTGTCCAAATGAAAGCATTTTCAGACAAAAAAGTAAATGTGTGTTAAGTAAAGATTTTTGTCTGCGATATAGAAAAAAACATGGTTGGAAAAGCAAACATTTTCTCCAACTATCAAAAGCCTTTTTTTCACAGGGTCATTAAAACTAGGGTTTGTATTGGAAAGGGTCAAACCTTTACCACACAATCCCTGATTTTAATGACCCAGAAGGAATTTTCTTTGAAAACATTTTTGGAACAGGAGAGATTGCTGGTAACCAGTATTTTCTCATTGTAAAACAATGTTGTTTTTTTTAACTTATCACTTGAGCTTAAATCAAAGGCCCAGTAATGGCCAAAGGTCAACAATGCAGGTGTTAAAATGCATTTACATTTAAATCGCACATTTAGAAATATGAAAATTATTGTGAAGATGATAATGTTTTATTGAACAATTGGTCCAAGTGTTAATAGCTGACAGAAAAATGAATTTCAAATCAGGTAAAAGGCAAACAAAAAGAATAGAGTGTACCTGGTTTCAAAGTGCATTTTTCTGGCAGCGACTAACACTTAGACTGACCACAAAATAGAAAACTGTTTAACACTTCACCAAGTAATCCTGACTTTAAACGACCCTGAGAAAAGAGGCCTTCTAAAACATTGTGGGTAAGGAGAAAATGATGGTAACCAGCATTTTCTCTTTTTCCCACAATGTTTTCTAACCTTCCAAATAGAAATTTCATTTTTTTAGTCACAGTTATTTTGTCATCTGCAAAAGCTTTCAATTTAGACGACAAATGAGTTCAAAACTGAGTTCAAACTCGTTGGTAAACAGCTTACAGCAACGTAAAGGTAACAATACATTTTGATCCTTGAAGGTGCCAGTCCATTTGACTCAATACAAGTAGCAGACGTCGGTGATGTGAATTTAAATCTATACAACCTACCCAAGGCATGTGAAGATATCAGAAGGCACTTTAGCAAACTGATAAAGGATGGATGTATTCCACTGGCAATGGGTGGGGATCATACTCTGACTTACCCCATACTGCAGGCTATAAAGGTGATTATGAATATAATTCTTTGGCTCTTGGACCAGCCCCAATAGCTCAGGTGGTACATGAGAAGATTGAATGTCAAATCTCAAGGCCATGTGAGGGTGTTTGTTTGATCCCCATGGCTGGCTACTTAAAATTACAAATAGTCTTTCAGATTAGACGTTAAACAGAGGTCCCATGTGAGGGTGCTATACACCAATACACTGAGCATGTTTAAGAACCATGTTAAACTTAAGATGGGTTTATCCTGTATCCAGCTGCATCCTCCATTACAAAGCTAACATTCCCATATGTTTTCCAAAGCTGTCATTTGGTTAGGGTATAGGAAATAGTTTTCCAAAGTCCAAATAGGTACATGTATTTCCCTTTCTCTAACCCATCACCACACAATCCCGGCTTTAACGACCCTGACAAAATGGCCTTTTGAAATCATTGTTTGAAAAGGATAAAATGCTGGTAACAACCATTTTCTCCTTTTCCCACAATCTTTCTTACCCTTCCAAAGAGCAATTTCAGTTTTGGGTCACATTTACTTTGTCATCTGCAAATGCTTTCAATTTGGACAAGTCTAAACTTTTGTCATTTGTAAGGAGCTAGCCCTTTATCACACAATCCGGAGTTTAAATGACCACTAGGAAAAATAAATTTTGAAAAAGTTGTGGAAAAAGGAGAAAATGCAGCATAGTATCTTTTTGCCACCATGTTTTCTACACTTTCAATGAGCAATTGAAGTTTTTCGAGTCACCTTTTCTTTCATGTCTGCAATGCTTTCAATTTGGACAAGTCTAAAATTGTCGTTTGATAAATAGTACCTCACTGGCAGGGTATAAATTGATTCAAATTGACAGCACTTGCAGATGAAAAATTAAATGTGCTTCAAATGATGAAATTTGTCTTTGATAAAGTAGAAAACATTGTGGGAAAAGGAGAAAATGCTGGTTACCAGCATTTTCTCCCTTTTCCCACTATGTTTTCAAAAGGTTTTTTCCCCAGGGTCATTTACAGTCAGGATTGTGTGGTAAAAGGTGAAAACAGTTTACTCTTTTCTTCTTTCAGGAAAAATATGGTCCTGTAGGTTTAGTGCATGTTGATGCTCATACTGATTGTAATGATACAATGCTGGGGGAGAAAATTGCACATGGAACACCGATGAGACGAGCCCTTGAGGAAGGATGCATTGTGGGAAATAAAGTTGTACAGATTGGTTTGAGGGGAAGTAACTACGATATCAGGGACTATGACTGGGGAAGAAAACAGGTAATATTTTTAACTGGGCTTTTTTTTAAAGAATACGTCGATGTATTTGTTGTAGCCCCATCGTTGTCTGCATTGTCATCGTCATCATCATGCAAAAACTTTGACAATTTATAATATGTCTGTCATCACTGAAGATATTTACTTCAAACTTGGACAGGTTTTAAACTGTCAAACGGAAAAACCCATACCACAGGGATAAGTAACCAAAGTTATGCCCCTTTTTCGACTTAAAACTTTCATTGAAAATCAATTTATTTTTATAAGCAAATGCCCACTTATTGGTTGCTGGTTCGATACCAGCTACGGCAAATTTTCTTTCTGGCCATTTTTAGCTGCATGTATGTGAAAAAGTAGTCAAGGACTTGGAAAGAAAGTTTTGTCAGTGCTGGTATGAAAAAGCCAGGAAAGACATGCGTAGGTGCACTGGCTGCCATGATATGACCAAAGCTGTCAAAATAGCATTTAACTCCAATACAAATAAACAAACAAAAACCTCCATATTACAAACAATCATGATAAAGACCTTAAGAGATTAACCCTTTACCACACAATCCAGACTTTAACAGACCCGACAAAAAAGCGTTTTGAAATCATTGTTGGAAAAGGAGAAAATGCTGGTAACCAGCATTTTCTCCTTTTCCTACAATGTTTTCTACCCTATCTAGGACAAAGTCCATCATTTAACCCTTTGCCACACAACGAAATTTTGGACCGGACCAAACTGAAAGCGTTTATAGTCAACAATTTAAATGTAGCTCAAATGATTTCTGACTTTGATAGGGTAGAAAACATTGTGGGAAAAGGAGAAAATACTGGTTACCAGCATTTTCTCCTTTTCCCACAATGTTTTCAAAAGCTTTCCTTCCCAGAGCCGTGTAAACCAGGGATTGTTTGGCAAAGGGTTTAGCCACATTTAAATTGTTGTCTGCAAGTACTTTCAATTAAGACAAGCAGTCATCTTTTTTTTCTTTTTTATATGGTAAAGAATTAAGTTACTTCCTAGAACATGAAAATTTCATTTATTTAGCTGCTAAAAAGCAAAACTGCCCTTCTCTGTAAATCAAGTGGCTAAATAATGTTTTTTTTTATATTTGAATGGCACTTTGGCAAAAGGGGGTCATATCTTTGATGCTTTATAGAATCAAGTCATCGTATACTAGTATTTGTGGATTTCTAAAATCCAATTTGTCTAGCCTTGACCTTTGAACAGAGAAAATGGAACTATTGCAAAAAGTACCAACCCAGGTTAGCCCACATGGACTGTACAGACAGACCAGAGTCAATACTTTTTGCTTATGCGTTACACCCCCTTTTCACAGAGCATAGCTCATATATTTCATACCTTCATTTATTTATTTGTAAAAGGGATTTCGAATGGTAGAGGCCCATGAATGTTGGCACAAATCTCTTACCCCACTCATGGAGGAAGTTAGACAGATGATGGGGAACCATCCAGTCTACATTTCATTTGATATTGATGCTCTGGATCCCTGCTTTGCTCCAGGAACAGGTAAACATGTAAATGTTGAGCCAGATATCAGGAAAAACTCTTTAATTGCTTTCTTAACAAGCGAAAATGTTGTTCCAACGATGAAATCTGCCAATGAAAGAAAAAAACACATTGTAGGGAAAGGAAAAATCCTGTTTACCAGCATTTTCTTCATTACTCGCAAGGTTTTCAAAAAGTCTTCCTTCTCAGAGTTGTTAAACATTGTAATAATGTGGGAATAGGGGAAAATTCTGGCTACTTGCATTTTGTTTTTTTTCCAGTGTTTTTGAAAGGTTTTTAAAAGTTGGGATTGCATAGTAAAGGATTGAAAAAAGTTGGTCTGACAAATGAACTACTTATTCATTATCAAGCTTTTAGATGTATTAGAATGCATTAGAGCAGAACACTCTGGTAAATGAAGTTCAATTCATAGAAAGCAATTAACTGAAAGGAAATTTTATCAACTTCTACACAAGTTACTGAATTTGTTTTATAATTTTTTAAGCCATTTTCACTTTTATCCTGGCGGGCAATGCACTTATATATGAGTTTTGGGACCACTACTGTATACAATATTCTTCCTTTACCACTGGCTGCTTTCTCACAAAAACCATTGTGAAAACAAGTAATGGTGAGAGAGGAATGAATCCAGTCGTAATGACTATATCAATCCTCGGAAAGAACTTGGCCAAGCTGGGGACTCAAATCAGCATACCATGGTCTCAAGTCCTGTTTGCTACCAACTGCGCTACCAAATGCTGCACAAGTAATTGAGAAGCTAACCATAATGTTGATGATAAATGTTGCGACAGGATATATTCCTTTCTCATCCCTGATCATTGTTTCAATGATGGCTATCTTGGAAAGCAGCCAGTGGCTTGGGAAGGCAAAGATCGGGAGAAAAAAAGAGAAATTGCAGGAAAGTATGGATAGGTGCACTAGTTGCCGCAATATATCTGAAATAATGTTGAAAATGCCTTTTGAAAGCATTGTAGGAAAAGGAGAAAATACAGGTAACCAGCATTTTCTCTTTTTATCACGTTGTTTTCTACCCTTCCTGATACAAATGTCCTCATTTGTGCTAAATTAAATTAGTCTTCTGTGAATGCTTTTAACTTGGACCAGTCTTAACCCTTTACCACACAATCCCGACTTTTAACGACCCTGAGAAAGAAGCCTTTTGAAAACATTGTGGGAAAAAGAGAAAATGCTGGTAACCAGCATTTTCTCCTTTTCCCACAATGTTTTTCTACCCTACCAAAACAAATTACATCTTTTGAGCCACATTTAAATTGTTAAAGCAAATGCTTTCAACTTGGACAAGTCTAAATTTTTAGCGTGTGGTAAAGAGTTAATATGTGTCAGCTGGTAGAGTTAACTGTTTAACTCTTTACCAAACCACAAAAATTTAGACTGGTCCAAATCGAAAGGATTTGCAGATAACATAAAAAATGAAATTTGGGAAAATAAGGGTAGAAAACATTGTGGGAAAAGGAGAAAATGCTGGTTACCAGCATTTTCTCCTTTTTCCACAAATGTTTTCAAAGGCCACCTTCTTCATGATCGATAAAAGCTCAGGAATGTGTGGTAAAGGATTGAGAGTTAAAGTCTAACTCAAGTCAAAAACATCACACAGCCGGATAGCTTAGAGATCAGTGTATCTGATTCGTGACTGGTGGCTGTGGATGCGACAAACTTTCTTTGCCGTGATATTTTGCCTCTCACCTTTGATGCATGAGAGGAAAACAGTCAGTGGCTAGATAAGAAAGTTTTGTGAGAAAGCAAGGAAACACACGCATAGATGCTCTGGCAGCTGTGATATGACATATGCTGTAGGAACAGTGTTAACACCAATACAAACAAACAAACTGTAACATAATTACACAGGTACTCCAGAGATTGGTGGATTAACATCCATTCAGGGACTGGATATTGTCAGAGGTTGTAGAGGACTGAACATTGTGGGTGGTGATCTGGTGGAGGTGAGAAGATTGTCTGTCTGTCTGTCTGTCTGTCTGTCTCTCTCTGTTTCTCTCTCTGTCTCAGTCTCTCTCACTGTCTCTTCCCTCTCTTTCTCTCAAACACACATAGTACATGAAACCTGTTTTCCTCAGGAAAACAGCTTTTCAAACCTCTGGTTCTGAGCACTGAAGTAGAGCCCCCTAGCTAGGTAACATATACAGCTTGAAACCAAAAGGTTGCTGCTTCAAATCCCATGCTTGGCATATTTCTTTCTGAGGGTTCATACTGTCATTGTGACACAATTGATTCCTCTCTCGCAGCTCATCAATGGCAATGGTTATGAGGGACAGCCAGTGGTTTGGGAAGAATATTGTGCAAAGTAGTGGTAAAAGAAACTCCAGGAAGGCATGGATAGGTGCACTGGTGCCACAATATGACCGAAATAATGTTCGAATTATTGTTAAACAGAATGCAGAGGAACGATTTTGAGCCTGTTGCACATTAATTCTTTACCCTACGACAAAATTGTGGACTTGTCCAAATCTAAAGTATTTGCAGATGTGCCTGAATATGTGGCTGAAATGGTGGCAATCGTGTTTGAAAGGGTAGAAAACGTTGTGGATAAAGGAGAAAATGCTGGTTACAAGCATTTTTTCCTTTTCCCACAATGTTTTCAAAAGCCCTTTTCCCAAGGTCATGAAGTCTTTGGATTGTGTCAAGGGTTAAGGAGCAGTACAAAGAGTAAAGTCAGTGGAAAAATTTTGTCCATTTTGATTTTGATCAATATTGTCAACAGAAGGCAGCCCATGCTTATAAAAGTTAATGCTCAGCTGAAAGTGTGCTCAAACTTTCAATTTCACCAGTGCTTCTGCAAGTACGACAATGACAAATTAGAAGAGCCAAGCCCTGATAACTCAGTCAGTAGCATACAGAACTTGAGAACAGGGGGTTGCTGGTTTGATCCCCGGCTTGGCCAATTTCTTTCTAAGGATTGATGATAGTCACTGCGACAGGATTCATTCCGCTCTCACAGCTGGTCATTGTTTTGTTATTAAAGTGTAAAATCTATTTTCAGGTTTCTCCGCCGTATGACATGAATGGTACTACAGCAATACATGGTGCTAACTTGTTATTCGAGATGTTGTGTGTACTTCCAAAAGTCAAGTACTTGAGTTGATCTCATAAAACGTGGAAGTTTTCTTACTCTTGAGTCATAGACCTGTATTCACCAACCATCCTTAAGAACCTTCCTAGTCTTATTCTTTAGAATTTGCCGAGCCCCGGTCGCTCAGTCGGTGGGGTGCAGGACTTGAGAACACGGGGTCCAGGGTTCGATCCCTGGCTACGACCCCTGGCTCGGCCATTTTCTTTCCGAGGATTGATGATAGTAACTGCGACAGGATTCATTCCGCTCCCACCGCTGACCATTGTTTCAACAATGATTATGTGGGAAACAGCCAGTGGCTTGGAAAGAAAATTGTGCAGAGTACTGGTAAAAGAGACTCCAGGAAAGCATGGATAGGTGCAATGGCCGCCACGATATAACTGAAATAATGTTGAAAACGGTGTTAAACACCGTACAATCAATCAATCAATCTTTAGAATTTTCTTAATTTGAATGTGACACAACTTATATGTTACTTGTGTTATCTTCAAATTTAGAATTTGTGTTACTTCAAATTCAAAATTGTGGTGTCCTTTGTTGTGAGGTAGAGCGTTGGCCTTGTAACCATAAGGTCCTGAGTTTGATACCAGGGAGCAGGTATCAGCTTTGGGACCGTTTATTGGCCAACACATTCGGTGCGAGTACTGGTGTAGTTCCCAGGAAGCAGAATCTAGAGATGTTAGTATAAGTTGTAAAAACTTGTTTCTAAATCGATATTCAATAAATATGTTTAAACTAAATTTAGAAAATCTTTGAGAATAAGACTAAGAATGTTCTCAAGAATGGTTGTTGAATAGAGACTATGAAGGCTTAACTTTACTATTGCTATGACATGCTTTTCATTTAGGACTTTACTTAACCCTTTACCACACAATCCTGAGTTTTAACAATACCAAGGAAGAGGCCTTTTGAAAATCATCTAGGAAAGGATAGAAAACATTGTGAAAAAAAGACAAAATGCTGGTAATCAGAATTTTCTCCTTTTCCCAACTATGTTTTCTATCCTATCGATGCCAAATTCCATCATTTGAGCCACAGTTAAATTATGGTGTGCAAATACTTTCAATTTGGACAAGTCTACATTTTTTGTCATGTGATAAAGAGATATACATGTACTGCCTCATTTGAAACAAGTGATTTAATTCTAATTTTCAGTGTAAACTTAGAATCTGCTCAGTATGAGTGAGAATTACAAATTTTTTGCAGGTTTTTTTTTCAGTCTGATAATTATTTAGCACTCTTTATATATAAATTTTTTAATGTTTCACACCTTGATTTATACTTACATGATTAGGGCATTTAACATGAGCCACAGTTAAATTGTCGTCTGCAAATACTTTCAATTTGGACAAGTCCACATTTTTGTCTTGTGGTTAAAGAGATATACTACCTCATTTGAAACAGGATGATTTAATTCTAATTTTCAGCATAAACTTTGAATCTGCTCAGTATGAGAGAGAATTACGAATTTTGCAGGGTTTTTTTTTTTAGCATGAAATTTATTTAGCACTCTTTATATATAAATTTTTTAATGTTTCACACCTTGATTTATACTTACATGATTAGGGCATTTAACATGTTGAAGAGTTTGTTTTTGTTTGTTGAAAGTTTTTTGTTACGTTTAAACCACGTAGATTTTTGAGATACATGTATAAGGCTACTTCTTTAGAAGGCATTTTTTAATTTTTTATTGAAGATGACAATCTATTTGTATACCATTGGTCCAAGTGTTAGTGGCTGGCAGAAATATGAATTTAAAAACTAGGTAAATAAAATTAGCGAGGGTTCTTTATCTCTTGTTTACCTTTTACCAGGTATAGATTTCATTTTTTTTGTTTCTACAAGAAACTAACACTTTGACTTTCCATACAATAACAGATTATTATCTTTACAAAAATGTCCATACTTTTATAAGGTACTATATAAATTAAGATGCATTTTAACTCTTTACCATACAGTCCAGTGTTTTAACAACCCTGGGGAAGAAGCCTTTTGAAAACATTGCTGGAAAATGAGAAAATGCTGGTAACCAGCATTTTGTCTTTTTCCCACAATGTTTTCTACCCTACCAAAAGACAAGTTTCATCATTTGAAGCATATTTAAATTGTCCTGTAAATGCTTCCAATTTGGACCCCTTCAAATTTTTGTAATTTGGTAAAGAGATTATATCCTCATTGCTTACTTATGGCCATTACTGGGCCTTTATTCTAGAAGAATCAAGGATATTTTCTATCATTTCCAGTAGTCAGTTGAGGCATTATTCAGAGCTGATATATATTACATTCAAGTTTCTAAGTGCTTTCTATGATTTTGATATTTTATATGTTACCTGTTTTGTACTATCACATTGTGTGTGTGTGTGTGGTTTTTTTTTTTTTTTTTTATTTTCCCGAAATAAAAAAAAAAGCTTACCCAAAGTTGTGTTTTTGAAATCCGTTGATTTGGTATATGTACTATGTGCTAAGTTTTCAGCTGGACTGTTTTCGAAGAAAATGTCAGGGTAATGTTGTGGCCTTGGCGTTGTCTGTGTCCTTGTGCAAAATCTTTGACATGTTATAATATCTGTCATTACAAAAGATATTTACTTCAAACTTTGACAAGCTGTTCATCTGCAAAAAAATTCAACCTGTGTCAGTCTACACAACCTGAACAGGCCTATCTGGGTAGAAACTTTTTACTATTTTTAATGTTCTGCAAGTCCAAAGACCACTCTACCTCATGATTCAGTCTGTTGTTCGACATAATGGTTTTATGGATCCATAATTGTGTGGTGACTTGCATGTTATAATGTTGTGTGCTCTTGAGGCCACATTTTCAGTCTGATGCTCAAGAAACATGGTCGGAATGTTTGTCTTGATGATATATTGGACAAAACGTAGGTCACTAACACTCATGTGTTTTACATCATCACAACCAGGATCTTTTCAGCATTACCTATCCTAGATGACTTTACTTAGGTGAGCGCTTTAGGGCCAATGGCCCTTGTATTACTTTCTGCTGTCAAGACCATCGTATCTCTGTTGCTATGGCAAATCTATATTCAGGTGCATGTTTTAAACTGTTGGCTTCTGGTTTTTTTTTGTTTTTTTTTTATGATTTTACCTGTTGATATTGTTCACTATCTTTAGAAATTAAAAACTGGTTTCTTCTGTGGCATTTTTGTTGACATGTCTTATCATGCAGGCCCCTTATGGCAGTGCCGCACTCAAATACAAGTGTATTGGATCCTGAACGATTCAGTTTATTATTGCAGCATCAGGGTCAGATGCTGTTGTCAACGGTACTGCAGCTACAAGAGAATCCATCTTAAAGACCACCTGTATTAAAAAAGCAACCTGTATGATGTGAAAATACCGGTATATTTAGTTCACGGGGGAAAGCCAATACAGTATGTTGAAGTGTGCTTGTGCTAAACAAGCACCTGTCTGAAAGGGACATTATTCCTTTACAACATAATCACAAGTTTTAACAACCCCGACAAAGACGGCTTTTGAATACATTGTGGGAAAAGGAGAAAATGCAGGTAATCATCATTTTCTCCTTTTCCCAAAATGTTTTCTATTCTATTTAAAGCAAGCTCAATCATTTGTGCCACTTTTGATTTGTCGTCTGCAAATGCTTTCGAGTTGAAGAGGTGTAAACTTTTGTTGTTTGGTTAAAAATTTAAATCTGATTTTGACCCAATTTTAATGGGGGGGGGGGGCAAAATTTAATATTTTAAACGGAAAAAATCTTACTGACCTGAGAGTATCTACGAGCCATCTAATACTTAATGGTGTTTAAAAAGTATTTGCCATACCGTTAGTAACGGTAGGGGAAAGTCTACAGTAAAAATGGTAACATATTGATAAATCATTGTGGTTTTAACGAGTAATTTTATCTGTTTTAATTTTACAGTTTTTTTTTTTTACACGCGAATGAAAATTAACGGTCTTTGTTAAGATGTTTTTTAAACAATCTTGCGATAGGAAATCTAGTTTCATGCCCCTTTAAGCAAGTACATGTTGAGTATACCTTCAGTGTTTGCTTAACCTTTAGGCTGCCAAACGTGACTCAATGACCTTTTGTGGACAGTTGAGATCAAGATCTGAAGCAGTCTGAACTTGGATCTACACTATCCTATAAGGAATTATCTTTCAAAAAAAAAAAACCTTTGAAATAGCAAAATTTGGGTTGTTACTATCGGCTTGAAAGTTTCATTTCAGGATAAAGGTTGGTAAGGGGTTGGCTGTCAACTTAAATATGAACCATGCCTTGTGAAAAGGGGGCTCAATGCATCTGCGAAAAGTATCGACCCAGATAAGCCTGTGCAGTCCGCGCCCAGGGATATCCTCGCAAAAAAAAAAACCCCAGTACTTCTAGTAAGGCTAGAACCTGGAGCCTCAAGGTCACGAGTTCTACACTTTAACACTGAGCTACGCAGGAACACTGAACAGAGTGCGTAGTGAAAGTTTGTAGAAATATTGATCATTGCGGAAATGAAAACTTGCTATTTTTTATTGGAAAGCATACAGATAAAAAGGAACTCGTGCCTATAAAAATAAAAACACTGCTGCTCCTTTTCCCTTAATTGAACAGAAAACAAAAAAAAAAGTCGCTCCTTTTCCCATGATATTTGAGAAAAAAAGTATTGACGTAAAAATCTGGATTCACGTGATAATTGGTTAACTCTTTACCAAACGACAAAATTTTTAGACTGATCCAAATTGAAAGCATTTGCGGACGACATATGAAATGCGGCACAAATAATGTAATTTGTCTTTAAAAGGGTGAAAAAAAACGTGGGAAAAGGAAAAAAAAAAAAAAAATGCTGGTTACCAGCATTTTCTCCTTTTACCACAATGTTTTCAAAAGTCCTTTAACTAGGGGTCGTTTAAAGTCGGAAATGTGTAGCAAAGGGTTAAGTTAAATTTGGTAATCAATACGCACGCACTGTTCCGGAGATATTACTTTCTAAAGCCAATTTTTAGCTAGTTAGCAACTAAGGTGTTCGTTTACGAACTGAAACACATAATTGAACAAAAGTTTCACATGCTAATTTTAATTTCATGCATATAGTTAAAATTTATCCACTAAAAAGTCTTTCATTAATTACATAGCCTATGTATTTTTTTCATTTCTATTTATAAAATTATTTTTTGTGAACAATTATTGTGACAAGTGTTTATTGCCAGATATGGTAAGAAACCTCTATGGGACCGCACGGTAAGTACCAGCTGGTTTTGATTGATTGATTTTGCATTTAACTATCGTCGCCACCGGTTGCCCATGTGGGCGACGCCCCCTAAAGGCTGTAAGTTTTGTTACGGGGGATAGTGCAGATACAGGACGAAACCCATCCTAAGTTACGCCTGGTTCTTTAACCTTATCTATGTATAGCACCGTTACACGGGACCTCGGTTTAAGGTCTCATCCGAAAGACTATTATTAATTTTAGATGGCCAGTCATGGGGCTCGGACCCACACCCTCAAGTGACCTAAGACTTGACGCTCACGAGACTTTGTCTTACGCTCTAACACTTGAGCTATGCGGACTGGTCAGATGGTTTTGAAATTAGTACTGCGCTGTTTATCTATTTTTATACAAGCCCTGCTCTGTGAGTCATATGCAAGAAGTGGACCTAGGTCACCTGCACAGTACGCGCAGGCTGACCTAGGTCGAAACGTTTTGCTATTGGTCAATTTTCTACATGTCAAAGGACCTTTCTACCTCAGAATTCAGGCGGTTGTTAGACAAAATGGATTTTATGGATCCATAATTACAGGATTATGCTTTGTATAATGCATCATGGAGATATGTTAAACCCGCTTGTCACAGAAACCACTTATGTTTTTCTTTGGTAGATCTCCTGTGTAAATGGTGCAGCACCTTTGTTGGTAAAGACAAACAGTTCTGTAGTCTATTTTGTGAGTCCAGGCATACAAGGAGTAAGCGGCGAAAATTAGCGTATAAAAGAGTAAGTGAAAATCAAAGTTCTGACAGCACTGACAGTCAATTTTTCTTTCAAAACAAAATGGGAACAAACTTCAATAAGTTGCAGGTAACTTTTCCCTCTGGTTAGAGCCTATGGGTTAAAAAGTGCTTGATTCCAGGAATTGGGCTACAAAAAAGCATTTTACCAAAGACAGCCTGATTGCGAAAAAGAAGGAAACAAACCAACGAGCAAAAGGAGGAAAAAAAAAAAAAAAAAAAAAAACCTAGAGAAAGTGCAGGAAATATTTTCCCCTGGTCAAAGAGCACAGATTCCAGGAATGGCGTAACTTTGGGCAATATGCATCAAACACCCGGAACGCATAAAAATCTTTCAAAAATTTGATAGAGACGTAGAAAAATATATTTTCAAATACAAATTAGCCACTTGCACAGTAACTTAAAGTAACTGCCATTTAGATTTTCCCACCATTTTTCACTAACTGGTCGAATGACTTGTACCACCTTCTCGATAGATTTCGAAAATAATCTAGATTATCAAGCCAGAGTTTCTAGAAATACTACTAGAAATCAATGATTTGTATGCAATTTATTAGACCTAAACTTTTCTATCTCCAGCCAGTAAAATCTTCGGGACCTGAGGGCAATCAAAGAGAATATATTTCTCCGAGGACAAACAAAACAGCCCCTTCCAAGAAACAGTTTTTAGAAGGTAACTTTTTCTTTGCTTTGTACTCTGGAAAGGGCTCTGAAAAAGCCTTTGGCCAAAAACTATATTTTCTATATTTTTCGTAAGTACTAATAGATTATGCCTGGGTTACGTTTGCCATGGGTGCCATACGATTTATTTGCCTGCGATTTTCAGGGTCCGTATTTACCAACAATTATTGAGAGCATTATTAGTCTTATTCTCAACAATTTTCTAAATTTGAGAGTAACACAACTTCTGATTGGCTTAAAACTTTTCTTCAATATAATACGTCATTCTACTCTTCACAGATGTAATTACTGCAATGACAATGGAGGATCACAGTTCAAAAGATAAAGGAAGAAGTAAGTAAAATAAAATTGAACCATTCTCTGCGAAAAGGGGGGTTAATGCATCTGCAAAAAGTATCGACTCAGGTCAGCCTGCGCAATCCGCGCAGGCTGACCTTAGTCGAAACTTTTTGCTATTGGTCAATTTTCTGCATGTCCACGGATCAGTTTACCTCACGGTTTAGTTTGGTTGTTAAGACAAAATAGGATCTATAATTATGTGATGACTTGCTTGGTATAATGCATCCCGGAGATGCAGTAAATCCTCCTTTCATAGAGTATGGCTCAATGTCTTTAAAAATAAAATCCAATTTTAATAACGTTAGAATTTCTCTTATCAGTAACCTAATTGTACCTAGCTAAGTCTTTAGAATTTAGAAACTAGAAGAAAGATCTAGCATAATGTGGCATATCCGGGTGTCTTTTCCTGAAAATAATACAAAAAAACTTGACTACAAATTACATAAACAAATCTATGAACAATTTAGTGAACATTACGTACACGTAAATCTTTTTTCCTTGTGTGTGTCACCAACGACTGTGTAAAAATAGGAAAACAGACCACGTCATGTATACATTTAAGGGCGCAAAAAAATCTAATCTTATGTATTGGTCTTTTTTTTGCACCGAAAGTCTAAATGACAGTGAAAAAAATGCAGGAATCCATTTTTCGCCGAGTGTGTTAATGTCACAGCAAGCTTAGTGGTTTTCAAGCTCTAAGAGATGCCATTTGGAGTCACCGTTGTCGCCATTGAAAATAAGTGGGTTAAAATGCATCTGCAAAGAGTCCGCAGAGGTTGACATGGGTGGAAACTTTTTGCTGTTCGTAAATTTTCTGCGTGCCAAAGGACCATTATTTCGCATGGTTTAGCCGTTCTTTCAGACATACTCGTACTTGATTAGTTCAATGGGATACAATGGGAATATTGTATACCAAAAGACATGAATATACACGAACATCGAAATCTATCACGCATATGCAGAGACTGAGTTTTGCTAGTCAAAATTTTGCGATTTTGAGCAAGGTAATAAATTAGATAGATGTCCCTCACTTTCGTGCGTTATGTGGAGTAAAATAATTTTACTAGCAATTCTCATGTCTTGATATATGTGCCTCCTCTTTCGTACACTATCAAATAAATTGAACAAGATACTGAGATTGCTTCTAAAATTTATTTTACTCCACAGATCCGGACACCGGAAATGACGACACAAAATCTAAAAATAGCCAGACTAGTGAGAGTAGTAACATAGCAACACCTCGAAAATCAGCAATCCCAAGACTGGATCTCGACAAACTCAGAGAAAAAAATGGAAAACAAGCGAATTCAGCAAAGCATGTGAAAGAAATACCCAAACCTGAGTATAAGTTGAAATCTAAAACACATACAATATTTGTGCACAAGAAAAAAGACGCGGATATCGAAAGTCGTAAAAACGTTACTTCTAGTGCTAAAAAGAGTGCAATTAAAGATAGCAGCAAACCAGAAAAATCAAGAACGCAAGCTGAAATATCAGCTGTAGTGCAGGAAGATAAAAAACAAACAACAAACAACACTGAAAACAAAACTGCGACAGATTCAAAGACTATGTCTAACATGACAACCGCAGTTAAAGACAGCACGTTGTCACAGGATAATACAAAATCAACATCAAACACTAACAAAAATATCAATAATGACACCAAAACAACTTCTAAAACTGATGGCATTGCAATTAAATCTAGCAAAACTGAAGAGACACCACCCAAGGATGTCGCAGATGATGTAGAAAAACTTCCTAGGCAGCAATCAAAAATTGCAACAGAACTTGCTAATCGTGTTCGCTCTTCCGGTTATGGTGCTCCTGTTAATCCTAAACTTCGGCCCGTTTCTTTAAAGCCGAGAAGTGCTAATATGGCTTCCAGCAAAGTGAAACGCGAATCTAGTGCAAGTTCTTCGAAATCTATGAAAATTGGTGTGGATAGAGAGAAATCGCGGTCAATTTTAGCCAGTAAAAACCAATCGAAATGGGAACTGGTGCAAAAGCCAATAAAAGAAGAGTACCCGAATAAAGAAGTTGGCTTGGAGACAGAGAAAACGAATTCTACCCTAGAACACGAGGATCCCAGTCCAAAAACATCAACCACACTAGAACCAAAGGGAAGAATTAACCAAAGACGTCCATTACAAAGTATTGAAGAACTTCTACGTGAGGAGTCAACCGGAAGTATTTTAGATCCGTCGGTATTACAACAGCGACTGAGCTCAATAAAGAAAAAGGTGGAAGTCCGGAAGAGGGGCCGAGACAGCCGATCGTCTCTAGGAAGCGATTTGGACAGTACCTTAGATACGTAAGTAATTATATTTGATATTGCATATTTACTTTCCATGAAATTCTTCTACAGTTAGCTTACAAGACACCTATAGAAACCAGGGCCCATATTCACCAACAATTCCTAGAAATTTTCTTTGTCTTATTCTATATTTGGGAAGTAACAAGTTCTTATTGGCTAACACATTTGGTCTAGCCAATCTGAACTTTGTTTACTTTCAAATTTAGAAAGTATTCACGGATTAGACTGAGAATGTTCTTCAGAGTGGTTGGTGAATACGGACCCACCATTTTCTCCTTTTCTTTCCATGCTTTCTATCCTATCAAAGACGAATCCCAAAATTTGAGTCACATTTCATTTACTGTCTGCAAATGCTCTCAAAATGAGACAGTACAAATTTTTCTCGTTTGGTAATGAGTTGTAACATGTGACCATTCAGCTCTCTTTCTGTTTCAGGTCTTTTGACGCTACATATACGAGTCGAGACAAGTTAAATACATCATTGGGGGACACAAAAACAGCTGCAACATCTGCAAGAACGTCAACTAGGTCAAATATAACTCGCATTTCTAAAGAATTTAGTTCAACCCAAGTGAATTAAAATGTTATGTGGTAATAAAATCTATGACTTTAATAACAGGATTGACACCAGGCCATGTGGACCCTTTAAAATCAGAAATTTGAGAGACTTTAAGTTCAACATTCCCCTCCACAGTATATTTACTTACTTGTGTGTGTGTTTTACCAATAAAGCCTTATCCGTTTAACACACAATCCCTAGTTTTGACGGCCAAGACAAGAAGGCCAGATGAAAACGTTTGCTGGAAAAGAAGAAATTGCTGCAAGCCAGCGTTTTTTCCTTTATCCAATATATCTTCTACCTTATCACAGACAAGTTCTGTCATGTTTTCGATACAATTTCATTGGAGCAAAGATAGAATAACTGACAATTATTTGCTGCTTTGAAAAATCGCACTTAGTTGTAATAAGGCGATTCTAATTAGTAGTGGCTAAGCATTTTATGTATGACATAAATGTATTTATATACATGTATATTTATATCACATTTAGATATGTGTACTATTTATATTTTAGATATGTGTACTATTTTTATTAAATGGTTAAAGCAAATCATCTCTTTTACCATTGTCTGTTTGACATCATCATATACTGATTCTCTTTGGATTTCTACTGAAGTGTTTACGCCCCCTTCGACATTTACGTAACAACTTTTTGTGTTTCTGAATAAAAATATACATTAAAGCTCAGGGAACTAAACAACAGAAAGGCCTACTATTAACTGATCGCTGCAGCAAACCAGATTTCTCTTGCGTTTGGACTTACAAGGATCGTAAAGAGATGTTAATGGTTTCTTGTTGTTTAAGAAATCTCCATACAGATGAAATATCTGTGATATTTCTGTCAGGCAAAGAATTATAAAACGCTTTCAAGAGCCACCTTGTAACTTTGGAAGCATACTGTTTCCAAAAGGAATAAGATTCACTGTTTTCATGACTTAATTGTGCAGTCGACAGGACTAAGGTATACTGTTTTCATGACTTAAAATTTATTGTACCATCAACAGGACTTAAAAGGTATATTGTTTTCCAATCTTCTACTCTAACGGTAAAAGGACAAAATGTATAGTTTCCTAACCTTTACTTCACCGTCAACAGGACTGAAGAAATACTGTTTTCTAAACCACAGATTACCCTACCGTCAACAGGACTATTTAAGGTTTTACTGTTTTTGAGCTTTTTATTGTACCGTCAACAGAACTAAAGGTATACTGTTTACCAAACAAACTATTACTTTAACGTCAACAGATCTACTGTTTTCCAAACTTTTACTGCACCGTCAAGAGGACTTCAAAGTTTTCTAAACTTTGGAAACATACCGTATTCCAAACTTTTACTGTACCGTCAACAGGACTGAGGTTTAACTACAGAGATAGCGAGGACCTCAACTACTGTCAGTACTGCCGGCGAACACTTTATTACTCCGACATACGGTTCTGTAGTCGTGCCTGTGAGAACAGACATAGACAGCTAAGTTGGAAATCAGCCCATATAGGTACAGTACCTTTCATTCTCTGTTAACCCCTTCAGGGCCCTAGACGAAAACGAGGGCTTTTACGGATGACAAAGATCAAGATTAGATCATAAAAAGCGTGCAGTTTTCTTGTAGATTTTAGAATTAAAGTTAAAAAAATTAGGCCTAGGTAATTATCATGAAGCAAACTGTCATTTTCTTTGGTCTACTTTTATCGTTCATATCTACCCAATTTTAAACTTTACAAAAAGACAGCCATTGTGCGAGATTGCATCACGTGGTTCAACGGCAATTTGAAGACAAATTTTTTGACATGTATTAATCAATCTTTCGTAATAGTCACCAGTTATATTTAGAAGTCTTTTTTAAATCAAATATCTGAGTATTGCTTCGTGTTTTTGTCTATTTTAGAAATACCAACAGCAAGACGCAATCGTTACGGTAAGTTTTTTTTTTCCCCCAATAAGTGTCATTGTAATTTATAAGTGCTTGATCGTTTGATAAATTCCACAAAGTCCATTGAATTATAACCTGATCTGACAACTTGCTCTTCACTTTTATCCATCAATTGTTCTGTAGCTTACGATTCAGCATTTTGGCACGACCGTTCTACATTGCTTTGAAGTCTCGAGACCAGCATGTCTGATGTTAAATAGCTTATAAATAATACTTTTTTTCTTCTTCTTCTTTAGAAATAACAATATGTTATCGTATTGTGTAACGTTGTTGCTTTTTTTTTGCAGCCTGGGGTCAACAGAAAGAAATGATGGACGATTCGCCGAACTATATGAACTACATTCCATCCTGGGAAATCTATGGAAAATAAGTCACGAGAAATTTGTTATGAGGGAGTGATTCTGATTACTTGAAAACGAGTCATGTGATACAAAGGAATTACAGTTATTTTCCAATCAATGCACTTCGCCATGGAACAATTTTCTTAACCAAATGTTTAGACAGTATAAAGGTAGAACATTTTCAAAAAGTCCAAAGAAGTTTTTTTCTTTTTCTATGCTTTGTGTGTGTGTTGAGTATTTTAGGAAATGAGGGCAATTCCTTTATTTCACTGGTGTGCAATGAAGGAATTGTATCCGTTTCCCAAGAACAGGGTTCGAACATGTTCCAGCACATGTTTTTATATTATTTATTCCTGAATAAACATGTACGTTTTTTTTTTTTCTATCTTAATTCTTACGGTTGTCTATTGCAATAAGTCGCATATTTTTAAAACTTGATAAGCTTGAACTTTCTCTTTTAACGATTTTGTATTTGGTCTGTAGAATCAGAGCACATTTTTACAACTTTTTCTCAGTAATCGTACATTTACTGTATCTACATTTTAATCTTGTAACAAACAGCTCTGCGTTCTAACGACCCTAAGTAAAATGGCTTTCGAAAACTTTGTTGAGAAAAGGAAAAAAATGTTGGTAACCAGCTTTTCCCCCACTTCCCACAAAGTTAATCATCCTTTCACACAGTCAATCCCTATCATCCGAGCCACATTTAATTTTACGTCTCCAAATGCTTTGAACTTGGAAAAGTTTAAAATTTTGAAAAATTCCTTTTGTTTAACCCTTTACCAAATGACAAAATTTTAGACTTGTTGAAATTTAAAGCATCTGCAGATGACCAAATAACTTTGACTCAAAAATTGAAATTTGTTTTGGGAAGGGAAGAAAACATTGTGGGAAAAGGAGAAGATGCTGGTTACCAGCATTTTCTTCTTTTCCCACAATGTTTTCAAAGGGCATTTTTCTTGGGGGTCGTAAAAACTCGGGATTGTGTGGTAAAGGGTTAACCTGGCGAAATTTGAGAGAAGTTTCAAACTAAAGTTTAAAAAAAATGCACCTTTGACATCTTTCTCCAAGAAATAGTAATAAGACCTATTCTATATCTTATTTCAACAGAACAGAATCACTGGTAATAATTATGACTTACTTCACATTTAAAATCTCCCTAAACCAAAGGAATTTAAGCTCTTGGTTGGTAAACAAATCTACATGTTAACTCCCTTGATGATTATGCCATATATCGAAAATTTAATATGATTAATCAGGAAGGGTTCTTTAGATCTATACATTTTCTTATTACATGGTATACAAAGCAATTGACCAGTCGTATTGTTTAACAATCACCCTAATGTGTCATGTATTTAATTATATGATATTGAACTCGAAAGAATCAAATATGCAAAATCCTCAGGAGTACATCTGATTTATATCCAAAAACTAGATACAAATAACGGTAGGTAGTAGATTGGTTACCACCCTGATACAGCAAAGTGTATATATCTGAATACATGAATATTTAACGGGGACCAGTTTAGGCACGTAGTCCAGTATCGAACATGCCTTAATTCTTATGAGTATTTTTATTCTGCTGGGCTATTGAAGCCAATTTGTTTAAAGAATGGACTGCGATATGTTGTGTAATTTTGAGAAGGCCATGTTTGTCAGTTATTTTGAGCAGGTGTAAAAATTACATGCTTGTTAGTTTGTTTGCTTTTATGGTGTTTAATATCGTTTTACACATAACCTCAGTCATACCGAGGCAGCCGGCAATGCACCTAACCATGCTTTCGTGAACACCATTTCCAAGTTACTGGCCGCTTTCCCAAATAAACTGTGTTAAAAAGAGCGTTCAGCGGTGAAAGAGGAATAAAGTTAAAAAGAAAAGCCCATACTTTTGTTTTAATTTATTTCATGAGAAGACTACTTTAAGAAAATATTTCGGCAGAGGGAAGAGTTTTCTAGGTACAACTTTGGCACAGAAAAGTCATTAATCGCTGATAATTGTTTTCCTGTACACTGGTTGCCTCCCCTGATATAGCTTAAGTGTATATATTTGACCATGCTGTGTAAAAGCGGGATTAATGCATCTGCAGAAAGTATCGATCAATGTCAGCTTTGTAAATTTTCTACGTCCCCAAGGCCCATTCTGTCATTCTACCTCCATATACAGTCAATTGTTAGACTAAATGAATTTTATGGATCCATGATTTAAGTGATGACTTGCTTGATATAATGCATCACGGACCTGCATCAAATCCCTCGTTTTCTTACAGCTTTTTTTTTTTTTTTCAGTACTTTCAGTACTTTGATTATTTACAGAAACGGTTCCCCTTCATTTATTTACAACGGGGACCAGTGTATATTTCTCACATCTTGTTGGTTATCCAGTACTTTCAGTACTTTGATTATGCACAGAAACCGTCCCCTTCATTATTTTGGCACTCTAAGGGTACAATTAGTGTATATAGTGAAAACGACGGTCTTGAATACCAAGTAGATCAAATTGCAGAGGTATTGATCGTCTTGTATTAACCTTTAACCCCTTTATCAAACGACAAAATTTTAGGCTTGCCTAAATTGAAAGCTTTTGCAGACGACAAAAATAAATGTGGCCAAAATGATGGAATTTTGATTGAAGGGGTAGAAAACATTGTGGGAAAAGGAGAAAATCCTATTTACTACAATACAGGCTTTTTTCATTATGGGACTGAATGATGTTGACTCAAGAATAGATATTCACTTTTGTAAGAGTAGAAAACATTGTGGGAAAAGGAGAAAATGCTGGTTACCAGCATTTTCTCCTTTTCCAACAATGTTTTAAAAGGCTTTTTCCTTAGTTACAAGAGATATTGACTCAAAAATAAAAATTCATTTTTGCAAGGGTAGAAAACATTGTAGGAAAAGGAGAAAAAATTGGTTACCAGTATTTTCTCCTTTTCCCAGAATGATTTCAAGAGCCTTTTTTCAGGTTCGTTAATACTCGGGATTGTGTGGTAAAGGGTTAACCCTCTTCAAACAATCCCAAGTTTTAACGATCCTGTGGAAGAAAGCTGTGAAAACATCGAGGAAAGAGCAGAAACCAGCATTTTCTTCTTTTCACATATTGCTTTCTACTCTTTCAAAGACCGACTTCATGTTTTGGGTAACAGTTATTTTTGTCTGCAAATTTTTTGTCAGTTTGGACGAGGCCAAAATTTAACATTTACATCCGCTGATTTTGAAACACGTTGACACATGAATCGAAAACATTGTGGCAAAAAGACGAAAGGTGTTACAAGCGATTTCTCCCTTTGCAGCAGTGTCTCAAAATGGTGACCTGCTACAAGGTACTTAATGAAGTTTCTTGCTGGAGGTTTTTGTGACAGAACTTGAAGAGAGATTGAATGATTTATTGTGTTGAAAGCCGTTTTCAACATTATTTTTTAGTTATATCGCAGTAGACAGTGCACCTATCCATGCTTTCCTGGAGTTTCTTTTACCAGTACTCCGCACAATATTCTTTCCAAGCCACTGGCTGCTTTCCTACATAACCATCGGCGAAACAATGGTCAGCGGTGAGAGAGAGGAATGAATCCTATCGAAATGACTATTATCAATCTTCGGAAAGAAATTGGCTGACCAGGGGATGGAACCAGCGACCTCCTGTTCTGAAGTCCTGTACGCTACCGACTGAGCTGCAGGGGCTTGAAGAGACCTTGAAGAGGAAAGCTTTCATAAAGACCAAGAGATACGGTCTGCAGGATATTGTTAATCCCTACGCTGCAAGATAAGTTAAATGAAACTTTTTTGTTTTTTTTTTTTCTCCCATAAAATCAACAATTTACAATCATATTTCAGCTAGTTCGGAATTGTCGTCTGCAGGTTCCTTCAGTTTCAAACTGTCTCAAAATAGTATGTCAAAGACAATTGTCAAATCACTCACAACCTAGGGCTGCACATAAGATTGAATCACATAACCTTATCTGGATCCCTGAATAGTTCATGTATTTGATTAACTCTTATCCTGCAACTTGTCATCATAGCGAACAGTGAAATCCAAAATTAGTCTACACATCAGTACACTCGAATCTTGATCTGCACTGTTCGCAAAGTCACAAATTTCGATATAGTACACTTTTATTCGCATTAAAAAAAAACTTCAAATAGAGAAAATAGACTGTTTTAGACTTTTAGTTAGCAAGATAAGATGAAATAAGATGATTGATGAAAATAACGATTATTGTAAGGATAGAGGGAGGATGGCCACGACCTCCCCTATCCAATATACGTGGCTAATAAAGTTTAAAAAAAAAAAAAAATGAAACTTTCAAGGCGATAGTAAATAACCGAAATATGGGAATTTCCAAGTTATTTTCGAGGATAAATATCTCCTTTTCGGACAGTGTAGATCAAGATCAGACTGCATGTTCTGTGCAGTCTGATCTTGGTCTACACTGGCCGCAAAAAGCATCTTGATTCGGGCCAAGCAGCCTAAGGGATAAACGGATATACAGAGACTATGAGAATGCTGAATTCTGCCTTGAACATGTATGGCTTCGCCTGTCGGATTTTGTTACTTTCTGTTGTAAGGATTCCGGTTCTTTTTTCTGTTCGTTCACCAAAATAACAGATTGTAGCATCTCTTATTATTCGTAATAGCTCGGCTGTTTTCGAAGATAACGTCGAGGCATTGTCATAGCCATGTCGTCATCTGCGTCTTCGTTATATTGGTTACCTCCCCTGATACATCAAGATGTATATCTTTAGAAGTCTGTACACGGGGACCAGTTCACGTCTACATTAGATTGGTTACCTCCCCTGATACACGAAAATGTATATCAGTAGATGGACCACGGAGACCAGTTCACGTCTACGTTAGACTGGTTACCTCCCCTGATACATCAAAATCTTTATATCTGTAGATGTACAACGGGGACCAGTTCATGTTTACGTTATATTGGTTACCTCCCCTTATACAACAAAATGTATATCTGTAGATGTCTGTACTCTGGGACCAGTTCACGACTACGTTAGATTGGTTACCTCCCCTGAAACAGCGAAATGTATATCTGTAGATGTACAACAGGGGACCAGTTCACATCTACGTTAGATTGGTTACCTCCCCTGATACAGCAAAATGTATATCTGAAGAAGTCTGTACACGGGGACCAGTTCACGTCTACGTTAGATTGGTTACTTCCCCTGATACAGCAAAATGTAATTCTGTAGATACACAACGGGGACCAGTTAACGTCTACGTTATAATGGTTACCTCCCCTGATACAGCTAACTGTATATCTGTAGATGCCTGTACACGGGAACTAATTAACGTCTTTCTTGTATTGGTTACGTCCCTTGATACAGCAAAATGAATATCTGTAGATATACAAACGAGACCAGTTAATATCTTTGATGTATTGGTTACCTCCCCTGATACAGCAGAATGTATATCTGTTGATGTACAAAGGAGACCAGTTGACGTCAACGTTAGATTGGTTACTTCCCCCTGATACAGCAATATGCATGTATATCTGTAGATGTACAAAAGAGACCAGTTCAAATCTACGTTAGATTATTACCTCCCGATACAGCAAAATGTATATCTGTAGATATACAGCGGGAACCAGTTAACGTCTACGTTAGATTGTTTACCTCCCCTAATACAACAAACTGTATATCTGTAGATGTCTGTGCACGGTGACCAGTTAACGTCTATGTTAGATTGGTTACCCACCCCCCCTACAGTTAAATGTATATCTTTAGATGTCTGTACCCGGGGACCAGTCCACGTCTAAATTATTTTGGTTACCTCCCCTGATACAGCAAACTGTATATCTGTAGATGTACAACGGGGACCAGTTAACGTCTTTGTTATATTGGTTACCTCCCCTGATACACCAAAATGCATATCTGTAGATGTACAACGGGGACCAGTTCACGTCTACGTTACTTCCCCTGATACAGCAAAATGTATATCTGTAGATGTACAACGGGGACCAATTCACGTCTACGTCATAATGGTTACCTGCCCTGATACATAAAAATGTATATCTGTAGATGTACAACGGGGACCAGTTAACGTCTTTGTTATATTGGTTACTTCCCCTGATACTGCAAAATGTAAAGACGCCTGTACACGGGGACCAGTTCACGTCTACGTTAGATTCGTTATCTCCCCTGATACATCAAAATGTATATCGGTAGATGTACAACAGGCACCAGTTAACACCTACGTTAAATCGGTTACTTCCCCGATATAGCAAAATGTATATCTGTACATGTCTGTACAAGGGAACCAGTTACCGTCTTCATTATATTGGTTACCTCCTCTGATACAGCAAAAAGTATATATCTGTAGATGTACAACGGGGACCAGCTAACGTCTACGCTCGCGTCGTCGTGCAAAAACTTTGACATTTTTCAATATCTCTATCATTACTTAAACTCTTTCAATACCATAGACGACACCAGAGGCTTTTGTGGACAGTGAAGATCAAGATCAGACTGCACAGCACGTGCAGTCTGATCTCTGATCAACACTGTCCACTGCTATATTATAGATTATGACGGAACTGTCTCTTGATCTTGCAATGGAAATGTATTTTTTGCCTTTGAGAAAATGTAATTTATTTATTCAGTAGTGAAAGAGTTAAGATATTTACTTCAAACTCGAACAAGTTGTTAACTATCAAAATGGGAAGCCATAAAACAAAGGCAAGTAACCATCAGAGTATTCTTGACACATGTCCCTTTTTCGATTTAGAATTTTCACTGAATATCAAGTTAATTAAGTTAAGTTATTTGGATTTAACCAGTCTATTTGTGGTACATGTATTCATCTTTTCGTCTAATAATGTATAAACTCCAGCAGTCGATAGTTTTTTTTTTTTTTTTTTCCCAAACATCGTGGTAAAAGGAGCAATTGCTTGTCACAAAAAATTGTTCTTTCTGACACAAAGCGTTTGGTATATGTATTTTGTCTAACAAGTCTCAAACAGTCTGTGCAGAAATGGGTCAAAACATTACAGTGATGTCTCCCTTCTTTGAATCGGTTCAATTCATGGTGTTTGTCTTAAACAAGGGTCCTCCGTGGCTCGTAACCTGGAGACCCCGTGTTTGAGTCTCACTGGAAGCACTCGTCAATTGTCTCCCCATATTTTTCCAAAGCTTTATATGAGGTCGTTAAAAGACTGGATTGTCCGAGGCTGAAAATACTTAAATTGCTTAATGAACCGAAGTGCGGTCTGATCTTGACCTACACTGTTCAGAAAGACAAGAATAAGATGTCGCTACACTAAGAAAATGGGTTAATCAAGTCTTGGTATTGATAATTTGTTCAAACACTACAGTATTCAAATAACAGATTTTGTCCTACACTATTGATAAAGTACAATCGGTTTTTTTTTCAAATACCAAACTCAAGTTAGACAGACCATTTTAATCCTTTACAGACAATTTAGTGTTTTAACGACCCAATTCAATTGTATTGATTGTAAGGTATTTAACGCCGCTTTCAACATTATTTAAGTTTTATATATCGCGGCGGCCAGTGCACCTATCCATGCTTTCACGCCTGGAGTTTCTCTTACAAGTACTCCGCATAGTTTTCTTTCCAAGCCACTGGCTGCTTCCCGCCATAATCATCGTCGCAATAATGGTCAGCGGTGAGAGAGGAATGAATCCTGTCGCGATGGCTATCATCCTACCTCGGAACGAAATTGGCCGAACCGGGGATCGAGCCAGCGACCTCCTGTTCTCAAGTCCTGTACGCTACCGATTGATCTACCGGGGCTCGCTGACCCAATTGAAGAAGCTTTGAGAACATTGTGAGAAAAGGAGAAAATGCTGGTTACCAGCATTTTCTCCTTTTCCCACAATGTTTAAGAACTGCCCTTCTAGTGTCAGGTTTCAACAATTAAGCTACATTTCATTTGTCAGAAGTAGATTAATAAATGGGCATCCTAAGACATTTCTTAATTTTTTATAAAATTGTCCTAGGATGCCCATATGATTTTTGTATAAATTTATTTTCTTCATAATTCTAAAGAAAATAAATTTCATCACCCACTAACCAACGCATCGATTAACAATTGTGTCCACTAACCAACGCATCAATTAATAGATAAGTCAACGCACCAACTAATGCCCCCCATGTGTCGACGCACCATCTAATTACTATAATCATTTTACCATAAATTCAAAAATAAATTAATGGATAAAATTTTTTGAATTTCTTAAATTTTAAGCTATAAAATAATTCAAGATGGAGGTGCAAGATAGAGTTTTACATGAATTAGAAAAACCTGATTATATTATTGATGATGAAAATGGTTACACTATCACTAAATGGTTAACTGATGAAGAATATAAACAAGAAAGTAAAAGACTTTCCCAAAAATATAAAGGAAACGCATTATATAATAAAAGAACCGTGCTGCATAAAGCAGGTATTAATTGCTTAGAAAACCATATTTATTATAAACATATTATTAATATGCCTGTTTATAATAATACAGGTAGTAAAGTATATTTTCCTAACATATGTAGCTATGATTGTTATGATAAAGCTTTAATTGATGCAAAAGCAGTAATTTATTATTATTTTAGTAAAAAATATTATGAAGTATTAAAATCTAGAACTATAAATCCTATTTCTATGCATATGTTAGTTGGTCTTATGAATAGGAGAACCGGTCCATATTATCAAACAAAGGGGACCTATTGGCTTGATGTTTATTTAGGAAATACAACTTATTTATCTTTTTATGAACATGATATTATTAATTTATCTAACCATAATGATAGTTATAAACCACATGGGATAAATATGACTGAAGAAGAAGAACATACAGATTTATCGCCATTTATAAAATTTACAAATATACCTTTTATAAGAACTATGCAAATTAAACCTGTGACGCTTCCACCAAGAAAAAATTTAATAAAACAAAAAATTTTTTCAGAAGATAAATGTTGTATATGCACCATTAATAAACCTAATATATCATTTAATAAATGTGGGCATCTATGTATATGTGATAAATGTGATAGACTATATTCTTCAAATAAATGCCCTATATGTAGACAATAAATTTTTTTTTGAATTTTTTAAATTTTAAGTCATAAAATAATTCAAGATGGAGGTGCAAGATAGAGTTTTACATGAATTAGAAAAACCTGATTATATTATTGATGATGGAAATGATTACACTATTAATAAATGGTTAACTGTTGAAGAGATTCATAAAGAAAGAGCAAGACTTTCTCAAAAATATAAAGGAAACTTATTAAGTAGAAGAAAAGCATTGTTGTCAGCTCAAAATATTAATCGTTTAGAAGCACATATTCAAACTAAACATATTTATAATGAACCTGTTTATGATAATAGGCAAGATAAAATATATTTTCCTGGTTTATGTGGTGACTCTTATACTGATGCTTTACTTGATGCAGAAGCAGTAATTTATTATCATTATAGTAAAAAACAATATGAAAGAAGGGATAATAATTTTACATTTAGCTGTAAAATGTTAATTGGTATTATGAATAATACTACACCAAATTATTATATAAGAGGTACCTATTGGTTTGTTATTTATGTAGGAAATAATGATTACTTACGTCATTATGAACATGATATTAATAATTTATATTTGGATAATGAAAATTATAAACCACATTCATTAGGTTATTATGATGATAATGAATACCATGCAGATTCCTCACCATTTATAGAATTTACTGATTTACCTTTTGAATTAAATATGCAAGTTAAACCTGTGACGCTTCCACCAAGAAAAAATTTAATAAAACAAAAAATTTTTTCAGAAGATAAATGTTGTATATGTACCATTAATAAACCTAATATAACATTCATTAATTGTGGGCATCTATGTATATGTGAGGAATGTGATAAAATACATCCTTTAAGTAAATGTCCTATATGTAGGCAATAAAAATTTGATTTAAACTTTTTTTTTCTCTTAATAAAAAAAAAAATGAGTTGTTTACGGCGATTGACGAGTGATCAAATCACAAAATTAAATAATCATATTAAAAGTAAACTTATAGCTTATCCCTCTGTTTGCCGAAATAAAGTATATTTCGCAGATACAATTTGGGATGATCCTATTCAAAACCGTAGTGATGATTATTACGCTGTGATGTTAAAAGAAAAATTAATACCTGTTACATACTATTTTTATAGCTTAAATTTCTCGAAATTCAAAGACCACTACCATTATAGAACGCGGATGTGGGTTGGATTTTATGATTCAGATGAGGGTGGTCGCTATAGAGTTGGAGATTTCTGGTTTAATATAGGATGTTACCCAGAAAACTACATTTCAACATTTAAAACGGAAATAGAAATTGCTTACAAGGCATTTTGTGAAGGAACAAGGAGTAATTATTGTTGTACTCCACCCTATATTGAATTTACCCTGTTATGATATGAAAAAGTAAAATAAATATATAATATATTTTTTTATAATATATTATATATGTTTACAAGTCTAATTCTATCAAAATAGATATATAAGCGTGTGTTACATTACGACTATCTGTTCTTGAAATAAAGTTTACGATGTCACATTGTTGTACCTCCAACGCACTCGGAAAAACTACACAACTACAAGTTTCATCCTCTTTTTTAATAATAGAGTAATCAACCTGTTCATTTCCGTTTATCGATATATTAACTTTTATCTCTTCTCCTCGTACATTAACATTATCTTTAACAACCGTTAAACTTCCTCTTATGATTCTACCTGGAGCACTCATACAATAACCCCCTAATCCATGCTTTCTACCTGAATTACCATTACCGAATGAAAACTCATAATTACCAGCCCCTAATGGCCCATTTTCTTCAGCCCACACAGTTACAATAGGTTTAGGACCTATGAGAGAAGGAAGAGATACTTTTCTATCCACATAGGATTTTGTCACTAAATCTCTCTCTTCTACCGGTGTTGCCGCGTTTTTTATAGAAAAACCTTGAAGGTCTATGTTAGTCACCGCCATGAAACTCCCATCCGGATTTTTTATAATAGCTCCACCATTATCAACATAATTTTTATTGACAGCAGAGTCACGGGATACAGGATTTGGCAACCTAGTAATCGAGTTACCATTCATATCTATTCCACCATCTATTGAATAGGAGCCATCTTGTTTTTTTGTTAAAGCTTTTTCACCCGCGGTAGCCGCCTCAATAGCGGTATCCACGTAAAACTTATTAGAGGCTTGGTCGTGTCTTGTAGGGATTCCAAGATTGTTAATTACTCGTCCTCCCATTGAGATTGCATCATCTGCCTCATACCACCTTCCGTCTTTATAAACGAAGGCTCTATCAACATTATCCACATAATTTTTAGTAGCAGCTTCACCTGGTTCTTTTGGGTCCTTAACATTTCTTATTGGATTAAAACCCATATTTAAATATCCAGTAACATGGTATCCTCCGTTTTCACCCAACAACCCTGAGTTAGCGTCAACATAAGCCTTAGTTGCTGCATCTTGAGGATTTACTGGATTACTAACCCTTGTTAATGTATTACCATTCATGTCTATAGACCCACTAACAACAGTTGTTCCATCTTTACGTAAAAAATTATTATTTATGTAAGTGAGTGACACACCATCACCGCTTGTTTCACCATCATCTTTCATTCTTCCGAATTTGTTAACAGGCATTTTTTTTTATATAGTACTAAAAAAGTTTATTTAAAACATTTTGAAACTGATTACCTCTAGATAACTCTTTTAGAATGTACAAACATAAATGACCACAAAATACTTGTCCAGCTTGTTGTAATTGGTCAGTATTGTACTGTATTGGGCTTTTTAAATAATCTCGAATTTCAATAGGTGGTTGTATGCCATAACTATCAAAATAAATTTTAGTTTTACCATTTTTATACCAAGCGACCCAATGTGTACCAGGGCCATTACTTTTATCAAAGTTTACTATACCACATTCTTTTTTACTCGGTTTTCTCGGTAATGTATCTAGTAAAAAAACTCCTCTAAAATAAGGAATCTTTAATCTTTTAACGGCACCCTCTAATTCGAAATTGTTCAACGGTTTATTCGGTAAAATTACGTTTTCAATCGAAATATTTGACATTTTTTTATAGTTAAATATTTCTAATATCTTTATTGTCAACCCACGAATTAAATTCATCGGGATAACCTTTCCACTTTACGAGAGATTTCTTTTTTACTTTTTTAATAACCTTTTCTATCCTATACAGCTCTTGACTGGTTTTCTGCAGTTCAGGTTCATAAAAGGTACCTTGTATTTCTTCTCCATTAAAATCTTTAATTTTATATGTTATAGGTGATGTAAGTTTTACTTCAGAAACTGTAAAAACCTCCTCAGTCCATCTTGTTGTATAACCTTTTTCAAAAGTCTTTTTCTTTTTAGTTATCCTTACTTTATCTCCAACGGAAAACTTAGGATTAAAGTCTTTTATTTCTAAATGATCGGGGTAAAGATTTCTCCAAACTCTCGTTTCATTTTCTTTTTTACTAGCGTTTACCGGGGTTATCTTAATAGATGAATGCCTCGTGTTATTATATTTTTTAACCAAATCCGGTAGCACATTAATGTAAACGTTTGTAGAGTTAGCGGAGAAATACTTCCACATTTTTTCTTTCATTGTCCTAATCCATCTCTCAACCACACTAGATTTTTCCTCATTTTCGGTAGAATATAATTCAACCAAGTCTTTTACATCTTTGTTATAAAACTCTTTACCCTTATCCACCCACATTTTTTCAGGTTTTCTCTCATTAAAAATACTTTTTAATGCTATGGCAACAGATTTTCCTGTTTTATCTTTTAATGGCACCAGATATCCATATTTAGAAAAGATATCAATGACAGCGAGAAGGTATTTAACACCACGATTAAACTTAGAAAATGCTTGCATGTCTACTAAATCCGCAGCCCATATCCTATCTATACCGTTTACTCTAACTCTCCTTTTCTTAAAATTTCTTTTTACAGGTTTATGTAATTCTTCCGCTAAATTTTTTTTTTTACTCCCATTCCAAATTTCATTTTTGTTCCAATGAGTCTACTTACCAAACCTCTTTCCATTTTTTCTCTAATACTAGGATTGTAAATACCTTCTAACTCTGTTAACATATTCTTATCACACACTGCGTTTCTTGTAGCAGTATCGTTGTGTTGAAGATAGCAAACATCATGATTATAAGCGGCTTTATCAACACGGTTTATAGGTTTACTCCACTCCTTCGGTGTTAAATCAGGATTGAGTCTTTTATTTAGTTTGGTACCTGGTCCTGTAAAGTTGTGCCCTGGTAGATGCATTTCAACGGGTAAATTATTTATAAATTTATTTAATATACTACTCCCGGTAGTTTTTTTTTTATAAATTGTGATTTAGTTATTCCACAAATAACGCATTTCCCCTGCATCATATTTTTTCCATTTTTAGAAACAGAATATTTTATATCATTCGTATCTGTATGTTTTTTACATTTAACACAATACATGTTGTTTTATATAAAAAAATAAAAATATTTAAATAAAAATGGATATTATGAACTTATCATGGAATGAAGTAGTATCAAAGAGATTTAATCACTCCCTTTTACCAAAAAGTATTAGGGGTTTAATTATAGGTAAATCATCATGTGGTAAAACTACTTTATTGTTAAACCTTTTACTCAGACCAGATTGGCTTGACTACAACGATTTAAATGTTTTTGGAAAAAGCCTTTTTCAACCAGAATACCGAATACTAAAAAAGGCTTTTGAAGAAAAACTACCGAAAGAATGTATCTTAAGATTGTTTAACATGCGTGATGACATACAAGAAGTAAACATTCCACCAATAGCTTTAGTTGAAGAATGGGCTAAAACGATTAAAAACAAATCGGATATAAATTGCAACTTCTTTGAAAATGCTAGTGATGTACCTGATCCGAGAGAGTTAAACTTAGAAAATAAAAATTTAATAATTTTCGATGATATACTTTTAGAAAAGCAAAATAAATGTGAGTGTTACTACGTTCGAGGAAGGCATAGTAATGTTGACTGTTTTTACCTCTCCCAAAATTATTTTAGACTACCAAGGCAAACTATTAGAGAAAACGCTAATTTTATTTGTCTTTTCCCACAAGACATAAAAAACCTTAATCATATTTATAGCGACCATGTAGGTGATGATATGCCTAAGGAAGAGTTTAGAAAATTTTGTCAAACGACATGGGAAAGACCACACGGTTTCACTATTATTGACTTAACCAGTAAAAAACATGATGGAAAGTATAGAAACGGTTTTGATAATTTTTACATACCTAAATCAGTATAAAAAATATTTAAATATTATAAAATGGAAGAACTTTTAGGGCAAATTGTAAAAAATACGAGCCATAAATCATCATCTCAAATCATAGTAAGCGACAACAAAACACGTTTTAGAACAAGGTTTAATCCTCCAATTCAACTGGAAAAGGATAAAGTATATGAAATAGCTATGGTAAACCTTGAAACTTACTACTCTTTTCCAAACATTGATGAAACGAACAACACATTCGTTTATTCTCCAGACAATGGCACCACATGGATTAAAATAAAAATACCTGAAGGAAGTTATGACCTCGTTGACATTAATGATACGATTCGCCAGGAAATGAGAAAAAATAACCATTACGATAGAGTTAATGAAGAGTATCCTATTAACTTTTCTGCGAACACTAATACCCTAAAGTCTGTTCTTATTATTGATAATAATTATCAAGTAGATTTTAATCAACCAGGTTCCATCGCTAAAGTATTAGGATTTACTCGAGCTAAATATACGCAAGGATTTCACGAGTCAGAGGATGTAGTAAACATTCTTAGCATAAATAGTTTGCTAGTTAACATAGATATTATTTCAGGAAGTTATGTTAATGGTACACCAAGAAATACTATTTACTCTTTTTTCCCAGATGTTGCACCTGGATATAAGATAATTGAGTCACCAGTTAATTTAGTATACTTACCAATAACGTTAAATGAAATACATAACCTAAATGTAGATATTACAGACCAAGATGGTAATTTACTAAATCTTAGAGGTGAAAAATTAACGATTAGGTTTCATATTAGAGAAGCGAGATAAGCTAAATAAAAAAATACTCGTATATAAAATGACAAGTTACACTAATGTTAAAGTAAATATATCTGAAAGGCAAAAGCAAAAACTTCAACATGCTGTTAAAGCTAGTTGCCCAGTAAGTATTCGTTTAGGTCATGAAGATTTACAAGGTAATGATGTTTTAGCAATTACCAATTCACAAGCGAAGAAAATGGCTAAAGCCTATGAGGATGGTGTGGGTATAACTATTAGAATGACTACAAAACAACTTAAATATAACATGAAAATAGAAGGGGGTTTCCTCGGAATGTTAGCTGGGTTAGCTGCTAGGGCTTTACCGATGCTTGCAAAAACCGTTTTACCAGCTTTAGGTGTTGGTGCTCTTTCTGGATTAGCTCAAACAGGTGTTCAAAAAGCTATGGGGTCAGGTCTTTATCTTAAAAAAGGAGGATGTGTTTGTCAAGTTGAAACTGATGGAAGTGGATTATACTTAAAACCATACAAAGGTAAAGGATTAGAGTCTGTTGGTGATGGGTTGTATTTAAAGCAAGGAGGAAAAATGTATGATGGAAAAGGGCTTTTACTTGGGCCTAATAGCCCATTTGCTAATATCCCTATCCTAGGGGCTATATTATAAATATTATTTACAATAAATAAAAATGGATATACATAAATTTGGTATAAAACCTAATATTACTACCCAACATAAAACTATATTTTGGAAACCTCATTTACATGGAGTAAGATATCAACCCTTAAAACAAGATTCTCTAAAATGGAAAATATACTCACAAGTAACTATCAAGATTCCTCCTAATAATGGTATGAGAGTTCCGTTAGGATTTGGTTATATAACTACACGAGGAGTTGTAGTGATATCTATTAGTAATAAATGGAAAGATAGTTTAACCATTTCTAATGGTATACATCTTGATAATGATGTTAATGATATCTTAGTCTACATTTATAATTTCTCACAAAAACCAATCGAAATACCTGAGGGAGAGTTATTCTGCTATCTAAAATATTTGCCATAAAAAAATTATTATATTTATAAAATGGCAGATACAAATCAGGAACACCCTAATAAAATATATCCTATATTACCCAAAGAACAGGTTACCCCTAACGCCCCACCTATTGAAATGGAAACAATGGATAATGGTCATTCTTATAGACTTAAAAAAATATCTGAAGTACAAAATTTTCTAAAGAAGGAAATAAATGAAAGAGAGAGATTGAATAAGAAGTATGCTAGAATGGCTAAAGTAGTTGATAATGTTGAAGGTGCATTGGTTGTTGTTTCATTGGCTTTGGGTGGGGCTGGTGTTATATTACTTTCAACTGTTGCCGCGGCACCTGTTGCTGTTGGTTTGGAAAGTGCCGCTGGTGTAATTGGTCTTTCTTCATTGGTTAGTAAAGTATTTGTTAGGAAAACTACTTCTAAAGCTGAAAAACATTTGAAGATTCAAATGCTTGCTGCTGCTAAACTTAATACTATAGATAATCATGTATCAAAGGCTTTAATGGATAACCACATATCTGATGATGAGTTTAAGTTGATAATGGATGAAATGAATAAATATGAAGATATGAAGAGTGAAATAAGAAGTAAATTTAAGAAGAAGGTAACAACAGAAGAAAAGGAAAGTTTGATTGAGAAAGGGAGGCAAGAAGCGAGGGAGTCCTTTCTTCGGAGGCTTGCCGAAAACAAACATACTGTCTAGTATACCTTTTAAGTTACCTAAATTACCTAAGTTTAGATGTAAATGTCAATGTGAAATAGGAGATGAATAAATATATAAAAGCATTATATATGCTCTTATATATTAAAATTTATGATAAAATCTATGATAAAATCTATGTTAAAAACTATGATAAAATCTATGTTAAAAACTATGATAAAATCTATGTTAAAAAAATATGTTGCTAATTAAAAATGTCATTTCTAAAAATAACTGACCCTGCAAAAAGAGACTTAATTGTAAAAGAGTATCTCGAAACGAAAAAGAATATTCGTGATAATCTACTAGCAGAGAGAACAGGTGAACAACAACTTCAAACTGATTTGTCAAAGTTTTTTAGGCCTATAACGGAAACGCAAAAAACTACAGCAAAGGAGGTTACAGAAGCACAAAAAACTGTAGCAAAGGAGATTACAGAGGAGCTTAAACCTATTAAAGAAGGTGTAGAAAAATTACCAGAAGCTATTACTTTTCCAGCTTATCCATCTGAGGAAAAACCAAATCTTGAGGAATATAAAGGTACATTTGAAATTGGGCCAATTGCAGAGGAGTATCTAACAAAAGCTCTTACTGACGGTGATGCTGATAAAACATGGGGATTATATGGTAAAGATAAAAAATTTTATATTGGTAGAAAAATGGTTTTAATTGATGGTGAGGATATTTTAATTGGTAAAGATCAATATATGGGAACACCTGGTTTATGGGAGTTAATTGTCTCTAAAACCCCTAAAAACATTTATACGATAGAGGATTATACTAATTATTCAGAAATAATGAGACGAACCAGCGCTCTTCATCGAAATAACGACCCGGATAATCCACGCCCTAAAGCTTCTACTAGTAGAAAATGGTTGGATTTACTTAGCCCTATTTGGCGTAATAGAAAAGAGTATGAAGGAAAGGGTACCGTTGTTATCCCATCTGACCCTAACGCATTACTAGAAAGACTAGACCTGTTGATGGCAAGTAAAGAAGCAGGTAATACAGGTGTAAGAAACGAGTTAGTAAGCATTTGTGATGAATTAAAAAAACAAGGTGTTTTAAATTCACACGATTATAAAAATTTAATGTCTATACTATAAAAAGATGATAATCACTAAGAAACACGGATTTAAAACAAGATATTCATACGGTGGTTCCGGAATCTTTGATAGTATTGCTAACTTTTTAGCGAGGCTTTTTACTAGTAGTACAGCTAAACAAATTGCGTCTTCTGCCCTTGATGTAGGAAAGAGTGTAGCTAAGGAAGGAGCAAAGAAAGCTCTAGAGGTTGGAAAAAGTGCAGCAGTAGAAGCAGGAAAAAAATTAGTTACGAAAGCTTTAACACCAAAATCAAAACAAATTTTACAAAAATATAATGATACTCCTCCTAAAACACAAAACATTAGTACATTAATAGATGGAAGTGCCATTGCTATTCAAGACATAGTTAAAAGGTTAAACAGTGGAGCGGGTATTAAAACAGTATGAATAAGTTAAGAAAATTATATTCATTATAAAAAAAGAATGTTAAATTTTAATCGTGTAGATCATGGAAAATACAATACTGCTACTATTGAAATAGTAGGCGCTTCTTTAAACATAAAAGATTGTGAAATCCTTGAAATTAATAAAACGAAATATAATTATAAAAAAGCTGTTGTGAAGTTATCTCCTGAAAAGGTAACCAAGATGAAAGAGATTGAGGAAAAGGTGAATGAATATTTAAAAAATTTGGGTATACCTGAAATAAAACTTGTATACGGTAATAGAGTTTATCCTAAAACTACACTGAATACTGCAAAAAGCATTAAACTTCGAGGTGTGTTTGTTAATGATAATAATAAGTCTTTTCCCCAGCTTTATTTTGAACAATTATAATTTTTATTTCATTTAAAAATTATAATTACTATTATAAAATGGATATTCTAAAAATAACCGAACCAATTTTAAAAGATGATAGTATTAATGAGTATGAACACCATGAGTATGAACCAATCACTGGTACCAATCTCAACAACGCAGGAGGAGAAATTAGGATTAACATTGAGACTCAAGATATTTTTACTCATCCTAGTGAAAGTTATTTACTTATTATAGGTGAATTAGTAAGAAGTGATAATGGAGCAGTTTATGATGCTAACACTAATATTTCTTTAACAAACAATGGTCTCATGTATCTTTTTAAAAATATTAAGTATCAACTTTCGGGTATGGAGATTGAATCTGTATTGAATCCTGGTCAGGCTACTACAATGCTTGGTTTGTTAAAATATCCAGATGATTTCTCTAAATCACAAGGGTTAAATCAATTATGGTATAAAGATACAGCAGCTAACGCAGGTGCCGGAAACACTGGTTTTATTGTAAGAAGAAATTATATTATTAATGACCCTCTTCCAAGAGGTACCTTTAGCTTCAGAGTTCCATTAAAACATATATTTGGTTTTTGTGATGATTATGATAAGATATTGTATGGAATGAAGCAAACTCTCACATTAACGAGAAATAATGATAATGACGCAGTCTTTCGAGATGGTGTTGCTCCTGCTGATGGTAGAATTAATTTACTTAGAGTATCTTGGTTTATACCACACGTGCTACCTGCAGATGAAGAGAAAATGCAACTTTATAAAATTATTGAGAAAAAAGAAAAAATACCGGTTGGATATAGAATGAGGCAGTGCGACTCTATTGCGGTTCCCGAGTCAACATCATTTACCTGGAGACTTGCTGTCAAATCATCACCTGAAGTGCCACGTTTTATCATTGTTGGTTTTCAGACTGGTAAAAGCGGTGACCAACAACAAAATCCAGCTATATTTGACCATAGAAACGTTAAAAACATTTATGTTACGTTAAATGCTACTAGATATCCCGCTGTTGATTATAATCTCAGTTTTACCGCAAACCAATTTAGTAGAGTGTATGGGGACGCTTCTCTATTTAGGTCTAAGTTTTATAACATGAATGAAATGGTGTCAAACCCTAACATTACTCCCTCAGATTATAAAACCCTTTATCCTTTGTTTTTGTTTGATGTTTCCAAACAGAGTGAGAAATTAAAATACTCTGTCACTGATATCCAAATCAAAACATATTTTACTGAAAATGTGCTTGCAAATACAGAGGCATATGCTGTTATTATTAGTGATAGGTTGATTAACTTTCAGTCTGATGGAAATAAAATGAGTGTAGTGTATTAAGATTTTTTCTTTTTTATATAAAAATGATAAAGACTACAGATTTAAAACAAATTCTTAAAGAAAATAATATAAATTTCTACTCATACTGGGATAAAAAACGTTTAGTTGAGTTGGTGAAAGAACATGGGTTGTATCCAAGTGATTCACCTAAAGAAGAAAAAAGCACAGACCCTAAGTTTGATAGATTACGCACCATTATGAAAAATCCTAAAAAAGTTAGTTTAGAGGATGTTGAAACTGGAGAAATAAAAACCTTTCCATCCATTTATAAAGCAGGTCAATTTATAGATCGCAGTCCACAAACGATTGAGAATTGGAATGGAAGGGTTTGGAAAGATAAATATAAGATTAACGTCTATTAATTTTATTATATTTATATGCAGATATAATAAAATTTTTGTAAAAAGATTTTAATTATCTATATCCTTTTATTTTCCAAAGTTGCCATTGACATTTTCTTATTGTTTTTTTATTTAAATCTGGTTTAATTTTATTATCAACAAGTCTTTTAACTAACTCATATTTTGGTCGATTTTTCATACCTTTTTCATCACCATATCCTTTAGGTACCTTAGTTTCACATATTTTTACTAATTCAAGTTGAGTATATCTTTTCATAAATTCTATTTCATCGTTCATTTTATATATATATTAATAGAATTTAATATATATATAATTTCAAAAAATTTTTTTGATAATAAGATAAGAAAATTATATTTACTTTATAAAAATGTCGTGGTTTAACAGAATTTCTAATATAGTTGGAAGAGCTGCGTCAAATGTTGGGAGGGTTGTAAGTAGTATTATACCACAATCAGTTCGACAAAGAATTAATAATTTTACTAATTGGTTAACTGATAATGTTGAAGAAGATCAATTACCGCAAGTTTTTAATGAAATTGTTCAGAATGTTAGACAAAATTATCCACCAAGACAACCGTTTGAGGTTAGAAGAGAGCGCTCAGCATTTAGAGAGTATGTTAATCAATATGTTATAGAGGGTAGAAGAAATTATAACCCGCAAAGATTTTTCACAGAAACGTGGACGCCTCTTATAAATACTCTTCGAAATAATTTACGAACAAAGGTTAAACTTGTACTTAGGTGTAAAATGTGGTTAATGACAGATATTGATCAGGGTCCCGTGGAACGTGCTTTTCATAGCAATCAACATTTAAATTTAAACAGTGAAGAAATAGAGGATTTATTGAATACAATGATAGATGAAGTTTTAGAAAATTTAGCTAAGTTCCAAAGAGAAGGTAGTGGTTGGACTTTTGGGAGTATCGTAAAACTAGAAATACACACAGCTACTTATGTTCCTTTAAGAGCTAATGGTTGGCTACCTTTACCAAAATGGATTGCTAACAAAAAAGCAGTTATCAATATGAAAAATAAAGATGATAAATGCTTTTTATGGTGTGTTTTAAGAGAGGATAATCCAAAAGACAATCATCCAGACAGAGTTGATAAGGTTTTGAAAGAAAAGGAAAGTAGTTTAAACATGGAGGGAATAAAGTATCCTGTTTCGCTTAAGGATATCGATAAGTTTGAAAAACAAAATCCTGAAATTAGTGTAAACGTATATGGGTACCAGGAATATATTTATCCGCTTAGGCTTACAAAATGTAAAAAAAGTAAACATGTTAACCTTCTTTTAATTAAAAATGAGGAAAACATGCACTACGCTCTCATAAAAAACTTAATTAAATTAGTAAGAAGCCAAATAACTAATAGCCATAACTCTAAAAATATAGAAATTTGTGAACGTTGTTTGAATCATTTTGGTAGTAAAGAACTTTTGGAAAAACATGAAAAATACTGTAACGAACACGAGCCTATTACTTTAGAAATGCCAAAACCAGATACCTGGTTAGCTTTTGAAAACCATTCTAGAAAACTTGAGGTTCCCTTTGTTGTATACGCTGATTTTGAAAGTGTTTTGGAACCAATACACACATGTCAACCAAACCCAGAAAAAAGTTATACTATACAACGCCAAAAGCATGTACCTTGTAGTTTTTACTATATTATAAAATGTTTTGATGATAGTGTTAAAGCTCCTATAAAAAGAAGTTATGTTGGAGAAAATGCTGAGGAAGTTTTTATAAACTGGTTAGAAGATGATATACGAGAAATTCATCAACAATATTACCAAAAACCAAAACCTATTGAAATAACAGAATCAGAGAAAGCAAAGTACCAGAAAGAAACACATTGTTGGATTTGTGGTGGGGAGTTTAATCATGTTAATTATAGAGTAAGAGACCATTGCCATTTTACGGGTAAATATAGAGGTGCCGCACACAATGAATGCAATCTAAAGGCTAAAAATCCTAACTTCACACCTGTATACCTTCATAATCTTAGTGGATATGACGCTCATCTTTTTATTAAATGTCTTGGCAAATCTGAAGGAAAGATTGATTGTATTCCAAACAATGAAGAGAAATATATTAGTTTTAGTAAAGATATTTGGGTTGGAAAATATATAAAACATAAAATTAGATTTCTTGATAGCTTTAAGTTTATGAGTTCTAGTTTAGATAAGCTTTCGAGTAACTTAGAAGAAAATCAATTAAAAATTTTATCGAGATATTTCACTAAGAATCTCCTACCATTGGTTAGGAGAAAAGGAGTTTTTCCTTATGAGTACCTAGATTCATTTGATAAACTTAAAGAAGAGAAATTACCACCTAAAGAAGAATTTTACTCAAGTTTAAACAAAGAAGGAATTAGTGATGAAGATTATGCTCATGCACAAAAGGTTTGGAAAACTTTTAACATGAAAACGTTGAAGGATTACTTAGAACTTTACAATAAAATAGATGTATTGCTTTTAGCGGATGTTTTTGAGAACTTTAGAGATGTTTGTCGTGAAAACTATAATTTAGACCCTAGTTGGTATTATACAGCTCCTGGTTTAGCTTGGGATGCAGCATTAAAAATAACGAAAGTAAACCTGGAGCTTTTATCTAATCCTGATATGCTTTTAATGTGTGAAAAGGGTATCAGAGGTGGTGTTAGTATGTGTAGTAAAAGATATGCAAAAGCAAATAATAAGTATATGGGTGAATTATATGATTCTAGTAAACCACCAAAATATTTATTATATATAGATGCAAACAGTCTTTATCCTTGGGCAATGAGTCGTCCTCTTCCTACACATGGTTTTAAATGGATGACAAATAAAGAATTAGAAATTTGGCAAAAAATCCCATGTATATTAGAAGTAGATTTAGAATATCCTAAAGAATTACACAATTTACATAATGACCTTCCTTTAACACCTGAACGTTTAAAAATAGAAAAGGTAGAAAAACTTATTCCAAACTTAAATAATAAAAAAAATTACATTATTCATCATGAAACTTTAAAAACATGCGTTGATTTAGGTTTAAAAATTACTAAAATACATCGAGGAATTAAGTTTGAGGAAAGTACATGGTTGAAATCATATATTGATACAAACATTAAACTAAGAAAAGCGGCTAAAAATAATTTCGAAAAAGATTTTTTTAAATTAATGAATAATTCAGTTTTTGGTAAAACTATGGAAAACCTGAGAAACAGAGTAACGATAGAACTGGTTTCTAGTGAAGAGCGTTGTAAAAAATTAGTAGCAAAACCAAACTATGACCACTCAACAATATTCGATGAAAACCTAACAGCGGTACACATGAAAAACACTAAGTTGAAATATAATAAGCCTATTTACTCAGGATTAAGCATCTTAGATATTAGTAAAACACATATGCAAAAAACTTTTTATAATTACTTTAAACCTAAATATGGTGAAAAGGTTAGAATGTGTTATACTGATACAGATAGTTTTATTCTCGAAATAGAAACTGAGGATTTATATAAGGATATGGAGAAAGATGTGGTTGAAATGTTTGATACAAGCAATTATCCTAAAAACCATTTCTTAAAAAATGATTGTAATGCTAGAGTAGTTGGAATGTTTAAAGATGAGTTAGGTGGTAAAATTATGACTGAGTTTGTTGGTTTAGGAGCAAAACAATACGCTTATAAAACTTTAGATGGTGAGGAAGATAAAAGATGTAAAGGTGTTAAACAATCAGTTGTTAAAAAAGAAATAAACTTTAATAATTACAAAGAGTGTTTGCTTACAGAAAAGGACCAGTATAGAAAGATGACTGTTTTAAGAAGTAGGGAGCATAATATGTATACTGAAGAGTTAAACAAAAAAGCGTTAGGGGCAAGTGATGATAAAAGGTTTGTTTTGGAAGACAAGATTGATACTTTAGCTTGGGGGCATCATAAAATATAATTTAATTTTTATAGATTAAATTATATTTATAAAATTTTTTGATTTTTTTTTATATAGATCTTTTTAATAAATATTATAAGATGAGTATGTTAAAAGAGTTTATAAAAGAAATAAAGTTAGATAACAATAAAAATTTAATAAGTGCAATAGATAATATGAAAGATAATTTAATATATATGGATATAGTTAAAGATAAGATTAAATTTTTAATTTCAGATAAAGAAATTTTATCAAAATTTGCACTGCTTTTATCTAATTACGTAAAAACTATTTTAGATTCAATAAACCCTGAACTTAATCAAGATAAAACTTATAAATCTTTATTTCTTGTTGAAATTTATCGGAGAAGAAACGTTTCAAAAAAAGATTTAAGAAATTCTTATAAAGAACATTATGGATTTAAAATGGATAAGAAATTAAGTAAAAACCAATTAATATATAAATTTATTACAGATTTTAGTATCAATTATAAAAAATCTATGAAATATCCATGTAATATTAAAGAAATACTAATGAATAAAATGACGTCTTCTGAAGATATATATATACCAAATTCAGCAGATATACTTGGTAAACTTGATTTTTTAGAATAACCACATATCTACTTTAGTTAAGCATATAATATATATACCATTTATTTATATATTATATGTGTCAATATATAAATGCTTCACTCAGTCATCCTATCATCCATTCACTAAGTCATCGAGTCACCAAGTCACCCATTCAATAATTCAAAATTTTTTTTTCTTTATTTTTGAATTTATGGTAAAATGGATATAGTAATTAGATGGTGCGTCGACACATGGGGGTCATTAGTTGGTGCGTTGACTTATCTATTAATTGATGCGTTGGTTAGTGGACACAATTGTTAATCGATGCGTTGGTTAGTGGGTGATGAAATTTATTTTCTTTAGAATTATGAAGAAAATAAATTTATACAAAAATCATATGGGCATCCTAGGACAATTTTATAAAAAATTAAGAAATGTCTTAGGATGCCCATTTATTAATCTACTGTCAGATGACAAATCGGCTTCGAATTCGGTAGAGTGTAAAAATTTGTCGTTTTGTAAAGAGTTAAAGTCGAATATATACCTTTAAGAAAAGTTCGTAGTTTTATCCTTACAGAAACGAATATACCCAAGTTCACATTTTCAGTCTAGCAATAAAGCCCAAATAAATGCAGTTTTAAAGTTACAATTGTCCAGAATCTGTCATCAAAGCGGACAGTGTAGATCAAAGATCAGACTGCACGTTTCGTGCAGTCTGATCTTTGATCCACACTGGCTGCAAAGGCAACTGAAAACGAGTAAGGTGCATAAAGGATTGATTTGCTATACAGTACAAGTCTGGGTCACACCGAAGCAAGCGTGACCGAGGTAATATACGACAGGTTTAGAATACAAATATAAACAAAGTGGAGGATAGATAAAATTACGTTTGCTGTTCATAAAAAAAAAACGGATATAGAAAAGCTATGGAGACAGAGGATAGTGTTGAGGTAAGGCGATTGTGTTTTTGATACAAAAAAAAAAAAGGCCGCGGGGGCGAAAAGAAGAGAAACATTATCAAAACTTCCTTATTGACCTTCGCGATAGATTGTTTCAAGATGAATTCTTTGGCTGGTATGAGCGACTTAATGTGCCTTTGCAGATCTTTCGGTCACGATCAGACTGCACAGAAGGTGCAGTCTGATCTTGAATCTACACAGCCTGATATGGCGACATGTTTTCCAGCAAAAAGAACTTTGAAATTGCAGTTTATAAGGTTTTTCTTTTTATTAATCAACTGGTAATACAATTCGTTTACTCCATTTTGATCTATAAGCAATTCTTTTCAGAGCAGCCGAGTCTCGGAAGCGCAATTGGTAGGTACAGGACTTGAGAACAGCAGTCGCTGGTTCGATTCCCCAATTCGGCCGATTGCTTTCCGAGGATTAATGAAAGTCATTGCAACAGGATTCATTCCTGTCTCACCGCTGGTTATTGTTTAGACGATGGCTATGTGGGAAAGCAGTTAGTACAGAATACTGTCCCCAAAGGCGATGTTACTTTTTGACTGGTCGCAGTCCGCAAATTTTCTGCATGCCCAAGTACCATCCTACCTCAGAATTTAGCCGGTTGCTAGATAAAATGGATCGTATGGATCCATAATTACGTAACGACCTGCTTGGTATACTACGATGGATCACTGAGATGCATTAAGTCCCCTTTAGCCAGAACATGGCTAAAGGGGACTTAATGCATCTCAGTGATCCATTGTAGTATACCGAGCTTCAACTGCCGTGAATAGGGATATTGAAAAAAAATGAGAAAAGAAAAAAAATGCTAGTAACCAGCATCTTTCCTCATTTTTCTTTACTCATATACACAAAAATCGCAAAATTTGAGCCCCATATAAGATGTCGTCTGCAAATGCTTTCAGTTTGGACAAGTCTAAATTATTTTCATCTAGTAAGGAGTTACGAGAAATCTTCGAGATGGAGGTTTGTATGGCGGCGTGTTTCTGCCGCGAGATACGAGATAGCTAGCTATTGCGATAATTTAAGAGAACTATCGTGATAAAACAACGTTTCCTGGAAATATTATCTAAATAATGAAAATTTCACGATAAAAATATCGCGACAATTCTAACTGTAATCATGTTTTATTTTCTTTCGTGCCCACAACTGACATTCACGGTATCTATAATTAGATACGGTTTCGGAACATCTTCGTCGAAAACCTTATGAATACTCCTTTTCCCTGAATGGTTTTAAAGTTATTCGTAGGCGGCATTTGGAGTCGTCTTTGTGATTTTACAGACATCTGTTCATTTCGAGTTATGTCAGAATTTACCAATTAAGCTACAATTGTTAATAATTCGAATATTTACTTACTGCAATCTTGTGAAGTCAAAAACTACCGAGTTCATCCACATGGTGAATTTTCTATTTATAGATAGCGAGCAACGGATAGAACTGTCACGATAATTTTATCTCGAATGTCAGCTTCGTGCACGATTGAGAGATTTTGCGTTAAAATATAAAGTTTATCGTGATATTTTTTTCAGGAAACTTTTCACTAACTCGATAAAATTTCCAGGAAACTTTAATTTATCGCGATAGTTTTCTAAAATTATCATGATAGCTGTCTCGTATCTCATGGCAGAAATATGCCACCATACGTTTGAAAACATTTGAATATAGAGAAAATGCCTTTAGCCAGTATTTTCCCCTTATCAAACAGTTTTCTACGCTTTTGGAAACAATTCTCGTCATTTGAACCACATTTTATTTGTTGTGTGCAATCGCTTTTAATTTGGACGAATCTAAAATTTCTTCGTGTCTTGTAAAGTTGAACAGATTATAGCAAGGACAGGTTTTAGATAAGATAAAACGAACACAACAAAACAAATCCACATTCAGCCATAATATATGCATAGATAAGCAACACTTTACTTGCCGGCGTAGCTGAGTGCGCTTGCTTTTGACCTACTTCTTGGTATCATAAAATCGAATGAATAGATGGCAGTTTGCGATTGGTAAAAAAAATGTACACATGTTTATTCGCCGGGACCTTGTCGGCCTGTTTGCTCGCAAATTTATGACTACTATACAAAGCAAAAACGATTTAAAGTTTTCATTTTCCAGTTCCTCTTACACCGTCCATCTTTTTTAAAGATATTTCTTGTTACTTATTGAACTCTTTTAACCTTCACCAGACGACAGAATTTTAGACTCATCCAAATTGTAAGTAGTTGCAGACGACAAATCAAATGTGGGTAAAATAATGAAACTTGTCTCAAAAAGGGCAGAAAACAGTGTTGGAAAGGGAGAAAATGCTGGTAAACATCGTTTTCTCCTATTCCAACAGTGTTTTCAAAAGTCTCCTTTCCCGAGGTGTTTAAACTCAGGATTGTTCGTAAAGGGTTGACTCTTTTCCAGACAACAAAAGTTTGAACTTGTTCAAACTGAAAGCAGTTGCAGACGATAAATCAACTCTTTATCATACAATCCCAAGTTTTAACGACCCGACGGAAAATAGCATTTTCTCCTTTTCCCACAATGGTTTCAAAACAAACACTCATGGTACTATATTTTTGTGTAAGAACATTTGTTATGGAGACTGTTCTTTCTTTACATTTCAAAGATTTTAGGTTCTTTTTAACTAAGCTTGAAAGTATTTCCAGAGGCTTAATATGATGCATATAACTTAATTTGCATTTTATGCGCAATGTTAACACGCCAAACATCTTACGTCGTAAAATTTCAATAGGCTTAACTTCTTACAAAACAACAAGTTTAGACTTTCCCCAAATTGAAATCATTTACAGACGACAAATCATAAGTGACTCTAAACCTGAAATTTGTCTTTCAATGGGTAGAGAACATTGTGGGAAAAGGAGAAAATGCTGGTTACCAGCATTTTCTCCTTTTCCCGCGATGTTTTCAAAAGACTTTTTCCTCAGGGTCATTAAAACTTTGGATTGTGTGGCGAAGTATTAAAGGCTCGTCAGATGTGTTTAACTCTTTACCAAACGACAAAATTTTTAGACTTGTCCAAATTGAAAGCTATTGCAGACGACAAATAAAACATGGCTAAAACTGTTGGATTTGTCTTTAAAAGGGTAGAAAACACTGTGGAAAAGGAGAAAATGCTGGTTACCAGCAGGAAAAAATGCTGGTTACCAGCATTTTCTCCTTTTCCCACTATGCTTCCGAAAGGCTTCCTTCGCAGGTTCGTTTAACCCTTTACCACACAATCCCAAGTTTTAACGACCCTGAAAAAGAAGCCTTTTGAAAACATTGAGGGAAAAGGAGAAAATGCTCGTAACCAGCATTTTCTCTTTTTACCACAATGTTTTCTTCCATATCAAAAAACAAATTCCGTCATTTGAGCCCCATTTAAATTATCGTCTGCAAATGCTTCCAATTCGGACAAGCGTACATTTTTGTCATGTGGTAAAAAGAGTTAAACACATGAGATTGCTTGTTAAACATGGTATCAGTGTAGAGCTTTAATGGTTGTTGTAAAAAAAATCCTTCACATACCTGTGTTTACAAGCTGTAAAATTGTCAACTTCCGTAACACCTCGGAGGTTTCCGTGGTTAAAATGACGAAATCGAAAGTTGTTTAAAGGTATAGACTCTAGATTTGGTCCCTTTTTATATTCGCACCTTTTTACATTGAATTTGTAATGCTTATGTCGTAAGTGCACTCCACACATAAACACGCATAATGAAAAACAGTGGCATCTTCAGAACGCTGTTTGGTCTTCAAATTGTCATTCACAAATGTTCAGATCGTTGCAGTGATATCAGATAAAAAAAAAAATGGAGTCGACATGGAAAGTTTTACTTTTTGCAAGACAAAATTTTATCCAACTACACATTTCCTTCTCTTCTCTTATTTGTCAAAGAACGGCATTCATTCCCACGGTAATTAGGCGTCTGTAATGTGGCTTGCAACATGCGAAAAGGGGCATTCAGACGTTTGCGTAAAGTGTCGTAAATTTGTCGCGCAGGCTAATCCGAGACGGCACTTTACGACTACAATAGATTTTGTGCTACAGTAGACTTGCGCAAAACAGAAAATTACATAAAAACGGAAAGTGTCGTTTCGGATTAGCCTGCGCGGACTGCGCAGGCTGATCCGGGACGACACTTTACGCAAATGTCCGAATTCCCCTTTTCGCGTGTTGCAGGCCATATAAATGTGTAGTTGGGTAAAAATTTGTCTTGCAAAATGTCTGTAAGCTACTTGTATTCAAAGACGTTGCCAGGATGTGGAAAAGATGAAGCTCAATCAGTAGTAGTGGGCCTTGTCCCTATAACTTTTACTCTCCCTTTCGTCATTTTTTTTTCCGAAACCGGGCGTTGATGAATCAATTATGCAATTATACCTTCCCGACCACGTCCATGGTTTACTTTGCACAAGTATGAACTACTTAAGGAAACCAGGCGATGTAGTCTGGAAATTCTCTTCCAATACCTTTACACGACCAGAATTTCAATTCGTTGAAAATAAGAATTAATCAAAACGTCGCTGTTGACGAAAAAAACTTTCTGGCCAATAGAATCGGAAATGACGTCATCAATTTATGTCTTTCGTTCACAGGTCGGTTCGAACTTCCATAAAAACTTGATACGATCCAACAGCCTTCACAAAGACATCGCAGATGAAGACGGACCGACGATCCGGGATTACAGTGACTATATTTGTTACAGAAGAAAACGAATGGCCGTCATTGGAATCGTAGTGGTGATTGTCCTAGCAGCTGTGTCGTTTACAATTGTTTATTTTACACGTATGTCAATTTACATTTTGAACCCTGCTTGCGACATTGTTTTGTGCATGGGAGACCACCTACGACTACTTATACCCCGAAATACCTTCGATCCAAAGGGAGGCTCCAGATGATGTTATTTTGTGATTCTTTCTCCGCTACCCTTCGTGACAGCCATTCTTCTAATGCCCCTGGAAATTTCGAAAATATTACCGGTCATCTTTAAGCCAGACGTATACATGTGTCTTTAGTATGCTTGTTGGCTATTAAAATGGATATGGATCGATAGATAAATGATTTAGCTTCACCTTGACGCCAATTTCAGTACAAGCCTTAGTTTTCCTCGATCTTTTTGTACTTAACCTATATTTTAACATAAATACATCCGTTTAATTTGTATGTAAACAAACACTCATTATTTCAAATTCACTTAACAGCGCATGTATACATATTCGATTTCATTTGAAAAAAAAAACATAGCCCCGTATGATCGGCAATTTAAGTGCCTTCTCGTAAAAGAAATACATCCAGTACATTTAGTTTCCTTTTCCATACAAGCTGATAAAGCCGATAAATTGTGAAAAAAGAACTTTACTTTACTTGATATGACTTCCAGAACATGCCCAATATATGTCAAGCCATGTTTCGATTTCCTTTGAAGCAAGCCAATGGATATTTACTTTTCAAAAACTGGAACTGCAAGAAGGTAACAATTACATTTTTTAAGTATTTTGGTCTATCGATCAAGGGCCTTATTGTTAGCTGACAATGAAAAGGTCGACGCATACAGCCATTTGAGACGATGCCAGTACATTCATTTTCAGTCCAGCTGCGTTAGAGGAAAGGCTACCACGAAGGGCAGCGGAGAAACAATCACAAAATAACACAGAAGCTTCCGTTCGGATAGAAAATGTTCATAACTATATCTACCAATGGTTTCTAAAGGCCCGTCTACACTAGCAAACATTTTTTAAATGTTGTTTGGTCATGTTTGTCCGTTAGTTGTCTACACTACAACAAACGATGGCATACAATGTTTGCTTATGTTTGAAGATCATGCGATGCATGTTCTGCCTGGTCAGTATACATCGACACCACCCAATATCAGGAAATAGAGTAAACAAAAATTAATTTGGTGGTGTTTGCAAACATATGTTTGCTAGTGCAGACGGGCTTTAATTGTTCCGTTGTGGTTTTAAAACAATTTTTTCATATAATTTACACGAGTATTAAACCCCAATCCTTCCATCCCCATAGGCTAAAATAAGAGCTTAAAATTGAGGACGGCAGAGACACAGAGCAAAAACACAGCCTCTTTCTAAATATGTGTGTGTGAGCAAACTTTAAAAGCACAGTATGCTAAGCATTTACGTCGATATTTTAACACTCTGAAAAACTACAAAAAAATGAAAGCATTTGCAGACAAATTATTATGTGTTGCTAAAATGAATGAAGTTGTCTTTTGTACCGTAAAAAAACCGTTTATCAAAAAAGATCTTATGTCTCAACCCATAAAGTGCTATTCGCAACTAAAAAAAAATGACCCTGTTGCTAGCATAGATCAAGATAAGACTGCACAGAATGTGCATTCTGATCCTTGATCTACTCTGTTCGCTTTGCTGTGACATTGTGAAGTACATCAACCTGAGCTCGCAACTATTTGGGTCTTATTTCTGGACTGAAAATTTAATGTCCAAATTTTTTTTTCGTCTGAGGATTAACCCTTATCCTGCTAAGTAACTAAAATGAAATTTTCAATTTGATAGTAAAAACCTAAATATTGCCATTTCAAAGTTATGTTTTGTGGAATAATATCTCCTTATAGGACAGTGTAGATCAAAGATCAGACTGCACGTTCTGTGCAGTCTGATCTTGATCTACACTGTCCGCAAAAGGTCAGTGTGTCACACTTAGTAGCCTTGAGGTTAAGATTGGCACGTTTACCTGAAAATGTTTACGGATGATTTTTTTTTTTCAGATATTCATCCAAAGGTAACCAATGGAAATCAAATGGAAAGTAAGTTACCATATACATGTACTAGTAAATTGTCTTTGAGTGGGACATTAACTCTTTGTCAAACGACAGAATTTAGGACTGGATAAAATTTAAAGTATTTTCAGACGACAGATTAAATGCTGCTAAAATGATAATATCGTTCAATAAACCACGTTGTGAGTTATGAGGCGCAATGAATAACCCACTCGGGCTATCGCCCTTGTGGATTATTTATTGTGCCTCATAACTCACAACTGTGGTTTATTGAACGATAAACCACGATAGAAAGAAGATTATTTCTTAATTAGATCTACTGTCTGATAGCATATATCATTATGTTGTCGTCTGCAAATGCTTTCAATTTCGACTCGTCTAAAATTTTGTCGTTTGGTAACCTTAGTTAATTTATACTGCTATTCTCCATATTTTGTGTGTAGATTTTGTACTCATACTATGGGTTGGAGGCCTTTGTACAAATGTTTTGTATTATGGTCTGGAGTCTCTGTTTATATATAGGCCTACTAGTCTTAATATTATCATTGTCCTAGAAAATTGCTATTTAGGTAGTTAAAAATGCCATCTTTGTAGACTTGAAACCCGAGCAAACTTGTCCACCATGTTTACAAGACTTAGTGTACTCATATACATGTGTATAAAACCTGACTTCCTTTCCTGTTAAAAGTTCATTGCTGTTAATATTTTTTCATCATCATTAGTATTATTGCGCGTCATGTATGAAACTGTTTGGATTTTGATCTTGTTGAAAAACTTGTTTATCATTTCTATGAGCTCCGAGATTTGAAACTTGCATTTACTATTTCTCTTTCTAGTAACTGTCTACATTTATTGTTATATTTTCTTACAAATATTTCATTTTCTTTCGCCAGTTCTATCTGTTATCCATAAACCCTTTGCCATACACTACCATGCTTAGCCCTATGTCACACGATCCCACTTTCAACGACATCGAGAATGAAGACTTTTGGAAACATTGTGAAAAAGTAGAAAATGATGGTAACCACCATTTTCTCCTTTGTCCACAGTGTTTTCTACCCTGTCAGAGAAAACCTCCACAATTTTAGCCACATTTAAGTTGGCGATTGCATGTTTTAGGTTTGGACAAGATTAAAGTTTTGTTGTGTGGTACAGGGTTAAAAGCCCTGAGAAAATGGGCTTTTTTGAAACATTGCAAAAAAAAAAAAATCAAATGCTAGTACCCACAATTTCTCCTTTTCCACTAAATTATAATTTTGAGCTTTGAAAGAAATTTCCATTTTTTGAACTGAATTTCTATCCCCCTCATAGGTCTAGTTCCAAATAATTTTAGCCGATTTTTCCCCCCGACTTATTTCAAACATGTTTAAAATTCTGTAGTTTAATTACAGAATGCACTGAAGGCGAGGCCCATTTTCGACCGGTGGAAAATAAATGTTTCATGTATAGAGACGTACAAACCCGAGGAATCATGTTTAAAGGCAACGTGGAGGAATGCACAGCGCAATGTTTCTTGTCGCCATCTTGCCTTAGTGTCGATTTCTTCTTGGAAGACGGGGAGTGTTGGTTGTTTACTATGACATCACGGGAAGTGCTCTGGGAGTGGACCGACGGTCAAAAAATGAACCAGCTGGACGTGAAACAAAGACGCAAGTTGCTGAACTGTGTGCATTATGACCGGCAATGTTTGTAAAGAAAAAAAGTGACTTTTGAAGTAACGTCTGAGTAAAATGGAAAAAAAAAAACCAACAAAAAACAGTTTAGTGAATCTCTCCCGAGAACAAATATCTGCTGAGGCTGGGATTTAAATTTTGCTGCATTATTTATCCCATTTCCAAGCCACATACTTTATAATCTTCCAAATTCTTAACATCTGCAGATGACAAATTCCAAGTTCTTACAATTGAGCTCTTAACATCTGCAGATGACAAATTCCAAGTTCTTACAATTGAGCTAAGTCCGATGGTAGGGTAGAAAAAACATTGTGGGAAAAGGAGAAAATGTTGCTAACCAACATTTTCTCCGTTTCAATTTAATAGACTGTAGAATGATTCAAAATTTGGTCAGCTGTGTAAACAAAGATAAATAACCGATATATATGAAATATGGGATAAAAACTTATATCAGAAATCTATTGTATACCGGAAACGTCAAAAGAGTAGCTTCTTTGATGGCCGCCGAAAAATGAAATGCATTTTCTATCGGTCGTAATCTATGCCACCTTGCAACTGTCGGGGGCAACATTTGGCAAGAAGATACAAGAAATATTATAGATTGATGAAATAAAGATGAAATGGGTTAAAAACTGGCGGAAACTGATTATCGATATATCTGTAATGGTCATTAAGATAAAAGCTTTTGAAAACATTCTGAGAAAAGGAGAAAATGCTGCTAAGCAGCATTTTCTCCTTTTCCCACAATATTTTCTACCCCAAAAGTCCCACCTTTTGAGCCACACTTGATTTGTCATCTGCAATTGCTTTCAATTTGGACGAGTCTAAAATTTTGTTGTTTGGTAAGGATTTAATACTACCATGATAAAGCATTTTTATTATGTTTTATCACGTCATTGATGTCCCAGGTTGGCATAACAAGGACAATGATCAATGCTTGGAAGGTTGGAGAAAATGTCACGGTAGCAAAAGCTGTTTTAATAAGAGCTTTACTATTCAAAGTTTTAAGTGATATACACGTAAATTTATTTATGTCAAAAACTTGAGGACGGTGACTTGATTCAATAGCTTGTGAATTGTTCATGCTGTAAATATTTCTAGTAAAGATTTATATCTGAAAACTTGTTTATCTATTTTCCGAGGCTTTGAGTTACTGAAATGATGGGATTTATCTTTAAAAGGGCAGAAAACATTAAAGGGGGGGGGGGGGAAATGAGAAAATACCTGTTGCCAGCATTCTCCCCTTTTTCACTATGTTTTTATAAGCTTCTTTCCTTAGAGCCAATAAAACACTGAATCAGTTCAGTAACTGCTTCACTAGAATTGTAACAAAGCTAACACCATGTATAACTTAACCGCACAATGCTGACTCTTAACGACCCTGAGAAAGAAGCCTTTCAAAAACATTGTGGAAAATGGGGAAAATGCTGGTAAATGGCATTTTCTCCTTTTCCCATGATGTTTTCTACCTTATCAAAAACTAATTCAGTCATTTGAACCATATTTTTTCTGTTGTCTGCAATTGCTTCCCAAATAGACTTGTCTAAATTATCTCCTTCAGTAAAGGGTTGAAACACCTATTAAGAAAGGACAGGCATAAAACTGTAGGAAGAGCTGCACACACAAAGTATCCACTACATATACACTCTTGATAGTGTTTGAGCTGAAAAAATGACTAAGTTAAAAATGTTGAAAAAGTGAAAAAATTCATCTCAAGACCATGAAAAAGTCACATGAATATCTTCAAACCCTGAATAAAACATCTCAAAAGTTTCAAAAGAATCAGCATAAAACAGTAAAAGTTTTGGACACAAGGCACGTACTCATAAAGGGGGCAGAACTCTGGAACCACAGAAAGCTGAATTCCATGTCCCCTGTTTTTCTTTGAAAAGGCAGGGAAGAATATGTTGTTGAAAAAATATACAAGCAGCTACCATTGTTATATTCTATTTTTGTAATTTGTAAGGAAAAATACAGTACATTGATGAAATAATTGTGCACAAAATGTACAGAATATAGATGTACATATTTTCAAAACTAAACAACAATAATAGTTTAACAAACTAATAATAGCATCCACATGCCAGCATATCCACCCAAAATAATCCGACAAACTTTCAGCCAAACCTGGTAGCTCAGTAATATCTGTGGCTTAATCCCTAGAGCGCAGAATAAGCCTGACTGACATATTCAGACTAGAAAAGAGACCAATTTAAATGCAGTTTGAAGATTGCTTTTGACCATAGTGTTAAAGTTAGAAGAACAGTGTAGATCGAAGATAAGACTGCTTGTTTTTTGCAGTCTGATCTTGATCTACACTGGCCGCAAAAGCAACTCGATAGCAGAGAACAAAATTTTATACTAGTCCTAATTGAAAGTATTTGCAGACAAGAAATAAAAATGTGACCCAAATGATAATTTCTGTCCTTAAAAGGGTACAAAACATTGTTGGAAAAGGCAAAATTGATGGTTATCAGCATTTCCTTTTTTTCCACAATGTTTTCAAAAAGCATCTTCCCCATCTTTACCAAACAATCCCACATTTTAACGAGATTGTGTGATAAAGAGTTAACCAGCATTTTCACCTTTCCCCACAATGTTTTCTAACCTTCCTGAAACAAATTTCAATTTTTGAGTAACATTTGTCATCTGCATAACCTTTGAATTTAGACTAGTCTAAAATTTTGCTGTTTTGATTAACCCTTTACCAAACAACAAAATTTTAGCCTTGTCCAAATTGAAAGCATTTGCAGATGACAATTTCAAGGTGGCTCAAATAGTGCAATTTTCCATTGATAGGGTAAAAAACATTGTGGGAAAAGGAGAAAATGCTGGTTACCAGCATTTTCTCCTTTTCCCACAATGTTTTTTAAAAGCCTCCTTTTCCAAGGGCGTTAAAGTCAGCATTGTGCAATAAATGGTTAATAGTTAATAGCACAGAAAAAACAGTTTTCACAATCTTTCCTCCTACACGTCCTTAAATCACAGGATGGCGCTGTAGTAGAGGGTTAAGTCTTTTTGAAGAATGACATCAGAGAGGTTTGTTTGCCACTTCCTTGCTGACCTTTCTTTCCTGGAGAAGTTTTCTTCTTTGGTGATCCTTTCTTGTTCTGGAGAAAAAAAAAAAACATGGAATATCTGGCTAAAATTAACATTTGAGAGTTTTTTATACGCCCGTCGAAGACGGGACATATTATGGGATCACCCGTGGCGGGCAGGCGGACGGGCAGGCGGCGTCCCCATTCTTTGTCCGGAGCATATCTCCAAAACTATGCTAGCTACGGTTATGAAATTTCATGGGTGGATAGATCTCATCAAGGCGGAGTGCAGTGCACAGGAATCATAACTCTTGCTTGCTTAATTTTTGAGTTATTAAAAGCCCATGGCGGGCGGGCGGGTTGGCAGGCGGCGTCCAGTTTTTGTCCGGAGCATAACTTTGTCATCTCCAGTCCGATTGATTTGAAACTTGGCATGTGTGTTTGTTGCAATAATACAGAGTGCAGTGCGAAAGAACCATAACTCTACCCCGTGCTGTCTTTGAGTTATTTCCCTTTGATCGTCATTTTTACAGCATTTTCTGCTTGTCCAGAGCATAACTTTGTCATCTCCAGTCCGATTGACTTGAAACTTGGCATGTGTGTTTGTTGCAATAATACGGAGTGCAGTGCAAAAGAACCATAACTCTACCTCGTGCTGTCTTTGAATTATTTCCCTTTGATTGTCATTTTTACAGCATTTTCTGCTTGTCCGGAGCATAATTTTGTCATCTCCAGTCCGATTGACTTGAAACTTGGCATGTGTGTTTGTTGCAATAATATGGATTGCAGTGCAAAAGAACCATAACTCTACCTCGTGCTGTCTTTGAGTTTTTTCCCTTTGATCGTCATTTTTACAGCATTTCTGCTTGTCCGGAGCATAATTTTGTCATCTCCAGTCCGATTGACTTGAAACTTGGTATGCATGTTTGTTGCAATATTACGGAGTACAGTGCGCAAGAACAATAACTCTACCTAGTGCGGATTTTGAGTAATTCCACTTTGTTCTTCATTTTTACAGTATTTCTTGCTTGTCTGGAACGGAACTTTGTCACCTCAAGTCAAATTGACTTGAGACTTGGTAAACATGTTTGTTGCATTACCTGCCCTTTACGATTATTATACCCCCTTGACAACTGGCGGTGGGACGGGCGTATCTTGTGACAATTTGCTGCTCTTGTTTCTACATGCATCTTAAAACAAGAGCAATGCAAGTGGGTGCCAAGGCTCTGCTCCAGTTGTGTTTGGTGAAAGTTGAAAAAGGGACATAACTGTGTCAAAAATATTTTCATGGTGAATATTTTGTTTTTCAGTGAAAATTCTAAGTTGAATAAAGGGCATAACTGTGTCAAAAACATTTTCATGGTTATCTGTTTTAATTGTATGGGTTCCCTTTTGATAGATAACAATTAGTCCCAGATTGAAGTACTGGTAAATATCTAATGTAACAACAGAGATATTATAAAATGTCAAAGTTTTTCTCAAAATTCTCTAAGTCAAAAAAGGGGAAAAACTTTGTCAAAAATATAAGATGGTTATCTGCCCCCATTGTATGGGTTTCCCCTTAAATAGTTAACACCTAGTCAGAGTTTGAAGTAAGTATCTTCAGTAATGAGAGGGATATCATGAAATATCAAAGTTTTTGCACAAAGTTAAAAATACTTTGGTGTTTACCTGACCTGGTGTATGAGTTTGCCTTTTGATAAATAACAACTAGTCCAGGTTTGAAGTAAATATCTTCAGTAATAGCAGATATATTATAATATGTAAAATTTTGCAAAACAACGCAGTTGATTAGGCCAGGACTATGACCTTGAAAAATAACTGAGGTAAAAAAATATTTAGTTTTTGTTTTCAGTCTGACTTCTCTTTTTCTGTATTGTCTACAAAGTACCAAAAGTTGCTCTTGGCATCCAAAGATTTCATATAATACCTTGTAACATATTCATACCTTTTCTGGGGTTGGGACTTTAGCAGCGGGTTTTTTCACAGGTTCTTCTGCTTCCGATGCATCTGTGGAGTCACTTTCCCAAACTTTCTCTGTGACTGAAATATGTATGAAGCTGACATGTACTAGGTGGACACGAAAAGGAATTCAGACCAGTAATCAATTCTTTATCACACATTGCGCTGTTTTTGCCACTCTAACGAAGAAAGCTTTCAAGAAACATTGTGGGGAAAGGAGACCAGGGTTCGTATTCACAAACCAACCGTTCTCAAGAACATTCTCAGTCATATTCTCCAGAATTTTCTAAATTTAAAAGTAACACAACTTTTGATTGGCTAAACCATTTGGTTTAGCCAATCAGAAGTTGTGTTACTTTAAAATTTAGAAAATCTCAGATATAAAGACCAAGAATGTTCTTGAGAATGGTTGGTGAATACAGACCAAGCATTTTCTCCTTTTCTGAAAATGTTTTTTAACCCTTTACCAAACAATCCTGACTTTAAACAACCTTAAGAAAAATGATATTGCAATTGCAGACAATAATTTGAACGTGATTCAAATGATGGGATTTGTCACTGATAGGTTAGAAAACATTATGGGAAAAGGGTGCCAGCATTTTTTTCCTTTCCCAATAGGTTTTAGAAATGCCTTCTTCCGAAAGGTCAGTCAAACTTGTGATTGTGTGGTAAAGGGTTAAAGAGGGTTACAGGGATTTTTGAAACGAACAAAAAAAACCAAGCAATTTCGTTGAAATGATACCCCCCTCCGAAAAATTTACTTGACCGCGTAACTTAAAAGTGCTCCCAATCTGCCATTTTTCATCGAATCAAAAAGGAAATAAAAAAAAAAAAAGTGTATCAGGGGAATGGGTTATTGTACACATGTATAAAGTTTCACGAAATTCCATCAAATGGTATTGGAGATATTCTCCCGGACGGACGGACAGACGGACAATGCTAAAACTATATCCCTCTGCCTTGGGCAGGGGATAAAAAAAATCTCTCATTTCCTGATGTTTCCAGCTAGCTTCTGATATTTATGAACAACTGCAAAATTTGGCAAACTATATATTTACAGTACTGTAATTTCTACGTATTGATTTGTATTGAAAATAACTGAACAATTCAAAGCTTATGTTTATAATGAATGTTCACATAAGGACAAAAGCAAAATAACATGTAAATTAAACTAAATGAATAAAAAAGATCAAACTCCAAATATCATTTTAAAAAAAACATTGTAATCCGACTAGTTTCAGTAACTTCAAACTTTTATCATGGAGCATATTGTTCATTATTAAAAAATATTGTAAATTAAACAAAACACATGGTGAAAGGAAAATGTACAGGGTCAAGAAGCTCTGTAAATATAACAATTTTATTAACTAACTGTTCTTAACTGCATTTTTTTTCTCTTTAAACTAGCATTATGAAAAAATTTAGATTTATTCAAAAATGGTTCTTTCGTTTTCTGTTGTCATCAAACTTTCAATATTTTAAATGTTGGTCATGTGTAATAAAAACGCTTAAGAATTTTTGCGCATATTTGTGTAAAAAGGACAAAGTAATATAAAACGATATTCGCTTTCTACATCATTTAAATCACAGAAATTACACCTTTCAGATCTTGGAATGTTTCGGTGTCTTCCCTTTTCTATCTCTGAATCATGTCCAGATATTCACTATGTGTCTCTTTAACCCTTTATATACAACTCCAAGTTTTAACTACTTAAAGAAGGACAGCTTCTGAAAACATTGTGAGAAAAGGAGAAAATGCTGGTTACCAGTATTTTCTCCTTTTCCACAATGTTTTTCAAAAGCTTTCTTCTTAAAGGTTGTTAAAACACAGGTCTGTTTGGTAATGAGTTACACAAGGAAAGTCAAAGGCTTGAAAAAACATGTCAACATTAAAATACCCATGAAACCATCTTTATCCAGATAGGTCTTCGGCACAAGTTTACGCTTTCTCTTTCGTTTTCTCTGACCAGCATCACCAGCCTTTGACGATGGACTTGTCTCCAACTCTTTAGCTGGGGAAGACCGTTTTGGTACTGGCTCTTCATCCTCTGTAATTTCTGGTTCTGGGCTTGGTTCTTTTGCTGGCACAGGATTCTCTGGCTCCGGTTCCATTTCCATATCTACAAAAAAGGGAAGCCTGTCTTTGTTTGTTTATTTTTCAGAGATTTTCATATGGCCTGCAACATGCGAAAAGGGGCGTTCGAACTTTTGCGTAAAGTGTCGTTTCGGATCAGCCTGCGCAATCCGCGCAGGCTAATCAGGAACGACACTTTCCGTTTTTATATAATTTTCTGTTTTGCTCAAATCTAATGTAGGACAAAATCTAGTGTAGTCGTAAAGTGCTGTCTCGGATTAGCCTGTGCGGACTGCGCAGGCTGATCCGAGACGACACTTTACGCAAATGTCCGAATGCCCCTTTTCGCGTGTTGCAGGCCATATTTACCAGATATGGATGGAAGCATAACAATCAATCTTGTCATCTTCTTGTACCACAGCACAAACACAAGTCCATCACACATTCTTGAACAAACACCCATGTAACAAATCAAATGCTTAACACCAAAGCCAAACAGGCTTAGGAGGTCTCTCCTACACTTATTCTGATGCTAATTTATCTTCTACATGATTTTTAACAGGATTTTACTTAAACAGTGCACCTATTTATATATTTCTGACTCCTTCCAAGCCAGTGGCTGCTTTTCCTTATTAACAGAGTCAAAACAAGATACAGGGTTTTAAATCTGGGGATCACCAGTTGGAATCCCGAGTTTACCCAATTTCTTTCAGACCTGCAAGCGCTGGTAAAAGAAAATCCTGGCAAGCATGAATAGGTGCACTTGCCACGGCGGTACATCTGAAGTTGAAAAGTGTTAAAAATAGCATTAAAACAAAACAAAAAATGGGTAAATGTTGCAACTATTTCAACTGCAGGATACTATTTTCCATACCCCAACCACATGACAGGTTTAGAACACATTGTGAAAAAGAAGCAATCCCTCTAAAGTAGCAACAAGAAGTTTCTCCTGTGCCCATGATGATTTCCAATCTTTTGAAAAACAATATTATATTTTTTTTACATCATTTTGTGTAACTTGTCATTGTTTTAGTAGATTAAAATGAGCTGTGCTCTGAGAGAAGGGAGTAAAACCTCCGTAATCCATACCAAAAAAGTCATTATATATATGTAATTATGGATCCATAAATTCAAACAACTGACTGAATCATTAAGTAGACAGGTCCTTTGACAAACAGAAAATGGACAAATAGCAAAAAGTATTGACCCAGGTCAGCCTGCGCGGACTGCGCAGGCTGACCCGGATCGATACTTTTTGCAGATACATTAAGCCCCCTTTTCACAGAGCATGGCTCAAGCATTGCCAATTCAACAAAGGATGCAACAAAATTGAAACCAGTCATACCTTCTCCATCACTGCTACTCTCAAAAATATCCTGTCTGGTCCTTCTTCTCTTCTTACTTCTGAATATATCTTCATCATCTGGTGAAATAAGTCGGGTCAATAATTTGTGCAAAGAAATAGAAGATAATTGTCTGTATCGGTGTATGATTGAAATTTCTTTCAAAAAGTGAAAAGCAAGGGCTATATTTTCATGAGTGGCAAAGCCACGGGTGTAAAAAAAGGCCTTTGCTTTTCACAAGATGAAAGAAGTTTTAATCATATACCAATACAAACAATTATCCTATTGCTTTTATATTCTGCACTTTAACTTTCTTTTTACGTCTAACCTTTGCTCATCATGAATAATATGTGTGCTCTTGAAGCGAAATAGGTCTTGTCCATCTATCGTCTATTATCTTTGCATGACTTACACCAATACATTTAACCCTTTTGCTTTTGCTGGGAGTGTAGATCAAGATCAGATTGCACAAAATAAGCAATCTGAGTTTGAATCTACACTGTCCTGAACAAAGCCACACATTCTTGCCAAAGCAATATTGAAAGGAGTTTTTCACCAACCATTCTTAGGAACATTCTTAGTCTTATTCTCCAAGATTTTCTAAATTTGAAAGTAACACAACTTCTGACTGGCTAAAGTATTTGGTTTTAAAAGAGTTCCGTACTTTGTGATGTGTGAAAAAGCTCTCAAGTATGTGACATAAAAGTATGCAGTATGAAAAAATATTACATACGGTACTTTCTTCCGTACTTTCTGTAGAGTAATTGGAACAATATCAAAGTATACAATAAAACACAACATTCAACACATATGCATATACAAACCTGAGTCTTCCTGTCTCTCTGACTTTTTGGACGATGCAGGAGATGGTTCCTTTTTATGAACAGCAGATTCCTTCTTCTCTTCTGTTTTAATGGGCTTTGATTCTAGTAAAAAGAAAGGCACACAGACTGAATAGACTCGCCATTCTAAAGAATATCTACAAGATGGGTTTGAGAATGAAACAATATTGTACTAAAAAAAATTCATCTAAAATTCTGCGGCTGAACCATCCTAGTCCTAGCATGCCAAATGCCAAGTTTATCGGACACAAATAATGTGAGCCGTGCCCTGTGAAAAAGGAGGCTTAACTCTTTACCACACGAGAAAATTTTAGACTGGTCCAAATTGAAAGCATTTGCAGACGACAAAATAAAGGTGACTGAAAAATTAAAATTTGGTTTGGGAAGAGTAGAAAACACTGTGGGAAAAGGAGAAAATGCTGGTTACCAGCATTTTCTCCTTTTCCCACAATGTTTTCCAAAGGCTTCTTTCTCAGGGGCGTCAAAAGTAGGGATTGTGTGGTAATGGGTTAATGCATCTGCAAAAAGTATCGACCCAGGTCAGCCTGCGCAGGCTGTCCTGTGCCGATACTTTTCGCTATTGGTCAATTTCCTGCATGTCAAAGGACTAGTCTACTTCATAATTAAGTCTGTTCTTTAAAAAGGTGGCTGTTATGGATCCATATTTATATGATTACTCGCTAGTTATGATGCATCAGAGATGAATTAGGCCCCTTTTTGCCAAAGCATGGCTCAATCATGTATATTTGGTCTTTGGTCTTCCTTATGTTTTTCAAATGTAATACATAGAGGATATTTGTTTTTTTCGGTGAAAGATCGACATTTATTTGATCAAGTGAACGTCATCGGTAATATTTTTACGTAACGAGCATGTGGCTGCGCCACTCGTGAAAATATTACCGATGATGTTCACTCGATGAAATAAATTTCAATCTTTCACCGAAAAAAACAAACATTCTATTTATTTCATGCGTTTAACTCTTTCTGGGGGGAAATTAATCAAAATCCAGTAAAGTTCTTTTAGGTTATTTCCGTGGCGTACCCCCTCCGCATAGCAACGCATTACAATATTACGTCATGTGCAAGAAATGTAAGGCAAATTACGTCATATTTCCATCTGGTTGTGAGGCACGCGCATTTAACCTAGGTAACTAGTGCCGGGGAACAACTGTTTCTGTCTTAAATTGAAGAGTTAGAATATAAAAATCGGTATTTTCACCGGTCAGCAACCATGAAATATGGAAAAATATTTCACTGATATTTCTCGATAACCTGCCGGAAAGCGTGACACAATATGGATATCTTTTTTGGTAGGTGTAGTGTTTCATCCTTTCAAGTCCTCTCTTGTCTAGAGGAATGTATTTTTACTTGTCAACATTTAACGCTTTTGCAGTCAATGAACTAAACATGGTTCACATGATAGAAAATACATGTGAAAAGGTGAAAAACAGAGTGAGGAAAGGAGAAAATGCTGGTCACAATGTCTGTAATAGCTCTTTCTATCCAGGTTGTTGAACCATGGACTGTTAGAAAAAAGGTTATTTAAAAGGGAGTTTGCAAGCCAAGAATTTTTCTAGAGTGACTTTAACAGGACTGCTACAGTTGTTAGGAAAAAAATGTTTTTGAAAAAAATTTTGATTTACTGCAAACAAAAACGTTCAATAGGCCCCTTTATGTCTACATGTTATTTCAAAGGTCCAGAAATTATTTTTAGACATGAACACACCATTCTGTTTGGTTAAAAAGCCCATCATGCCACCTCCACCTTTCTTTCCTTTTGTTGCACCCTGAAAGAAGAAAATCAGCAAATATTACCCTCATCAAAATATGAAAAAAAAAAAAAAAAAATGTGAGAAAAGAAGAAAATGCTGGTAACCAGCATTTTCCTCTTTTCACACTGTTTTTTTTTAACCATTCAAAGTCAATTAACATAATTTGAGTCATATTAAGTATGTCCTCCACAAATGCTTTCAATAACAAGTCTACAAATTTGTTGCATGCAAAAGCATTAATTCAATTCCTAGCCAAGCTCTAGCATGGGTCAAGGCAGTAATAATTTCTTAATTACTCTCTTCTGTTTTTATTACTGCCGGGGACATTTGAGGGTCTTAGCTTGATTGTCAATTGTGCCAATGATCTAATTATAGACTTGTTCACAGCGTGCATCACCAACAGTTACCGATGGATTCAACCATTTTTCGACCAATTGAAGATCAACAGGGGTGATTTCATATACAAAAGCTAGTATATACCAGTGACTTTCCCGAACCAGTCATTGCCATCAAAAATACATCACCACCTTCAACAACACTTGTTAAAGCATCTTTTGAAAAGCCTTCAGAGTCAAACAGCAGAAACAATTGGCAGCTATTGTTAAATTATCCTCAAAAGTCATTTTGAACAACCTGTTTGAAATTTTGTTGTCAAAAGGATAGGGCACAAACAGGAGGTGATGAAACAGAAGCTATTGGAATTTCCATCATTTCCAGTCATTTACGTTCCCACACATTCCAGCAGTATCTACTTTATCCAAATGTGATATGGGGTAAAGTTGATGTTGCTGCAATCGCTTTTCTAATGTCCCCAGGCCATAATTTTTGACAATGTAATGTCTGAACGATAGAAAAGGAAACAAGACTACCGCATGTTGGTGTCAATGCTCGGCTGTGGATGCTGTGTCAAAAATATTTTGATGGTTACCTGCCCCTTTTGTACTGATTCCCCTTTTGACAGCTGATAAAAAATCCGATTTTGAAGTAAATATCTTTAGTTGTATCAGAGATATTATAAAATGTCAAACTTTGTGCACGACAACGCCAGGGCTATGACAGCAACTCAACAGCCAAGCTAAAAATGGTGGTTACTGGCATTTTCTCCTTTTCCCACTATGTTTTCATAAATCTTATTTTCCAGGATCATTAAAACTCTGGACTGTGTGGTAAAGAGTTCAAGAGTAAGTTTAACCCTTTACCACACAATGCCAACTTTTAACGACACTGTGGAAGAAGCCTTTTGAAAACGTGGGAAAAGGAGAAAATGCTGGTAACCAGCATTTTCTCCTTTTTCCACAATGTTTTCTACCCTATCAAAGAAAAATCACATCATACAAGCCACAATGCAAATGTCGTCTGCAAATGCCTTTAATGTTGAAGGGTCTAAAATTTTGTTGTGTGGTAAAGGCTTAATTCCTAGCCAAACCCCTGCATACCTTGTTTGTTTCCTTAGGCTCTGCGTCTGATTTTCCCTCCTTCTCTGTCTTTGCTGTTGCCTGTTTCTTAGAATTATCCACTTTAGCAAACATGTTGGCAATGGCTGACTGTGGTCCCTTCTTTTTCTGGGTTTTATCATGTCCATTATGAAGACTGTTCTGAACTTTACCACTACTAGCAGCACCAGCACTAGATCTCTGGATAGGAAAAAAGAACTAGAGGCGCTTGAGCGCCTGTATCGCTCCACAGGCCTGATATTTCTATAATGGCGAAAGGAAGTTTTTAACAATTATCATTCAATCCTGCATTTTAGCTCACTGAAGAAACAATTTGGTAGACAACCACCATAGGAACTTACCTGCAAAACAACAATGAAATCCAATGAATAGTTTTAGAGAAGGAATTTTTCAAAGATTTTACTTTATACCATAAAAGGAAAATGAGTCTCCCATAAAAGCCATGTTTTTTGACAGATCTTTTTTTTTTTAAGGAATTCTGTAAACCTGTATCTAAGGAACATTCCTGCAAAATAATAATGCTATCCAAATAGCGGTTTGGGAGGAGAAGATTTTTAAAGGTTTTTTACTTTGGTTGCCATGGCAACCAGAATTCTTCATGGAACACAATTATTTGAAGAAATTTGAAAGAGGACCACCAAAGGAACATTCCTGTGAAATTTGGTAAAAATCCAGTCAATAGTTTCTGAGGAGAAGTTTTTTAAAGAAAAAGTTTACGGACGCACGCACGCACGCACGAACGAACGAACGAACGAACGAACGGACGGACGGACGGACTGACGCACGACGGACACAACGCCATGACAATAGCTCTCTGGCCTTCGGCCAGTGGAGCTAAAAATAAAAACCCTCATTTATTTGTATTAAAGTTAACACTGTTTTAACATCTTGGGTCATATCACGGCCGCCAGTGCACCTACTCATGGGTTTCCTAGCTTTCACACACCCATTTGACAGAATTTTTTTCCAAGCCACTGCCTACTTTTCTCACAAGCATCAGAGGTGAGAGGCGAAAAATGGCTGGAAAGAAGGTTTGCCACAACCCGGTAATCGACTTCATAACCACCAGGTCACAAGTCAGAAATGTTAACCACTGAGCTACCCCACTCGGCAAAAAAAAAAGGTGAAAACGTTAAGAGAGTCAAACAATTATGAACTTTTTGAGATGACTTAACCCTTTACTAAACAATCACGTGTTTGAACCACCCTGAAGAAAAAGCCTTTTGAAAACATCATGGGAAAAGAAGAAAATGCTAGTAACCAGCAGTTTCTCTTTTTCCCACAATGTTTTTTAACCTTTCTTAAATAAATGCCATTACTAAAGCAACATCTTATTTTTCCTCTGCAACTGCTCTGAATTTGGACAAGTATAAAATTTTGTACATTGGTAAAGGGTTAATCAAGTAAAAGGACATAGATATTTCATTTCTAACACTAGATATATACAGGATATTTTTTTACGGTGAAAGATCGAAATTTATTTCATCAAGTGAACATCATCGGTAATATTTTCACGAGTGGCACAGCCACAAGTGAAAATATTACCGATGATGTTCATGAGATGAAATAAATTTCGATCTTTCACCGAAAAAAAAAAACAAATATTCTATTTATTTCATGCTTTTAACCCTTTCTGGGGGGAACTTGATGAAAATCCAGTACAGTTCTTTTCGGATATTCCCCGTGGCAACGCATTACAATATTACGTTAAGCGTGAGAAATGTAAGGTAAATCACATCGTATTTCCATCTGGTTGTGAGGCACGCACATTTTACCTAGGTAACTAGTGTGCGGAAACAACTGTTTCTGCCTTCAATTGAAGAGTTAGAATATAAAAATCGGTATTTTCACTGGTCATAACCATGAAATATCGAAAAATATTTCATCGATATTTTTCAATAACCTACCGGAAAGCATGAAATAAAGAGAGTTAAACAGGAATCAAACTGGGGTATGTGGTCAAGTAAAGTAAAGGGTGTAGATATTTCATTTTCAAGCCTGTTCCCCTCTGAAAAATTTATAAAGACTTGTTATCAAGTTTTTCATTTTGACACAATGTTTTCAAATAAAGACTGCTGCAAAATAAAGAAATCAACTAGAAGATATATTGTGTAAAACTCCACATTTACTTTTATTTAAAGCTCTTTTTTATTACATGCTACACAAAGTAAAGGAGTAAAGATGCATCAGGTTTTCTCACCTTATCTGATTCACTAACAGGTATATTGACCATGAGCAAGTCCATTTCATCTGCTGATCTTGGCTTTGCTCTCTCATAATGAATGCTACTGTACCTGAAATATCAGACTATAAATCAAAACAAGAGCACCACTTGATGGTCCTAACGCTCAGCTGCTTGCTTTTCATTGAAAAAGGGACACAGCCGTGTCAGAAATACTTGATAGTTGCCTGCCCTTCTTGATTAGATTCCACTTTTGAAAGGTAACAACTTTTCCAAGTAAATATCAGTAATAACAGAAATACTTTAAAATGTCAAGATACTGCACAACACAGATGACAATACCTTGTGTTTTCTCCCAAAAAATCCAAACTAACAAATGGCACCCATCTGCTGACACATTTTTCATGTCCCTTTCCAAGTCTGTTTTTATGGCTAAATGGACCATGCTTCTAAAAACTTATCTGGGAAATGTTGCTATGATATTGGCATAAGCCTTAATTATAAATGAGCCAAACTCTGTGAAAAGGGGGCTTAATGCATCTGCAAAAAGTTTCAGCCCAGGACTGCACAGGCTGACATCGGTTGAAACTTTTTGCTTTTGGTAAATTTTATGCATTTCAAAGGACCTGTCTACCTCATGATTCAGTTGGTTGTTTAACAAAATGGATTCTAAGGATTCCTAAGCATGTGATGACTTGCTCAAGGTGTAATGAATTACAGAGATGCACTAAGACCCATTTTGCCAAAGCATGGATCAAACATTATAGCGAGGAAGTGTTACCAAAAATATTTACAACAAATATTTGCATCATTTAAATAATTTTTGTCCCCAATGGGACTCCAAGATCGTAAGCAAGGACCCCCAAAGTCATGACAGTTGCTTCCCTTGGACTCACAAAAGCTGACAAACTAAAATCCATTACACCCTTTACCGCTCAATAAAGAGTTTCAACAACCCCAAAGAAAAGCACTTCTGAAAACATCGTGGGAAAAGGAGAAAATGCTGGTAACCAGCATTTTCTCCTTTACCCACAATGTTTTCTGTCCTATCGAGGACAAAATTTGTAATATCCTTTGCACCCTTTATTGCACAATCTAGAGTTTCAACAACCCTTCAGAAAATCACTTCTGAAAACATTGTGGGAAAAGGAGAAAATGCTGGTCACCAGCATTTTCTCTTTTTCCCACAACGTTTTCTGTCCTATCAAGGACAAATTTTGTAATATCTTTTACACCCTTTACTGCACAATCCAGAGTTTCAACAACCCCAAAGAAAAGTACTTCTGAAAACATTGTGGGAAAAGGAGAAAATGCTGGTAACCAGCATTTTCTCTTTTTCCCACAATGTTTTCCGTCCTATCAAGGACAAATTTTGTCATTTGTGCCACCTTAATTTGTCGTCTGCAAATGTTTTCAGTTTGGACCAGTCTAAAGTTCTGTTGTTAAGTAAAGATTCAATCACAAAATATCAAGCACAAAATCAAGATAGAACTTGACAGAATAAAAAAAAGATTCCATTCCAACTTACTTGTTACAGTCGAAAACATTTTCTTTTAATTTCTCATAGTCTGTTATGTACAATGAATTTGTGTCCTGTAAGGTAAAATATCTTTGAGTCTGAGAAAATTGAGGACAATTTCAAGGTGGAGAGGTACATATATACTGTAAAAGTGGATATTACTGTGGGTCTAAAATTTCAGAAATCACCAAATACTTACACCTGTTTCAATTTCCGCTAGAGCTAAAGACAGAATTCTCAAATTTCAACTCTGTGTACTGTAAAACTTACTTATTATTCAGTTCAATAAATCTGAACTTCTGCTTCGATGAAACATTTGTAATTAACAGTATTAAAGCCTGCTAGACTGGTATTCTGGTCCAATTTGATGACAAAGTGCACTCATTGGTGTTGACAAGGGCGCCAGTCAAGCACTCCCATATGACCCAGTGTCTTAATTCTTAAGTTAAACAGGTTTAATTTACAATGGGATATAAAGGATCAAAATTCACATTTCAAGCCTGGAGTTTTTTCTTGTTCAATTAACATTTATTCTTTGGTTAGCTTGAAACTAAAATTTCTGGTCTGGTTTGTGTGTGTATGTACACTTCAGATAAAATATTATTAACCCTTTAACACACAATCCCGACTTTTAAAGACTCTGAGAAAAAATGCTTTTTAAAACATCGTGGCAAAAGGAGAAAATGCTGGTAACCACCATTTTCTCATTTTCCCACGATGTTTTCTATCCTATAAAAGACAGAAATCATCATTTTAGCAACCTTTAATTTGTCGTCTGCAAATGGTTTCAAATTGATCCAGTCAAAACTTTTGTCTTGTGGTACAGGGTTGAACAAATCTAGAAGAAAAGTTATAAAGCAAGCCCTTGGTGAATATAATAATATTTTTGTAGACAAATTTAATAAAATTTTCCTCAATGGCCACCAAATGTCAGATTATCACATAACTGTGCATCAAAAGCTATAGTTCACAACATGTTAAAACATAGGCCTACATTAAAATTGTGTCTTGAAATTTACATGAAGCTTATTTGCTTCCTTGACAGAGGCATTAAGGAAGAAAAATAGTTCCAAAAGAAAATGCCTACAATGATTTTGTTTTGAGTCTAAAGATGATAAAACTCACAGCATTTCAGCATCATCAATTTTGACAGTTGATTTCACAACCAAATGCGGGTCAGCAATGCTGTCTTAGAAATGAGGTGTATGATTACAGAGTGTTGATCAAATATGGCACTATTTTCTTATGTCAAACATTTGTAAGGTAAGAAAATTCCTAATGGGTATATTACATGGAAAACAAAGGCAGTTATGTGATAAAAGATACTCCCATAATTGATCTATATCTTACCTTCAGTTTAGATTTCTGTATACTATAAAGATGACAGCTTGTGACTACAGACAATGAATTTTTCCAATCCTCCAGTTTCTCTTCACTTGTAACAATGCATTTGAATACCTGGCAAAAACAACGAACAATTGATACAACAATATACATGCACAAAGCTGGTATTTTTCAACACAAACTGTATAACTGAGAGACTTCTTTCCTGTACTTGACTCTTTAGTAAACAACAAAATTCAGAGTTTTGGACTTGTCCAAATTGATAGTGTTTGCAGATGACAATTTAAATGTTGCTCACACAATAGAATTTGTCTTTGAAAGGGAAAAAAAAAAAAAAGTGGGAAAAGGAGTTTTCACAAGTCATCTTTCTCCAGGTGGTAAAAACATGGGATTATTTGTTAAAGGATAATGTAATAAAGCATTTCGAGAAGAAGTACTTTTAGAATTATTTTTAAAATTAGATCTACTAGAACTAATTTGGATATTTTTCCAAAGTAACTCTATGCCAAATGACAGAATTTTACACTTGTCCAAACTGAAAGCATTGACAGACTGACAGACAACAAATTCCATGTGGCTTAACTATTGGATTTGTCTTTGAAGGGTTAGAAAACATTGTGGGAAAAGGAGAAAATGCTGTTTACCAGCATTTTCTTCTTTTCCCAACAATTTTTTCAAAACTTTTTTCCAACAGAGTTGTTAAAACTCCTGACAATGTGGAAAAGGCTTCAAAAGATTTAGTATATATCATGGCAACTGGTCAATATAAAAATTCATTTCATGCTTTTCAGTAGTTTACCGAGAAATAATGGTGGATTATTGGTTAATGTTTCATGCTTATGACCAGTGAAAAATACCGATTTCACACATTTTTTTTTAACTCTTCAATGGAAGGCAGAAACAGTAGTTCCAGTGCGCAAGTTACCTCATTAAACATTGTGTGCCGTTCAATCAGAGGGAAATGTGATGTAATTTACCTGCTTTAACCCTAAATTTCTCGCACTTTTCGTAATATGGTAATTCATTGTTAGTTATGTTATGTTAGTCTTTTATACAGCATTCAATCTTGTCAACACTTTTCGAAAGCTCTCAACTAAATTTAATTCGTGTAAGGACACAAAACATTGCAGGAAAAGATTAATAGTTCTTAAAACACTCTCACATTTTCAGATACCTAAAAAAAAAAAGTCCACTAATCACTAAAATAATTTTTTTTTTTTTCAATATTTGTATATTGAAATATGTCATATATATTGCATGCTTTGTAATTAGTTGTTATGACCATTGAGCTTGTATGCTTACGTGTCAAAATAAAATTTCTGTTCTGTTCTGCTCTGTTATAATTATGAGGGGGATATGCCACGGGAATTACAGAAAACAACTCACTGTACTGGATTTTGATGTAAATCCCAACAAAACAGGGGTTAGAAGCATGAAATATAAAGAATATTTGGGTTTTTTTCAGTGAAAGATCGAAATTTATTTCATCTCATGAACATCATCTGTAATATTTTCACTTGTGGCTGCACCACTTTTGAAAATATTACCGATGATGCTTACTTGCTGAAAAAACAAATATTTTCTGTATACCTGCTGGCCCGTATCATCTGGTTTTGTTACCCCAGAGACAAAGTAAGTTGCGGAGAGACTATCCCATCCCTTCTTATTTCTCTCCTGGGTCAGGAACGCATACAACATTCTAGAAATTAGAATATAATATTGAAAAATTTGTATCACATAACATAACCTGGGTTTCTTCTGTTTACCCCACAATGTTTTCAAAAGCCATCTTCCTTAAGGTCGTTAAAACTAAGGCAGGTGTGGTAAAGGGTTAACCCTTTACCAAAAAATTCCAGGTTTTAACGATCCTTGGCAAGAAGTCATTTGAAAACATTGTGGGAAAAGGAGAAAATGCTGGCAACCAGCATTTTCTCCTTTTCCCACAATGTTTTCTACTCTATCATGGACAAATTCTACCATTTTAGCCACCTTTAATATGTCATCTGCAATGCTTTCAATTTAGACCAGTCTAAAATTTTGTTGTTTGGTACAGAGTTAAGTCATCAAAAAATACCACTTATATGTTTCTCTGAAACCTGATCTTGATATTTATATAAAATTAACTACAAAAGATGTCATAGCTTCTACTAAAATTGTGCGAATTGATAAATATATTAGATAAGTACTCAGTAGCCATGTAACCAATGAGAAACATTTCTTTGAATTTGAACCCCCACATTTTCTGAATGTCCCCCAATGAAGGTGGTCAAATGATCCCCATATGACAAAGTCCAGGGTAAATCATGTGAATTGGCTACATTTACCAAGATAATGAACTGTGCTCTGGAAAAAGGGGTATCTCTGTCAGAGCTCCAGATAGAGGCAGTGATTTTGATTTCAAAATTGAAAATATTAATTATTCTCCACTAAACCCGATGTTGGTGGTACTCATTAGAATCATCTCATTGAGATGATTCTAATGAGTACCCACAACAAAGGATTTCGGTGAGAAATAATGGATTTAGAATACCATCACTCTCTCTTATCTGGAGTTCTGCTCCATGTTGTGTCATACCAGGAAAGTCATCATATAAATTATGGATCTATAAAATCCATTTTGTCTACCAATGGACTGAATCATGGGGTATGCTGGTCCTTTGCCAATGATGCAGAAAACTGAGCAACAGAAAAAAGTTTCCACCCAGGTCAGCCTGCGTGAATTGAGCAGGCTGACCTGAGTTGATACTTTTTGCAAAATGCATTAACCTCCCCTTTTCTCAGAAGACGGCTCAAATGTATATAGGTCTACTGGTCTACTGCTACATACATGTCTAACTTGAAAATATTTATTCACTTACTGTTTTGCCACATTACAGTGAACTTTCAAGTTGTAACTCAGACTCTTATAGGTCACCTGAAAAAAAAACAGACTCATCTTTTTTTCTACACAAATTGATTGTATTTGTATAAATATTTTATTCTATGTACAAGGACCTTCCATAGATAGCTTTAAGATCAGAAAGGTAAAAGCAGCTGTTTGCTACAAGAAAATATCATTCAAGAAGAGATTTTCAATTCCTCCAAACAATTTCCAGATGTTCATATTGTGTTTTCAATGCCTTTTAAATAATTTCCAGTTAATTCAATGCAATCAATGCAACTGTCCATGCTTCTCTTATAAGAGCACAAGTAAGACTTTTTCCTAATCTACTGACTGTTTTCCTACCAAACCATCATCAGCAGTGAGAGAAGAATGAATCCTGTCGCAATAACTTCTGTCAATCATCAGAAAGAAATTGGCTGAGCTGGAAACTGGAACCAGCCACCTCCTGACTTAACTCTTTACCAAACAATCCCTGGTTTTCATGACTCTGTGAAAAAAGCCTTTCAAAAGCATTGTGGGAAAAGGAGAAAATGCTGCTTACCAGCATTTTCTCCTTTTCCCACTATGTTTTCTACCCTTCCAAAGACAAATTTCAATTTCCACTCACTTTAATTTTGTCGTCTGCTAATGCTTTCAATTTGGAACCGTCTAAAATTTTGTCGTCTGGTAAAGAGTTAAAGCCCTGTACATTACTGACTGAGCTACCGGGTTTGATATTCTTCATGAGAGACCTGTTTTATACCAGTATCAACCCTTTACGAAATGGCAAAATTTTAGATTTTCTGTATTGAAAGCTTTTCCACACAAAAATTAAATGTGACCGAAATTCTGAAATTTGTCTTTGGGAGAGTAGGTTACCAGCATTTTCTCCACTTCCCATAATGTCTTCATAAGGCTTTTCCTAAGGGTCCTTAAAACAAGATTGTGTGGTAAAAGGGCTAATCAAGTCATTTTATATTGGCAACAGCTGTCAAAACTGGCTTACTCTTTTACCAAATGAAGAGTTTGTATTTTCTCTCATTTCTAACAATGTTTTGACCTAAATTTCACCACTTAAAAAATTATAAATACAGTGATATTTGGACAGAATTTTGATGTTACTCGACCACAAAAGAACACTTTGATTGGCTTTTGCATTCTGCAAGGGTGCTTGCATTGGTTCAGATTGCACCAGTATAATATATTTTCAGTGAGTGACAGAATTCTTTAATCAATCCAACAGATGGATTGTAATTTCAGGGCAGAAACGACTCATTGGAAATGGCCCAATTGATCCGCTCCTGTAATAAGACTTAAATGACCCAGGCAAAAACGGAGTAAGGACAAAAGCCCCATAGGAAGAAAACGTCACAGACAAAAGCTCCATGCATTTAACAGAAGTTCAGATAAAATTGTGTATCTTCTTACCTTTTGGCTTTTTTCTGTACATTAACTCATTACCAAACGACAAAATTTTAGGCTTGTCCAAATTGAAAGCATTTGCAAACGACAAAATAAAAGTGACTGAAAATTTGAAATTTATTTTGTGTTGAGTAGAAAACATTGTGGGAAAAGGAGAAAATGCTGGTTACCAGCATTTTCTCCTTTTCCCACAATGTTTTCTAAAGGCTTCTTTCTCAGGGTCGTCAAAAGTAGGGATTGTGTGGTAATGGGTTAATAAAGAAAGAGAGTAAAAGTTTTAATTGGCTGATTAAGTACTGATCAATCCTATCAAAGGTTTAAAGTTAATTTGATAACACTTGATTTGCAAGTATGTATTTTCATGGTCTTTTACCTCTGATTGACCTAGGCCCGTATTCACCAACCATTCTTGAGAATATTCTTTGTCTTATTCTAGATTTAGAAAGTAACACACCTTCTGATTGGCTAAACCGAATGGTTTAGCCAATCAGAAGTTGTGTTACTTTCAAATTTATAAAATCTCGACGAGTAAGACTAATCACATATCTAAAAGCATCACTGTGAATCAAAAATAATCAATAGAAAATAAGGTTCAACCTTTTGCCAAACAATCTTCTCTGTTGAAAGCATAAAAGATCAGAAATCTCGGCTCATCTTATGTGTTCATAGCCTCGAGTGTCCATATTTCATGATGATAAGAAAACATAATGAAATGAAGAATTTAGACAGGAACATGAGCTAGAAATTACTTGCCTTCATAAAAAAATCATTTCTGATGACTTTCATGAATGCAATTTCCATGTTTAATGAGCATAAATAAACAAACATGCCGTCGGCCTTCTTGAGCAAACATGGCGTGAACTTATTCCAGTAACTCAGTAGTATTTATAGCATAAAGTCGTAGATCTTTGCATTTTTTGTGAAGGAACACTATTCAGATATAAGAAAAATGATGTAAATTTCTTTTAAATCAGATAATTGATTGATTTTTAAAAGAATATGTCTGGTATTTGGCTGAAATTCAAGGGCAATAAAACGTTCGATTATTGGTAAGGGTTAAGAGCAGAAATATCGTGTGACGTCATCAAACTATGTGCTATACGAGATGTAAACAAAAATCACCGGTTCAAGGACACTCGCAGAATAAGGGCACTCTACGATATATATATCTAACAATTATCATTTGTATCTCAGGTTGTTTTCAAATACAATCAACATTCTTATTAGCTCACACACCACAATTGTTTCTCGGTTGTTACAACATCAATCACTAAAACCAAACTTACTTAGTGAATTTTAGGATAAGAATTGCTCATAATGCGTTACTTTACAAATAATGTGGGGCTTTGTTTCACGAGAAAATTATCCTAAGGGGCTTTTTTCCCAAAAGGCTTTCGTCCCATGAGCATTTTGTCCTTCACCTGGCAAAAACGACACGGTTTAAACGACTCATTCGAAACGACCCGGGGCCTAAACGACTCGTGGCCACAAAACCAAGGTCACTAGATTAATGTTATCTTTTGAATTTTTCTAAATCATTGGTCAAGATAATGAGTTCTACACTTGTAGGTCATTAGAATGGAAGCATGAGTACCACTTTATTCTCATCGTTGATTAATTCGTCAATGTTTTCCAAAAATAGCTCATCTGAACACATTTTCGATCTTTTCCCGCAGTTTTTTACCCGGTGTTTTGTAAGAATCGCTTTTGTGAAAGCGTGTTTATTTTTCCGGGCTTGCATAATTACCGGAATGTAACAAAATGTTACGGAAGGTAGATGCCCAAGTACCGGAATATGGAAGCGGCAACGACGAAATGTTACGAAATGTAATTTTAAAAGCCTAAATACCGACTAAATGAAGTATAAATGTGAATTAAATATTAAATAAATCCAGACCCAAAATGGGAATTTTGATAAATGTACATGAGGATAGTGGTGGGGGGGGGCGTAACTAACAACACTGCAAAGTGTAACCAAATCTGGAGTTTAAACACAGAACTTTAAAGAAATGTGGAGTTATCATCGTAAACATTTCTAGTTTTAGTGTGAAATAGATGCAAAGATGTAAATGCTTCAACAGCAAAATGTACTGAAATGTAATGTAATGTGAAAAGCTTTTGAAAATAATGGGATGAAGCTAACTGAAGAATGAATGTAAAAAAACAAACTCCAGGCACGAAATATAAATTTTGATCAATGGAACTTAAGAATAGTCAGAATTGATACAAAACATTACAAAATGTAGATGCCTAAACACTGGAATGTGAAAGCTTCCACAACAGAATGTTACGAAATGTAACTGAAAGTCTAAATACCAGAAAGTTGCTTACTGAAGAAAAAAAGTTCAGTTTATCGTTTGAATTGATGAATGCATGTACGGAGAGCAGCGAGTAAATGGTGTTCTTACAAACTTGAAAGTACCATCAACACATCAAGTCTCTACTTTCTGGAGGAGGTCATCAACTCGTACGCCTGACCTGATGAATGCATGGACGGAGATCAGCTGAGTAAATGGTTTTCTTACGAGCTTTAAAGTACCATCAACATATCAAGTCTTTACTCTCTTGAGAGTAGAGAGTTGTTTATCATTGGCGAACACTAGGTGGCGTCGGTCAACAACTCTTAGGTCATTAGATAAAGCGCTAGTTGCTGTACAAATACTGGAGGATGTTTCATCCAAAAGAAGGGAAGATTTAATTATATATGTGTGTAACGTCAAAAGCGACGAATGAACTGATTCAGAGGAAGAGAAAGAAGAGCAGAGAAGTTTGAAAACAAACATTATTCTCGCCTTATATTTTATTCATAAACGGAATTTAAATTATCAATTTGATAAATAAAATGCGTGGGGTATCTGTAAATCTTAAAGGTATCCTTTAATTACAATCTGAACTTCATCACTTAACACTTTTAAATAGATAGGGATTGTCCTGTCACTCAGTTATGTCTTTTAATTATACATCAAGATTATACAGATCAAAATCCTTCGTAATTCAACCCTTTTTACTGTCATCATTTTGTTTAAATATCTTTTAGCTTAAAAATTCTACCTTACTCGTCTTTTAATACAGATATGCGCGCTAAATGACCAAAGCTGTCGATGCGCCATGAAACAACATTCATTTGATAATGGTCGGTTTTTGTGTCATTTGTCGAAGACAATGCCACTATGAGTTCAGTATTGAATTTTGAAGACCATGTATCGTATTTTGTGCAAAGCCGAAGGAAATAAATCCAATTAAACTCAATTTTTCTCAGACAAATGAGTTTTTCGATAGCACTCAGGTATGTAATTGGAAATGGCATATTAAAATACACTGGGTGAGGCCATCGATCGTGGAAATACTTTTTTTTTTTTATTGAAAACAGCTTAACCCGCTCATAGCCTTCTATTGGCGCAATAATTTACACAAAGTTTGTCTACTGACCGCTTCGTCCCGGGCGTTTTCGTTTCAAACCCAGTTCGTCCCTGGGCTTGTTCGTCCCATAATTGCGCGCTACTCCATTTGATTGTGCATGAATATTTATAGATCGAAATAATTGATTGTAATGTTGGGAATTAGATCTTTACGGCCATAGATATCTTTAAATCATAGTTTTCAGGTACAAACTTAATTTTATTCTATATATTTATATGGTTCTTCTCTCTACCCATCATGCATCCTACTGTCAAGGGACATTACTCCTGTCTCCTCCTGAATGATCAAAGGGAGACCACCAATACACACATAATCCTAACTTTGTCATGAATACTCTCCCTTCAACCAAAAAGGAATTAATTTTCTTTGTAGGTTGACTTTTAAGCCAATATTTGAATCTTTCAAATTATTAATTCCACACAATGGCTTCCTTGACGAATTTCTGAACCGTGGTAACATCTGCCATTGACCAGTGGAACGCAAAACCTGTGATGCTTTCGTTGATGAAAACTCGACGCACGGCTTTCCATACTCCCCTCTCGACGTCCGTCATGAAGGAAGTAACGTTTGGTTCTCCGGGTAGTAGTTCTACAATAAAACTCAACACCTGCAAAAGTAAACCACTTAAAATAATGAAATTGTCTAAATAAACAATACAAATGAGTCATGCTGTGGCAAAAGGGTGGGGGCTTAATGCATCTCCGTAATGCATGATACCAAACAAGTTATCGTGGATCCACACAATCCATTTTGTCCAACAATCAACTGATCACCAGGTACATGGGTTCTTTGACATGCAGAAAAGTGACAAATAGCAAAAACAAATTTCGGTCCGGGTCAGCCTGTGCAGATTGCGCAGGCTGACCTGAATCGATGCTTGTTGCAGATGCATTAAGCCCCCTTTTCACAGAGCATGGCTTTTAATTATACTAAAGTTAGTACATGTAGTGTTTATTACCTTTTTTGTAGTCCTTTGTATTTTTGACGGACATCAACACGATTACCAGTGGCACTTGTTTCAGGTTATCGTCTCACTTAATAAGTGCATGGACGGAGATAAGCTGAGTAAATGCTTTTCTTACAAACTTAAAAGTACTGTCAACATATCAAGTCTCCACTTTCTTAAGAGTAGAGAGTTGTTCGTCAGTGGCGAAAACTAGATGGTGTCGGTCATCAACTCGTAGGTCAGCACAGAAGAATCCTGGCTGTATGAACTCAGCATCGAATTAAAAAAAAAAAACAGCGCTGTCTGAATAAAGTAGTCAAAGTAATAAATTCCCTACGCATAATGGATGTAAAACATTAACATCGTTTGAAGGCAGACTGATGAATGAATACCTGAAAATGCAAAAATTTTCCATTCGTCTGTTCGCCTTTTCAGTGTACAACAATTGGCCATTCTAATTAAATTTGCTGTTTAAAATATTATGCGCATAAAAGGTGTTGGAACTTAAACTGTATGAAGCCAGACTGATAAATGAATACCTGAAAATCCAAAGTTTTCGATTCCTCTGTTCGCTTTTTCTGTGTACATTAATTGGCCATTCTGATTAAATTTGCCGTTTTTGGACGATAAGAATCTGGCAGTCCTAAATCCCCTTTGTCTCGCAATACTTCTTCGACAACAGAATTTGCCACTGTAGTCCTTTGTACTTTTGATGGACATCAACACGATTAACAGTGGCACTTATTTCAGTTTATCGTCTGACTTCATGGACGCAGAGCAGCTGAGTAAATGGTTTTCTCACAAGCTTGAAAGTACCATCAAGTCTCTACTTTCTTGGGAGTACTTAGAGAGTTGTTCGTCAGTTGCAAACTCTAGGTGCCATCGGTCTTCAACTCGTCTACAGGTCATTAGATAAAGCGGTTGTTGCAGTACAAATACCGAAGGATTTTACTTCCAAAAAAAAAAGAGAAGATTAAATTATAAATGTAACGTCACAGTCTACGAAGGAAGAGATTCAGACGAAAAGAAAGAAGCGAAGAAGAGTTTGAAAACATACATAGTTCTCTCCTAATATAATATAAAAGGTATTTGAATTATCATTTTGATAAGTAACCTGCATGGCTTTTTTGTAAATCTTAAAGTTTGATAACGACTGGGTATTAATTACCTGAAGACCGAGGTTCTATACCTTGTTATAAACTGCCTTAGACCAGTGGAACGCACAACCTGTGATGCTTGTGTTGGCGAAAACACGACGCACAGCTTTCCATATTCCCCTCTAGACGTCCGCCATGAAAGAAGTACTTCACGTTTGGTTCTCCGGAAAAAAGTTCTACAATACACCTCAACACCTGCAAAAGTAAACCATTTAAAATAATCAAATTGTCTAAATGAAAACTACAAATGAGCTATGCTCTGGCTAGAGGGGATTGATTGCATCTCAGTAATGCATAATACCAAGTTATATTATTATGGATCCATAAATCCATTTTTTCTAACAACCGACCGATACAAAAGTTACACTTGTCCTTTGACATGCAGAAAAGTGACCAATAGCAAAAAATTTCGGCCATGGTCAGCCTGCGCGGAATGCGCAGGCTGACTTTGGTCGATGTTTTTTGCAGATGCATAAAGCCCTCTTTACACAGAACATGGCTAAAATCACAATACAGTTAGTGCATGGGGTGTTAATTACCTTTTTGTAGCATTTATTACTTTTGTCGGACATCAACAATTACCAGTGGCACTTGTTTCAGTTTATCGTCTGCCTGTTGAGTGCATGGACGGAAATTAGCTGAGTAAATGGTTTTCTCACAAACTTGAAAGCACCATCAACATATCAAGTTTTTACTTTCTTGAAAGAAGAGAGTTCTTAGTCAGTGGCGAAGACTAGGTGGTGTCGTTCATCAACTCGTAGGTCATCAGGGAAAAGACCAAGGTTCTGAACCTTGGTGAAAATTGCGCTTGACCAGTGGGACGCACAACCTGTGATGCTTACTTTGGTGAAAAAACGATGCACGGCTTTCCATATTCCCCTCTCGACGTCCGCCATAGATGAAGCATGGTTCTCCGGGAAGTAGTTCTATTCTACAATACACCTCAAATCCTGCAAAAGTAAACCATTTAAAATAATCTAATAATAATAGAAATTATAATGTCTAACTGAAAAATAAAATTCAAAATACAATTAGCGCATGTCATGTTTATTACCTTTTTGTAGTACTTTGTACTTTTGCCGGACATCAACACGATTACCAGTGGCGCTTGTTTCAGTTTATCATCTGTCTTGATGAGTGCATGGGCGGAGGGTGGCTGAGTAAGTGGTTTTCTTACAAACTTGAAAGTACCATCAAAATATCAAGTGTTCACTTTCTTGAGAGCAAAGAGTTGTTCGTCAGTGGCGAACACTAGGTGGCGTCGGTCATTAATTCGTCGGTCATTAGATAAAGTGCTAGTTGTTCTACAAACACCGGAGGATGTTTCTTCCAAAAAAGAGACGGTTAAATTACATATATGTAACGTCAGAAGCCACAAAGTTAGAGATTAAGCCAAAAAGAAGAAAGAAAGACAGAAGGAAAGAAGAGTTTGAAAACATACATAATTCTCGACTAAAATAATATAAACGGTATTTCAATTATCATTTTAATAAATAACCTGCGTGGGATTTTTGTAAATCTTGAAGTTTGATAATGACTTGATTTTAATTATCTGAAGACTGAGGTTCTGTACCTGAAGACTGAGGTTTTGTACCTTGGTAAGCTTGTACTTTCTTGTGAGTAGAGATTTGGTCGTCAGTGGTGAACACTAGGTGGCGTCGGCCATCAACTAGTATGTCAGCACAGAAGAATCCTGGCTGTATGAACTCAATATCGAATTCAAAAATATACAGTGCTGTGTGAATAAAGAAAGTTGCCAAAGTCATAAATACCCTACACATAATGGGTGTTGAAATTAAGACCGTATGAAAGCGGACTGATGAATGAATACTTGAAAATGCAAAAATTTTCGATTCCTCTGTTCGCCTTTTCTGTGTACAATAATTGGCCATTCTAATTACATTTGCTGTTTTTATGTGCATAAAGGCTATTTGAACTTAAACTGTATGAAGCCAGACTGATGAATGAATACCTGAAAATCCAGTTTTCGATTCCTCTGTTCGCCTTTTCAGTGTACATTAATTGGCCATTCTGATTAAATTTGCTGTTTTTGGACGATAGGAATCTGGCAGTTCTAAATCCCCTTTGTCTCGCAGTACCTCTTCGACAACAGAATTTGCCGATATTCGTTTTTGTAATCCTTTCTACTTTTTCGTTCTTAAGCTTTTTGGGAGATTGAGGTGTGCCTAAGATTGTAGAGATGGACTCTTCAATTATAAAAGGAGAGAGTTTTGATACAGGTCTGGAAGAGTCAACAGAGTGAATAACTTAAAACTGAACAAATGTCGAAGGGGGTACTGAAAATTGAAATTGAGTTTTACAAAGATTTGATTTTGTGACCTGCTTTACACCCGGGGTGATCCATTTTCAAAAATGTCGGCGATATTGATCATCAAGATAAACATTCTGTTCAACTTTTATGAATATTGGACTTGAAATACGGCTTCTGGAGCGTACATAAGGATTTCTTCCCCATGTTGACCTACTTTTTGACCTAAGGTGACCCCATTTGGAACACATCTAGAGTGTACACACGATTTTTACACAATTTGAACAAGTGACATAGTTTTAGACCCGACATGACCGTTTTCTATCACAAGATTTTTCTAAGATTTAACCTGATGACGTGCATACCTTTTGGCCAAATATGACGTATTTTGAAACCCATCCGAGATATTATGAAAACAAGCATTCTGATCAGTTCCAAAAATGTTGCCTCTACAGTGTATACAAAGTTGTTTTTTTTTTCTAAGATCTGACCTAGTGACCTACTTTGACCTAGATTTTGACCCGACCTATCGCATATTGCAAATCATACAAGATTTTATCACGGCAAACATTCTGACCAAGTTTCTTGAGTACTGGACTGAAAATCTGGCCTCTAGAGTGTACACAAGGTTCAAAGATTTGATCTGGTCCCCCCCCCCCTCTTTTTTTTAATCAAAACTGGTTTGAGATATCTTCAATACAAAGGTTCTGACAAATTTTCATGAGTACTGGACAAAAAATGTGGCCTCTAGAATGTACACGATGTTTGTTTTGTTTGTTTGTTTGTTTGTTTTTTGTTGACCTAGTTGTTCACTCAACGTGACTCATTTTCAAACCCGTCAGAGATTTCATCGAAACAAACATTTTCAGTAACTTTCATGAGTATTAGACTGAATACATAGCCCGTCTGCTCTGTGCGCAAGATTTTTCAAAGTTTTGACCTGGTGAGCTAGTTTTTGACCTGGGAATGTTATCCATTTTCGAACTTGTCCGAGATATTATCGGACAGACATTTTTACCAACTCTCAAGAGAACTTGAATGAAGATGAGACCTCTAGACTGCCCACAGGCTTTTTTTTTTCTAGAGATTGGACCTGGCGACCCATTTTCCAACTGGTCAGAGATATCAAGATCATATTTAAACCAAGTTTCATGGGTATCGAACAATAAATGTAGCTTCTATAGCATTTACAAGTAAAAAATTTACGACAGACACAGCACAATTATAAAAGGTAACTCAGGTGAGCTAAAAAAACCCAAGAAACCTGCCCCTTTTTTGAAGAACTTCTTTCAAATTGCATTGTGTGAAGAAAACAGCCTGACTTTGTGAGATAAAATGGAGAAAATGTTATCTGCCCATAAAAATATCAGAAATTATTTTCATTTCAAATTTCAATGGTGATCCTTCACTTTCTCGTAGCCTCTGTCATTTGCATTTTTCTGATTTTTTTTTTGCAGGGCTGAAAGCAAGTAGATCTACATATGTACACATTCACTTTGAAAATGACCAATTTTCTCCGATTTTTTTATTTGAACTACTACTTTACCAAGATATTTCTTTAGCATTATATCAAGAGAGTGTGTGAAAAGGTCAGACTTAAATAAAAATTGATGTTCTGAAATGAAATATAGCTAATTCATGTTTGGTCGATTTTATAAAATGCACAGGAATGGAAGCATTGATCAGGCAAATAAAAAGATCTTTTTAAAATGCAATGTGTTAATCCTGGAATATACAGATAAAGCTAATGTTCAATTAATGACTAACTTATTTGCTTCTGTTCAAGTCTTTTTGGTGTACAATGCAGCGCCACATGCATATTATTTTAGGTAACATTTGAATTAAACGCATTCCACTATAGAAATGCTTTCAGCGCTTTGATTTTTTCCCTGAACGCAGTTTTGGTGCCTAAAATTTGAATCGGAAACCAGGTCAAAGTCCCGGACGGAAACGGATTACTCTACTTTTATAGTTGTACATGCAATGTCCGTGAGGTAAAGATTACCTGAGAATGCGTAGTCGAGCATGCGCATTGCACCGCATGCCATTGAATCAGCCAATGAACGAAGCTCTTGGACTGACGCCGCCAATATCGGTTTTGCAGAAAAATAAGTAGATTTCACCGAAATTTTAGCCCTTATTCCCTTGCACGTTGCCTATTTCCTTCAAAGATAACAAAGAGCAGTTTTAGAGTCTCATTATTTGCGTTCATATGTGGAGTGTAGCGTAAAGTACCGGAAACCGATACTTTGCTTTGTTCTTCAGCTGGACCATGGGAATCCCGTCGCCATCTTGTCGGTGAAAAGGGAGCTGTTGATGCAGAAAACGGAGTGACAAAATTTTATATTACCTTCTTATTTGACACACACAGTTAGAAAGTTGAATTACATCTATGGTCTGTTGAAAGAGTTGCAATGGCAAATTCTAACACGACGCTCGCGAGTTTATGGAACGACGGTAACTAGCCTTCATTTTAAACTTCATTCAGAACATGAAGCCCAGAAATTGTTGTCACTCTAACTCTATTATAGATACATGATGTTTTAAACAAACTTTTAATCAAATTCCATGTAAATGCTGTGGAGTTTACGTCATAGAAAACCAACTTGTTTGATGTCATTCAAATGTCAGATTCGGAACCTTCAGATTAGTTTGACAGAATGCACTGCTTTTCATAGCCCCATGTGTAATACCTTCAGTCTGAAGGTTTGCACCTATGTTATTTTTGTGATTGGTCTCTGCACCCCTTCATAGCAGCCATTCTTTAATACCATCTGGAAATTTCAAAATCTTACTGGTCATTTTTCAGTCGGCTTTATACATGTTTTTAATCTGCTTGTCAGCAATGAAAATGGACATGAATCGATAGAAATATCATTTAACTTCATGTTGATACCATGTTTAGTGCAAATTTTCATTGATCCTTTTGTAATTTACCATTTTATTTGACATAAACCACATCTGGCTAATTTGTAAACAAACATGCATTATAAATTCAGTGAACTCCTGCGTGGCCAATTTGATGCGAAAGAATGGTATCATGTGATTGGCAATATAAGTGATAAATATGACTCCACATAAATGAAATACATCCAGTACATTTTAGTTTTCCTTTGAGTGCCCAAGCTGATAACACAGAAGCCGATAAATTTTGAAAAAAAAAAAAAAACTTTACTGTACCTGAAATGACTTCCGAAACATGTGCAGTAAATGTGGGCTTGTTCGCCCGGGCTTTTTCGTCCCAACTGATTTCCCGTTGGTCCGGGCTTGTTCGTCCAAACTTATGTACCTGCCAACCAAAGGTGTTAATAGTGCATATTTCACTGATTTTGACAGGTATATATGAAAAGGTATTAACTGCACATAATCCCCGATCATTTTACTCAACCTAAGATATATAACTCTGCAAAAATAGTCATCCCCATCATTACACTTGGAGATGAAATCAAAGTAAAGAACATATTTATGGATATGGACATGAATTTTCAATTTATAGTGTGTTGTAGGACGGTAAGCCGTAGGCAAGAGGCGGTGTAGTACTGGCTGCCACGATATAACTGCAATACTGCCGACAACGGCATAGAATACGGCGTTGAACAACAAAAACAAACAAACTCTTTGTGCCTTATCATAGTAGCTTTTACCATACACTCATTACATGTTTAAACAACCCCATGGTAAATGTTATTTCACCAACAAAAGGCAATAAACTTGTCAGTGTATCGTGGAGAAGAGAGGATAGTTCAGTAAACGACCAAGAGAAAGTTTTATTAAAATTACTTTTATATGTAAAATAACAATTCATTTTAGAAGGCACATAGCACTGTTCATTCCAATACGATCTATAAGGAAGTGTGGGAAGAACAAGCCGGGACGAACAAGCCCAGGCGAATAAGCCTAGGGATGAACAAGCCCAAGGACGAACTGGTTTTGGTACGAACAAGCCCTGAGCCATCTTGGAAGTGGGTCAATGGATATTTACATTTTGAAAAAATGGAATTATAAGGAGATCACACTGACATTTTTTAATTATTTTGGTGTTTTTGTAAAGATTAATTATTAGTCTATCGATTTAGGATCTTATTGTTCACTGACAAAGAAAAGATTGCATATGGCCATTTGAAATGATGCTGGTATTTTGATTTTTAACTCCACATGGGACATAAGAGTGGCTGCTGTGGGGGCTAGCAGAGAAACAGTCACATAAATAACATCAGAGCTAGTCCCAGAATCCGGGGTACTTGTGTGGTTGTTTTTCAACTGGGATGTAATACTCTTAATTTAAAGCACTCCCTTCAATGTTATTTTTGTGATCATTTCTCTTGTACCCTATGACACAACGTTCAATGTTTATTCAGAATTTAATGTCTAAAAGATTGCTCCAATGTTATTTTGTGCTTTCTGCACCCCTTCATGTCGGCCATTTTTCATTTGCTTCTGGAAATTTCATAATTGTACTGGTTATCTTTCAGCCAGATGTATCTGTCTTTAATCTGCTTGTCAGCCATCAGAATGAACTTGGATCAATACACAAATGATTTAACTTCACATTGATACCAAATTTAGGGATCCAAATTTAATTCACTGTTTTCTTCGATCTTTTTGTATTTCATCTTTATTTTGATATAAACAATCTTGTTTATTTGTAAACAAACACTCATTATAAATTCGGTTAAGGGTGCTTGCATGTTCAAGTTCATTTGGCAAAAAAAACCAGAGCACTGTATAATGAGTAATTCAGGTGTTAAGTATGACTCCTCGTAAATGAAATGCATCCAGTGCAATTTAGTATAATTTTCCATGCCCAAGCTGATAAAACAGTAAGCAGATAACTTGTGGAAAGATGAATTTTACTATAATTGATACGACTTCGGAACCTTTGCAGAAACTTTTTTATCCTTGTTTCGTTTCCATGGATGGAGGTCAATGAATATTTACATTACAAAAACATGGTTTTACAAGAGGTAGCTGTGACGTTTTTTAATCATTTTAGTGTTTTTTGTAAAGATAAATCATTCATCTTGCGCTCTGTACCCATATTTTTAGCAGTCAAGAAAAATATTGCCTCATAGAGCCATTAAAAGAGATGACGGCATGATCAAATTAATTCCAGACGTAATGGAAGAATGGTTCACATCGAGGCTTGCGGAGAACAATAAAAAATTAACATTTGGAGCAAGCCTCCAAATCAGAGGTAGATCATACTTTGCTTGCAAGTAGGTCAGTGGTTCAGGGTTTTTCCTCAGCTTTCAGGTCGAGGCAGAAAACATTGTGGGAACAGGAGAAAATGCTGGTAGCCAGCATTTTCTCCTTTTCCAGCAATGTTTTCAAAATCCTTCTTTTTGAATAAAACTTGGGATTGTGTGGTAAAGTGTCAACCCATAGAGCACAGAATAATTCCAGTAGACATTTTAAAACTAGAAATAAGACTCTAATAAAGTCGATATTAAGGTTGATTTTGTTTTGAATGTCTCCACAAAGAAGGCAATGTAGGTGAGAGAGCAGACAGCATATTTTGTACCATCTGATCTGAATCTACAAAGTAGAGAAAGCAACTTAGATGTGGAAGGGGCTTTAACATTGATTCCATTCATTGCACTTTTCAGGTCAGTCTAGTCCTATGAAAATTCTTCAAAGCACCCCCACAAAAAGTGAACCAGGTACAGCAGAACTGAAAGACGACCTTGTTAAATTCTACAAAACAACTGGCCTGGAAATGGCTGCCAAAGAGGTACTTGAATTTATTGCCAAATATATTGCCTTTGTTAAAGTACAATTGTGTATATTTAAAATCTGATAGACTGAACAGGGATTGAAAACTTTATCAATGATTGAACTTCGTAGTACAGTGTTTCATTTACATGCGCATCATGTGTCGGAGATACAAAGAAATTGCGAGCGATGCTAAACTTTGCAATAAGTGCATTTTTGTGACACACTGATTTTGGTTTCAGTGCATTTTGCAAAATTTCGTTTGATCACCATCGATTAAAGTTTAAAATACAAATAAGGGTTGTTTTGACGAATTATGTTTCCGCGCTTGCAAAAGATTGCCACAAAACAAAATATTAACATTTTTGGACATCATACTTCTAAAAATAGCTTTAGCTACATGAATGGCAACCTTTTATCCAAGTTATTGTGATTTTTCATTGCATAGCAACTGCATCTATTGCAGGCCAATATCGCTACCCCGGCGAAGAGGAATAAAAACCATGCTCGCTCTTTTCAAGAATCCTGAAAGAGCCCGAATTTAACCCTTTACCACACAATCCTGACTTTTAACGACCCTGAAGTAAAAGACATTTGAAAACATTGTGGGAAAAGGAGAAAATGCTGGTAACCAGCATTTTCTCATTTTCTCACAATGTTTTCTACCCTTCCTGATACAAATCCAGTCATTTCAGTATCATTGTATTTGTCATCTGCAAGTTCTTTGAATTTGAACCAGTCTAAAATTATGTTGTTTGGTAAAGAGTTAAGCTGGTATAAGAAATGACATTGGAGAGCATCATTGTTATGAAATGTTGGTTTTGCCTAGATAGATCTATCAGCGCGAAAAAAATGTTTACTGATGGATGAATGGGCTTAAAGACATCACCGTGCAATGTTGAAATAAAATCCAAAAGGATCGTTAAAGTTTTCTGACAGGCACCGAGTCCATGTGACTCGGTGCAAAAATAAGAGAAAAAAATGGCAACACTGCTAAGTTCTAGTCTAAGGAATGGTTTCTGGTTTTCTTTTTTCGGGTACAAGGAAACTCGATATCCAGCGTCTTTTTCTTGGTAGGCCTGAAATACGCATTTGGAATTTTTTTACGAAATGGACAAAATGGAAATCATTTGACAAAATGGAAATGCTTGGGGTATAAAAACTATTCAAAAAGTAATTATTTTCCGGTGAAAACATAGAAAAATAGTTGTTCAATCACTTTGAGATTTTCTGCAATTTACAAAGAGATAGTAGATCTAGAGCTTTATACCTTTGAGCAGATTATACGTACCTGGACAATAGATGGATATTGGGATATTACTTTCTTTTCTGGGCACAATGGAGATTATCCATTAATTTCATACGCTACCTTATGATCTCCATTTTAAATATCATTCAGGTCCAATTTCCCCTGCGTTTATAAAAAAAAAAAGAACAGTTATTAAGAGCCATCTTTACAATTAAAAAAAAAAATGATTGAAATAGGGTTTAAAAGGTGGGACTCATAAGGTTTGCTTTAGACTCATAGTTTTCCATCCTGGTGAGTCCCTGGACTCACTTAAAGCAAATTGTTAAAAAAATCAATGTTAGTATACATAGAGGATATTTGTTTTTTTCGGTGAAAGATCAAAATTTATTTCATCGAGTGAACACCATCGGTAATATTTTCACGAGTGGTGTTCACGATTTCACGAGTGGCACAGCCACGAGTGAAAATATTACCGATGGTGTTCACGAGATGAAATAAATTTCGATCTTTCACCGAAAAAAAGAAATATTCTATTTATTTCATGCTTTTAACCCTTTCTTGGAGGAGCTTTATCAAAATCCAATACAGTTCTTTTCAATTATTCGCCGTGGCGTACCCCTCGCGCATAGCAACGCATTACAATATTACGTCAAGCGCGAGAAATGTAAGGTAAATGACGTCATATTTCCATCTGGTTGTGAGTCGCGCGCAATTTACCTAGGTAACTAGAATATAAAAATCGGTATTTTCACTGGTCGTACCTGTGTAATATCGAAAAATATTTTCACTGCTATTTCTCGATATCCTACCGGGAAGCATGAAATGATCTGTACTATTTATGCTTAGCTATAAGATGTCCTTGCTTATGAGGTACACCCATGATTTACGGTTTGCCAAATCAGGGTATTTCATATTTGGCTGCAGTAACACTATAGGTTGCAGATAGACTCCAGGTTGACGACAAGGGTTGTTCTTGAATGATGGGCTGTTTGCTTAACCCTTTATCACACAATCCCCAGTTCTAACAACCCTGCAGAAAGGGGCTTCTAAAAACATTGTAGGAAAAGGAGAAAATGCTGGTAACCAGATTTTCCCCTTTCCCAACAGTGTTTTCTATTGTATCAAAGACAGAAATCATCATTTGAGCCTCATTTACTTTGTCGCTTGCAGTGCTTTCAATGCGGTCGAGTCCAGATTTTGTTGTGTGGTCAAGAGTTAAGTGTGCCTTGTTTGGAAACATCTGTTGGAGCTATTCAATATTCTGATTTAACCCTTCACCAGACGACCAAAGTCTTGACTTGCCTAAAGTGACAGCATTTGCAGACGTTAGATATGGTTTTAATGACATGATTTGTTTTTGAAAGGGTAGAATACGTTGTAGGAAAAAGAGAAAATGATGGTTATCAGAATGCTCTCCTTTTCCCAAAGTGTTTTCAAAAGGCTTCTTCAACAGAGTTGTCATGACATGGGTTATTTCATTGTCTTAACTCATTACCAAACAACAAAGTTTAAGACTAGTCCAAATTCAAAGCATTTGCAGACAACAAAATAAGTGTGACTCAAATTTCGAAGATTGTTTGAGGAAGGGTAGAAAACATTGTGGGAAAAGGAGAAAATGCTGGTTACCAGCATTTTCTCCTTTTTCCCCACAGTGTTTTCAGAAGGCTTATGTTTCAGGGTCGTTAAAAGTCGGGATTGTGTGGTAAAAGCCTAAAGGGTTAAGTTTAAAACATGGTCTCAAATGATTGTGCTGGATTAAAATTATTTTATTTTCACGTAGATTATATTAATCTTTTACCAAAAAACAAAGTTTTAAAAGCATAATGCAGATGACAAATGTGGCCCTGATGATGATTTCTACCTTTGATAAGATAGAAATTATTGTGGAAAAGAGAGCGTTTTCTTTTTTTGCCCACAATGTTTACAAAAGGCCTCTTCCTCAGGGTAGTTAAAGCATGGTATAGTTAAAACTGTTAGCTGTTGGTATTTGTTGATTTTATTATTTAATATATTTCATTTTTCTTTTTTCCGCCCCAAATTCCAGCATGGTATTATGGATGCCAATGGACAGTTGCTAGGTTTCAAAGACAGTTCGTCTAGCGGTACAAGAACAGGTATTAGTTAACTCTTTACCAAACCGCAAAATTTTAGATTCGTCCAAACTGGAAGCAATTGAAGAAGACAAAAAAGTCTCATTGAAATGTTGGTAATTGTCTGTGAAAGTGTAGAAAACCTTGTGAGAAAAGGAGAAAATGCTGGTTTCCAGCATTATCTCCTTTTCTCACAAGGTTTTCAAAAGGCTCTTTTGTCAGTCATTAAAACCTGGGATCGTTTGGTAAAAGATTAAATTTTCTTATCCCTTAGAATGCCTAGTAAGCCCAACAGGCATTTTGAATCCAGATTCAAGACCCAAAATCTTGCAATTTCTCTGTTGCTCTTGCCAAGGATATCTCCGCAAAGCAGACTATTGATGAAAGAAAATACTGGGCATTGTGTGCAGTGTGATCTTGATCCATAATGGCTACAAAAAACAATAAACGTTTTAAATGCACTATAACTCTTTACAAAACAATAAAATTTTACACCTGTCTAAATTTAAAGCTGCTGCAGAGGACAAATTAAATGTGGCTCATTTAATGAAACATAACTGTAAAGGAGCAGAAAACATTGTGGGAAAAAGAGGAACTGCTGGTTACCAACATTTTCTCCTTTTCGCACAATATCTTCAAAAGCTTCTTTTCCCCCCCCCCCCCCCCCCCCCTGGGTTTGGGGGGTCATTTGACTCATTTTAAAGAAATAAAAGAAGCTAGGCATTAAAATTTGGGGGTCCAAATTCAAAGAAACAGGTACAGGGAAAACGCTGGATACAGTGTAGATCAAGATCAAACTGTCTTATAAGAGATTTAGTTGAGTTGAGTCTCGTAGTACTGAAACGAAATGTAAAATGCTTCACTTTGAGAATGGACTTTGGGGATGGATGGATGGAATTGGATGGGTTGGCGGTTGGATGGATGGATTGATGGGTGGACGGACAGACAGACGAATGGATGATGGACGGATGGATGTACAACACAATTGATTGTCTGAAACCACTACTTTTGTTCGTGTCACAAACCCCATAATTATGTTACATTGCCATGTATTTTGACAAACATCAACATTCTTTTACAGTTCAGTTGGTGGCATTGCCAATTTCAAATTCTCCCCACAAAGTGACAACCTACAGAACTGAGCAGCATATTGTTACACAACCACAGGTAAGATGCGTAAAGATGCTTGATATTATTACATTTTGCTAATCTTTTACCATACAGTCCCAGGAGAAAGCTTTTGAAATCATTGTTGGAAAAGGAGAAAATGCTGGTAACCAGCATTCTCTCCTTCTCCAACAATGTTTTCTACCTTGCCAATAAGAAGTTTCTATTGTTGATTAGCATTTATTTTGTTGTCTGCAAATGCTTTCAGTTTGGTTAAGTCTAAAATAGTGTTATTTGTTAAATATTAGAAAAAAAAAACAACTTTATACAAGATGTCAATAGTTGGGGATTTTTTCATTAAATTAGAGGAAAATATAATGGCTTTATTTGTCTTTATATCTCCACTGACGTAAAAACCTACCTGAATTTCTGTTTGGTATTTAGTGCCACGCGGTAAGATCTATTTGCAGAGAAAATTTGAAATGAATCGGTCTGTTAGTTATTTCGTAATTTGCAAATATATGTAATTTTTTGTATCTCCCAAAAAAGTGTTATTCTTACATTTGCATGATTAATGAGATTGATATTTTGAAATACAAATTATCTCGTGGGAGTGTCACTGGGCAAAACACATCAGAGACTAAGACTAGTACCGATGAAACTCAGGGTATACATGAATTTTTGATCGGTTGCTGTGATGTGACTGAAATAATGTTGAAAGAGGAGTAAAACACCATTCAGTGAATCAACGAATGACCATGATATAGATTATTAATTGAATTTTATTTTTGTTTATTAAATAGAGTTTGCTGACTAAACAAATTCAACGAGGACATGGAGGTCCACAGATCATTACAGCAGCTTCTAGTCCTAGAACACCTGTGATACACACAGATACATCTTGGGGACAAAAACGACAAAATGAACTTGTTATAGAAACTGACTATGGAGGGGATAGGTAGTTAAGCTATTTTATATCTTTCAAATCATCTTTCTAGTCCATAACAAACCAGCAGCACTCTAGCAAATGGGGGTTTGATGCATCTCTGTGATGCATGATACCATGGCCGAGCCCCGGGAGCTCAGTCGGTAGCATGCAGGACTTGAGAACACGGGGTTCAGGGTTCGATCCCTGGCTCGGCCAATTTCTTTCCGAGGATTGATGATAGTCACTGCGACAGGATTCATTCCTCTCCCACCGCTGACCATTGTCTCGACGATGATTATGTGGGAAATCAGCCAGTGGCTTGGAAAGAAAAATTGTGCAGAGTACTGGTAAAAGAGACTCCAGGAAAGCATGGATATGTGCACTGGCTGCCGTGATATAACTGAAATAATGTTGAAAATGGCGTTAAACACCATACAATCAATCAATCATAATACCACGCTAATCATCACTTAATTATGGATGGATGAAATCCATTTTGTCAAGCAATCAACTAGATATGGAAGTAGAATGGTCCTTTGACATGCAGAAAATTTACAAATAGCAAAAAGTTTTGACACTTGTCAGCCTGTGTGGACTACGCAGGCTGACCAGGGTTCGAAATTCCCACATATTTACTCGCAAAATGCGAGTCAAAATTGGAAAATGCGAGTTGAAAGTTCAAGCACTCGATAAAAAATGCGAGTGCAAATTATTGAAGAACAATTACCAAAATGTACTAAATTTCATATGTGAATACAAATAAGGTAATTCTTTTCATTCTGGATAAACATCAGTCATGTCGCACTGAGAATACCCTTTGACGGCTGTTGGTAATTTTACATGTCACCATCGAAGCCTCCGAGTTGTCGTTCGTTATCCGAGTTTCGTGAGCCAAGTGTGTTCGTCTGCACTCATGGACAGTACAACGATTTTTCATGTTTTATATGGAAAAATGGTAGGCGAATTTAATGTCTGATTGTAAAACAGAAATACTTGTCAATATTTCATGAAAAAATAAGTATTATGCATAAATGACAACGAGAAGCAAGTCGGACGTGATGGACTCGGTAAACCAGCTATGGGACACGCAGATATTCGGATGTGATACGTCCGTAATTCATTTACAAAATCGTCCACTGTTGTAAATTTTATAGAAGTTTAACTTGGTGTAAGAACAGATATTCAACTGGAATTGAATTGATAGTTAAATTAACGTTCCTTTTTTGTTTGGTTGTTGTCTGTAGTCGACAGGTTACGTAATAGAATAGAATTGAACAGTTTGTACTGGCCGTTTGTTCTTTACCATTGGTAGGCATGCTGGGCTTCAAAAGAAAGAAAAATGCGAGTCCAATTTTAATTTTGCGAGTGGCAAAAAAAGCCACTTGTTAAAATTTGCCAGCGGATAAAAAAAAAATGAAATTCGAACCCTGCTGACACGGGTTGATACTTTTTGCGGATGCATTAAACCTCCTTTTCATAGAGCATCGTTCATATTACGTTTGGGTGAAGGCTGTACCCATTATGTTAATCTGCCTCTGTTGACTTGCACATGACAGTTTTCTGGGGAGTTCAAAAGTTTTATGTCCTTTGGCAGAACACCACAATGTGATAGTAACTCTACCATACATCAAGATTTTGGACTGGTCCAAATTCAAGGCATTTGCTGATGATGCATTAAATGAGGTTCAAATTCTGGAAGCTGTTTTTCATTAGGTAGAAAACATTGTAGGAAAAGGAGAAAATGCTGGTTACCAGCATTTTCTCCTTTTCCCACATAGGTTTCAAAAAGTGTCGTAATAAAGCAAGTTGTGTCAGTACTTGTGTGACAAAGCCAGGAAACATGTGGGTAGGTGCAATGACCGCAATGATATGGCCTAAGCTGTTAAAATGGTATTCAACTCCGGGACTTACATTTTTTTGTTTTATTCAGGAAAAGGGCAAAGAAAGGTGAGAAAGGAGGCAAAGGGTTACGCCATTTTTCCATGAAGGTGTGTGAGAAGGTACAAAAGAAAGGCGTAACTTCGTATAACGAGGTAGCTGACGAACTGGTGACAGAATTCAGTGATCCTAGATTTGTGCTGTCCCCACAAGATATGGTAGGAGAGAAATACGGTCATACTGTCAATCTTGTATTAAACTATCACGTTAGGGACTATTAAAAAAAAAAGGGTTGCTTAATAAAATAATCGCTTAGTAAAACAGTGCTAGTTTGAGGGGATACACTGGTTCCAAATTACATTTTTTGGATATTCTTTTAATGTATTGTATACTTAAAGAATTTGATACTATTGTAGAGTAAGTGTCAAGAAAATGCTCTTTTAATTAAAAAACACTTTCTTTCCGGGGATTTTTTGCCTCTCAACTCTGATGCATGTGAGAAAAGCAGTCAGTGACTTGGAAAGAAAGTTGTCAGTACTGGTGTGAGAAAGCCATGCATAGGTGCACTGACCGCTGTGATTTGACCTAAGGTGTTAAAACAGCGTTAAACTCTAATATGAACAAAAAATAATTAAAAAACTTTTTTTTAAAGGACCTATAGCAATTTCTGTAAGTGAAAGAAGAAACTGAAAGTAGGTCAAAATTGTTACCAAGAATTCTCATCAAAACAAACCTTTTGAACAAAATCAACACTCTGAGATACATGGCAAGGAATTCATCAAATAGACAAACACTGTAAATGTAGATATAAGTCTTTGAAAAGACTCATTGTACACAAGAAGAAATTTTCTTCCCAGCGGAATGTTCCAATGTTGAATTTGTGAGTGGAGGACATGCTTGATTTTTAGGACCTATTTTTGACTGAATCAAAAACCAGTCACTGGCAAAAATATGAATTCTTAATGCAGGTCAAAAGGTGCCAGGTTGCTCTTTTGTTTACTTTTTACCTGAATTTGAAATTCATTTTTCTACTAGCAACTGACACTTGGACCAACTGTACAGTACCAGATTGTCATCTTCACAATAATTTCCATACTTTTTAAAAGTTATGACTTAAATTTATTTACATTTTAACACCAACATTGTTTAATTTTTGCAGCTATATAGGCCTTAAGTTGTTGCATTTGTGTTGCAATTGGTAATTTGCTTTTTGTAATGATAATTTTTCAGCAGCCTAAATTATTTATTAAGTGATTTTTACCTGTCAGACTCTGAATGTTTTTGTATTCATTAAACTTTTGCAGCAATATGATCAAAAGAACATTCGTCGGCGTGTGTACGATGCTTTGAATGTTTTAATGGCCATGAATATCATATCAAAAGAGAAGAAGGAGATACGATGGATTGGTCTTCCTACGAACTCAGCTCAGGAATGTCAAAACTTAGAGGTAATTGAAAACTTCCTTTGACAAGTGTCCTTGGTCAAGAATATGCAGAGCCCTAGCCTAGTACAGTGAAACTCCGGACATACATATGAGCCATGCTCTGGCAAAAGGGGGCTTAATGCATCTCCATAATCCATTACACCAAGCAAGTCATCACATACTTATGGATCCACAACAGCCACTTTTTTTTAACAACCGACTTAATCATGAGGTACACTGGTCCTTGGCCATACAGAAAATTGACCAATAGCGAAAAGTTTCGGTCCAGGTCAGTCTGCGCGGACTGCGCAGGCTGACCTGGGTCGAAACGTTTCGCAGATGCATTAAGCCCCCTTTTCACAGAGCATGGCTCATATATATGAGCCATGCTCTGTGAAAAGGGGGCTTAATGCTTTTGCGAAAAGTTTCAACCCAGGTCAGCCTGCACACTCCGCGCAGACTGACCTGGGCCGAAACTTTCCGCTTTTGGTCAATTTTCTGTATGTCCAAGGACCAGTCTATATCATGATTAGGTTGTTCGTGAAAAAAAGTGGATATTATGGATCCATAAGTATGTGATGGCTTGCTTGGTACCATGGATCACGCAGATGCATGAAGCCCCCTTTTGTCAGAGCATGGCTCATATACAAGCTGTTGCTGAGATATGAATGAAATAATCATGAAAACGTCTTAAAACACCATTTATTAATAATGAATGCAAACAATGTTGGCTTTACTTTGTTGTACGAACTTGTCTGAAAAGGAATACTCGTACAAGAACATGTAACCATGAAAATATTTTTGACACAGTCTTGCCCCTTTTTTGACTTGGCATTTACCAAAAACTTTGAGATTATATAATATAGCTGTTTTTACTGAAGGTATTTACTTCAGATATTATGCCCCGCCCGGGTGGCTCAGTGGTGAGCGTGTCGGACTCATGACCTGGTGGTTGTGAGTTCGATACCCGGTTGAGGCGAACTTTCTTTCTGGCGTATTTTCGCCTCCCACCTCTGCTGAAGCATGTGAGAAAAGTAGTCGGTGGCTTTGGAAAGAAAGTTGTGTTAGTACTGGTGTGAGAAAGCCAGGAAACACATGTGCGTCACCGACCGCCATGATATGACCTTAGCTGTTAAAGTGGCGTTAAACCCCAATACAACCAACAACCAACCAACTTCAGATATTTGATGGGCTGAACCATTTTTGATTGACTGAAAGAAATGGTAGAGCCAATCAAAAGTTTTTTTACTTTAAATTTCAGAAAATTCTGGAAAGTAAGACTGAACACTCCTAAGAATAGTTGGTGAGCACAGGCCAAGGGCTCACTTTTAATGCCTTTTGCTATTACAAAAGTCAAACTGTAGTTTATTCAACAAAGACTGTATGTAATAGAAATTTTTTTAGCTGTTATGTTTCTGATTTCTATATAGAGTTTATCTTCATTTTAGATTCAGAAACAAAAAAGATTGGAGAGAATAAAACATAAAACACAACAGTTGCAAGAGTTAATACTGCAGGTAAGAAAAAGTTTCAATTTAAAGTGACAATAACCATCATTTTCTGGTTTTCCCATAATGTTTTCTAACCTTTTTGAAACAAGCACAGTCATTTTAACCATATTTAATCTATTGTTTGCAAACATTTTCAATTTGGACAAGTCTACATTTTCGCCCTGTGGTAAAGATGGTAATATTTGCTTAAATATTAGCTCATTAATAGTTAAGCAGTTTCTCTCCTCACCAGTATTGAATCTTTAACATTGAATGTCTGAACTGTTATGAGTGAATCTGTTTGTGAGTCAGTTTCCTACACACAAACAATAAAAGTAGGGTCAAAAGCAAGAAAATCTAGATTCATGTAAAATGAGTGATGAGTGCAAGATCCCATTTTGAAAGGGGTATTTTTAGATTTTTTGGCTCTGAATAACGGCCTTTGTTAAACACATTTAAATACTACAAAATATACTTTTACATGCAAAAGAGAGGGAACTGGAGAATAAAGTGCATTAAAGATGTGCAAATTTGGCATTCCAATAACAGGTTGGGTGCTCTGCATCTGGTGACTATTTTTGGATCATACTTACTTGAATTCCATCCCACATAATCGACATGTGTTATTGATCATGTGACATTCCCACAGACATTTGAAAAATTCTGATGCAAAACTTAGAGAATAACTTAAGGGCTATGAAGCCTCTTTAGGAAATACTTCTGAAATTATTGTTTCTGTAGAATTGTCTTTCTTCTGTCCTGATTGTTAGCAAGCTATCAACTGACTGAAAACTCCAATAGGGGCTAAAAGTAAACAGTGTTGATATCAAATTGCATTTGAATTTAACTCATGTCTTTGAAAAGTATGGAAACTCTTGTGTAAATGACAATTTGTTATTGTGAGGTAGGTCAAAGTGTTAGTCGCTGGCAAAAAAAATGAATTTTAAATCCGGGTAAAAAGTAAAAAATGATAAAGATAGAGTGGCCTGGCAACTTTTTACCTACTATTTAAACAAGTCAAAGGATTTAAATAGAATTATATTTGTCATCTCCAAGCAAAGTTTTTAAATCTGAAACTAAGGCTTTTTACTTAAACAGATTATGGCTGAAGAGAATTTGTCCTTTGTATTATTTGTAATGAGAGTTTCCTCTTTCTGCAGCAAATAGCCTTTAAAAACCTTGTACAGCGAAACCGAGAGATAGAGAAATCCCAAGGACCTCCCCCTCCAAACTCAGCCATTCAACTTCCATACATTATCGTAAATACCAGCAAAAAGACTGTGATTGACTGTAGTATCTCCAAAGACAAGTAAGTGATATAGAACAGCCTACATGATAACATTTTTTTGTTACATCCTTCACCAAACAATCCCTCAGTTTGCATGACTTTGAGGAAGATGAATTTCGAAAAAAATAGTGGAAAAAAAGAGAAAATGCAAGTGACCAGCATTGTCTTCTTTCTTTAGAGCTTTATATTCTGTCAAAGACGTATCCCATCATGTGAGCCAAGGTTAATTTGGCATCTCCAAATGCTTTAAATTTGGACAAGTCTAGAATTTTGTCAAATGGTAAAAGGAGACTGAATACCGAGTAAATACCACTGTTTTAGAAAGTCCATGCCTCGCCATCTAAATTTGCTAATAGTCTTTTAGATGAGACATGAAACTGAGGTTCCATTTGACGAAGCTGTACACCAAGCATGTTAAAACAACCAGGTGTAACTTAAGACCTCATGGTTTTTGCAGAGAAATCTTGATCTACACAAGCCACAGTGGCAACTCAACCTGTGAATGGGGCTTAAAGTATTGTTTGTTACATTTGTCATTCTTATTTACTGATCATTTACCAGCTACTGCCTTATTTATTTCAGTAATTTTCCTTTTCGTTCTCTAACTCAACAATTTTTGGAAGTTTGGTAGGATTAAAAGAAAATGTGAATAGGGGTCGTTTCCATTTATCATATCTGATTTTTTCAGGGATGAGTACTTATTCAACTTTGACAATACATTTGAAATTCATGATGATATTGAGGTATTGAAGAGAATGGGTATGGCATATGGTTTAGAAAAAGGCCAATGTTCGCCAGATGATCTCGTTAGGTGTATCAAAATGGTACCCAATGCTTTAGAGCCGTATGTGATAGGTAAGATTATCATGGAAAATTCATTACTTTTTTGATATTTTCCCCAGGACAGATTTTGGACTTGTCCAAATTCAAAACATCTGCAGATGACAAATTCAATGATTGTATGGTGTTTAATGCCATTTTCAACATTTCAATTATATCGCGGCAGCCAGTGCACCTATCCATGCTTTCCTGGAGCCTCTTTTACCAGTACTCCGCACAATTTTCTTTCCAAGCCACTGGCTGCTTTCCCACATAACCATCGTCGAAACAATGATTAGCGGTGGGAGAGGAATGAATCCTGTCGCAATGACTATCATCAATCCTCAGAAAGAAATTGGCAGAGCCAGGGATCGAACCCATGACCCCCTGTTCTCAAGTCATGCACGCTACCGACTGAGCTACCGGGGCTCGGCTAAAGAATTCAAAACTGGTACAAGCATGCTTAACTCTTTACAAAGGGACAAAATTTTAAACTTGTCCAAATTGAAGGCATTTGCAGACAACAAAATAAACCCGATTCAAACATTGAAATTTGTTTACAGGAGGGTAGAAAATGTTTTAGGAAGTAATCAGCATTTTCTCCTCCCCCCCATGTTTTCAAAAGCCTTCTTCAGGGTTGTTAAAAGTCGGGATTGTTTGGTGAGGAGTTAAGGTTTCTGATAGGATAGGTAACATTGTGGGAAAAGGAGAAAATGCTGGTTACCCCCTTCAGATGAATAAAGGAAGGCACACATGTATAAATTTTGGGGATCGTTTTGAAAATAAGGGGGGTCAAATTCAAAGAAACGGGGGTTCCTATGAAACCCTGTTATTATACCCCCTACCTATGAAGAAGAGGGGGTAATACTGGTTTCACCATGTCTGTTTGTCTGTCCATCCATTTTTGCGTCAGTCTGTCCATGTTTTTGTTTCCGTGCTCTTAACTCGAAAGCCCTTTGACCTAGGACCCTGAAACTTTATGTAAGTGTTGCTCATGAACCAAAGAGGTGCCCTATTGTTTTTAGGTCACATGGTTCAAAGGTCAAGGTCACAGGCAAACTTGGTTTTGAAGATCATCTGTTTTATTCTGCTTCAATGACAAGGTGCTGGTAGGGGGGTATTTGTCACATTAGTGGCAGTTCTAGTTTTTCCATTAGATTTAATCCCTACATGCATGTAAGCCATGACTTGTACCTTTTTTACAGAGTTAGCTAAAGGAAGTATGGCAGATGCAGGACCAAGTGGAATCCGGCCAGTTACCTCAGGAACCTCTCACTATCACCAGACACAAAAGTAAGTCTGTGTTTGCTGCAGTGTACATATAACTACATGTATATTGACAACCCACGAAGTGTCAAAAAACTCAATGGACATTGTCACTCTAAAATAATATCTAGATAGTCTGTACTTTCAAAGAAAATGTCGAGGTATTGTCATAGCCCTGGTGTCACCTGCATTGTGAGAAACATTTTACAATATCTCAGTTATTACTGAAGATATGTAAATCAAGTTGTTTACTATCAAAAGGGGAAACCTATACATGAAGGCAGGTAACTATCAAAGTATATTTGATGCAGTTATGCCCCCTTTTCTACCTAGAATTTAAAAAAAAACTTTGACAAGTTGTTAACTTGAAGGGGAACCCATACAACACATACAATAAAGGCAGTTAACCATGAAAGTATTTTTGACAGAGTTATGCCCCCTTTTTGGACTTAAAATTTTCACTGAAAGTCAAGCAACTGCAGCTGAGTGTTGGCATCCACATGAGTGCTCTTGTTTTGTCTGCTAGTATTTTTATAATGGAAAGGTTTAAATATTTTTTCGCATGGTAGAAGTTGACGGAAGAAATAACCGGCTGTTTTTGTTTGCTTGGCTATTTTTAGACAGAAATCTCAACCATCTCAACACACAGAAGTTGCTCATTCAAGTGGCAGTAATAGCATGGACGCAGTGGACGCGGAAATCGCCATGGCAACAGTACATCTTGGATCCAGAGAGTCGAGCATGGGATCGTATTCTGATATTCAGTCCAGGAGTGTGATTGAGACTCCGTCGGAAGAGTTTTCCGATGATGACTATGATAGATCTAGTCCCATAGAGATTAGTTAGTGTTTTATAGATAATGTGTTAACTCTTTACTGAATTACGAAATTTTGGACTTGACCAAATTAAAAGCATTTGCAAGCAAGAAAATAAATTTAGTTTAAATAACAAAATTAATGATGAATTCTGTTTTTAAAAGTGTAGAAAACATTGTGGGAAAAAGAGAAAATGCTGGTTACCAGCATTTTCTCCTTTTCCCACAATGTTTTCAAAAGCATCCTTATACAGGGTTGTTCAAAGTGGGATTGTGTGGTACAGGGTGATAGGAATCATGTTTGTGTGATGACTGGATTCGCGTTGATCTGTCATGCTATTAAGCTTTTGGTGGCTGAACTCAGAGAAATTATGCATAAACAGCTTGTTAAGGATTTGTTGTATGGATGAAAGGGTCTGGTTTTAGATTTGGATTTCCAAGGGAATCTTTTAGTTATTGGTTTAAGCCTTCCCAACATAATTCGGAGATATAACAACGCTGATGTAAAAGGCTTTTGAAAGGATTGCGGGAAGTGGAGAAATTGCAGAAAACAGAGTGGAATGCGTAAACAGTAAACACGGTTAAATATTGTATGGAGCATGTTTAGATGGTCGGCAATATCATGCAAATTTACATTTGACAGGGTCCTGCCAGATTCAGTGGTGATATGTGGGATTTCTGGGCCCAGGTTTTATGCTTACTTGAAACACTAGGTTTTCTGTGAGAGTGTCCTTGGGAAAGAGAATTCATTGCTCCCCTAGCCTAGCTAGTATTAGTGAAACCGAGGACATAAATGAAAAAGTGAATTGTTCCAATGCTGTGACTACCAGATTGAATGGTGTTTTATATCACTTAAACAATTTTTTTTACACTAATTTTTTTTTTTTGTCATTTGAGACTGCCTTGCCAGATACTTGGATAATCTATACCCTTGTTAGTATCCTAACTAATTTTCCATACGGATAGATCTTTTCTAGTTACTCTTAGAAATTAATAAGAATTATGTCTCATACAGTGTTCCCACTCGCGCAAATGATTGCATAAATCATGTTATAGAACTTAGAATTGAAATTCATGTAATAAATTTTGGTTTCACGTGAGACCATGTAAGAAAATACATGGACAAAAAAGGCCATTTTACCTTATCTTGGGTAAAATTACATGTTTTGAAGTTACTTGTTACCCTTATTGTTAATTTTTTGTCAAATCATGGGGAAATACCTATCCAGAAATTGATAGACATGAAAAATTGATCGATGCAAAAAAACGCGGAAACCCTAGACGCAACAAATTGTTTCTTTGACATTGTCTGATCAGTCACTTCCGACTGCCTTTTCAGCTTTTTAAAGACTTTAAGCAGTCAATTTACATAAATATCTTAATATAACAGACTTTATTGTTGCAAATCATTAATATGGATTGCTTTACCTCTCGTTGAGAACCATTATTGTCATACCTTCCAATATGAGATCTTACCCCCAGATTTATAGTACAGGGGTTAAATGTACCCTTGAAATAAAAAGCTAGTGGGAACACTGATTATGTCTCAGACTGTATATGAGCCATGCTCTGAAATCAGAGCATAATGCATCTCGGTGATGCATTGTACCAAGCAAGATCATACGAGTATGGATCCCCAAGATCCATTTTGTATAACAACCGACTGAATTGTGAGGTATATTGGTCCTTTGTTATACAGAAAATTGACTTATATCAATAAGTTTTGGTCCAGGCCAGCCTGTGCAGGCATTTACTAGCATTTTCTTTTTTTCCCACAATGTTTTCTAAAACTGGTTATGGTAGATAAAACTCAGATTTTTGGTAGTAATAGGCTATAATTAAAATCATAGCACCTTGTCCTAGCCAATTTCCACTTGAGTATTCATGGATGTTGTGAACAATTCCTTTTGATTTGGAGATTTTCTTGGATTTTATACACATGAAAGATGAGCATTCATCTGAGCCCGTTATTCACCAACCATTTTTAACAAAGTTCTTGGTCTCATTCTCCAGAATTTTCTAAATTTGAAAGTAAAACAATTTTAAATTTGAAATCAAGACAACTTCTGATTGGCTAAAACATTTGGTTTAGCCAATCAGAAGTTGTGTCACTTTCAAATTAGAAAATCTTTGAAAATAAGTCTGAGAATGTTCGTAAGAATTGCTGGTGAAAACTGGGCTCCACTACTCCATAAATCTGGATATCTGGGAAAAAATATACCAGGGAACAAATTTTTTTCTGTACAATTTTTAATTTTTAGTCCAGAAATCTGTGGTTCGGGTTGAAATATTAGGAAACAAAGAGTTGAAAACTGTACAAACCTTGTCTGATAAATTGGACATAACAGATATTGTGCATTCCGTGATCTGGGGTCCTGCTTGCTTAGTGGTAAAGTGTAAGATTCATAACCTGAAGGCCCTAGGTTCGAGCTTCACTGGACGCACTGGGTTTTTCATGGGGATGCCCTTGGGCAAGACACTTCAGAGTCCTAGCCTAGTGCTGGTGAAACTCGTGACTTAATGAATAAGCAAGGTATCACTGTAATATGACTGAAATAATGTTGAAAGCGAAAACCACCACTCAATCAATTTTTGCCTGATCCAAGACAACTGGTTGGGGATATTTGCTTGCCTACCATGATTCTAGACTTATTCCTAGGAAAAAAAAAAAACACTTGCTTTTTATGATGAGAATGTATGGAATAGAAGAGTTTACCAGAAAAGGGTAGATTTTTTTGTCTTCTTTAAATCATGTTAAAGTCAATAAAAACTTGTACAAAATTTGGAAAATTATTGCATTTAATTATGTGTTCATAGTAGAAATGGTGTGCCAAAGAGTTAAACCCTTCACCTCACAATCCTAAATTATAATGACCTTGATTAAAAAAAAAAGCTTTTGAAAACATTGTGGGAAAAGGAGAAAATGCTGGTAACCAGCATTTTCTCCTATTCCCACTATGTTTTCTACCCTTTCACAGCTCAAAAAGCACAATTCCACTTACATTCAAATTGTCATCTGCAAATGCTATCAATATGGACGACTTGATTTTTTTGTCGTTTGGTAGAGTTAATCCATTACCAGATGACAGAATTTGAGACTTCCCAAAATTGATAGAAGTTTCAGACCATAGATCATTTTTGGCTATAGTAATGGGATTTGCCTGTAATGGGGCAGTAAACAGTGTGGGAAAAGGTTACCAGTATTTCCCCCCCTTTACCCACCTAGTTTTCAAAAGGTATTCTTCCTAAGGGTTGTTAATTCACTGGATTGTTTGGTAAAGGGCCAGAAAGTTGTTTTCTTCTTACAGATTTTCAACAACAGTTACGATTGTTGTAGGTTCGATATGTCAGCGTAGACAGAACATGGTCCACAGAAAAATAACAAACCTTAGATAGAAAGCTTTTGAAAGCATTGTGGGAAAAGGAGAAATTGCTGGTAACCAGCATTTTCTCCTTTTCCCACAATGTTTTCTATCCTTCCAAAGGCAAGTTGCATCATTTCATAGAAAATGAATATGTCGTCTGGAAATGCTTCCATTTCAAACAAGTCTAAAATTTTATTGTGTGGGAAAGTGTGAATGAAGAGTAATTAAACTTTGTTGTGCTAAATAAATAAAATTACGGTTTGGTTAAGAGTTTGGGTCTTAAAACGATGGTATTTGTTACTGAAAGAATACAAAGTGTTTTGGGAAAAGGAAACATGCTGTTAACTCACATTTCTCCTTTTCTAATAATGTTTTCAAAACCCGTATTGTTAGGGTTGTAAACTTGGATTATTTCACCTGTTATCGAACAATCACAACTATTTTTTGACCCTGGGGAAGAAAGTTTTTGAAAGCATTGTTGGAAAAAGGAGAAAATCCTGGTAACTAGCATTTTCTCCTTTGCCCTCAATGTTTTTGTACCCTATCAAAGGCTGCTTTCGTCATTTGAGCCACCTTTAGTTTGTTGTCTGCAATTGCTTTAACACTGTACCACACAATGCCGACTTTTAAAGACCCTGGGAAAGAAGCCTTTTGAAAACATTGTGGATAAAGGAGAAAATGCTGGTAACCAGCATTTTCTCCTTTTCCCACAATGTTTTCTACCCTATCAAAGAAAAATTGCACTATTTGAGCCACATTGAAATTGTCGTCTGCAAGTGCTTTCAATCTGGACAGAGCCAAAATTTTGTCGTTCGGTAAAGAGTTATTAACCCCTTTACCAGATGACAAAATTTTAGACTCATCTGCATTGGCTCCAGTAGTGAGATTTTTGTGTGAATGGGTAGAAAATGTCACTTGAAAAATAGAAAATACTGGTTACTAGCTTTTTTTTTTCCTTATCCAACTGTTTTCAGAAGCCCTGTCTCTTATAACAGTTGAATATTCGAATAATGGCTGAATATTAAAATAGGACATTCATATTTGTACATTATTTTTTCATGTTTAAGTGCTTACAATATGTCTGTTAACCCTTTACCACAGGATCCCAAGTTTTAACAACCCTGGGGAAGAAGCCCTTTGAGAACATTGTGGAAAAAGGAGAAAATGCTTGAAACCAGCATTTTCTCTTTTTCCCACAATGTTTTTTGCTCTTTCCGAAACAAATTTCAGTAAGTAACATTTAATTTTTCTTCTATGACAGCTTTTTATTGGGATGAGTCTAATGTTTTGTTGTTTGGTATAGTGTTAAAGAACAAAATTTTCATGAAAGGATAAGATTCTGTGTGTAACTCTTCTTAGTCACATAACACCTTTGAATAGGCTTCCATTCATCGTCTGCCATCAAAAATATCACTGTCCCTTTTTGATTGGTTGTGCTTGACTCTATTAGTTTTGCTGACATAATGCAACTTTGTCATTGTTTAATTGCTTTCAGTTTGGACATGTCAAAAAAAAAAATTGTCATGTTGTAAAAGAGTCAATTCATTTCAAAATCAGTGAACCTTTTACGACCAAGAAGAAGACAGCTTTTGAAAACATTGTAGGAAAAGGAGAAAATGCTGCTGATTAGAATTTTCTCCTTTTCGCATGTTTTTTATCATCGTTTGTTCCACATTTAATTTTCCGTGTGCAAATGTTTTCACTGTAGACAAGTCTAGAATATGTCGTTTTGTAAAGAGTTAACCTTTTACCAATCGGGAGTTCTTACGACCGAGTGGAAGACGACTTTTGAAAACATTGTAGGAAAAGGAGAAAATGCTGGTAAACAACATTTTCTCCTCAAGACACTGAGATATTGTTGTAGCATTGGCATCATCTTCCTCTACGTAGTCATCATCTTGCAAAAACTTTTACTTTTTAGGTCTCTGTTATTACTGAAGATACTTACTTCAAACTCAGACAAGGTTTGAACTATCAAAAGGGAAATGCATACAAAAGGGGCAGGCAACCATCAAAATTTTTGGACATAGTTAGCCTCTTTTTTGACTTAAAATTTTCAAACACTTCGACTTTATAAACTTTATAATATCTCTGTTATTACTTTGTAAGATATTTACTTCTAACTCAGACAAAGTGTTCACCATCAAAAGGGGCATTTATACAACAAGGGCAGGTCACCACCAAGGTAGTTGGGACACAGTTATGCTCCTTTTTTCAACTTATGATTTTGTAATTTTTTCATAACTTTTCAAAATCAAGCAACTGCATTCGAGCGTGGGCACCTGCATACAATATTCCTGTTTATTTCAACTGACCACAGGCCAGCAAAATTGCCATGCCTTGTTATGGTTTTAATGTATTTGGAATGGTGAAGTATTGAAAGATCTACCTATAAACGTGAACATTTTTGTGTCACCTAGTTTTCACTTCCTACAACTTTCTAGAAGTAGAGAAATAGTTTGGTGGGCTTTTTTTGTATGAAATGGCAATTTTTGTATTGGACTTAATTGTTATGAATAAAAATTGACATCCTTTTTTTACTGGTTTTATCTTGAGTGATTATTACTGAGAATATCTGTATATACATGTACATGTATGTGATTGTCCAAACAATGCTACAATTTTGATATGCTGCTAGAAAAATCCGGAAAACTGTTTTGAATAGATGTGCCTTGAGAATGCAGTCTAGTAGCAGTCCACTCACTACGACCCTAAGGAAGAAGCCTTTTGAAAACAATGTGGGAAAAGGAGAAAATGCTGGTAACCAGCATCTTGTCCTTTTCCCACAAGATTTTCTACCCTTCCAAGGGCTAATTTCTATTTTTAAGTCAATTATTTTGTCATCTACAAAAGCTTTCAATTTGGCTGAGTCAAAATTTGTATGGTAAAGGGTTAATGCTTTCCCAGAAGACCAATTTTAGACTCTTCCAAATTGAAAGCATTTGCAGACCACAAATTCAATGTAGCACGTAAGATAACCTCTGTCATTTAAATGGTAGAAAACATTGTTGGAAAAGGAGGGTCCTGGCTGGCTCATTTGGAAAGTATAGACCTCATAACCTGGAGGGCCCAGGTTTGAGCCCCACTGGAAGCACTTGGAATGTCCCTGGACAAAATACTTCAGAGTCCTAGCCTAGTAGTGGTGAAACCCAAGACATACATGAATATGTGAATTGTCACTGTAATATGACTGAACTAACATTGAAAGTGGCATAAAACACTGTTCAATCAATCAGCATAATCCATTATAAAAAAGACCTTCAACCAAACAAACCTGTATCTTTTCAAGCCTGAGGAAAAATGCTCTATAAAAACATGATTGGGTAGACCAGCAATTTCTCCTTTTCCCGCATTGTTTTCTTTCTTGCAATAGACAAATTTTATAGTATGAGATACATTTGAGGCATGCTTTGTGAAAAGGGGGCTTAATGCAATTGCGAAAAGTATCGATCCATGTCAGCCTGCGCAGTACGCGCAGGCTGACATGGGCCGAAACTTTTCGCTTTATTTACATTTTTAGCATGTCAAAGGATCATTCTACCTCATTCAGTCTGTTTTTTTTTTTGAAACATTAGATTTTATGGATCCATAATTACATGATGGCTTGCTTGATGTGATGCATCACGGAGATGCATTAAGCCCCCTTTTGCCAGAGCATTATTCATTTAAATTCTCATCTTTCTACTTTGACAAGTGTACAATTTTGTAGTCTATTTAATTAGTTAATATCCTTTTACAGCAAGCCCGAGTTTTAACAACCTTGATAAAGAAGGGCTTTGAGAACAAAGAAGGAAAAGGGAAAATGGTGGTAGCTAACATTTTCTCCTTTTCCTTCAATGTTTTCTGTCCAGCTCATGACAAGTATAATTTTCATTCACATTTTATTTGACATCTGCAGTTACATTTACTCTAGACCAGTCTTGAAATTTGGTCAAGTAGAAAGCATTTGTAGATGACAAATGTGGCTAAAATGGTGGGACTTGCTTTTGATACGGTAAAAAGCATTATGGAGAAAGGAGAAAATGCTGGAAACCAGGGCTCGGGTTTCACGAAAAAACTTAAGTTTGTTATTTTGCTCAAGTCTGCTGACAGACCCCATTTCTGACTTAAGTTGAGTTTGTGACTTAAAACTTATTTTACTAATATCAACAGACTTAAGAAACATTTTCAAATCCTAAGTTTACACAACGTTTAAACCTCAGCTGAGCAAAATAATGGACTTAAGTCATTTTAACAGATTTTAGTCCATTATTTTGCTGAGATGAGAGTGAAATGTTGTGCTAAGTTAGGATTTGAAAATGTTTCTTAAGTCTGTTGATATTAGTAAAATAACTTTCAAGTCACCGACTCAACTTAAGTCAGAAATGGGGTCCGTCAGCAGACTTGAGCAAAATAACAGACTTAAGTTTTTTCGTGAAACCGGGCCCAGCATTTTCTCTTTTTTCAACAGTGTTTTGAAAAGGCCACTCACTCAGGGTCGTAAAAGCTCATTGTTGTTCGGCAAAGGGTCAATTACCACATTGCAGACTACTTGAAAGTAAATTTTGCAAAAAGAAAAATAATTGCTTGTGTCAAGAAATTTCCCATTTTTTGCTTACCTGTTTTTTAAGAAATGTTGAGGTGTGGTCAAAGCCCAGTTGTTACTGTCAAAAAACTGACAATTTATTGTATCTTTGATAAGGTGAGCAATAGAGGACCATCACACTTAGTTTTCATGTATGTAAAGCTGTTATTTTACATATGTGTTACGAAGGCTTGAGTAACAACTAACAATTACATGTTTTCCTGCTACTGATCTGGAGGCTTCCTCACAGTTTTTAGCTTGGCTGTTTTCGAAGAAAACATCAAGGTATTGTCATAGACCTGGCGTCATCGATGTTGTCGTGCAAAAACTTCGACATTTTGTGATATCTCTGTCATACTGAAGATATTTACTTTAAACCTGAACAAGTTGTTTATTAAAAGGGGAACCCTTGCGTTTATCAAAAGGGGAACCCTTTCAATAAGGGCAGGTAACCATCAAAATATTTTTGAGACAGTTATGCTGTGCCCCTTTTTGACATAGATTTTAAAAATTTTTGGCATTTTATAACGTCTTTGTAATTACTGATGATATTTACTTCAAACTTGGACTAAGTATCAGCTATCAAAAAGGGAAAACATAAAACAGGGGCAGGTAAACATCAAAATACTTTTGACACAATTTCACCCCTTTTTCAACTTAAAATTTTCAGTGAAAATCAAGCACTTACGTAGTATACTGGTCTATCCCACAGATGGATATAAATGTATCCTGCCTTGCTATAGAGCTAGCTTTTGTAGCGATGTGGTAGAGCGTTCACCTTGGGATCTCCAGGTCCTAGGTTCAGTCCCTGCCTTGGGAGGGTATTAAAATTTTGTCAGAACTGTTACATTGGCTCCCAACGTGGGCACACGAGCATTGACACTGGCATGCGGTGCTCGTGTATGTAGTTGTCCTAGGTATGACATACTTTTATTGAGAATCCTTGAGAATGTATGAATGTCTGGTATCATGTTTTGGATAATTTGTGGCAAAAAAAAAAGAGGATTTGTAATAGAGTTTGTTAAACATTGTTGAAATGTACATTTTTTTGTACCAATCAGGATGTGAATAGTCGACAGCGACATGTATCTGTTATTGTTAAGAATTGATTTTAGATTAGTTTCAAAGTAAAATGCATATTTACAAGCTAGCTTTTAGTTGTTATTTGATGGAATGGTGTTTTTTACACTGCTTTCAACATTATTTCAGTTATATCATGGCAACAGGTCACATATTCATGTTTTACTTGGGTTTTACCAGTACAAGGCTAGGACTCTGAGGTGTCTTGCCGAAGGACACTCCAACGAAAAACCCAGTGGATCCAGTGCGGCTTGAACCCAGGGTCTCCAGGTTACGAGTCCCACGCTTTACCACTAAGACATACAGGACCCCAATGTTAGTTATTTAATACCTCACCAGACGAGCCCCAGTTTAAATGACCTGGGAGAATAAGGGTTTTGAAAACATAGTAAGAAAAGGAGAAAATGCTGGTAACAAGCATTTTCTCCTTTTCCCACCATGTTTTCTACCCTATCAAAGACAGAAGTCACCATTTGAGCTATGTTTGTAGTCCTCAAATGCTTTCAATTTGGTCTAGTCCAAATTTTTGTTATTTGGTAAAGAGTTAATACTGCACCCTACTCCCCAGTTATAACCCTTGCAGTGATACATAAATGGAAGGGACATTCTAAATTGGTGGTGCCGAGCCTTGTAGCATAGTGGGTAGCACTCGGGATATGGCACCAGGGGCTCGCTGGTCCAAAGCCCCATCTGGACCAATGTCTTTCTCAAGATTCAGTCCTCTTTCACCGCTAATCATTGTTTCAACAGTGATAATGTGAGAAAGCAGCCAGTGGCTTTGGAAGCATATTACCCAAAGTACTGGTTTAAAAAAAAAAAAACCTAAAATACAGGAAAGCATGGATAGGTGCACTGGCTACTGCAATATAACTATTTTTGAAATTTGCATTAAAGGTGGCCCTTCAGATTTTGGGACGAAAATTTTACAAAAATACAAAAAAATCACCCCTATACTCCCAAAGCCTTTTAATTTTCATTCATAAAACCCCAGTAGTCGAAAACCATCCGACAACAGGAGAAATTAGATTTACTACGGCCCAGGTCGACACCGACGGGAAACACGTTCTATTTTTACATGAGCAACTCGCTCATTTACATACCGGAAATACACAGAAAAAAGCTTCAAACATAGCATCCGAAGAAGACATTATGGAAAATAATTACATGTTTGTTATGTTATGGAATTTAAGCGTCATTAGTCACGTGCCAGTCACTTGACACTCCCACAATGCTTTATTGATTTCTGGCGCGAAATCTAGAAATACCTTAAGAGGCTACGTAGCCTTTTAAGGGAACACCATCAAAAAAAATTTTTTTTGTAATTTTATGATTCTTAATTATTGATGATTTGTATTATTTTTTTCATATAAATTTCAGTTATATATATAATTTGGTGAGATGTGAAAAATCTAAATACCCACCTTTAAACCCAATACAAGCTAACAAATCCGAGTCCGTGCTAAAGATGCATGTTTTGTTACAATTTCAAAGCAGTCATTGTCAGAATTCAGTCATTGTCAGAATATCTTGTGAAGAAGTGACTATATGCTAGTAGATCAATATCTGACTGCATGTAACCAGCACTTTCTCCTTTTCTCTCAGTTTTTTCTACCCTTCCCAAAACAAATTTTCTTTGTTCTTTGAGTCACTTTTTATGCCTATACTCACGCAAGTGGACAAAGTTTTCCACTCCAAAGAGATTTTTTCTTTGTAATTTTTCAAGGGAAGCTGTGTTAGAGGTGGAATAACAAAAAGTCACAACCAGTTGAGGTCAGTTTATTTTTTTGCTCCATGTGTAGGCCACTGGAAACGTATTCGATAGAAACGAACAGCAAAGCTGTGAGTTTGCCAATAAAAGTACAGCAGCGAGTTAAGGATGGTCAATTTCAATCTATTTTCAATGGAGCACAAACCTTGACTCTTTACCAAACGACAAAGTCTTAGACTGGTCCAAATTGAAAGCATTTGCAGACCACAAAATAAATGGGACTGAAAAATTGAAATTTGGTTTAGGGAGGGTAGAAAACATTTCAGGTAATGGGGAAAATGCTTGTTACCAGCATTTTCTCCTTTTCCTGCAATGTTTTCAAAAGGCTTCTTTCACAGGGTCGTTAAAAGTCGGGAGTGTGTGGTAAAGAGTTTATTAAAGCTACTAAATAAGAAGAATGAAGATCTCCAGCTAATGGAATACACCGAAAGATGGCAATTACAGAGTGCTTGTTGCTGGAAAATCTCGGCGTATCGGACAGTATAGATCCAAGATCAGACTGCACGTTCTGTGCAGTCTTCACTCTACCTTTTGCGGACAGCGTAGATCAAGATCAGACTGGACAGAACGTGCAGTCTGATCTTAATCTACGCGGTCCGCAAAAGGTAGAGTGAGTCGCGCTTAGCAGCTTCGGGGTTAAGTGAGAACCATTTAGGGTTGCAATCGTTACAACTCGGCCAATTCCGTAAGTGCATCACTGGATTACACAAGTTTTGAGAAATGTTTGGGTTGGTAATGTCACCGGTTCGACCGAGTGAAACATAATAACCGGAGTTGAGTGAGAAACAGAGTCTTAAATGTGAAAAAACGAAATATGGATTGGGTTTTTTAGTCACTTTGTGTATTGCTTATTTAAATGTGGTACATGTACAGGTAAATCTTTACCAAAAGGCCCGGTCGGGTCTTCCACAATTTGGGCAATAAAGATGTATTGCTCTGCCCTGGGGTCGAATCCTCATGGGATCGAAGTAGATGCGTTTCTCTTTTGTAACTCATTATTTCTTGTTTCAGTTTTTTTTTTTTACTTAAATGTCAGTGTCCATATAAAATAATAAATAGAAGGCTTAATAGAAACGTTTAAAGCAATGGAAAATTAAAAAATTTTCCATATCCGGTTACTATCTTTGGCCCGGTAAAAGTCTGTCAATCCTTTACAGCGACAAAGTCAATTCGTACAGAAACCACTTCGTAACAGGTGAACAATACAACTTCATGTTTTGTGAAAGAGCCAAAATTTGACAAAATTTGAGGAATTTATTTTCAGATTTTTGATCGAAAAGGCCTTGCATTGTTCAGTAGAATAGCAATATAGCAGAAAGGTGACATTTCTGAGCATTTTAACTTTAAAGTGTTCACTGACAACTTACGAAGATATAACGTGCTTTAAACTTACCTTATTGAATCCGGTAGTCGTTGATCGATAAGATTTAATCTAGCATAGAATACTTGACCACCTGCCAATCGCGTTCCGGAAGAGACTTGGGGTCCTCCCACACTGCAGCACGGAACCTGGCGATCTCTGGGGATTCCAAGGGAATCCCCATAGCCTCTAACCACTACACTCTCCCCCACTTTATTTTTTGGAGGAGGGCCACGCTGCAACCCCTACAGGGTTCTCAGGTGTTCATCCATTATAAATGACACCTGCACTGGATCTCTCCTCTCAGGAACTCCCTTATTCCCAACATTGTGAGGGAACAAGGACCAGCTTCATTGCCTGGGCTGCCCTGCAAGGCCATAAAGCCTCTGCGCATTTTCTGCAGAAACCTTAAGGACCTCTTTCCAGGGTTCTTCTCTGATCTCGCATACTAGACGTGCTGTTGTGCCTAGTATGACCGGAGTTGAAATGGGTCTTCCATCTAGTGGGAAATATGGAGCATCTGTCTCAAGGAGAAGGCGATGTGACTCGAGAACGCTTCGCTTGTCGCTGATTCTCCCCAAACTTAGCCACCAAACTAGTAAACCCAAAATGAACATGCGGGAAACTTTGAATCCACAGTTGAACCGTTCTTGCATTGCCACAAAAGCAATGCAGATGGATCCTCTGTGTTCTTGGTACCACCCCCTTCAGGTGATACAAAAGCTGCAGCATTTCTGTCCCATCACCTCTGTTGTACAGAACCAGGACATGCTCCTTCAGTTGGCGCAGGGCCCAGTCCAGAACAACATGCTGCTTATCCCAGGTGGCAGGATCTGTTCTGACGTGGTCAAGACCGACCTCTCCCAGAGCACAAACGCCTTCCATGGAAAGACATTTCTCGAACTCTGACCAGTCCTCCTCTGAACATGCTGCTGCCAGCTTCAGATGAATTCTGATAGCCACGCCAACTCCCTGAGAAACAAGCTGTCTCACTTCATCCTCTGTTGGGTAAGTTGGGGGGTCACAGAATACAGCAACTGACCCAATTACCCATATTTCATCGCCACCTTCAGGTTCTCCTACACTGAAGAGCTCCTTGTATTTACAGGTTTATTCAGCTTGCCATGCACCCTGTCCAAATGAAAGTGGTTATCTACAGCAAAGTGGTACCGAGATAGCGGTAAATTGTTCCCGTAACTCTTCCCTTGCTTCCCTGCCCATACATCCCAAAAGGACCAGGAACAGTCGCCAATGCATTAGTAGGGCTGGTGAGTTTAATGGGTCAGCTGTAAACTCTGTTGGCGCTGAATAACCTAGTTCTTCAGCCAGAGAATTCAGCACTGGAACCATCACTCTTGGTATGCCAAAGCAGCCCCTGGGTAGCATATGTAGCTGGTTGATGTATTCCATCAGGATGTTGACATCTAAGGACCCCACAATTCTGGAACTACAGCAGATCAATAGGTTGCATCTGCTGCGTGTCACCTCTTGGTTGCATCCTCTCCTTTCATCCAAGATCCCAGGAAGCTGTTCCTGGAATGCATGGGCTCTGGAACTGGATTCCCCGCAGCCTGGGATAGGGCAAACTGATGTGTCAACCCTAACCTTGTGTGGGCGCTCTGACTCCAACCTCTGTTTCTTTGGAGAGCGTCTGACTGGAGATGTGTTGTCCCTCTTCCTGCTGCTGTGCATAAACTCAGGACTGCTGTGTCGACCTTTGGCTTCCGCATGTCCTTGGTATTTGGATCTAGAAGAATCGTAACCCTTCTGGGTGCTGCAATCCCCTCTATATCCCTCCCCCCCCTCCTTGAATCTTCTGTGTTGTTCTTTGCAGTAGGGTTTGCTCGGGAGCCAGACATTGTGCTGGTCCCAGCAACCTCTACATATGTCTTGGTCGTGTCCCGTTCCCTTCTAGCTTCCTTTTTACAGGTCCTAGAAGTAGATACAGTTGTTCCCTTTTTCTTGAGATCTGGAGATTTTGCTCGGGAGCCAGACAATGTGCTGGTCCCAGCAACAGGTTTTGATGGTGAAAGATTCCTTAGGGAATGTCTCACCTCAGGCTCATGCAAAGACTTAAGATGTACATCAACCTGCATGGGCTCCACCTCTTGATCGTTATCCTGAACAGATCCAAGCACCGAGTCAATCTGAGTGGTGATCTCTTCGATGTCGGTGGCATCTGTAGACTTTTTACCTTCATCTGCCACTAGTTTGGGCAGATTCGGGTTGTCCTGCAAACGAACATCTGTTGATGGTCCTGCAGGCATTTTGCTCACTCCCCTTTTTGGCTGAGACACTGGTTTAATGTTGCCGGCTATCCACTTGTTGTCATGGAACTGCAACTCTTGGGCATCTTTAGCGACGACTTGAAGCCAGTTCTTTGACCGTGCCGCAGACTTCACCAGCCTGACTTGCCCAAGAAGGCAATCCACCTGCTCTTGGAGGGTTGTGCCTGTAAGCATTATGTTACGAACTAACCCTTTGGCCGACAGCAATTTGCCAGCTTCATTTGCCTGCAGAAGTTCCTGGTATGTCAGCATATTGATGCTGAAAAAGAAAAAATACAACTGATTATACGATTGGAAACAATGATAACTTTAAACGGAACAGGAACCACAGAAGTACTTATCAATATCCAAAGCTTCAAATGCAGTGATATTGACACAAGACCCATGAAACCACTCCTCGCAGCCATCACACTGAATCATGAACCTTCCATTCCAAGGCCTACGACACAGACAATAAATAGAGTCCCCTGAGACCGTTTGGAGATCATCATCTGATACAGGGCTGGAGAGCCATTTAGTAATCCATGCTGGGAGAGTCCTATCTCTGCATTTCTTCATTCTATCATGATTAACAACAAAAATTGATTTTCGCAGCTTAACCTGATACAGAAAAGCAGATATCCTTCTCACAACAACGGCAGGGCCTTTCCAGGGAGGACAAAGTTTTTTGCATTTTCCTTTCCTTGCAGCCGTATCCAAGAGATACACAACATCTCCCACATTAAATTGCTTCTCCAAAACCCGTACATCATAATCCTGTTTCATTCGACGTAAGGATGTCTGTAGACATTCCCTAGCCGTAGTGTTGGCCGCCTGAATATTACACATTAACTTAGCCACATACCGCTCTGCTGCGATGGGCTGGTTTACTTTGTTTGGGAACATAAGATACGCTGGAGAGTTTACTTCCCTCCCCAACATAAGCTTATTTGCAGTAAAATCTATACGACGGTTAACTGCACTTTTTAATGCCCCAGCAATCTGTGGGAGCTGTACATCCCACTGATCCTGAGAATCTCCAATGTAGCATCTAATCGCATCCATGAGGGTACGATTAAAGCGTTCAACCTGACCATTGGCCGAAAGCCTATAGGGTGTAGTTCGTGCTTTATGGATTTCCAAAACCTCACACAATGCTGTGAACAGTTTTGAATCGAAATTAGGCCCTTGATCAGAAAATATCTGAAAAGGGTAACCAAAGCGAGAAAAGAAGCCATCTAGTGCTGCCTTCGCCGCCATTTCTGCCGTCTGGGAAGGCAGAGGGATGCATTCTACCCATTTGGTGAACTGGTCCACCATCATGAGAATGTAACAATTGCCTCTGGGTGTTTCTGGTAGTGGCCCCAGAAAATCTAGGTGCTCTCTTTCCATCGGAGCACTAGCTCGGTACTCCTGCATAGGCGAGTGACCTAGCTGTCCAATTTTCTTACTTGCGCTGCAAATTTCACAAGTTGCAGCGTAATTAGCAATATCCTCTCCCATGCCACGCCAGTAGAATTTTTCCTTAATCCGTACTTTTGTATGAGCTACCCCCTGATGACCTGCTGTCGGTAAATCATGGTTTAACCTGATCACCTCAGATTTGAGGCTCAGAGGTATGACCAAATCTTTTTCCGAGTCCTTCGGCCTTATATAGTACAGGATATCATTTAGCAAAACAAACTGCTCTTTATTTAGCCATTAAGCTTTAGCAGTTGGGCTTGCCAAAAATAAGTCCTTTTCATTTGGCACCGGTGCCTTTTCTAACCAATCAAATACCAAAACCATATCCAAATCAGCCCTTTGAGCTTTCTTCACCTCTGATATGTCCAGACCCCAACATGTCAATACTGCAGCTGGCTGCTTACAACTAATACCGCAAACTTTTCTGGAATAGCCACCAGTATCACTCTGTATTTCAATGAAAGTGTCCGGAACATTAGCTGATTCAATCTTTGGCATGTCAACGGTTGCATTATTAATTTCCTGGCACTGCCCCGAGCTTGACATATGGCTTACATTACTCCATGACGGCGAGAAAATGTCAGCACCAGCCCTCCGGATGGCTGGAGCGACTAGTTCCTCCTTGTCACCATGATCGATGTTACCACCTATCAAATGAGGTGCACATTCCCTTCCATGACTATCACCTCCCGTAACTTTACCTCTGGCGGAGCAACCGCCCCTGGTCCTAGTCACTCTCTGTGATGTCAAAGGAACCGCATCATCAACTTCCCTCATGAAAGTTACCCATTGGGTGTCAGCTCTTTTGCAATACCTACAGCCACCACAAGGAAGGTCAGACAATGACGGAGGAGTATGCGTCACATGACAATACCTGATTCTAGCCTCCTGGATAAAGCATCTGCATTACCATGCTTAACACCAGGACAATGAACTAGCTTCATGTGGTACTGAGACAACTCTTCTAACCACCTAGCCAGCTGACCCTGTGGCTCTTTGAAATTAAGCAACCATGTCAGACTTGAATGATCGGTCCTGACGGTGAAAGGTCGACCAAGCAAATAGTGCCTATACTGGCGAGTAAAGCGCACTATAGCCAACAGCTCCTTTCTTGTGGTACAATACCTGCACTGCTCTTTAGTGAGAGAATAGCTTCCATATGCTGTTACTCTTTCTATTCCATCCTGAACTTATATCAGTTCTGCTCCTATCGCAGATTCTGAAGCATCAGTATCTAGAATAAATTCCCCTTCTTGTCTGGGAAGAGCCAATACTGGTGGATTCACAAGAGCTTCTTTGAGCTTCTTGAATGCCTGCTTCTGCTCATTTTCCCACTTGAAGTTATGCTTTCCCACCACAGTGTATAGTGGTGCCCCCAAGCGAGAAAAGTCTTTGATGAAATTACGATGGTAATTAGCTAATCCCATAAAGTGTTCTACATCTTTGGAACACTTCGGCTCTGGCCAACTAGCCACAGCCTCAATATATGTTGGTGCAAGAGCCAGTGTGTCTCCTCTAACCACTCTACCAAGGAATTCAACACTAGTTTGGAAGAACTCACATTTCTTTGGCTTCAGCTTGATACCATATGACCTAAATTGACCCAGTGCCTCACCCAAATTGTTCAGATGAGACTTGAAGTCTTTTCCAAGGACAAGGATGTCGTCTAAGAAAGCCAGTACTATGTTCCAGCTTAAACCTCTTAAAACCAAGTTCATTACTCTTGCAAATGTAGCTGGAGCATTGCAAAGGCCAAATCCCATTTTTACATGTTCAAATAGCCCATACTTGGTAATAAAAGCTGTTTTTCATCGATCCTCTGGCTTCACACTGACTTGCCAATACGCTGAATTGGCATCCAGCTTGGAAAACCATAGATTGCCTGCAAGTGTGTCCAGGCAATTATCTACCAGAGGTAGTGGGAAAAACATCTTTCACTGTAACTTTGTTCAGTGCATGGTAGTCAATGCACCACCGTACACTGCTATCTCTCTTTCGTATTAGTACTGGTGAGGATGCCCATTCAGAAGTTGATTCCTGAATCACTCCAGCATCTAACATTTTCTTTAGATGAGCTTCTTCTTCATTAGCGAAGCCTAAAGGAGTACGTCTAAGCCTTTGCTTGACTGGTGTAGCATTCCCTGTATCTATCGAGTGCTCGATCCCTGTAAATGAACCAAGATCAAACTCATCTTTGGCAAAAACATCCTGATAAGAGTTCAGCATTTGTGCCAATCTCTTTTGTTGTGTTGCATACAAGTGCCCTAAAGACTGCTGAAAAGCATCTTAAGGTGTTCTGGGACTTCATCAGACTGTAATTCAGCTTTGCTAACTGACCGGAAAGATCTTTTTTCACATGTATCCATTGTGGACACAAAGGAATTCACAGGGTAAGCTCTTCCAACTTCACGACCCTTCCTCAAGGTCACATACCGGTCGGTTGTGTTCACAATGCGCATTACAGGCTTAGTTCCAGCCCCCCTAACCACTCTTGGACCAAACACCTTTGCTTCAAGGCATGGTTCAATTACGTGGTCTTGCAAGGTTTCTTTCATTGCACATTTGACCCGTTTCGCAGATTGCGGGGGTACCACACATTTCTTTGAAATCGCACCTTCGCAACTAACGATTGACCATGTTCTTCTCCCATGTTCATGGTTATTTCACAGCCATCATACACAAGAGTTCCTTTCCCCATGTTAAGAATGACTGATCCCTTGGTCAAGAGATCAATTCTAAAAAGTAAATCCTGCTCAATTGGTGCAACATGTATTGGACCATTGTAGAAAGACTTTCCAATAGTCAGTTTGATGGGTCCTACTACAAAACCCATCATTGACATTTTTCTGCCAGCTGTATCCAGCCTAACATTATGTAACATAGGTGGAGGGTTCTTCAATCTGGAGAAAAGCCAATTGGACATAATGGTGACTTCTGCTGCAGAGTCCACTACTGCCATGACCTTCAATTGTCCAATTTTTACTGGAATTGTGACAGTTGACGCTGATGTAAGCATGCACACCTTAACATGTGGTACACCCCCATCATCAGTGGATCCCTGCACACTTTTCCGTTCCTTCCCCTCTTTATTGGCTCCTTTTAAGTGCAAACCTGGATTACCATGTCTTGGAAAGCCAGATTCTACACTGCAATTAACTGGAATGGCTTCCTCATGATGAATTACTTCTTCTCTTGAGGAGCCTTCTGTTCCTGTATGGGTCGAGATAAGGCCCCTTTGCCCGACCCAGTCGAGTTTAACGACTGCTTTAGTGGGCACTTGCTGTGGAAATGACCAGTTTGGTTACAAAGCCAACAGGTAATGCCTGTGGCAGTTTTTCTTCTGGGTTTCTTCTTTTGTGTGCCAGGTTTGTCTTCTGGCTTCTGCTTCATCTCCTGTAGTTGCTGCTGTATCTGCGAAAGCATAGCTTCAATCTTTGTGTTACCAGGCTCAGTGCTGCTCTGCACAGCACTGACCTGCACCACAGGTTCATCATAATCAACAAGTGTTGCAGATTTTGAAGATCTTTTGATTTTGGACATTGCTTCCCTGGAATGCTGAAATAAACGGATTTCATTTATGGCTCCTCTATTGTGGAGAAAGACCCCATAAATGCACTATGTCCAGCCTCTGAATCCAAGAGACCTTGACAAAATCTGGTAACCATCTGTTGGTTGGAATACTTTTCAGGTAAATCCCGAAAAGCTTCCATGGCCATGGTTTGTACCCTGTCAGCCCACTCTTCCAAGGATTCAGTCTTCTTCTGACGAGCTTGTTGAAATCTTGCTTGCGCAGCTGCCGGCAACTCTTCAGCACCAAACCTTTTACCCAGCCGACGCAACATACGCCTGTAATTATGGCATATGAGGATCTTGTTTTAGAGCATTGCTCCATATGACAGTGCCTGATCTGTCAGACAATGTAATAGGCAATCCCTGCACTTAGCCTCTGTCCATTGGTTAGCTTCAGCAAAGCGTGTGAATTTTAGCTCAAATGCCTGCCAGTTGCTCTTTCCGCAGAAGATCAGGGTCCTAGGCAGGCTATTCAATACAGCCATCCCTCTGCAGGATGGTGCAGAATGCCTGCCTTTGACTGGCTTGGTCGTCTCCCCCAATTCGTCATCACTGGAGCTGTACCTCACTCTTCGTCGTCTGTGTTTATCAGCTCCTCTGTACCTTGAGATTCTTGGGATATCCGAATCGATGTCCGATTCAGATACCTCAGTTGTGGTATCTGAAGTGACATCCATACTACTACGCGATCTATGTCGTGATCTCTGACTTGTCGGAGCCAGATGATCTTGCTATACAGTCAGCTGGGTCAGCTGCTTCATGATGGTACCGAGCTGTCCCACCAAAGAATCGTACCTATCTGGGGAAACAGCTCCCCGACCACCGGACGGCACATTTGGCAGGCCAGAAATAGAAATTTTATCTACTTCAGGCTCTCGCTTGAATAAAGATCTTTCATGGTGCAAAGGATCCGACCGGACTTGTCGGTCTGATACCTCACTTCGATACCCTAACGGATCTGAACCAGCACATGTTGTGCCCTGTATTGTCGAAGACAGACCTGTGGAGGTAAAGTCCAGCATAGACAACACCTCCCTAGTAAGAGGAAGTCTTGTCACTGCTTCCAGAATGGCTGGAGTTAGTGACACCCCGTCATTACGGATATTGATTAGGTGTTGTGCTAATTCAGGGCCAACACCGGGGATATCCTGTAAATGATCGATGGAACAGTTCATGATGATTTTGTCGGCTGTGCTTCTGCCATTCTGTTTTGTTGTTTTTTTTTAATTGTGTGCAAAAAATAAAGGTAAATTCAAAAATTGTAGCTTTTAATAATCCTTTATTGAATTAAAAGTACAATGCACGCTATTAAAATCGATGTGAAATGCAACTAGAAAGCAGTATCTGCTTTAAATTACATTCACAAAATGGCCGCTCGTGGAAATGTACACGCCGGCTAACAATGTTTTCAAATGTTGAAATCGCCGTGGAATGGGACGATACAACACCTCTGCCACCAGTAAAGTGTTCACTGACAACTTATGAAGATATAACGTGCTTTACACTTACCTTATTGAATCCGGTAGTCGTTGATCGATTAGATTTAATCTAGCATAGAATACTTGACCACCTGCCAATCGCGTTCCGGAAGAGACTTGGGGTTCTCCCACACCGCAGCATGGAACCTGGGGATTCCAAGGGAATCCCCATAGCCTCTAACCACTACAACTTTATAGCAAAAACTGGACTGAGTTGCTGATGCATCATCTGTATGATTTGGTTTATGAAAATGAAACTTTTTTTAATGTCCTTTTTTGTTTGCAGACGACAATTTCAATGTGGCTAAATGGTGCATTTTTTTTTAGAGAGGGCACTAAAACATTGTGAGGAAAGGAAAAAATGCTGGTTATCAGCATTTTCTCCTTTTCCCACAATGTTTTCATAGGGCTTGTTTTCTAGGGTTGTTATAAGTTGGCACTGTGTGGTAAAGTCTCACCCAAAAGGCAATCAGTTATTTTTGGTTTCCCAGCCTTGGACCCATGATTTTTTGATAAGCACATCTTGTGTTTTAACACTTCAGCTAATCTGGCTAAGCAATTTTTTCACAAATGGCATCCATATCTATATGGCGCCATGATCTGTTCTGTATTATACCCAGCAAGCTGTCATTTGATTAATGAATCCCTAAAATCCATTTTGTTTAAAAACCAACTGAATCTTGAGGTAGAATCGTCCTTTGACATGTAGGAAATTTAAAGATAGCAAAAAGTATTGGCCAGTGTGGACTGCCCAGGCTGACATGGGTTGATACTTTTTGCAAATGTATAAAACACCCTGTTATACTCATATAGAGATTCTCTAGACGAAGTTGCATGCCATTGTCAAAATTGGCAGAATCACATCGGCTTCCCAGGGGTAAAAATGATTTTGTGAGAGACAGTTTATAGTGAAGGAGCGTCAGCCTCTCAGATGAAAGGTTTCAGGTTCGAATCCCCTGTTGAGCGGGGTCAACCCTTGAAACTATAGATGTCATGGTGCTAGAACTAATTCAGGTTATCAGGAAACTATTATCAAGAGAGATTAATATAAGTTCTTTGGTGAGAACTTGTTTCACAACCATTTAAATCCATTAAAAATAATAAAGTTTAAACTGATGATTTTGCCTGTAGTGTTTGTTATGTTGTGTTGATTTTTAACTCTTTTCCACAGAAAATCAATGTTTTCTATCTTTTCAAAGACAAAGTTTATCATTTGAGCCCCATGTTTTACCGACTCTTTACTAAATGACACAATTTGAGACTAGATCTAGCCCAAATTGAAACCATCTGTAGGCAACATTATAAATGTGACTCAAAAATTTAAATTTTTTTTCGGAAAAGTAAAAAACATTGCAGATAAAGGAGAAAATGCTGGTTAACAGCATTTTCTCCTTTTTCCACAATGTTTTCAAAAGGCATCTATCTTAAAGTTGTTAATACTCGGTACAGGGTTAACATAAAGTCATTTTGTTTCTTGTTCTTACAGCCACAATGTATTGTATCCATGAATGTTGAGACTCGATCTCTCCATCTTCAAAAGATTAGTATTGTCAGTGACTGCCTGTAACTCTTGCAGTAGGATGGATGACAGTGTGGTGACAATGTGTTCAACCTTAAATGATCTTCACCTGTCTCAGGCTTCACAGGTAAGATTTCATTGTAAATGCCAGGGAGTCTGTCCAGAAAGTCTAGGGAAAAACCTGGTAAAAGTGTCTATCAGTTCAAACTCTTATTTCTTCCCTAACTTTTTTGTTGTGAGTACACATAAGAATGGTCTCAACCCTTTACCTTACAATGCCAACTTTAAACAACCCTGGGAAAGAAGCCTTTTGAAAACATTGTTGGAAAAGGAAAAAATGCTGGTAACCAGTATTTTTTCCTTTTCCCACAATGTTTTCTACCCTACCACAAAAGAATTGTTCCACTTGAGCCAGATTGAAATTGTCATCTGCAAATGCTTTCAATTTGCACAAGGCTAAAATTTTGTCGTCTGGTAAAGGGTTAAGTATGGTTTGTTTTATGTTTATCTGTCATTGCTAATTGTTGCCCATATGCTAAGATGCCTTTAGTCTTTTTAATTAGCGGGGGAAGGATGGGGGGAATATTGCAAAATACTGGTTGAAACCATATGCCTATAGGGCCTAGGCTGCTAGTAATTTTTAAGGGGGAGGGGGTTACGTAACCTGCCCTTAGTTAATCTGGTTCATTAACCCTTTACCAAACAATCCCTGGTTTTTACGACCCTAAGATAGAAGCCTTTTGAAAACATTGTGGGAAAAGGAGAAAATGCTGGTAACCAGCATTTTCTCCTTTTCCCACAATGTTTTCTACCCTGCTGGAAACCAATTCCAATTTTTGAGATACATTTATTTTGTCGTCTGCAAGTGCTTTCAATTTGGACTTGTCTAAAATTTTGTCGTTTGGTAAAGAGTTAACCCTTTTCCACACTCCTGACTTTTAACAAACTTGCCTGAAAAGGCTTTTGAAAACAATTTTGCTCTTTTCCCTACAGTTTTTTTCTTCTATATAGCTAAGCCCCGATAGCTCAGTCGGTAGTGAACAGGACTTGAGAACATGGGCTCGCTGGTTCGAACTGCAGCTTGACCGATTTCTTTCTGAGGATTAATGATATTCATTGAGACAGGATTCATTCCTCTCCCACCGCTGACCATGGTTTTGACGATGTTTTCTTGGGAAAGCAGCTGGTGGCTTGGGAAGAATGCTGTGTGGAGTACTGGTAAAAGAAACTCCAGAAAAGCATGGATAGGTGCACTGGCTGCTGCTATATAACTGAAATAATTTTGAAAATGGTGTTAAACACCATACAATCAATCTATCAATCTTCAGAGCTCGTTAAAGCTTGGGATTGTAAGATATAATAAGGTAAATACAATGGTAATCATTCACAATTGCCAAAAACTTTGTGCTTCTTCTTTCAGAATGGGGTCCTGCGTTGCTCAGTGATAAAGTGTCTGACTCGTAATCCGGATGCCCCGTGTTTGAGCCTTACTTGAAGCACTGGGTTTTTCATGGGAATGTCCTTGGGAAAGACACTTCAGAGCCCTAGCCTAATACTGGTAAAAACCAGGAGATACATGAATATGTGAGCTGTCGTGGTGAAAGAATTGAAATGATGTTGAAAGCAACGTAAAACGCCATTCAATCAATCAATCTTCTTTCAGATCACAGAGGCAGGTTCTCTGGAGAAAGCTGCGGATGACAAATTTGTCGACCATGAATGGGGATCCAATTTGCTGAAAGGTTTTTCTAAACTGTACAAGGAGCGGGAGTTTATAGACGTAACGTTAGTCGTGGAAAATAAAGAATTCTTCTGTCATAGAAATGTCTTGGCCATCTCAAGTCCTTTCTTTATGGCCATGTTTTCCAATGACATGCTGGAAAGTCATCAGGATAAGATAACTCTGCGAGAAATAGATCATCTCACAATGGAGCTTGTGTTGGATTATATCTACACAGGGGAGGTAACTCTCTCAGAAGAAACTGTTCAGAATCTTCTCTCTGCGGCAAATAGATTCCAGTTACTTCCCTTGAAGAACGGATGTGCTGATTTTATGAGAAGACATATTAATGTTCAAAACTGCATAGGAGTTTATTTCTTCGCCAAAGCTCATGAGTGTGACATTTTAGCTAGTAAAGCCAAAGAAATCATCAACAAACAATTTTCTGCTCTTTATCAGAATCAAGAATTTCTTGCTTTACCGGCAGAGAAGGTGGTTGAAATTCTTAGTGATGATAATATTGAAGTATCACAAGAACAAACAATTTATGAAGCTGGATTGAATTGGGTACAAGTTGATGTTGAGGAAAGAAAAAAGGACTTGGGTTCGGTGATGAGCTGCGTTAGATTTGCCAACATCAGCTCGTACTATTTTTGTGATCGGATAGACAATGATCCTCTTCTGAAGGAGTGTGAGAGCCTGAGAACTACACTGGATGATATAAAGTACTTCCATATGTTGAGGTAACTTGTAGTTAGCTGGCTGAGTCCTGTTGCTCAGTCTGTCAAATACATTTCTCAGAACCATGGGGTCACTGGTTTGAATCTCCTGTTTCCATATTCACCAACCATTCTTAAGGTCTGCGACCCCTAACTCTCATGTTAAAAGACGGAAGCTGCCCAGATTGGCCGAATGGCCTGTACAAAAACATGGATGTTACACAATATTTACCAATGAGTTAGTGAGTCTACGGCCCCTAACTCTCATACTAAAAGATGGAGGCTGCCGAGATTGGCTGAATAGCTTTTACGAAAACGTCGATGTTTAATGATGAGTTAGGGGCCATAGACCTTAAGAATATTCCCTGCCAAATTCTCACAAATTTTCTAGATTTGAAAGTAACTCAACTTTTGATTGGCTAAACCACCAAATGGTTTAGCCAATCAGAAGTTGAGTTACTTTCAAGTTTAGGAATTTTTCAGCATAAGACTAAGAATGTTCTTAAGAATGGTTGGTGAATATGGACCCAGTTCGGCCAATTTCTGTTCAAAGATTGAAAGTAATCATTGCAACTTAATTCATTCCTCTCTCACTGCTGATCATTGTTTTGATGATTGTATGGTGGAAAAGCAGCCAGTGACTATGGAAGAACATTGTGTGAGGTAACAGTAAAATGAACTACCGGAAAACTTGAATAGGTGTACTAACTGCCACGGTATAACTGAAATGATAATAAAAATAGCATTGAATACCAAACAAACAAATGAATATAGTGAGCTCTTTAACTGAAAATAATCCTCTCTCTGCCATGGTTTGTCATTCAATAAACCACAGTTGTGAGTTATGAGGTGCAATGAATAATCCATTGGGGTTATTGCCCTCGTGGTTTATTTATTGTGGCTCATAACTCACTACCCTGGTTTATTGAATGACAAACTACAATAGAAAGATTCTTATTTCTTCAACAAAAAATCCTGTCTCTTTATGACCTTAATGAAGAATTTTTTGTTGCGTAAAGAGGAAGTGTAGTTAACAGTTTAATTTTTGTATATTGCAGAGACCGACATCAAGAGATGGATCTTAATCTGATGCCGAGGAAAGGAATGAGAAATGAGCGCTGCGTGATGATCGTAGCCAATCCATACACCGAAGACTCGTTGAAAAAGTACAACTGTATTGAGGTGTTACTGCCACGGACTGGAGAAGTGATCTTTTTGTGTAAACTGCCACAGAGTCTCTATACACCTGGTGAGTAGGAAGATTCTGCCAGTCTCAGTGACCCAGCTGGACGGGTTGTTCAGTGGTTAGCGTATGTGATCGTGACCTGGTGGTTGCTGGTTCAATACCAGGTTAAATTGTTACCAAATGATAAAACTTTAGACTTGTCCAAATTGAAAGCATTTGCAGACAACAAATTAAAAGTGACTTGAAAAATGAAATTTGTTTTGGGATGGGTAGGAAACATTGTGGGAAAAGAAGAAAATGCTGGTTACCAGAATTTTCTCCTTTTCCCAGAATGATTTTTCAAAAGCTTTCTTTGTTAGGGTCGTTAAAAGTTGGGATTGTGTGGTATAGAGTTAAGGCAAACTTTCTTTTCGGCGATTTTTCGCCTCTCACCTCTGATGCATGTGAGAAAAGAAGTCAATGGCTTGGAAAGAAAGTTGTGTCAGTACTGGTGTAGGAAAGAGCCAGGAAACACATCCTTAGGTGCACTGACTGCAGTGATATGAACGAAACTGTAAAAACACCGTTAAACTCTGTTACAAAAACGAATGACCCTGCGGTAACATAAATGTTTCATAAAAAAGGGGCTGGGTTTGAAGTTGTTATGGCCGGAATGCTTTTCAAGAATTGATGAAAGTCAAGAAACAAGAGACAAGCCCTGATAGCACAGTCAGTAGCAAACAGGACTTGAGAACATGAGATAGCTAGTTCGAACTGCGGTTCGGCCGATTTCTTTCTGAGGATCAGTGATAATCATTGGGACAGGATTCATTCCTCTCTCACAGCTGACTATTGTTATGTGGGAAAGCAGCCAGTGGGTTGGAAAGAACATTATGCAGAGTACTGGCAAAAAATAAAACCTCCAGGAAAGCATGGATAGGTGTACTGGCTGCCATGATATGACTGAAACAATGTTGAAAACGGCTTAACAATCAATTAGGGAACAAGATCTGTTCTTTTTTCCAGCCAAATGTGGCTCTGTAGGAAAGTTGTGTATATTACTCTGTGCAGTGTTGTTCCTAAGTTGAAAATGTAGGGGGAAGCCAGTGCTCCTGTGGGTAAAATCGTAGGGGACATTCTGTAAAACAGAGGGACAAAGACAACCTCAAAAATGACCAAATCTTACCTCCACTCCTTCTGAAATTTCCTTTTTTTCTGGTTGGATTTAGAGCCAGATTCATTTGAAGAGCTTCTTTTGTTATTGTTGTTGTTATCGGCCATTTTCCTCACTTTGCTTTCTGATGTTAGGAAATCGCTTATTTGTAGCTGACGATGGGGTACTTACCATGATGCATACAGACTACTTAACAGAATATTGTTATACTGTCATGTTATTTTATGTTAAATCATAGTAGCTGTGCTTTCTTTTGCAGGTTGTGCCATCACTGGGGATAACCATGTATATCTAGCAGGTGGGGCGATTAGAAAGATCAACTACAGAGGCTCCATAACAACAGAAGGAGTGTCTTACAACTTTCACATCTATGATCAGACCACACAAACGTGGGTCCAGAAGGCCAGGATGAATGTCCCGAGATCCATGTTCAGTCTTACAATAGTAGATGGGTGAGAATATTTCCCTGCTCTTCATTATTATTAGGGTGACAGTTTCTGAAGAAAACATTGAGGTAATTGTCATAGCCCTGGCCTTGTCATCATGCAGAAAGTTTGACATTTTATAGTATCTCTGCTATTACTGTAGATATTTATTTCAAACGCGGACTGGTTGTTAACTATCAAAAGGGAACATGTACAAAAAGAGCAGGTAACTACCATAGTATTTTTGACACAGTTATGCACCTTTTTTGGACTTAGAATTTTCACTGAAAATCAAGCAGCTGCAGCCGAGCATTGGTACCAGCAAACAATACTCTTGTTTACAAAGGTGTTTGCAATATCAAAACCCCCATTTTTTTAAACTCTTTACAAAGCGAAAAAATTCTAGACCCATACATATTAAAAGCATTATGAGACAAAAAAATGAAATGTGGCTAAAGTGATGAGATTTGTCTCTGAAAGGATGGGAAACATTGAGGGAAAAAGAGAAAATGCTGGTTACCAGCATTTTCTCTTTTTCCCACCATGTTTTCAATTTCAAAAGCCTGCCAACACAGGGTTGTCAGAACACAGGATTGTTTGGTAAAGGGTTGCACAGCATGAACAATTGAATTTTTTACATAACTGGACGGCTAAATGGGTGGGTGGGGGGGGTAGGAATATACCTGTAGTGAGGTTTGAATTTGTTTTGAAGTTGGCTCATGGGCTCCCTATGGAAACAATAGACTCTAAGGGGGGGGGGGAGTTCTTCAGTTATTTCCCTTGATTCCTCGGCGGTAATACATTGGTCCTGTTAAGGGGATTACCGGTACTTAGTTTTTATCCTTGATTTTCTTGCACTGCACAAATATGTTTTTGAGATAATATCTCAATTAAGCGTGGTTAGATTGTTTTACAAATCCATTTATACACATTTCTCTGATTAATAAGAATAAAATTTTCTGTAAGATTTCATGAGGACCTTACATATAATAATGACTCAGATAACATTTATCGCAACATCCCCAAGGGAATCAAGGATAAAAACAAAGGAATACAGGTAAAAGGACTGGTCTGTTATTTGGTTACCTTTAGTCTTTATCTTGCAAAAGATATGAATTAGCTTACAGGAAAGGCCCCCATTCAAATTTAACTCTACATTGCAAGACCAGCCATCTGATTGGCTTAGAAAGTCTCAACCAACTAAGAGTTAGGCTAATAATAGAATAATAGGATAATAATAGAATTTTTGCAAAATAAAGCCCTAGGATTAACCCTGTACATTTAGTACATTTCAATGACCCTTTTTCAGAAAACAGAAATTTTAAAAACACTTGGAAAAGGTAGAAAATATTGAAAACCAGCATTTTCTCCTATTCCCACTAAGTTTTCTACCTTATCAGAGACAAATTCATTGATTTAAGCCACATTTGAATTGTCGTCTGTAAATGTTTTCAATATTGACATGTTTTGTCGTTTTGTAATGAGTAAAAATGGATATCAATACAAATAGTATATGTAATGATGGTTCTTACTGTCTGTTGTAGGTATGCATACGCAATAGCGGGCCAAGATGGAACTGATTTCATGAGTTCAGTAGAGCGGTATGATCCACAGTCAAACACTTGGGTCTATGTCGCGCCACTCCCACAGGCTTTGAGATTTACGACCTCTGTCAGTTTTAAAGGCAAGCTGTATGTGTTCGGTGGAGAGAGCAGTGAAACTGTGGTAAACACTTCCTACAGGTCAGTCAGTTGAGTTAGTTTTGACTTAACTCCATACCATACGACCAGTTCAAGACGCTTTCAAATTGAAAGTTTCTGCAGAAGACAATTTTGAAAGTGATACAAATGAATTAAAGTTCTTTGACAGGGTAGAAAACATTGTGGGAAAAGGAGAAAATGCTGGTTACGAGCATTTTCTTTTTCCCACAATGTTTTCAAAAGCCTTCCTTTAGAGGGTCCTACAAAAAGATAACCATATATCAAACAATCATATGTTTATATGACTGAAGAGGCTTTATATACATGTAGCTCAAAAAAAGTATTTTTTCTGTTCTAAAAATGAGCCTGTTCTGGAACAATTATTGAAAATTAAATAAACAAAACAAAAAATACAAGCAAAATTGCAATTATTTTACTGTTGATGGAGTTTGAATAGTTTGAAAATTATGATAAATGAGTTACCATATTTTATGTATTCTAAAAATTGTACTCTTCGTCATTTCCTCAATGGCCAATCAAAAACGAGATTAGTATTCAGCCTGATGAAACTTTCCATCCCATTGTGGCTAGAGAGAAAAATTGTCTGTCTCAAAAGTTCTTCTATAACTCTCCTAATATCTATTTCTAATGTCCTTTGTACTAGTGGATAGATAATTCATCGCAGAACACGATTAAAGCATGGACATTTGCATTCCAGTGGCATAAAGCAAGAAAAATACCAATAAATGATGACTTGTGGAATAGAATTGAAACCGTGTCTTATATACTGCACTATAAATGTGCATGGCAAAGTTCGTCACAAATTTAACACCAGTGAAAACAGACCACTTTTCTGGGTACTGTTTAAAAATTCATTCCCCCCCCCCCCCCCCCCATTTTTTGAAAATCTCCCAATTTTGTGTAGGAGAAATCCCTCCCTCATTTTCAGGTTCTAGAATAGTCACTGTTACAGGACTTGTTTTTACAAGTGATAGTTATATAAAGTAAGTACATGGACATGGAGTTTAAAAGTAATACTGATTAATAAAAGAAGTGAAAATTGCATGTCAGTCGTTAACCCTTTACCACACAATGACAACTTTTGACGCCCCTGAAAGAGAAGGCTTTTGAAAACATTGTGGGAAAAGGAGAAAATGCTGGTAACCAGCATTTTCTCCTTTTCCCACAATGTTTTCTACCCTATCAAAGAAAAATCATTTCATATGAGCCACGTTCAAACTGTCATCTACAAATGTTTTCAATTTGGACAGGTCTAAAATTTTGTCGTGTGGTAAAGGGTTAAACTTGCAAATATTGTGATTTCAAAGTTTTTTCTTTTTATTTTTTCATGGAAAATGACATGTATCATATTTGACAGTATAGATCCAAGATCATGTTGCACATTATCTGCAGCCTGATCTTGATCTACATGATCAGTCAAAGCACCTTGGGTTTATTTTTAACAGTCTAAGGTTTCATACTGTACCAGGCTATAAAACAATGGACTTGTCCATATTGAAATCTTTTGTAACTACAAATAAACTCTTTACCATATTACAAAATTTTAGACTTGTCCAAATTCAAAGCATGTGTAGACGACAAACCAAAGATGGCTCAAAAAATGAAATATGCCTGTAATTGAGTAGAAAATATTGTGGGAAAAGGACAAAATGCTGGTTACCAGCATTCTCTCTTTTTCCCACAATGTTTTCAGAAGCTTTCTTTCTCAGGAAAATGAGCATCAGATGAAGGTTTTTATTTTAGAAGGGGTAGGAAACACTATTGATTGTGAAATCATTGCATTTTTGTAGATATGACCCAGCTGATGACAAGTGGGTTGAGTTATCTCCCATGTCCTATAGTCGAGTTCTGGCTGGCTGTGTGGTGCATAATGGAAAGATTTATGTCATAGGTAACTATAGTTTTTGGCCAGTATCCGAAACCAGTTTCGTACACTAACAAAATAATTCTTCCATTGATTTAAACGGAGAAGTTCAACTTGATACTGTATGTTCCCTGAAAAAATTAAAACTTCTTGTGTTTCTGTTGTCTTTATAGTTTAAGATAACAGATGGTTTTCAACTTAAAACAAAAAAACATGTGCCGGGTTTAACACCTGTCCATAATTTGGCGCATGTATACAATGACATAACCATAACTAATACCCTGGAGAACTTGTATGCTAATCTCAATGGTACGAGTTCTCTGTTTTCGTTTACGAGGAGAAAGTCCTAGAAGACATCCATTTATTAGCACATTTCCAGTGCCAGAAAAGAAACCTGTAGCCTTCAGTGCATCGGCGCTTTGATTTACAACATGCGATCATTTGAATTATTCCGTCACTTAGAATAATTTTGGCCGGATAACAGGGTGCCATATATATTTTTAGCTCAGCTGTTTTCGAGGAAAACTTAAGGTATTGTCATAGCCCTGGCGGCATAGTCTGCGTTCTTGTACCAAACAATCCTGGGTTTTAGTGACCCCAAAGAAAAAGCCTTTTGAAAACATTGTGGGAAAAGGAGAAAATGCTGGTAACCAGCATTTTCTCCTTTTTCCACAATGTTTCCATCCTATCACAGACAAACCTCACATTTCTAAAAGAATTAAATTGTCATCTGCAAATGCTTTCAGTGTGGACCAGTCTAAAATTCTGTCATTTGCTGAAGAGTTAATCTTCAAAACAAGAGACATAACTCTACCTAAGTAAAATCAGTGCATATTTCAACATGCAGAGATACCCTACAGATTCGTGCACTTACTGCTGTGATATGAAAAATGGCTGAAAGTTCTGCTTACACTGGGACAAATATTATTTGTATGACCAGAGCATTATAAACAAAAGCTGCTTCTCTAAAGGAAATGTTTGGAAGAAAAATCTTGCTTTTTTAATTCAGGTGGCAATGAGAAAGTAAGTGACAAATGGAAGAGGGAATTCTTACCTGAGCATTGCATTAATTCTGTGGAAATCTATGACCCCGAGTCAAATACGTGGACCAAGGGCCCTGAGCTTCCTAATGCCCTATGTGGGGCCGGGGTCGTGAAATATGGAGGAACAATTCTCATTGTGGGTGGAGAGGATGATAAGAGTTGGATGGCTGGACTTTGCTGGTTGAAGGAAGAAAAAGGGAGACAATACTGGGTGGAGGGGCAAGAGTTACCTACTGTGATGAGCACATTTGGATGTGTCGTGGCTAATATTAAAACTTTGGAACTTAAAATGAGTAACAGCTTAACGTAAACACCTCTTATCTCCCGTTTATAGACAGCTTTCGATATATATGAGCAATACCCTGGAAAAAGGGGGGTTTAACCCCATACCTAAAAATCACGACTTTTAACGACCTCTGAGAAAAAAGGCTTTTGAAAACATTGTGAGAAAAGGAGAAAATGCTGATAACCAGCATTTTCTCCTTTTCCCACAATGTTTTCTACCCTGTCAAGGACTACTTTTGGCATTTGAGCCACCTTTGATTTGTCGTCTGCAAATAATTTCAATTTGGACATGTCCAAAATTTTGTCGTTTGGTAAAGCATAAAATTTTGTCGTTTGGTAAAGTGTTAATGTATGTGCAAAAAGTAGCGACCCATGTCAGCCTGAGCTGACAAATCTACTAATCTACACCGTTGTTGTGTTTCAAAGGGATAACTCTTTAACAGACGACAAAATTTTAGACTGATCCAAATTGAGAACATGTGCAGATGACAGTTTCAGTGTGGCCCAAATGATGTGATTTTGTTTGATAGGGTAGAAAACATTGTTTGAAAAGGAGAGAATGCTGGTTACCAGCATTTCTCCTGTTCCCACAATGTTTTCAAAAGGCTGCTTTCTCATGGTCGTTAAAAGTCGGGATTGTGTGGTGAAGGGTTTACTCTTTAACCCTTTACCGCACAATGCCCACTTCTGACGACCCTGGAGAAGAAGCCTTAAAACATTGTGGGAAAAGGAGAAAATGCTGGTAACCAGCATTTTCTCCTTTTCTGACAATGTTTTCTACCCCATCAAAAAAAAAACTTGTCGTCTGCAAATGCTTTGAATTTAGATAAGGCTAAATTTTGTCATCTGGTAAAGGGTTATATAAAATGGATTTATGGATCCATAATTATTAATTATAATAATGTACACGAGCTTTCGGCGGTACAACCACCTTCTTCTAGTGTGATCCTGTGATACAATGCCTGCAGTAACAGCTGTTTACGCAACGTCAAGGTAACGTTGACGTCACGTAAACAATTAATACTTTCATCCCGCCAAATGGGCCCGAACCCAGACCAAAATTGCATCCGAGCCATGCTCCGGCAAAAGGGGGCCTAATGCATCTCCGTGATACAGAATACCAAGCAAATCAGTACATAATCACGGACCCTTAAAGTCCACCTTGTCTAACAACCGACTGGATCAGGAGGTAGAATATTACTTGGACATGCAGAAAATTGGAATATTCTAGCCCATAATTATGTAATGACTTGCTTGGTATCACACATCACACATTACAGAGTGGCATTAAGCACCCTTTTACCGGAGCATGGCTCATTTACTTGTTACAAGTTCACACGCTTATTGACATTTCAACAATTGCAAAGACTGCAAACAGATACAGGTATTAATCTAGATGAACTCTGGGGGTCCAAATATAATTTGTATGCATGTATTGTTTTGCATATAAAAAGTTATTGTAAAATGTGTTGATTGATTGGTAGTGTGGTGTTTAACACCGTTTTCAACATTATTTCAGTTATATCACAGTGGCCAGTGCACTTATTCATGCTTTTTTGGAGTTTCCTATACCAGTACTCTGCACAATATTCTTTCCAAGCCATTGGCTGCTTTCCCACATAAACATCATCCAAACAATGGTCAGCTGTGAGAGAGGAATGAATCCCATTGCAGTGACTATCATCAATCTTCAGGGAAAAAATGGGCTGAGGTGGGAATCAAACCAGCAACCCCTTATTCTCAAGTCCTCTACACTATGGACTGAGCTACTGGGGCTCGGCTGTAAAATATGTTTGCTAGCTTGACTGTTTTTGAAAAGAACGCCAATGTATTGTCGTAGCCACTGGAGTTGTCATTATTGTCTGCATCGTCTGTGTTATCATCATTGTGCAAACACTTTGATATTTTATAATATCTCCGTTGTTATTATTAAAGATATTTACTTCAAACTCCAACATGTTAACTATGAAAAGGTGAACCCATACAACAGGGGCAGGTAACCAACAAAGTATTTTTGAAACAGGTTATATCCCTTTTTTGACTTGAAATTTTCATGGAAAATCAAGCAGCTGCTGCCGAGAGTTGGCACCAGCATGCAGTGCTCTTGTTTTGCATTATCATTTCTGAACTCTGTACAACACAATCACGACTTTTAACGACCCTGAGGTAGGGGACTTTTGAAAACATTGTGGGAAAAGGAGAAAAATGCTGGTAACCAGCATTTTCTCCTTTTCCCACGTTCTTATCTGAACTTTTTTGTTGGTTTGGTAAAGACTTTACTCTGATGAAATGTCCAAATTCAACGCATTTGCAGATGATAATCTAAATGTGGCGTAAATCATGGAATTTGTCTTTTACAGGGTAGAAAACATTGTGGGAAAAGGAGAAAATGCTGGTTACCAGCATTTTCTCCTTTTCCTACAATATTTTCAAAAAGGCTTCTTTTTCATTGTCATTAATACTCTGGATTGTGTGATAAACGGTTAACTCTTTACTTAACGACAAAAATTTAGACTTGTCCAAATTGAAGCATTTGCAGATGAAATGTAGCATAAATGATGGAATTTGTTTTTGATCGGGTCGAAAACATTGTGGGCAAAGGAGAAAATGCTGGTTACCAGCATTTTCTCCTTTTCCTACAATGTTTTCAAAAAGGCTTCTTTTTCATTGTCATTATAATTTGGGATTGTGTGGTAGGGATTAAGTGTGTTCTTTTGCTTAATTTCATCGCAGAAAAGGAAGAGGGGCATTGCAAAAATGTTGATCATTTTGCCCTTTTACTTTTTTTGTATGTGTATTTTTTTCTCAGTATTACTAAAAAAAAGCACATTAAATGTGAAAAATTGTTGAGTTTTGTTTTAGAACTTATCATTCAACATATATTGATAATGGGTACAAATAGTTAACCATTTCCAAATAATTACAGGTTTAAACAACCCTGGGAAAGAAGCTTGTTGAAAACATTGTGAAAAAAGGAGAAAGTGCTGGAAACCAGCATTTTCTACTTTTTCCACAATGTTTTCTACTCTTTCAAGGATAAATACTACCTTTTGAGCCAACTTTAATTTGTTGTCTTCAAATGCTCCCATTTCGGACAAGTCTTAAATTTTGTCATTTGGTAAAAATTTAACTCTTAATGATATGACAAAATTTTGGACTGGACCGTGGAGGACATCCCCGTAAGCTAGCCTTGCACTGGTGAAAGCCCAAGATCGGTATTCACCAACCATTCCTAGGAACATTCTTGAAGTGAATTTGTGATTATTTATCGTTGCCATTGGTTGCCTATATGGACAGTGCCCCCTGAAGGCTGTTAGTATTTTTACAGGGGATAGTGCAGATACAGGACAAAACCCATCCTAAGTTGCGCAAGGTTGTTTAATGTGATCGGTGTATAGCAGCTTCACAGGGGACCTCGGTTTAACGTCTTGTTCGAAATACTTTCAGTAATTTTAGATGGCCACTGTGGGAATCACACCCTCAAGTGACCGGAAACATCACGTTCATGAGTCCTACACTCTACCAACTGAGCTATGCGGGCTGGTCAACATTCTTGGTCGAATTATGGTTTTTAGCTCCACTGGCCGAAGGCCAGCGATCTATTGTCATGGCGTTGTGTCCGTCGTGCGTCCGTTCGTCCGTGCGTGCGTCCGTAAACTTTTTCTTTAAAAAACTTCTCCTCAGAAACTATTGACTGGATTTTTACCAAATTTCACAGGAATGTTCCTTTGGTGGTCCTCTTTCAAATTCCTTCAAATAATTGTGTTCCATGAAGAATTCTGGTTGCCATGGCAACCAAAGTAAAAAACCTTTAAAAATCTTCTCCTCCCAAACCGCTATTTGGATAGCATTATTATTTTGCAGGAATGTTCCTTAGATACAGGTTTACAGAATTCCTTAAAAAAAAAAAAAGATCTGTCAAAAAACATGGCTTTTATGGGAGACTCATTTTCCTTTTATGGTATAAAGTAAAATCTTTGAAAAATTTCTTCTCTAAAACTATTCATTGGATTTCATTGTTGTTTTGCAGGTAAGTTCCTATGGTGGTTGTCTACCAAATTGTTTCTTCAGTGAGCTAAAATGCAGGATTGAATGATAATTGTTAAAAACTTCCTTTCGCCATTATAGAAATATCAGGCCTGTGGAGCGATACAGGCGCTCAAGCGCCTCTAGTTTATCACAACTTCTGATTGGCTTAACCATTTGCTTTAGCCAATCAGAAATTGTGTTATTTTTAAATTTAGAGAATTCCTGATAATAAGACTAAGAATATTCTTAAGAATGATAGGTGATTATGGAACCAGATGTGTACAACTTAGCTATTGTCTGGACTGTTTACCAGCATATTCTCCTTTTCCCAAAATGTTTTCAAAAGTCCTTTTCCTTGGAGTTGTTAACTGTAGTAAAGGGTTTATTGTTAACCCGACGACAAAATTTAAGACCTATCAAAATTGAAAGTGTTCGTAGATGAAAAGGTAAATATGGCTTAACCCTTTACCAGACAACAAAATTTTAGCCTTGTCCAAATTGAAAGCATTTGCAGACAACAATTTCATTGTGGTTCAAATGGTGCATTTTTTCTTTGATAGGGTCGAAAACATTGTGGGAAAAGGAGAAAATGCTGGTTATCAGCATTTTCTCCTTTTTCGGCAATGTTTTCAAAAGGCTTCTTTCCCAGGGTCGTTAAAAGTCGGCATTGTGCGGTAAAGGGTTAAACAATGGAATCTGTGGTTTAAAGAGTAGGAAACATAGTGGGATAAGAAGAAAATGTTTACTACCAGAAGCATTTTCTCCTTGTACCACCATGTTTTTCAAAAGCTCTCTTCCTAAGGGTATTTTATACATGATTCTGTGGTAAGGGTAAAAAATCTGTAATCTGCTCATCTGGTTGGTGTTGCTGGTCATGTGGCAGTGCTCTTGGGCATGGCATCCCAGTACCCTTGCCTTGCACTGGTGCAGACAATTGAGCTATTGTCTGAATTGAATGAAACACTGTTGAAAGCTGTGTAAACCTATTTAACTGTTTTAGACAGATTTAAATTGGAAGCATTTCCAAAGGACATAGTAAACGTGGCACAAGTAATGGTATTTGTCTGTAAAAGATAAGAAAACTTTGTGGGAAAAGAAGAAAATGCTGGTTACCAGCATTTTCTCCTTTTCCCACAATGTTTCAAAAGCTTTCTTTCTTAGGGTCGTTAAAACTCGGGATTGTGCAGTAAAGGTTTAAATTATGACAAAATTTTATATCTGTTGAGTTTAAAAATATTTGCGAATGACAACATAAATCTGGCTTGAATTATTGGAATTTGTCTTTCATCCAATGTTTTTAAATGCTCTCTTCTTTAGAGTCGTAAAAACAAAAGATCCTTGGGTAAACAGGTTTAAGAATTTGGATTTGTATTCAGGTAATCCTTGTTCGATTCCACTGGTAGCATTGGTCATGTGATTGTGCCCTTGGGCAAAAGTCATTGCAGAACCCAGCATTGCAATGGTGAAGGCCTGGACAAGGGTTGTTAAAACTTGGAATTGTGTGGTAAAGGGTTAAATTGGGTGCAGTATATCCAACAAATACACTTGATACACTCTGAACAAAAACAATTGAGATTTCAATCAAACAGCCAGATATTGTATACTATACATAGGTATATATGATTAAATGATTAGATCATTAACAAAAAAAGACAAATGGCAATTATCAATTTAACCCTTTACAAGACGACAAGCTTTAGCCTTGTCCAAATTGAAAGCATTTGCAGACGACAATTTCAATGTGGCTTAAATGGTGCAATTTTTCTTTAATTGCGCAGAAAAAATTGTGGGAAAAGGAGAAAATGCTGGTTTCCAGCATTTTCTCCTCTCCCCACAATGTTTTCGAAAGGCTTCTTTCTCAGGGTTGTTAAAAGTCAGCATTGCGCGGTAAAGGGTTAATTCTTTACTGAATAATCCCGAGTTTCAACAAATTTTAGGAAATGGTCCTTTTGAAACATTATGAGAAAAGGATAAAAAGCTGGTAACCAGCATTTTCTCCTTTTCTCACAATGTTTACTACCTCACTGCATACTGCCAAATCCCATTATTGTAACCACTTTTATGTTGTTGTCTGCAAATGCTTTCAATTTGAACTGGTCTAAAATCTTGTCGTTTGGTAAAAGGTTGAATCTTAGAGCTATTGTCCTTAGATCATAAAATGGCATATTCCAAACTCGGAGGCAATTGAAACAGTACAAACTGGTAATAATTATAAGGAAAGCCCATTTCAGCGTCATGCTCGAAAGCATCCCTAGAACGATCGTACCAAAATTAAGACCAACAACTTCCAGTGTGTTTTTTGGGTTTTTTAATGCTATCTTTAATTATATTTTAAAATCTTACTGAAAAAGCAATAAGTCTGAGTTTGTTATTTAACCCTGTGCCACACAATCCTGAGATTTATTGACCTTGAAGAAGAAGGCTTTTGAAAACATTGTGGGAAAAGGAGAAAATGCTGGTAACCAGCATTTTCTCCTTTTCCCACAAAGTTGTCTACCATATCAAAGACAAAAATCATCAATTGTTTTCAATTCGGACAAGTGTAAAATTTTGTCGTTTGCTAAAGACAATCCTTCATCGAACAACAAAATTTTTAATTCATCCAAAGCTTTTGCAGACGACAAATGTCATTCAGATTGTGAAAATTCATCTCTGATGGGGTGGAGAACATTGTGAGAAAAGAGAAAAATGCTGGTTACCAGCATTTTCTCCTTTTCCAACAATGTTTTCAAAGGGTTTCTTCCTCAAGGTCATTAAAACCTGGGACTGTGTGATAAAGGGTAAACTGAAACCAAATCAATCCAAATGTTCTTTTACAAAGAACCGCAATATTTGTCATACAGATCGTTTGTTGATTTCTAGGGGCTTGGTTTGCGTTGAAGTAAGTACACTTGTTTTCAGTTATCTTTGAAAGAAAGATGGTTTATTATATTCTTATCGGTGAATGGCTGAAATTTTACAGTGAATAACATCACTACTGATGATAAATATGGTATTAACGCTAGTGACGATATGGTTTTAGAATGTTTGCCGGAACTACTTTTTTCCTATATTGCTCATATTGTACCATTCTTGATAATTATTAGAATAAAAAAGGGTGAATTAGGAATGTAATAAATAGGGTAATCAACTAGTTGTGTGTGATAATACCTGTAAAAATCTGTCTTAAATGGGGTTTGATGCGGTTAAAAACCTTGTCCTTCAGACTCGTTTTTTCAACCGCATCACACCCCATTCCAGTGACAGATTTTAAACATCACACACAACCAGTTGATTATCCTCTATTTAACTAAATCCACCATAACAGAGGCTGCCCATTTTATCTCTGTAGCAAAAGACAACAGTACGACAAATGCAGATGACAAATTGAGTATGGCCGCAACGATTGGATTATTATCTACAAAAGATTGGAAAACGTTGCTGAAAAAGGAGAAAATGTTGGTTACGAGCATTTTCTACTTTTCCTACAATGTTTTCAAAGTTTTCTTATTTAGGGTCATTAGGACCAGTGATTATGTGAAAAACGGTTAAAGGGAAAATTACATTTAAAGGGACCAGAAAAACGGTGCAAGAAGAAAGATTTGAATTTAGAAAATGACAAGAAACCTTTTTGTCCTGATACCAAGTTATTTTCTTGATGAAGTTTTTTATTTCATGTATCACTACTCTACATAGAACTCACTTATACTTGTTCATCGTCATGATGAAAAAAAAAAAAACTCTTTCCATACCACTGATGACACCAGAAGCTTTTGTGGACAGTGTAGATCAAGATCAGACTGCACAGAACGTGCAGTCTGATCTTTGATCTACACTGCCCACTGTTTTATTCTAGACTATGAATGAACTGTCTCTTGATCTTGCAGGGGAACTGTATTTGTAGCCATTGAGAAAATGCAAATATTTCTTCAGTAGTGAAAGAGTTGAAAGTCCTTTACCAGTGAATCCCACAAATTTAACAAACCTGAGGAAACCAGCTTTTGAAAACATTGCGGGAAAAAAGGAAAATGTTGGTAACTAGCATTTTCTCCTTTTCCCTCAATGTTTTCTATTCTTTCAAAAATTCCACCATTTGAGCCACTTTGTTATATATCGTCTGCAAATTTGTTTAATTTGGACAAGTCAAGTTTCGTCCTCTGGTAGAGAATTCAGTTGTCATTCTCGTTTTTCTCTCTCTCATCGATATTTGATTTCGTATTATAAAATTGACATTATTTCAATATTTTGACTTAGGATCATCAAATATATTACTTGTACCCAGACTTTGGTCATCTATCTATAAATGGCACTTAATGTTGATTCTATATTCACCATCCATTCTTACAAATGTTCTTCGTCTTATTCTCCAGAATTTTCTACATTTGAAAGTAACACAACTTCTGATTGGCTAAACCATTTGGTATAGCCAATCAGAAGTTGTGTTACTTTTGAATTTAGAAAATCTTGAAGAGTAAGACTATGATTATCAGTAAGAATGGCTGGTTACTATGGACCCTGGTCATGTCCCTAATCAATCTCCATCTTATTTTACAGCATTGTTTAATAAACACACAATAATTCACCAGTCACTACCGATATAACAGATATGTCTTGGTCACAAGGAGGATGGGGAAACAGTGGCTGGAACCAGACTTGGGGAAACAACAGTGGCTGGGGAGCCGGTTGGGGCAACAGCTGGCACTACGGAAACAAGACCAAAAAGTTGATAGGACAGCACAAGAGGACATGTGTATCAAACACTGGATTTAGTACCGGTGGCCCAATGTCTACATATTACAACGAAAAATGTGACGGCTGCAGGCGGGACCGTGCTCTGGCACCTTGGGGAACCCAGGGCTTTCAATAGTACAAAGGAGACAGACGTCGTCGACTTCAAAGATTCATCTCATTTTTCTCATTATTGTAAATTCACAAGGACAACCATACAGTGACAGGAAAGAACAATAGTCTTGATCTAACAAGATTAATGAGTAACCAGGATAGATTTTATCACCTAAAACTATGACTGTAAACATGGACCTGTGAATGGTATATAGGCTTAAGGTGATGATGCTCGATACTTTTTTTGTCTGTCATTTATATCATGTGATACATTTAAGTCAGTGAGTTTGATAAAATGATAATACATAAACACTGAAGTAAGATACTCTACATAAAGAGAGGACTTATTCTTATTTAAAGAAAACCTGTATAACTGGCTGAGATATACCTACTATTTATTCAATTAACTCTTTACCAAATGACAAGAGTGTGAAGTGAATATCTTCAATAATAACAGAGATATTATAACAAAATGTCAATTTTTTTGTATGATGACTATGTAGACGATGGAGACGCAGACAACAACAATGCCAGGGCTATATCAAGATATCAACGTTTTCTACGAAAACAGCCGAGCTGACAAGGAAAAACACAGATTTTGGTCAGATTTTTATTATGCACTTGGTATAAAAGCATCATTGATTATTTTACTTTTTTTTTACAATAAAATAATGACATAATTATACAGAAGTAGTACAGCAACATTGTCTGAAAAGAAATTCAGTTCAAACTTGCAAACAATTTAACATTTATGCTGCTGAGCGCAAATCAAGAATCTTTTTTAGACTGTGTAGATCCAAGATCAGACTGCACATTCTGTGCAGTCTGATCTTGATCTACACTGTCCAATAAGAAGATATTTTTCTCTCAAAATGACTTTGGAAACAGCAATATTATTAGGTTTTTACTATGGGCTTGTAAAGTTTCACTTAACTTATTTAGTAAAAAATAATGATGAAACTTTTTGTATTGATTATAGCTAAATTCTCTTTAACTCTTTCCCAAACAACGAATTCTAGACTTTTCCAAGTTGAGAACCTCAGCAGACAACAATTTTAAAAGCGCTATGCATGAGCTTTTTTGATAAGATAGAAAAACATGGTGGGAAAAGGAGAAAATGCTGGTTACCAGCATTTTCTTCATTTCCCACAATGTTTTCAAAAGGCTTCTCCTCAGGGTCATTAAAACTCTGGTATGGAAAAGGTTAAGTCACAAGTTTTACAGTCTCTACAGAAACTGCTCATTTCTGATATATCAATTATTTTGAAAAAAGAAAAAATCAGGAAAACTTGGTGAAAAGAAGCAAACTTGCTGACTGTGACAAATGCCCTCATCTTCTCATAATATCTTCACCATATAACATTATTTTAGACTTGTCCAATTTGAAAGCATTTGAAGACAAAACAAGAGGGCCATGATGGCCCTGTATCGCTCCACTGGCTTTTTAACCCTTTACCACACAAATCGAAGTGTTAATGACCCTGAAAGAGAAGGCTTTCAAAAACATCGTGAGAAAAGGACAACATGTTGTCAGCCAGTATTTTCTCCTTTTCTCACAATGTTTCTTAACCTATCAAAGACAGAAATAGTCCTTTAAGCTACATTCAATTTGTCTTTTTGCAATGGCTTTAAACTTGGTACAGTAAAAAAAATTTGTCATTTCTTAAAGAGTAAAATTAACGTACATGTATCATGCGCTTAATTGGCATTGACAGAGACATACAGCATAAAAAAGTCTGTATGGTAATAAACTTACTTTGAAAACATAACCTCCATCCCACCCGCCAAACAAAAACAGTCATATCTTTTTAAATGCAAAGATAATGTCAGTGAATACAAGCTGGTTTATTCATTAGCATGAAAGGTAAAGTTCTGAAAAAATTTGAGTGATAGAAACCTTACTTTAAACATTGCATTCATGTGAGCATAACCATTAGCATCAAAATAAATCACTCTCCCTTAAAACAGAACATTTCCTCTCCAAAAAACTTGAATACCAAACTCCAATAATGTGTAAGTGCAGTTTGATAATCAAGGGAGGTAAATAGTAACAAACTTTATCTTGTATAACAGGAGCTATTTCCCTTGATTACTATTTAAATTACAGCCACCATATAAGCCCATGTTAAACTTGTGATCTCTGGGGCAGAGCCAATTTGACCCCAGGGCTATAATATGAAGGAATTTGATAGAGGTCCATTAGATAAAGCTACATGCTAAATTTGGTAGCCCTGGGCCTTATGGTTTCAGACAAGAAGATTTTCAAAGATGTTCAATATTTTTCAGTTTTGTTGCCATGGCAACCAGAGTTTTTGAAGGAATCAAATTCTTTCAAGAAATTCTAAAGAGGACCATGGCAGGATCATTTCTGTGAAGTTTCATCAAATTTGGATGGGTAGTTTCAGAGAAGAAGTTTGAAAAAAAAGTTAACGCACGGACGGACGGACAGACGCACGACGGACACCGGGCCATGACATAAGCCCGCTAGCCTTCGGCCAGTGGAGCTAAAAACAAATATTCAAATATTCAAAAGATAGGATGTCATGTACCTTGAGGGAAAAAGAGAAAATGCTGGTTACCTGCATTTTCTCCTTTTCCTACAATGTTTTCAAAATCCATTGTCCTCAAGTTCATTAAAACTAAAGGATTAAGGGCGGCATGCACTATTTTAGGAACCCCAAAAGATGAAGATGATAAATGATCACAAATTACAATATCATGCAGTAAGACTGATATGTGTCGTAAAAGCAGAGATAGAAGTGTTAGATAAAGATCAGCATGTGAACAGCTGATTAGAATGGCAGACCTACCCTGTTCCACAACACAAAAAAGAAAGAGAACATATGGCTAGCTTTTAACTCTTACCACACAATCCCGAATTATAACGACCCTGAGAAAGGAAGCTTTTGAAAACATTGTGGAGAAGGAGAAAATGCTGGTAACCAGCCGTTTTCTCGCATGCCCACAATTTTTTCTGTTCTTTTACAGACAAATCCCATTACTTGTGCCACATTTACTTTGTCCTATGGAAATGCTTCCAATCTGGATCTGTCTAAAATTTTGTTGTGTGGTAAAGGGTCAACACTTTACCAAATAACTAAGTTACATATTTGTCAAAATTCAAAGCACTCGCAGATGACCATTTAAATGTGGATAAAATGATAAAATTTGTTGTAGAAAGGGTAGGTTAGAAAACATTGTGGAAATAGGAGAAAATGCTGGTTATCAGTACTGTTGTTAACCAGAATTTTCTCTTTTTCAACAATGTTTTCAAAAATTTCTTTCCACAGGGTCGTTAAATTTCCAGTTTGTATAGCAAAGGGTAAAAAAGAGGGAACAGGCCAAGCTATTGCTGCTTTTACAATACCAAATTGAACATGTGCAGACAAAAAAAAAATAAATGTAACCCAAACGATGATTTCAGTTTAAGATAGGGTAGAAAACATTGTGGGAAAAGGAGAAAATGCTGGTAACCAGCATTTTCTCCTTTTCCCACAATGTTTTCAAAAACTTTCTTTCTCCTGGCTGTAAAAAGTCACTACTGTGTGGTAAAAGGGCTAATAAATAATACCACTAGAATATTATGGTAATAAATGAAGTCAATTCTTTTTCCTAATACTATTGTGAAATAAATCAATCATGGTACTAAGTAATTGTGAATTGATGAGACTACAAAATAAAGAACAACTGAAACTTAAAAAAAAAAATCCGGGGACAAATGAGACATTTACTACATGCAATACTGAAAAAGCACCTACAACATTATAAATAAAAATACTAGACAGTGAGTCAAATCTTTCTATGGGTTCACCCCTATTAGGCAACCAGTCAAGTTCACCCTATTAAGTAACCAGTCTATCTTAACTTCTTACCTGATGGTAAAATTATAAGGCTAGTCCAACTTGAAAGCACCTAACTCCTTACCAAACAACAAAATTTTGGACACATCGAAATTGAAAGCATCTGCAGACAACAAACTAAATGAAACACAAATTTGAATTTTTTTCTTAAAAGGGTATAAAACATTGTAGAAAATGGAGAAAATGCTGGTTACCAGCATTTTCTCCTTTTCCCACAATGTTTTCAAAAGTCCTTTTCCTTGGGGTCGTTAAAACTCGGGATTGTGTGGTAAAGGGTTAACTCTTTACCAAATGACAAAATTTTAGACTTGTCCAAAGTGATAGCTTATGTAGATAACGAAACAAGAGGGCCAAGATGGCCCTGGATCGCTCACCTGAATTTTTGAGAGGAACATAGCCATTTTTTTTGAGGTATTGAAACTTTGGAAACAAAATCATTATTTTGCCAAGCAATTTTGAAAAGGTCACCTGTAAATGTCATTTCAAAATCTGTCACCACTCCTACAATCATCACCACAGCAATGAATTTGATGAATCAGAATTCTGCAAATAAATTTTTGGATAGATCACCCAAGGACAATTTCTTGAAGAAGAGCACATGCTCGATAGTGACTAAAAACATAAGTTGAACAAGAGCACCACACGCAGGTGCCAACAATTGGCTGTTGTTTTTTGATGGATAAAAATTTCCCTAACAATTTTTTAAAAAGGTCATCCTAGGAACATTTCTGTGAAATTATTTCAAAATCTGACCAGCCGTTCCAGAGAAGAAGAATTAAGAAATTCCTCTTCATGTCCCTGTAGTGCAAAGAGCCCCCACCATCAGAGCCATGTTTCTTGACAGATCACAATTTTGTGAACAATTTTTGAAAAGAGTCACCCAAGGAACATTGCTGTGAAATTATTTCAAAATCTGACCAGCGGTTTCAGAGAAGAAGAATTTTTAAGAAATTCTTCATTTCTGTATAGTGCAAGTAGCCCGCATTCACCAGAGCCATGTTTCTTGACAGATCAGAATTTCGTGAACAATTTTTGAAAAGGGTCACCCAAGGAACATCTCTTTGAAATTATTTTAAAATCTGACCAGCGGTTTCAGAGAAGAAGAATTTTTAAGAATTTCTTCATTTCTGTATAGTGCAAGTAGCCCCCATTCACCAGAGCCATGTTTCTTGACGGATCAAAATTTCGCGAACATTTTTTGAAAAGGGTCACCCAAGGAACATCTCTGTGAAATTATTTCAAAATCTGACTAGTGGTTTCAGAGGAGAAGATTCTTAAAGAATTTCTTGAAAAATTCCATTTGGTTGCCATGGCAACCAGAGTTTTTGATGAAATCAAATTCTGTGAACAGTTTTTAAAGTGGACACCCCAAGGAACATTGCAGCCAAGTTTGGTCCAAATCGGCCAAGCGGTTTAGGAGGAGAAATGTTTAAAGAATTGTTGACGCTACACGACGGACGACGGACACAGCATGCCCCTAAAAGCTCCCCTTGAGCACGTTGTGCTCAGGTGAGCTAAAAAAAAAAAGTGTGACAAAAAACTGAAGCTATTTTCAGAAGGAAAGAAGACTGTGGGAAAAGGAGAAAATCCAAGTTGCAACCTTTTTTTTTTCCCATTGTCCAAGATGTTTTCAAAAGTCTTCTTCTTTCAGGTTGTTAAAACTCTGGACTGTTTAGTAAAGGGACAAATGCCACAAAATAAAACTGGTTCTAATGATAGAATTTGTCTGTAAAAGGGTATTGGGCCACATCAACATAATGTCTGCAAAACTCTTTCAACTTTGACAAGTCTAAAATAAAAATTTTGTTGCTTGTTAGCCCTTTATTGCACAATGCCGACTTTTAACAACTCTAGGAAAGAAGCCTTTCAAAAACATTGTGGGAAAAGGATTTTGGCAGTTCCTCTTTACCCTTAACCACATGACGAAATTTAGGACCGGACCAAACTAAAGTATTTGAAGTCAACATTTTAAATGTAGCTCAAATGATGATTTCTGTCTTTGATAGGGTAGAAAACACGGTGGGAAAAGGAGAAAATGCTGGTTACCAGCATTTTCTCCTTTTCCCACGATGTTTTCAAAAGTCTTCCTTCCCAGAGTCGTAAAAAAAAAAAGGGATTGTTTGGTAAAGGGATAATGACATGTACATTCCTTACAGCTATGGTATTACATATATCAAAATAAGGGCATCATATAACATAGAAACACACACCTTACATATATGACTAGAAATAAACCAACCTGGGGGTGTCTTAAAAAAAATGATAATAAAGTAAACTGCTGGCCAGTTTGTGTAGACTCAAGAAAAGAAGGTGCATTGTTTAAAAAAAATCATTCTCATCTATTTTCCTCAAGTATCTGTACATACAGTTCAACTTGTGATGAGCAGCCACCCAAAAGACCAAGAAAAAGAAGCCTCTGAAAACAAGTGGTTGTTTAACACAAGTATTTCTACATTTAATTTCATGGGTAGTACTGATTTCAGAAATTGCACATCAACAATGATTATCACCACCTGTCATGCTAATTTTCCTAGGTAATCAGTACAAGATTCTTTGCTTCCACAATTAATTTGGTGTCTGCATATGCTTAGGGTTTGGACAGGTCTAAATTTTTTTTCGTGTCGTAAAGGATTAAACTGGCCTAAATCACCGTAAGTACATGTATATTACATACACATAATACATGTACAAGGAACACTAGTCTCTGATTGCACAGTAAATGTTATTAAAATGAACACATACATGTATAGAACATCTAATTAGTATAGATTCATAAATACATGTAAATAAATCATAATATCTTTTTTTTCAACAGAAATATTCATGAAATGCAATAAAAATTGCTCTGGGAAGGATACAGCCTTATAAACAGGAGCACTGTGTGTAGGTGCCAACGCTCAACTGCAAGTGCTTGATTTTAAATGAAAATTTTAAGTCGAAAACTGGGCATAACTATGTAAGAAATATTTTGATGGTTACCTGCCCTTGTTGAACAGGTTCCCCTGTCGATAGTAAAGAACTTGTCCAAGTTTGATGTAAATACCTCCAGTAATAACAGAGATATTACAAAATGTCAAAGTGTTTGCAAGATGACGACGCCACAGACGCTGCAACCAGGGCTATGACAGTAACTTGTCGTTTTCTTCGAAAACAGCCTAGCTAAAAAGTACGTCTTTCAGCTTAAAAAAAAAAAATGATTTTCACTTAAAGTTGTCACTTTTCTTTCCCTTAACTTTTTATGAAACAATCCAGAGCATAAACAACCCTATGGGAGAAATGGAAAAATTGTAGACTATTGGAGCTATGCAGTTTACCAGCATTTCCCCTTTTTCCCACAATGATTTCAACTTTCTCAAAGACAAGTCCTTTTACATGAAACATGCAAAAGCATACAAAATGGACAAGTAAAAAAAAAACAACAGACATCAGAGATATAGGCAATTTTCACCATCTGAGCCAACTATGATTTGTCATCTGCAAATGCTTTGAATATGGACAAGTCTAAAACTTTGTCATGTGGTAAAAAGTTAATCCAGCAGAGACGACAATATCAGAAACATTTGACAGGAAAGAAAGTTACTTTCTGGATGACATGTTGAACACTGTGACAAAAGGGGTGCTGACCTTTAAGAAGAATTGCCGCTTTTACCTAAATGCTTTCAAAAGTTCTTCTCAAATATTTCACTTGGTTATACGTATTTACATGTAACTGGATTTCATTCATTGGATCAACCAATCAGAGTAAAGGTTACTTTTAGACCAGCCAAATGCCCGTAAAAGCGACAAAAAGAAGACATATTTGAAGGAAAGGAAAAAAGACTACATTCAGTAAAATAGGTAACATTATTGGAAGAAGCTACAACAGCTTGTACCAAGCAAAAACTGGTATATCTTTTAGATCTATGTTTTATAAGCTACAGTCAAAACTCTTACCAAACAACAAAAATTTGTACTTGTCTAATTGAAGGCATTTGCAGACAACAACATAAATGTGACTCAAAAATTGGAGTTTGTTTTGGATAGGGTAGAAGACATTGTGGGAAAAAGAGAAAATGCTGGTTAATCAGCATTTTCTCCTTTTTCCACAATGTTTTCAAAAGCCATCTCCTTCAGGGCCGTTAAAATTGGGATTGTGCGGTAAAGAGTTTAGGTTTCCAGGAAGCAATCGTCAAGAGGGATTAACTCTTTACCAAACGACAAAATTGTGGGTTTGGCCAAATTGAAAGCATTAGCAGACGACAAAATAAACGTGGCTCAAAAAATGAAATTTGTTTTGGGAAGGGTAGAAAACATTGTGGGAAAAGGAGAAAATGCTGGTTACCAGCATTTTCTCCTTTTCCACAATGTTTTCAAAAGCCATCTCCTTCAGGGCCGTTAAAACTGGGATTGTGTGGTAAAGGGTTTAGGTTTCCAGGAAGCAATCGTCAAGAGGGATTAATAGAAATTGTAAGACCTTGTTTTACAACCTAGGTAAAATACAAAGGTCTAAGCTAAAAGGGGCATAGACTGGTGTACTGTCATAGATTAACATACATAGACAGATGAGAAACAAGAGGGCCATATTCACCCTGTATCTCTCCACTGGCTAATAAGAATGAACCATGCATACCAAAATTACAATTCTCTGCCAAATGGTTTTGAACAAGAAGACTTATAAAGTTTTCCCTACAAAAGCCCATGTGAAAATTGTGACCCAAGGGCAAAGCCATTTTTGACCACAGAGCAACCAGCCTTTTTAAAGGAATCAAATTCTTCTAAGAAATTCTGAAGAGGAACATGACAAGATCATTTCTGTGAAGTTTGGTCAAAATTGGGTGGATAGTTTCAGAGAAAAAGATGTTTGAAATAAAAGTTAGCGCACAGATGGACATATGACGGACACAGGACCATGACATAAGCTCGCTGGCTTTCGGCCAGTGGAGCTAAAAATTGTCAGAGAAAACTGCACCCAAAGAAAGTATTTTCCTTATAATCGTGAAAATTACTCAAGAACTGGAACCCAGATTCCTAAGCAGTAAAAGTTCCAAAGAATATTATTCTTTACTATACAACAAAATTCTACACTTGTTCAAATTGAAAGCCTTTGGCAATGAAAAAGTAAATAGGACCAAAATGGAAGCATAATTATTATGTCTTCCAAATAGGGAGAGAACATCATGAGAAAAAAAGACAAAGCTGGAAGCATGTTCTCCTTTTCCCATGAAGTTTTCAAAGTCCTTTCTCTCTTGGGTCATAAACCCATGGAAACCTTTTGATGGAGGGTTCATTACCTCTTTCCATACCACAGACGACACCAGATGCTTTTGTGGAAAGTGTAGATCAAGATCAGACTGCACAGAACATGCAGTCTGATCTCTGATCTACGCTGTCCACTGCTATATTCTAGAGTACGACCAATTTGTCTCTTAATCTTGCTGAGGAAATGTATGCAATTTAAATTTATTTAGTAGTGAAAGATTCAAATGGACATTTTTAGCCCACAAGAAAGACCCTAGACTTTGTAACAGCAATGTTTCAGCAAATTACGGGATTATAGAACATGATACACAGTGTTAGTCTGATCTTGGTCTACACTGTCTACTCAAGCAACTTAACTTGCCCTAGACAATCTGACACTTGAAATATTTACAGTAAGCTGAGTAAGAACAATAATGTAGATAACAATAGGTTTTGTTTTTCCTTTCTCAATCTAGCACCAGTTATATTCAAAACTCCAAGCCAGAATATTAAAAAGCCTTCATTTAAAACATGAAATTGAAAACCATCAACTCACTTCCTGTGAAATACATGTACATACAAATTAAACGAGAGATAGTACAAGAAAAAATAATCAAGAGTACCACATGCGGGTGCCAACACTCGGCTGCAGTTGCTTGATTTTCAGTGAAAATTCGAAGTCGGAAAAGGGGACATAATTGTGTCAAAAATACTTCGATGGTTACCTGCCCTTGTTGTATGTGTAACCTTTTTGATAGGTAACAGCTTTTCTGAGTAAGAAGGTAAATATCTTCAGTAATAAAACAGATGTCATAAAATGTCAAAGTTTTTGCGCGATGACGACGACAGCAACGATGCAGATGATGACAAGGCTATGACAATAACTTGGACTTTTTCTTTGAAACAGTCGAGCTAAAGAAAATCCTTTTTTTCCTGTCTGCATAAAATCATGTAAAAATGTAACATCATCCTACTGGCAAACCCTTTATAAAGCAAATATACAATAAATGCTTATCAAAACCATTATGTAGACAAAATCAATGTTCGGCCTATTTTTTTATTCAGTTGTTGGTTGGCAACGAGCCAAGAAAAATATTAAAATTTGAAGATTTACTATAGTTATTTCGTTTCAGGTAACTCTGATGTTTAAGAAATTGTAAAAATAAAAACTTACACAAACTCTGCCTACAACCATTTTGCCATCCAAAACTGTTAAATAAGATCATAGAGTAAAAATGTTAATTGAAAACCCAAATATCTCATTCAAAGACAACCTTAAAGTTTTCTTCATCTTGAAATATCAAAAAAAAAAAAAAGTAGAGTTTTTCTTTAGCTTAAAATATTTTAAAAAAAAAGAGATAATCTTAAAAGTATTGAACTTGTTTATAGGCACAACATTTTCTATAGAGACATTACAAGTTGTACAAATTATACACATATATTCATAATTACATAAAATAAACTACAGACTGGTTTTGTAAATTTGTCTCCATGGGAACTACACTTTTGCCCGAGATGTTTTTTTTAGGTTTAAGAAATAAAACACACAAATAATTATGTAAAATAACACTACAGAGTGACTTTGTAAATATGTTGTAATTAGATATCTATCACAAAAGACAAAAAAACAAAACAATCCTTTACCACATCATACTGAGTTTTCATGACCCCGAGGGAAAAGCAGTTTGAAAACACTGTGGGGAAAGGAGAAAATGCTGGTAACAGCATTTTCTCCTTTTCCCACAATGTTTTCTACCCTCTCAAAGACAAAGACAAATTCCATGGTTTAAGCCACATTTACATTGTCACCTGAATATGAGCCATGCTCTGAAAAATGGGGGTTTACTGGATCTGTAAAAACCATTTTGTCTAACAATTGACCAAATCAGGAGGTACAGTGATCCTTTGACATGCAGGAAATTTACCAACAGCATACAGTTTCGACCCAGGCCAGCCTGCGTGGACTGTGCAGGCTGACATGAATCGATACTTATTGCAGATAGATTAAGACCACTTTTCACAGAGCATGGCTCAAATTCTTTCAATTTGGAAAAGTCTACAGTTTTGGGGTGTGGTAAAGGTTTAACCCTTTACCAAACAATCCCTGGTTTTTACGACCCTGAGATAGAAGCCTTTTGAAAACATTGTGGGAAAAGGAGAAAATGCTTGTAACCAGCATTTTCTCCTTTTCCCACAATGTTTTCTACCTGTCCCAAAACAAATTTCAATTTTTCAGTCACTTTTATTTTATCATCTGCTATTGCTTTCAATTTGGACAAGTCTGAAATTGTGTCCTTTGTTAAAGTGTTATAGAAAGTAAAACATGTATAGTGTATAGAAAAGTCTAAGCTTCATGCAACTTTAACGTCTTCTTTCCTCCAAATGGAGCAGACAAATTTCACCCTTTACTTAACAATCCCATGTTTAACAACCCTAAGGAAGAGGGGTCCTGAATACATTGTGTTGAAAAAAGGAAACAATGCTAATTACCAGCATTCCTCCTTTTCCCACAATGGTTTCTATTCTTTTGAAAATAATCCCTGCTATCAGTGATATTCAATCTGTCTCTTGCAGGTGCTGTTAATTTGGAAAAGGAAAAGATCTGCCTGCAGGACCTAGTGCTCTGAATTTGGAAAAAAGAAAAACTTTGTCATCTGGTACAGACGCATAAAATATACTTGCACAGTACCAATAATCAACATGAAATGAGGTTTAATGCAATAAAAATATTGTGAAAAAAGGAGAAATATCTAGTTACAATTTCTCCTTTTGCAATGTTTTCATAAGTCCTATGCTTCCAGACAAAAAAAAGTTACAAGAAGAGGTCATGAGCTATAAATAGAACTCCAAACAGACTGGTTTCATTAAATAAATGCCATACAAACAGTTTCTAATGTGGACACTTCATAAAATATGTAACACAGTCTGACATGATTTCACATTCAGTCTACCACAAACATTCACAAAGTCAGATGAGAACATCAACCCTTTCCCAAACAATTCAAACTTTTACCGACCCTGACAAACTTGGCCACTCAAAACAAAGTGGGAAAAGGAGAAAATGCTGGTTACCAGCATTTTCTCCTTTTCTCACAATGTTTTCTAATCTATGACAGTCAAATTTCATGTTTTGATCTGCAAACGCTTTCAAACTAGACAAAGCTAGAACGTTGTCGTCTGGTAAAGAGTTAAAACAGTATTATCACAACCATGGACTCAAACAAGGCAAACAAAGAATATTCTGTTCACAAATAATGTCAGCATTGGCTTACGTCATGGAAAAAAAAAGGTCCTTAATCCCCCAGGCCCCTTTTGTAATAATAGTTGCCTTTGTGGTCAGAGTAATTCAAAGATCAAACTGCACAAAAAATGCAGACTGATCTTTGATCTACACTCCCTCTTTTGCCGAGATATTCTGACAAGACACACCTTGAAACTGCAATTTTCAGGGTCTTATTTCTTGTGGAAAATGTCTGTTAGCTTTATTTGTCGCTTGAAAGATTAAAGATACATCATTACAGCTAGAGAAAAAAATGCTGTTAAAATTTGACATGTTGCAGAATGGCTTCGAAATTTATTCAGCTGTTTAAAAACAGATAATTTACCGATATATATGGTGTAAGGGATAAATACATTTCGGAAATCTTCAATTTAAAACTGGAAACAATTTTATCAACATGGCAGCACAGAAAATGCTTTATCTGCCGAATCAAAAATTTCTGACGATAAGAAAAATAACTTTTGTTCAATTTATTGACATCAAGAGGGTGTCTATATCACCAATACTATTGATAGACCTGTGGAGAGTGTAGAGCAAGATTAGACTGCAGGTATGTACAGGCTGATCTTGCTTTACGTTCTCCCCAAAGAAAGGTTGCAAACAGCAGGATTAGAATTAAGAGATATCACTGTAACATAGAAATAAAGGCTCTTACATGTAAATCACAAGTTTGTCCAACTTGATTTTGCAGACACAAAAAATATATACAGCATATTAAGACAAAAGGCAAATTATTTTGTTCTAAAATTAAATATCAATATATTGTCCATAAAAACACTGTGTCAAGAAAGTTTGAAAACCCAACATTGTTTTTTGAAATATTAAGTGAATACATGTACTTCTAATCAATGTACATACTGACCTGGGTTCCAGTCCGTTCATTTTTTCCTTTTCTATCATTAAGATGTTACTTTCTCAAAAATGACAGCCTGGGGGACATTCGGAAACAGATGGGAGCAACATATACTTTACCCCATCTCACAATAGAGTAAAACAGATGTCGTTGCAATCGTTTTCAAATATTTTTGAAAAGCCACTTGTATATGAAATCACACCTGTTGTACTTGAACTAGTCTAAAACTCTGCGAATCCATGCTATCAGTGTTGTGACGTCACATATTAAACAAGTCTATAATTAGATTATCAGCACAACTGATAAACAAGGGGAGACCCTTAAATGTCCCCAGGCAGTAATGATAACGAAATAACAGACAGCTACCAAAAATTAACAGCAGACCGAGACTAGGCGAGCATGATACAGAATAATTCAGAAGTTATGACCTGCTGGACCCAGGCTATGTACGTACTAAAATACCCCTACATTCAAATAAACAAGATGATAATAATGTTAAAAACAAAAGTGCATTCAAACATGTAATAATAAAAAGTCTTTTTGTTTGAATTTAAAAAGAAAAACATAAAACTTACTCCCAACACATAAATATGATACATTAAGACACTATCTCACCCACATGAACCCTGTACCAAAAACAAAATTTTAGACTGTTCGAAATTGATAACATTTGCAGACAAAAAATTGTTTGTTGCTGAAATGCTTTAATTTGTATTTGACACAGTAGAAAACATTGTGGGAAAAGGAGAAAATGCTGGTTACCAGCATTTTCTCCTTTTCCCACAATGTTTTCTAAAGCCTTTTTAAATTTGAATCGTGTGGTAAAGGGTTAAATACATATAATAATAAAAAATGATAGTGGTTGTCACAGTTGCACAGGTTTCCATGGTAACATTTTTTCAATAGGATACAGAATCACAAATTATGATCCCTCGGACTACCAGGCAGAACTTAAGATGCTTTGTTGACAGTAAAGAGTAAGATCAGACGGCTGATCTGGTACACTTACTGTCAGATACCGTATTTCACCTAATTAACACGCTGGGGTGCCATACGAAACACCAACGGGGCTCTCTTATTTCATAGCCAATTTCCCGAAATTTTAGTGCTGTCACTTGGAGTAAGTACAGTACTTTGATCCACAAGTTTTAGTGCTGTGTGCAAAGTGATATTGGCATTTGAAAGACCCCCTGTATTAATACAGGATATATCGATTTTAGCGGCTATCATGATTAATTTAGACATGAAACAGCATTCACAATTAGTATGTGACACCAGTATTCGATACTTCCCTTTCAAGTTAGTTGACAAATTTTGTATTACTGGGAGTTCATAATGTTATGGGAAGTGTATATATATTCAGATAGTTAGCTGTTGATTTGTGAAGTAATTTGGTTTATGTCAATGCCATACCGGTAAGTTTATTTATAAAATATCAGTAATCAATAATTTTCATCAGTATGCTTTTAAAACTTTTTGTGAAGTTATCATGCGTTTGGAAGTTTGTCACTTCAGCCTTCAGATTTTCAGGTAAGGGCGGTTGGGTGTTGTTTGAGGCTTCTGGAGTAAGTAATATAGTGGGGGGAGGGGCTCTACTATTAGAAAGAAAGTGTTTATTAGGTGGAATACGGTATATTGTATGATAGTCTTTCAAGTCATCTTAAGTTTTCCCAGGCAATCTAAGAATTAATCTCCTATGTATGTGTCTATTAACATTGACTCCGGGACTAAAATTTAACATTATCTTTACACCATCTCATAAGAGTCTACACTGTTTTGTTTTAGGTTTAAGGGGCTGAGGGTGTATGACTGCTCTCACCGCCTCATCAAATACCTAAAAATAGAAATGGGAAAAACCCATGGTTAATTAAAATAGAAATGGGAAAAATCCATAATTAATTTCTGTCTACAGATTTTAACCTTTCACTGCCTCATCAAATACCTAAATACAGACATGGGAAAAACCCGTCTTCAAGTTTTGTCTATAGCTCTTCACTCTTTTCCCTACAACAAAATTTTGGGCTAGTCAAATCTGAAAGCATTTGCAGATGACAAATTAAATGTTGCTAATATGATGGTGATTGTCTTTGAAAGGGTAGAATTCCTTGTGGGAAAAGGAGAAAACTGATACGGTAGGAAACATTGTGGGAAAAGGAGAAAATGCTGGTTATCAGCATTTTCTCCTTTTCTCACAAAGTTTTCAAACGCCCTCTCCGTCAGGGTCATTAAAAGTCGGGATTGTGTGGTAAAGGATTATACATGTCCACAATAATCCTTATCACAATACTTGAAAACAAAATTCTATTCCCTCAACAAATGTAGACAGTGAGAGTGTAAACTGTAAACAGTGTACAAGAATATAACAGAAATGATACAAACTTCCCATCTGAAACACAGAATGAGGAAGAAAACTGTAGCTGGATATTAAAGCCCCAATAGCTGCCAATATTGAACAAAGTGGGTGTTAAAATGCATTTAAATAAGATGTCTGTTTGTAAAACAGTCATGCCCCCCTACTGCCACATTGATACAGGAAGTGGCACAGTTCATAAACTGATATCAAAAGAATTGATTGGGAAATATTGATGTCATCTTTTTGATTTATAGCCCACTTCAATTGTTAAACGTGATAATCTGTCAACAGTTCGCATAATTATACACACCGCCGTGTGTATACATACAAGATTGTAAACAGTCGCCGATACACAGACTGGGTTATCGATTTTCTTTTCGGCACACACGTTCGACTTCCGCTTTTTCCCAGTCGACTTCGATGCTTACTACGTCCCCGATAATACGCGAATAAAATGTTGGAACCACAAGTTGAGCCACATATGATGATTTTTGAGACACTTTAATTTTTTTTGAGCAAATGGCTCGAGTGGCGAACGGCAGTGCGGGCCCTGAATCGTTGGGTGGTCACTGTGACCTTGACCTTTCACGGATTAACCTTAAAATCGATAGGGATCATTTACACTCCAAGATGAATATCTGTACAGAATTTGAAGAACCTATGTCAATTCTGTGTCTAGTTATCCTCCAGACAAGGTTTGGTCTATATATCATTAAGTTGAAGGCCACTGTGACCTTGACATTTGAAGGATTAATCTCAAAATCGATAGGGATCATCTGCACTCCAAGACGAATGTCTGTGCCAAATTTGACGAACCTAAGTCAATTCTGTGTCTAGTTATCATCCGGACAAGGTTTGGTCTATATATCGACATGTTGACGGTCACTGTGACCTTGACCTTTGACTGATTGACCTCAAAATCAATAGGGATCATCTACACTCCAAGACGCATGTCTGTGCCAAATCTGACGAACCTAGGTCAATTCTATGTCTAGTTATCATCCAGACAAGGTTTGGTCTATATATCAACATGTTGACGGTCACTGTGACCTTGACATTTGACTGATTGACCTCAAAATCAATAGGGATCATCTACACTCCAAGACGCATGTCTGTGCCAAATCTGATGAACCTAGGTCAATTCTGTGTCTAGTTATCATCTGGACAACGTTTGGTCTATATATCAACATGTTGACGGTCACTGTGACCTTGACATTTGACCGATTGACCTCAAAATCAATAGGGATCATCTGCACTCCGAGATGAATGTCTGGGCAAAATTTGACGAACCTAGGTCAATTCTGTGTCTAGTTATCATCCGGACAAGGTTTGGTCTATATATCAACATGCTGACGGTCACTGTGACCTTGACCTTTGACCGATTGACCTCAAAATCAATAGGGATCATCTACACTCCGAGACAAATGTCTGTGCCAAATTTGACGAACCTAAGTCAATTCTGTGTCTAGTTATCATCCGGACAAGGTTTGGTCTATATATCAACATGTTGACGGTCACTGTGACCTTGGCCTTTGACCGATTGACCTCAAAATCAATAGGGATCATCTACACTCTGAGACAAATATCTGTGCCAAATCTGACGAACCTAGGTCAATTCTGTGTCTAGTTATCATCCGGACAAGGTAAGGTCTACTGACGGACGGACGGACGGACATTAGCAAAGCAATATACCTCCACTTCGTTGAAGGGGGGTATAATTAAAGAGCAATGCACCCATTATCGACTTTTTATTGCAATAAATACATGGATGATGGTAAATTCTGCCATAATACAGAATGACTATGTCACTCAGTAAACCATTTTCCATTGTATGATAATATTGAAAGGGCATGTTTCAGGATAGTGTATAAACCTAACTGATGGCATGAGAAAAAGATAATGAAATGTTTCGATTATCGACCCATTCCACGATTAATTGCTCCCCTTGGACTTTACATCGTGAATAAACGTGAAACAAAAGTAGTTGGTTTCGAAACTATGATTTCCAAGTTAGCGATTGTGACTTATGCTATCTTTCTTTACCATTTCGGGAAAAAGAGAAATTGTCACTGAACAATGGATATATTCATAAATAAATCGAACCTGTGTTGATGCTGTTTCTATGAGAAGAGTCAGGTGCATGCTTTATGTGTAATACTCTATTTATAATAAAATACGCATCTGCTCTGCCCATTAATGCACAGTCTAGTCACAATTGGGACATGGCACTTCAAGTGCATGCTTTATGTATAATATTCTATGTACAATAAAATGTGCACCTGTTCTGCCCATTCATGCACAGTCTACTCGCAATCAGGACATGGCACTTCAAGTGCATACTTTATGTACAATATTCTATGTACAATAAAATGTGCACCTGCTCTGTAATTAATACACAGTCTACTTGTGACCCAGACTAAATTCCGAGACACACGAAATGACCCCTGTGAACAAACAAATCTACCTACCTGTTTTAAGCCTCTCTGCGTCAGTGCTGAACATTCCATATATTTAACCGCCCTGATTTTATTGGCTAGCTTGATACCCTGTTCTCGTTTTATTGGTGATAAGCCTTGTTGAGCTAACTGGCCTATAGCTTCTTTGTTTTCACGCAGATCTATTTTAGTACCTGTAATACACACAAACACGAACAGAATACACCACCTTCTATCACAATATTTTACCAGACAATAAATTTCTAGTGGTGTCCAGAATGAAAGCATTCGCAGACATCAATTTCAATGTGGCTTAAATGGTGCAAATTTTTCTCTGATAAAGTAGAAAACATTGTGGGAAAAGGAGAAAATGCTGTTTACCAGCATTTTCTCCTTTTCCCACCATGTTTTGAAAGGCTTTCTTCTTAAGGGTTGTTAAAGCTTGGTATTATGTGTTAACGGGCCTAAGGACTGCTAGGAGCAACTCGGGGCACTTCAGCGGACAATATAGATCATGATCAGACTGCACAAAACATGCACTCTGATCTTTGATCTATGCGGTCTGCTACAATATTGTTTTTTCCCGTGAAATCTTTGAAACAGCAATATTTTCGTTTTTACTATTGACTGGTTCTCACTGTTTCATTTATTTAGCGGTAACACATGCAATGCATTTACCTGTAGACAGTGTACGAGGGTTGTTCGATATGTAATGTGTATTGTACAATATCTCAAAAGCATTCGACTCAAATAGTGAAATGAACATTACATCCCTTCAAAGTATTCTCCGCGGTTTGAAATACATAATTTCAATCTCTGAATCCATTTCTGAAATGCGTCACGGTACGCTGATTTAGGTAGACCTCTGAGGCACTGACTGATGGCTGAGCCAAGGGCTTGTCGGGACTTGTAACGAAGACCAGATAAGAACTTTTTAAGTTTTGGAATAAGGAAAAAGTCGCATGGGGCTAGATCTGGAGAGTATGGTGGGTGTGGCAAGATGGTAACCTTCTCTGACTTCAAAAATTGCTTCACAAGCTCAGATGTATGTGATGCAGCATTATCATAAAGTAGACGAACATGCCTAAATCCTGACACAGGGCGTCGTATAAGATAATATTTCTTGACCTTTTTTAGTATAACGTCTCGGTAATACCGACCTGTAACACTTTTGCCCTTCGGCACCGGAATTTGTATGGCTATACCATCACATGAGAAGAATATGCAATAAAGAACCTTCTTTGTGCTTATGCTTCTTTCGGCAACTACAGGCCTTTTACCGTGTTTAGTTAGCCATATTTTGTTTCCAATTTTTCTTACTGGTTCGAAATAGTGAACCCATGTTTCGTCACCAGTAACAATGTTTGCAAATTGTCTTTGATTGAATTTGGGAAACATTTTGAGCAATTGCTTAGCGGTTTGAACTCGTACCCGTTTTTGGTCATCTGTCAATATATGCGGTATCCATCTGGCAGAAATCTTTCGTACTTTCAAAATATGCTTCAAAATGAAATGCACACGCGATAGCGATATGCCAACAGCATTGGCGATATCACGAATCGTGTATCTGCCATCACTTTCAATTATTTCCCTGACTTCTGAGACATTTGCCTTGCCTGTTACAGTCACAGGTCGGCCAGATTTTGCTGCATCTTTGATGGACTCTGTGCCAGTCGGAAATTTCTTTCTCCACCTACGAACTGTCTCATAAGATACCTTATCAGACCCATAAACTTCCCCCAATTCAGTAAAAATCTGCATCACCGAACGACCAAGTTTTGTGCGAACTTTTATATATGCTCTAATTTCTTTAATATTCTTAATCCGTTTCCCAACCATTTTTACAACAGTGGTCAACGACTAGCTCTATTGAAATGACTATAAGTTTAAAACTATGTGGAGCTGTAGACTCGTGCTTATACCGTTGGAAAGGTATCGAATAGAGCCATTCAAGCGTATCATCATCCACGAAATCGCGCTGTGGTACAATACACATTACATATCGAACAGCCCTCATAGATCTTCAATCATCTCTGTTCACTCTCTCGATAGATCATCTGACTCAGAAAGCCTTAACATTACCTTTCTTGGCTCTGCAAATTGTTTGGTAAAGGGATAACCCCTACATTTGATATCATATACTGACTTGTACAGGCTTATAAAGAGAGAGAAAGGGTTCACCCAGACCAGCCAGCATAGCTCAGTTGATACAGTGTAGGACTCGTGAACGTGGTATTTCGGGTAACTTGAGGTTTGATTCCCAGAGCTGGTCATCTAAAATTACTAGTCTTTCGAATGAGACGTTAAACCGAAGTCCCATTGGGCAGTGCTATACACTGAGCATGTTAAAGAACCAGGCATAATTTAGGATGGGTTTTGTCCTGTGTCTGCACTATCCCTCATAACAATACTAACAGCCTTCAGAGGGTGTCGCTGATATGGGAAACTGGTGGTGCCAATACATAAACGCAAATTCAATCAATCACCTACCTACAACTATAACAGGGGCATCAGGACAATGATGTTTAATCTCAGGATTCCATTTTGTAATTACATTTTCATGGGAAGACGGACTAACAACACTAAAACATATCAGGAACACGTCAGTCTGAAAATAAAGTGAGAAATACATATAAGCCATGCTCTATGAAAAGGGGGTTTAATGCATCTATAAAAAGTTTCGACCAAGGTCAACCTGCGCAGTCTGCCGGGAGGGGTTCCCCCCTCCATCTCAAAAATAGGCAGGTTTTTCCAAAAATAGGTGGGACAATTTTCAAACAGGTAAAAAACATACAGCTCATGTAAGACATTCCAAGATTATACAGTAGACTTACTGACCTAATTACAGTTTCTGGGGCACCCTTCTCTAGAAATTGAATTCATTTTCCAAAATAAAAATAAGAGTGAGACATTAATACAATTCATTCTGATAAAATTCACTGCAATAACAGTATTCTAAGCCTAGGTAGAGTTGGCATTTTTGAAAGGGGTCATTTTGCTAGTGAGCAGTTTTGAGCCATTTCCTGTCAATTGGTTGGTTGTATTGGGGTTTAACGCCACTTTAACAGCTAAGGTCATATCATGGTGGTCGGTGACGCACATGTGTTTCCTGGCTTTCTCACACCAGTACTAACACAACTTTCTTTCCAAAGCCACTGACTACTTTTCTCACATGCTTCAGCCATTTCCTGTCAAGGGAGATTACAACAATGAACATAACATGTTGCAAAACAGCTTGGGCAATGATGCCTTTTTATTTAAAACTAATATTTTCGGCAAGGCAAGAGTAAATTCTTTGTTTTGGGACTTTTTCTTCATTTTTTATGCAGGACTGTTGCACATTGAGTCTGAATTTATGCGGGATAATAATAAATAGCATGAATCACTGCAGGTGTGAATTAAGCTAGCTCTTAAAAGGGTTCATGAATATTCTTTCACAACAATCTTACTTGTGGATATGAAAGGGGACGCAGTCTATCATAGTCTTCCTGTCCAGCTGTATCCCATAATCCTAAACTCACCGCTACACCATCCACAATCATGTTTGCAGTATAATTATCAAATCTACAAATGAATATCAGAGAAAATCTAATAGTTTACCAAAAAATCCTGAGTTTTAATGATCATAAAAAAGAAGGCTTTTGAAAACATTATGGGAAAAGGAGAAAATGCTGGTAACCAGCATTTTCTCCTTTTCCTACGATGTTTTCTAATCTTGAGGAGACAAAAACCCACCGAGAGACATAGTTTCTCAACAAACGAAGGAGTTTCATTAAATATATGAGTATCGGAACCACCACTACACTCTCTTCCCATGTTTGGTTTTTGGTGATAAACATGATTTTCAACCTTATTTCACATAATATATGGCAGTGGCCAGTGCACCTATTCATGTTTTCCTTTTATCATCACAATATTCTTTCCCAGGAACTGGCTGCTTATCCCCCACATTACTATCATCCAAACAATGATCAGCCGTGAGAGAGGAATGAATCCTGTTGCAATGACTACCATCCCTCCTCGAAAAGAAATTGGACAAGCTGGGGATTCAAACCAGCAATCCCCTGTTCTCAAGTCCTATACACTACCAGTTGTTCTAAAGGGGCTCCACCCTTGGTCTAAAGCCCTGTACAATACTGACTGAGCTCTTCAAAAATATTCCTTCTTACGAAAATATTTCAATTATTGAAATAATAATGTCCTGTTAACTCATTACCAGACGACAAATTTTTGGCTTGTTCAAATCGAAAGCATTTGCAGACGACAAAATAAAAGTGACTGAAAATTTGAAAATTGTTTTGTGAAGGGTAGAAAACATTATGGGAAAAGGAGAAAATGCTGGTTACCAGCATTTTCTCCTTTTCCCACAATGTTTTCTAAAGGCTTCTTTCTCAGGGTCATCAAAAGTAGGGATTGTGTGGTAAAGGGTTAACTCTTTACTGCATGGCAAAAATGTACACTTGTCCAACTTGAAAGCATTTGCAGACAACAATTTAAATGTTATTCAAATGATGCAATTTGTCTGTAATAGGATAGAAAACATTTTGGGAAATGGAGACAAGATGTCTGTTTGTAAAACAGTCATGTCCCCCTACTGCCACATTGATACAGTAAGTGGCACAGTTCATAAACTGATATCAAAACGTGCGTTCGACTTCTGCTTTTTCCCAGTCGACTTCGATGCTTACTATGTCCTCGATAATACGCGAATAAAATGTTGGAGCCACAAGTTGAGCCACATAATGATGATTTTTTAAAAGCTTTAAATTTTTTTTGAGAAAATGGCTCAAGTGGCAAACGGCAGTGCGGGCCCTGAATCATCTGGAGGTCACTGTGACCTTGACCTTTCATGGATTACCCTTAAAATCGATAGGGATCATTTACACACCAAGATGAATATCTGTACAGAATGTGAAGGACCTAGGTCAATTCTGTGTGTAGTTATCATCTGGACAAGGTTTTGTCTATATATCATTAAGTTGAAGGCCACTGTGACCTTGACCTTTGATGGATTAATCTCAAAATCGATAGAGATCATCTACACTCTGAGACAAATGTCTGTGCCAAATTTGACGAACCTAGGTCAATTCTGTGTCTAGTTATCATCCGGACAAGGTTTGGTCTATGTATCAACATGTTGACAGTCACTGTGACCTTGACATTTGACCAATTGACCTAAAAATCAATAGGGATCATTTACACTGCGGAACAAATGTCTGTGCCAAAAGTGACGAATCTAGGTCAATTCTGTGTCTAGTTATCATCCGGACAAGGTTTGGTCTATATATCAACATGTTGACGGTCAGTGTGACCTTGACATTTGACCTCAAAATTAATAGAGATTATCTACACTCCAAGACGCATGTCTGTGCCAAATCTGACGAAGCTAGGTCAATTCTGTGTCTAGTTATCATCTGGACAAGGTTTGGTCTATATATCAACATGCTGACTGTCACTGTGACCTTGACATTTGACCGATTGACCTCAAAATCAATAGGGATCATCTACACTCCAAGACGCATGTCTGTTCCAAATTTGACGAACCTAGGTCAATTCTGTGTCTAGTTATTATCCGGACCAGGTAAGGTCTACCGACCGACTGACGGACGGACGGACGGACGGACGGACCGACTTTAGCAAAGCAATATACCCCCACTTCATTGAACGGGGGCATAAAAATGCTGGGCTCCAGCATTTTCTCCTTTTCCCACAATGTTTTCAAAAGGCTTTTTTCTCCAGAATCATTAAAACTTGGGGTTATGTCATAAAGGGTTAAAAGAGGGTTTAATGCATCTTCATACGGCATTATACTAAGTATGTCGTCACATAATACCAATTCGTCTAAACACTGACTGAATCATGAGTTAGACTGGTTCTTTGAAATGCAACAAATTTCACAAATGGCAAAAAGATTTGACCCAGTTCAGCCTGCGCAAACTGCACAGGCTGACCTTGGTCGATACTTTTTGCAGATGTATTAAACACCCTTTTCATAGAGCATGGCTCACTATGTTTAAGTATCTGGACTAGGATATCATTTTATTATATACCTGAAGGTTTTCCAGGTCAAATTCAAACGTCACATGTAGATAAAATATCAAACACGACAGCAACAATACGTATCTGCACAATGTCAAACATGGTTCCAAATATCGCATGATGACGTATCTCGTGCACTGAGTATGCATGCATTGAGTTGTGCTTTGATTTGTTAAAATGTTACGCTGTAATATTCATCCACCATTCATAAAAACGAAGTTATTACCGACTACTTAAGTATTTGACTTACCATGATTACTGCTTTCAATCAAAATATCAATAAGTGCAATATTTTGTCATTGAAAATTGCAGGTATTTGATAACAGGAATATTATGTTGTATAAACTTTCCTGGTGCTTGTATTTGCCTCTTGCACAATATCAAATTTTCTCACTTAGCTCAATTCAAATAAAGGACCAGAGAAGTTACTAAAACAAAATACTCTGTATGTACTTACACAGTGGGTACATATTCCCCGGGAAAGCTGTCTGTCGTGTAGGATATCAACATGCAGGTTTTACCTACAGTACCATCGCCCACCACAACACACTTTATTGGGCGGCCCTGGGCCATGTTGTTATCCATACCATAAAACCTTGTTTGCTCCAGTTTGCACGTCCTACCTGGCTCACCACAACACACTAACTGTAATACAGGGACAAATTTCTAATTACAGTCAAATCTGTAACTAGCAGCCACTGAAGGGAAGTTCTAACGGTTGCTGTTGTTCACAAATTGGCTGTTGTCCACAATATGCACTTTTTGCACTATATAGTGTTGCAAATATAATGGTTTTCAATAGGTAAAGGTTTGTTTGAAATGAACTTTGAATCTATTTAAAAAACGAAAATAAAACACAGAAATTAAACATAAATTTTAAACATTTACAGTCAAATCTATGCAAGCAGCCACAATATGTGATAGATCATGGTGTGTGATAAAGGCAGCTGCTGTGTAGGTGTCATAAACAGTAAAATCATACCAATTAAGGTGACTGCTGGCTGCATTTGGCAGATTATTGCTATGCACAAGGTAATTAAAGATGAAATATGCATGGCTGACTTGTGTTGGCTGCTGTTCACAGACTGGCTGCTGTTCATGTGTGGCTGCTTGCATATATTTGACTGTGTTCTTCACCAGACTATGGACTTGTCCATGTTACAAGCATTTGAAGGCAACATTTGAACAAGACTGACTGATTGAATGGTGTTTTATGCCACTTTCAATATTATTTCAGTCATATTGCGGCAACAGCTCACATATTCATGTATTTCCTGGGTTGTCACCGGTAATAGGCTAGGGCTCTGAAGTGTCTTGCCCAAGGACTTTCATACAAAAAGCTCAGTGGATCCAGTGAGGCTGGAACCCGGGGCCTCCAGGTCAGGTGTCCTACACTTTACCACTGAGCCATGCAGGACCCCCACACATGAACAAACAACGACCACAAGGCTACGACAATAACTTGACATTTTCTTCAAAAACAGCTGAGCTCTAAATGTCTGAATGTTAAAATTTGTTTTTGAAAGTGGAGAATACACTGTTGGAAAAGGGGAAACACAATTACCATTGTGGGTTTGTTTGGTAAAGAGTAACCCAAGTACTATACAGACTATTTGGGCCCATCAAATATACCATAACCCTTACCATACAATACCAAGTTTTAACAACCTAGAGGTATAATCCTTCTGAAAACATTGCGGGAAAAGGAGAAAATGCTGGTAACCAGCATCACTTGCAGGTGCCAGTGCTTGGCTGCAGTTGCTTGATTTTAAGTCAGACAAGGGGCATAACTGTGCCTAAAATAGTTTGATGGTTACCTGCCCTTCGTTGTACAGGCTTCCCTTTTGATAGTGAACAACTTGTCCAAGTCTGAAGTGAATATCTTCAGAAATCAAAGAGATATTACAAAATGATAATGCAGACAATAACGACAATTATGACGAAAGGGCTATCTTTCCTTCAAAAACACCCAAGCTAATATTAAACGACCTTTACTTACATGATACAAACATGAACCCTGTCCGTGTTAATAAATACAGAGTCAGAATATTTTTGCAATCTTACGCCAAGTCTTTTCTCAGAGCAATGGCCCTGTACGTCTATCTGGCAGGCAACTTTAAAAGATCAAACGTCCACCTCTCTCTGGTCTAGCTTGTTTCTGAAGAGAGAAAAATAACACAATCCCTTACCACACAATCTCGATTTTTAACCTTTTACCACACAATCCCGATTTTAAACCACCCTGAGGAAGAAGGCTTTTGAAAATACTGTGGGAAAAGGAGACAATGCTTGTAACCAGCATTTTTTCCTCTTTCCCACACTGTTTTCTACTCAATTAAAGGCAAGTTTTAACGTCTGCAAATGCTCTTTACCAAACAATCCCATCTTTAAACGACACAAGGCCTTTGAAAACATTGTGGGAAAAAGGAGAAAATGTTGGTAACCAGCATTTTCTCCTTTTCCCACAATGTTTTCTACCCTTCCCAAAACAAATTTCAATTTTTAAGTCATGTTTATTTGGTCGCCTGCAAATGCTTTGAATTTGGACTAGTCTAAAATTTTGTTGTTCTGTATAGACTTAACTGTTAACCCTTTACAACACAATTCTGAGTTTTAACGACCCTGAGGAAGAGTGCTTTTGAAAACATTGTGAGAAAAGGAGAAAATGCTGGTAACCAGCATTTTCTCCTCTTCCCACAATGTTTTCTACTCAATTAAAGGCAAGTTTCATCATTTCGGTCACATTTAATTTGCTTTGAATTTGGACTAGTCTAAAATTTTGTTGTTCTGTATAGACTTAACTGTTAACCCTTTACAACACAATTCTGAGTTTTAACGACCCTGAGGAAGAGTGCTTTTGAAAACATTGTGAGAAAAGGAGAAAATGCATTTTCTCCTCTTCCCACAATGTTTTCTACTCAATTAAAGGCAAGTTTCATCATTTCGGTCACATTTAATTTGCCGTCTGCAAATGCTTTCAATTTGAAGCACTCTTAAACTTGATTGAAAGATTGAAAGAATTTGCAGACGACAAATCAAGTACTGTATTGCTCAAATGATGATTTCCGACTTTGATAGGGTAGAAAACACTGTGGGAAAAGGAGAAAATGCCGGTTATTGGCATTTTCTCCCTTTCCCACAATGTTTTTAAATGCCCTCTTTTTCAAGGTTGTTCAAACAAGGATCTTTAAAGATCAAACATCCAACTCCCTTGTCCCACACTTGTTTCTGAAGAGAGAAAATTAGCATCATTTATACTTTTACCAGACAACAAATTTTGAGACTAGTCCAAATTGAAAAAAAGTGGCAGACGACAAATTTAGCATACATCAAATTATGGAATTGGGTTTAAATGGTTAGAATACACTGTGGTAAAAGGAGAAAATGCTAATTACAAGCATTTTTTCTTTTTGCAGCGTTTTCAAAGGCTTCTTCCTCAGGGTGGTAACACTCGGGGATTGTGTGTTAAAGAGTTAACTTTTTACGACACAACAAAATCTTAGACTTATTCAGATTGAAAGCACTTGCAGACGAGAATTATTATAAGATGGCTCAAGTGATGGAAATTGCCTTTGATGGGGGTGGAAAACTTTGTGGGAAAAGGAGAAAATACCTCCTAAAATGACATCAAAGAGGGCACCAATGGATCAGAATTATGTATAAAGATTTTTCCATGTGTTAAGTGTGCCATCAATTAATAGACGTGGTAATTACATTAATAGTGTGATGTTAATGATCCTTTTCCCATACGATCCCGAGTTTTAACAACGCTGCAGTGTAGGCCTTTGGAAAACATTGTCAGAAAAGGAGAAAATGCTGGTTACAAGCAATTTCTCCTTTTCTCAGAATGTTTTCTTCTCCTTTAACTCTACCAAATGATACAATTTTGGACTGGATCGAACTGACAGCATGAAATTTTTCAGACAACAAACTAACTGTTGCTAAAACAATAATTTCCTCCATTTGACAGGGTAGAAAAGAGTTAAATGCACTTTATTAACAAAGGTCTGTTTAAAAATCCTTTACCACACAACACAGAGTTTTAACGACCCTGAAAAAGAAAGCTTTTGAAAATATATGGGAAAAGAAGAAAATGCTGGTAACCAGCATTTTCTCTTTTTCCCAAAATGTTTTCTACCCTTCCAAACATACAGTTATTAAGTCACAACTATTTTGTCGTCTGCATATGCTTTCAATTTGGACAAGTCTTAAGTTTTTGTCATCTGGTAAAGAGTTAATCTTATGAAATACTAATATAATATGTGTCAGCACAGCTGGGTTTCCAATTAAGCAATTAGTTCCAACATGTACTTTTAAACAATACATGTACATGTATGCAGTCTTAACAGACTTCAAATGATGATTGAGACAATTCAATGCTATGTTTAGAACTTGTCGTATGTGATGCAAAGAAATGTATCGATGAAAGTTGCCTATTGGGTATAACCTAGCAGATCTTACTACCAAAAACTTACACGCATCCTTATCTGGAGCGCGCCTTAATACTAACTGTTACCAAAGGTAATCCGTTACCACACAATCCCGAGTTTTAACAACCCTAAAGAAGAACAACAAAAAAAAATCATTTGAGCTACATTTGATTCATTGTCTGCAAATGCTTTCAATTCGTTCCAGTCTCAAATTGAAAGGATTTGCAGACAGCAAACTTGACTAACTGTCGCAAAGCAGAAAAATACCCTCCACCAGTACCTTGTCACTGTAGTAGCATAATCAATAAACAGAAATGATTTTCAAAACAAAGATCACCTGCGACCTTGACCTTTGACCCATGCGACACAAAAACAATTGGGCATCTCCTTGGGTCATGAGCAACACTTGTATAAAGTTTCAGGATCCTAGGTCAAATAGCTTTGAGTTAGAGCACAGAGACAGAATACAGACAGAGACTGACAGATGGAAGGACGGACAAACAGACGTGGTGAAACCAATATACTCCCCCTTTGCTTCGTAGTTGGGGGTATACTGATGCACAAAATATAACATTTTTCTTTGAAAGGGTAGATAACATTGTGGAATGTATAGTCTCCTTTTCCCACAATGGTTTCAGAAGTCCTTTTCTTTGAAGTCCCTAAATGATTGATTGTATATTGTTTAACTGTTTTCAACATTATTTGAGCTATATCATGGCAGCCAGTGCACCTATCCATGCTTTCCTGGAGTTTCTTTCACCAGTACTCCGAACAATATTCTTTCCACCCCACTGGATGCTTTCCCATATATTCATCGTCGAAACAATGATCAGCGGTGAGAGGAATGATTCCTGCTGCAATGACTATCATCAATCCTCGGAAAATAATTGGCCGAGCCGGGGTTTGAACCAGCGATCTCCTGTTCTTGAGTCCTGCACACTACCAACTTTCGGGTTGTTAAACCCTGTAACTGTGTTGTAAAAAGTTAAAATACGGCGTCATTTGTTAAACCATCAACCCTTCATCACACAATCCTGAGTTTTATTGGCCATAAAAAAGAGGGCTTTTGAAAACATTATGGGAAAAGGAGAAAATGCTGGTGAGCAGCATTTTCTCCTTTTCTCACAATGTTTTCTACCCTATCACAGACAAATCTTTTAATTTGAGCAACTTTTGATTTTGTTGTCTGAAAGTGTTTTTAACTCTTCACCACACAATACCAAGTTTTAACAACCCTGAGAAAGAGGCCTATTTGAAAACATTGTTGGAAAAGAAGAAAATGCTGGTAACCAGCATTTTCTCCTTTTACTGCAATGTTTTCTATTTAATCAGGGACAAATACTATCCTTTGGAATAATCTGAATTTCATTCTGTAGATTTTTTCAGTATCAACGATTCTAAACGTTTGCCATGTGGTACAGGGTTAACGGAGATGATTCTAGAATCATATCCTGTGGTACAGAGTTAACAGTTATCCTGCTCAGTATGTGAAATGAAAATATTAAGCCAATGGTAAAAACCAAAATTCTGCTATATCAAAGATACTTTTTTAGAGGACAACATGTCCTAATCAGACAGTGAAGATCAAAGATCAGACAGCACATTATGTGCAGTCTGATCTTGATCTACGCTGTCCGTAAAAGGTCAGGAAATCGCGCCTAGCAGCCCAAGGGTTAATACACTGCATGTATCTATCCATCTACACAGGTTTTTTCCTTGATCATGAATTCCTGGATTCATTCAGGTTTTTTTTATCAAATCTCTGATTCATACCTATAACCCTTTACCACACAACTTGTGTGTTTTTTTTTTAAACAACCTCCTTTCATTATCTTTTTTTGGCGTGCCAAATGACCCTAGATGTTGATGCGCCATAAAACACCATACATTCATTCATTTATTCCTAGAAAGGATTCGATTCTTTTCAGCAATATTTTCTATGCTATACAATTTAGCTCTCTTCCACATGACAAAATTTTGACTGGTCAAAATCAAAACCATTTGCAGACAACAATATAAATGCGACTCAAAAATTGAAATGTGATTTAATACAGTAGAAAAAAATTGAGAGAAAAGGAGAAAGTAGCAGCATTTTCTTCTTTTCCCACAATATTTTCAAAAGCTTTCTTTCTCAGGGTCAACAAAAGTTGGGATTGTATGGTAAAGGGTTAAATAGCTAATCTAATCGTACGAGGCATAATTTTAAAAGCTTAATTCTTTACCAAACATCAAAATTTTGTGCTCGACGAAATGGAAAGCATTTGCAGATGACAAATTGAGTGTAGTTCAAAGAATGATAATATTTTTATCACATAACCTCCCCTGTTTTCAGTGTAATATACCCATTACGAATTTTCTTATCTTATACACATTTGATATCACATTTGTGTGACGTCATTTTTGACGTCATTTTGTACATATTACATAGAAGTAAATGGGTCTTATGGATATTTCCGCCGGTGTATTTATGAATGTTTTTACATTATTTAATCTATATTTTGTGAAATGCCGTTATGTGATAAAAAGAATCTGACATTCATGGACATTTGAGATAAAATTTTATTAAACTCATCAAGGAACAATGTTATTAAGCTTGCCAAAGGCTCGCTTAATAACATTTCCCTTGACTCGTTTAATAAAATCTTTTCTCAAAAGCCCACTCATGTCAGATCCTATATGTCTTTGATAACGGTGGAAAATGTTGTGGGTAAAAGGAGAAAATGCTGGTAACCAGCATTTTCCTCTTTTACCCACATTTTCAAAAAGGTTTCTTTCTCAGGGTCGTTAAAACACAGGATTGTGTGGCTAAGGATTTCGAGTCAATTTGATACTATCTCAATAAAATCAGAAATTTTTCTCTCCTGTGTTATCATTCTGAACCCAGAAATATTTTTCAGTCATAGATTCAGCATTTTCTCCTTTTTCAACAATATTTTCAAAAGGCTTCTTTCTCAGGCTTGTTAAAACAAGGGATTGTGAAGTAAAGGGTTATAGGTTAATTTGACACTATCTCAAGAAAATCAGAAATTTTTCTCTCCTGTGTTATCATTCTGAATTTAGAAATATTTCTCGTCATAAATTCATGTAACACATTCACTCAACATACACCTCTTGAGGTAAAGTTTCCACAGGACTCAGTGAACATTAACTTTTAGATCCACTAGATAAGTTTGTATCGGAGTTTAATGCACTTTTAACAGCTTCATATCACAACGGTCAGTGCACCTCCGCATGTGTCTCCTGTCTTTCTCACATCAGTACTGACACAACTTTTTTCCAAGCCACTGACTTCTTTTCTCACATGCATCAGAGGTGAGAGGCACAAAATCCATGGACAGTAAGTTTGCTGCGACCACTAGGTGACAAGTCTGATACGCTAACAACCAAGCTACCTGGCCAAGCTGATCCACATTCAGACCCTTTACCACACAATCCCAAGTTTTATTTTTCTGCTTTTTCCACAATATTTCAAAAGCTCTCTTCAATGGGTCGTCAAAACTTTGGATTGTGTGGTAAGGTGTTAACAAAGTTTTAACTGCTTAGATCATATTTACCCTTTACCACACAATGACGCCTTTAAACGCCCCTGAAGAAGAGGCCTTTTGAAAACATTGTGGGAAAAGGAGAAAATGCTGGTAACCAGCATTTTCTCCTTTTCCCACAAAGTTTTCTACCCTATCAAAGAAAAGTTGCGTCATTTGAGCCACTATGAAATTGTCGTCTGCAAATGCTTTCAATTTAGATAGGTCTAAAATTTTGCCGTGTGGTAAAGGGTTAAGGCAGTCAGTGCACCTATGCTGTTTTTCATCTCTCACCTCTCATGCAAGTGAGCAGTCAGTGGCTTGGAAAGAAAGCTGTGTCAGTGCTTGTATGAGAAAGCCAGGTAACAAATGTTTAGGTGCGCTGACACCCATGATAAGACCTAAGCCGTTAAAACGTCGTTGAACTCCAGTACAAGCAAACAATGAAAGCAGCATGAAACCGTGTACCGAAATAATGTCAAAATTGCAGAGCTTGCACATTGAAAAAGGTTTTACAACGCCTTATCAAAATGTTGCTCTCGAAAAACTCATGTTTCAACCCTTTATCAAACATTTCATGACCCTAATGCTGAAGGCTTGTGAAAACATTGTGGGGGGAAAAGGAGAGAGTACATGTATTGGTAACTAGCACTTTCTCCTTTTCCCACAATGTTTTCTTCCCATTCAAAGACAATTTCATCATTGAGTTCCATTCAATTTGTTGTCTGCAAAGGCTTTCCCTGTAGATGAGTATACAATTTTGTCCTTTGGTACAGAATTACAGACTTTTAACAGTCTAAAAAAGACAGCTTTTGAAAACATTATGGAAAAAGGAGAAAATGCTGGTAACCAGCATTTTCTTCTTTTCACACAATGATTTCTCCCCTATCAAAGCCAAATTCCATCATCAGAGCCAAATTTAAATTGTTGTCTACAAATGCTTTTGATTTAGACAAGTCTACATTTTTGTAAAGAGTTAACTCTTTACCAGATGACAAAAATCTAGCCTTGTCCAAATTGAAAGCATTTGCAGATGACCAATTTAAATGTGACTCAAATGCTGGAATTTGATCTTGATAGGGTAGAAAACACTGTGGGAAAAGGAGAAAATTATGGTTTCCAGCATTTTCTCCTTTTCCCACAATGTTTTTGAAAGGCCTCTTTCCTAAAGGGTGTTAAAAGTCATTATTGTGTGGTATAGGCTTGAGGGAAAGGGTTGAACATCCATGATAAATAGTACAAACTGTCTATCTGCTATCTGGAAAAGACATTAGTGGTATCTTAGCTTTATACCACACACCAAAATTTTAGACTGGTCCAAATTGAAAGAACATGCAGACAACAAAATTAAATGCAATCCAAATGAAATTGTTTGAATCTGAAAGAGTGGAAAACATAGTTGAAAAAGGAGAAAATGCTGGTTACCAGCATTTTCTCCTTTTCCCACAATGTTTTCAAAAGCCCTTTCCATCAGGTCCGTCGAACTCGGACTGTGTGGCAAAGGGTGAAGTTACTCAAATGAAGGAGATATCAAGGTCAGGGTTTACCGTTTTCCTCATTGATTCTCTGGTGCCACAGTCAGGCTCGGATTTGTTGACTGATTGAGTGACAGATTGATTGATTGATCAAATGGTGTTTTATGTTGCTCTCAACATTATTTCAGTCATGGACACAAATCACATATTCGTGTATATCCTGGGTTTCACCAGTACTAGGCTAGGGCTTTGAAGTGTCTTACCCAAGTTCACTCCCATGTAAAATCAAGTAGATCCAGTGGAACTCAAACCCAGGGACTTCAGGTTATGAGTCCTGCACTTTACCAACGGGCCATGCAGTACCCCAGCCAGGTCTATCACTTAATCCTCTACCAGGCAACAAGATCTTAGACTCTTCCAAATTCAGAGCAGTTGCAGACAACAAATCAAAAATGGTAAAAATTGATTTACCACAAAAAGGACAGAAGACACGGTGGGAAAAGAAGAAAATGCTGGTAACCAGCATTTTTCCTTTTCTGAAATATCTTCAAAAGCCTCCTTTTCTTTGGAAAAGGTTTAAGCACTATTTCAAATGAAAAAAATTTTCCTAATATTTGTACAGTTTGCTCAGACAGATGTCTGTTCAAAATGTGGACCATCAGATATGACAAGCTAACAAACCAACCATCTCATCTGATGATGCTGGACATTTTATCCTACCCCACCCCCTACTATATTCTTCCTGATAATATCAAAAATGATGAAACTAAAAATAGAATAAATGCATAAGAAGAGCATCACATGTGGGTGCCAACGCTTGGCTGCAGTTGCTTTTAGAATCAGATTTATTTTCAGTTAAAATTCTGAAATTCCAAGTCGAAAAAGGGGCGTGACTGTGTCAAAAACCTGTTCCTGTTGTATGGGTTCCCCTTTTAATAGTTAACGACTTGTCCACGTTCAAAATAAATAACTTCAACAATAACATAGATATTATAAAATGTTAACCCTTAGGCTGCTAAGCGTGAATCACTGACCTTTTGTAGACTGTGTAGATTAAGATCAGACTGCACAGAACGTGCAGTCTGATCTTGGATCTACACTGTCTGATAAGGAGATGTTTTCCCCACAAAAAATAAATATGAATAACATTATTTGCGTTTTTATAATCTGCTTGAAAGTTTCATTTCATTTATTTAGCAGGATACGAGTTAAAATTCTTGCACCATGACACAGACAATGACAACAACAGAGATATGACAACACCTCCACCTTTTCTTCAAAAACAGCCGTGGTAAAAATGACACTTCTCTCCTTTTCATATTACTTTCTCCACAAATCAGTTTTGTAGGTAACTCTTCAACTAATGACAAAATTTTGGACTGTACCAAACTGAAAGCATTTGCAGACGACAAGTTAAATGTTGCTACATAAATGATTTCTGTCTTAGATGGGGTAGAAAAACATTGTGGCTGGTTACCAGCATTTTCTCCTTTTCCCTCAATGTTTTCAAAAGCCTTTTCTTTCATGGTCTGGATTGTGTGTTATAGAGTTAATTTCTGGATTACTGTACAGGATTATACATACAGCAGAATGATGACAAGGTGTTTCTGCACAATATTAACAAGCTGTTACAAGGCTTGCAATTAAATTCAACCCTTCAGCTGCTAAGCGGGACACACTGACCTTTTGCGGACAATGTAGATCAAGATCAGACTGCATACAACATGCAGTCTGATCTTGGATCCACACTGTCCGATGAGAAGATAATTTTCTTCAAAAAATGAATTTGACACAACATTATTCTTGTGTGTACTATAGGCTTGAAAGTTTTATTTAACTCTTTACCAAGATGACAAAATTTTAGATTAGTCTAAATTGGAAGGCTTTGCAGACAACAAGATAAAGGTTACTGCAAATGCACAATTTGTTGTGAGAAGGGTAGAAAACATTGTGGGAAAAGGAGAAAATGCTGGTTACCAGCATTTTCTCTTTTTCCCACAATTTTTTCAAAAGGCTTCTTTCTCAAGGTTGTTAAAAGTCGGGATTGTGTGGCAAAGGGTTAACTTATTTGGCAGGATAAGGGTTAACCCGTACAGGGTAGTATAAACCCAACAGACATTTTTAGTCGAAATAATTGTAGTTCAAGCATTGCTTTTGACTTAAGTGTTTCAGCAAAGTGGGCAGTGTAGACCAAAATCAGACTGCTCATTTTCTGCAGTCTGATGTTGATATACACTGGGCGCAATGGCAACTCTAGTTGTGAAAGTTGCTTTAAGGCTTCATGCTCCTCACAAAAGGATCCTCGCTTTTAATGATCCTGGGAAAGAAGGCTTTCTAAAACATTGTGTGACGAAAAAGAGAAAATACTGGCAGACAGCATTTTCTCCTTTACCTACAGTTTTCTCTCATTTCAAAGACAGAAATCGTCTTTTGGAGCTACAATGAATTAGTCGTCTTGAAATTATTTCAATTTAACCAGATCTAAAATTTGGTTGTGTGGTAAAAAGGATTAAATCAGTGGAAACTCCCTCTACGTCTTTAGCCCTGGTTTTATTTCTCCGATGATGCTTATGACGCATCAAGGTGTTTTTCTCTTTACTGAATAAGCCATCTACCAATGCAGGTGATTCGATAAAAACATATGTTTTATGAATATATACAATCATCAGTGGTGGTAAATAGCTTGGTCTGTAGGTATTTCCACCCTCTTCCTATGGAGGAGAGTTTTAATGACCCTGAGATAGGAAGACATTTAAAAAACATTGGGGGAAAAGGAGAAAATGCTGGTAACTAACATTTTCTCCTTTTACCACAATGTTTTCTGCCCTTTCAGAAAAAGTTACCATAATTTGAGCCACTTTTAACTTATCTTCAGCAACTGGGTTCGATTTGGATCAGTCCAAATTCTTGCTCTGTGGTAAAGGATAAGCTTTTTGCCATACAATCCCGGATTTTAACAACCATGAAGAAAGAATCCTTTTACAAAACATTGTTGGAAAAGGAGAAAATGCTGGTCACCAGCATTTTCTCCTTTTCCCACAATGTTTTCTACCCTATCAAAGAAAAATCACATCATGTGAGCTACATTGAAATTGTTGTCTGCAAATGCTTTCAATTTGGACAGGTCTACATATTAATTTTGTTGTTTGGTAAAGAGTTAAGGACCATGAGAAAGGAAGGCATTTGAAAACATTGTGGGTAAAAGAGAAAATGCTGGTAACCAGCATTTTCTCCTTTTCCCACAATGTTTTCTGCTCTTTCAGAAAAAATTACTAACATTCGAGTCATTTTTAACTTATCGTCGGCAAATACTTTCAATTTGGATTAGTCCAAAATTTTGCTGTGTGGAAAGGGTTTAAATCTTTCCTACAGAATAAAATTTTGAACCAGATCTAAATTGAAAACACTTGCAGATAAAATAATTAATGGTGATTCTTGTCTTTGAAAGGGTAGAAAATGAGGGAAACAGAGAAAACGCTGCTTACTAGTATTTTCTCCTTATCCCACGATGTTTTCAAAAGCCATCTTACTCTGGGTCATTAAAACTTGGGATCTATAGTAATCTCATCCCTTTACCAAACAATCTCAATTTAAAACTGAGCTGTCACTGTATGTGACTTAATACCCCGCCAGCGCTTTGACAGAAACAGGCAATTTAACAAAAACATTTTCTAAGTTCAAGGGGAGATTACCCTTGAATCATAGGGAGTAGATGATAGAAAACTGCGTCTTGCACATCTTCAGTATACGATCAATGTATCAACAAACTTTCAATACAATAGCAGCAAAACTGTAGGAGGAGTTCGCGACACAAAATTACTAGTATTTTGTACACAGACGGACACACGGACAGACAGACAGGCTGATTCCAGTATACCCCCGAAAACATTTGTTTTGCGGGAGTATAATGACCATGCTGGAAAAACGCGTTTCAAAACATTGTGAGAATAGAAGAAAATGCCGGTAATAAGCATTTTCTCCTTTTCCCACAATACCTTCTACCCTGTCACAGATAAAATCTGACCATGTGAGCAATATTTTTTTTCGTCTGCAAATGCTTTGAAAAGAAAAGAGGCTTTTGAAAACATTGTGGAAAAAGGAGAAAATGCTGGTAACCAGTATTTTCTCCTTTTTCCCCACAGTGTTTTCTAAAATATTACATATAAAATCTGACCATTTGAGAAACATTCTGTTTGTTGTCTTCAAATGCTTTAAATTTGGACCAGTCTGAAATTTTGTTATCATCTTGTTACTTGCGGAGCCCCTGTAGCTCAGTTGGTAGTGTGCAGGACTTGAGAACAGGGGTTGCTGGTTTGATCCCCCGCTTAGCCAATTTCTTTCCAAGGACTGAAGATAGTCGTTGTGATAGAATTCATTTCTCTCTCACTACTGGCCATTGTTTCGACGATGGTTATGTGGGAAAGCAGCCAGTTGCTTGGAAAGAATATTGTCTGAAGTACTGGTAAAAGAAACTCCAGGAAAGCATGGATAGGTGCACTGGCTGTGGTGATATAACTGAAATAATATTGAGTACGGTGTTAAACACCATAAAATCAAATCAACTGATTGATTGAATTGGAGTTTAATGCTGTTTTATCAGCTTAGGTCATATCACGGCAGTCAGTGCAGTGCACCTACGCATGTGTTTCCTGGCTTTCTCACACCAGAACTGATACAACTTTCTTTCCAAGCCACTGACTACTTTCTCACATGCATGAAAGGTGAGAGGCCAGAAATCGCCAAAAAGAAAGTTTACCACAACTGTTGAACTCACAACCACCAGGTCATGAGTATAATACACTACCGAGTGGGCCAAATCAAATCAAACCAAGCTTGCTGTGGGTTAACCCTTTTACACACAGTCAAGAGTTTTAACGACCCTATAGAAGAAGGCTTTTGTAAACATGGTGGGAAAATGAGAAAATGCAGATAATCAGTGCAATGTTTTCCAACCTATCAAAGACAGAAAATCACTATATGAACTGTAACTATTTTGTCGTCTGCAAATGCTTTCAATTCGGTTCAGTTCAAAATTTTGTCGTGAGGTATTGAGTTAAGGGTTGAAAAAAACAATGAAACACATGAAAACCAAGTACCACTTTAACAAAAAATTCTCTTTGACTCATCAGACACAGTGAGAGACCATATCCCTGATGTCTATGTTAATTACTTTCTTCTTCAGTCACACCCAGTAGCACAAACACATTTAACCCTTTACCACACAATTCCTGCATCTAAAAACTCTAAGATTGATCGATTGATTGCATGGTGTTTAACGCCGTTTTCAACATTATTTCAGTTATATCGCGGTGGCCAGTGCACCTATCCATGCTTTCCTGGAGTCTCTTTTACCAGTACCCAGCACAATTTTCTTTCCAAGCCAAGGGCTGCTTTCCCACATAATCATCATCAAAACAATGGTCAGCCGTAGGACAAGAATGGATCCTGTTGCAATGACCATCACCAATCCTTGGAAGGAAATTGGCCGAGCCAGGGATTGGACCCACAAGAACCCTGTTCTCAAGTCCTTCAAGCTACCGACTGAGCCACCGGGGCTCAGCAGCTACCCAAAGAAAAAAGCTTTTGTAAATATTATTGTAAAATGAGACAATACTTCTAGCCCCTAGTGTCGATATCAGTTACTTTCTTCTTCAGTCACATCAAGTAACTTGAAAACATTTAAGTTCTAAACTTTTACCACACAATTCCGACATTATATGACCCTAAGAAAGAATACTTTTGAAAATATTGTTGTAAAAGGAGAAAATACTTGTTACCCCTGGTGTCCACATCAATTACTTTCTTCTTCTGTCACATAAAGTAGCATGAAAACATTTAAGTTTTAACCCTTTACCACACAATTCCGACATTATACGACCCTAAGAAGGAAAACTTTTAAAAATAGTGTTGTAAAAGGAGAAAATTACTTTCTCCTTCAGTCACAACAATGGCAAAAGAATACTTTACCCTTTGCCACACAATCCAGAGTTTTGATGACCATGAGGAAGAGGTCTTTAGAACACATTGTGGGGAAAAGGAGAAAATGCTGGTTATCACCATTTCTCCTTTCCCTCGATGTTTTCCCCCCTGTTTCCTTGTTATACCCCCGCAAAACGAATGTTTTCGGGGGTATACTGGAATCAGCCTGTCTGTCCGTGTGTCCGATCGTGTGTCCATCTGTGTGTCCGTCTGTGTACAAAATACTAGTAATTTTGTGTCGCAAACTCCTCCTACAGTTTTCCTTCAATTGTATTGACACTTTGCACATATATTGATCATATATTGAAGATTTGCAAGACGTAATTTTCAAGTGTCAACTCCTCCTGGTTGAGGAATTATCTCCCCTTGAACTTGACACTTTTTTCTGTCAAAGCGCTGGCGGGGGTATTAAGTCACATTCAGTGACAGCTCTAGTTTGTGCAACAGTTAGTTTGTCATCTGCAAACGCTTTTAATTTTGTACCAGTCTCAAAAAATTTGATGCTTGGTAAAGAGTTAACCCTTTACGACACAATTTTCTCTAAGCTTTTAAGCTCCAATAGCTGTCAAAAGTAAACACAGCAGGACTGGTGTTATAATGCATTTAAATTTAAATCATACCATTTAAATGTACGGAAAATAATTGTGAAGGTGACAGTCTGTCATTGTTCTGTCCGTCCAAGTGTTAGAAGCCGTTTGAAAGTTGACAACTAGTCTGAGTTTGAAGTAAATATCTTCAGTAATGACAGAGATATTACAAAATGTTTTAGACAATGCAGCCAACGACGCAGATGACAATACCTCAGGCCAAGTTGAAATCATGGGACAAGAAGAAACTGCCATTTACCTGTGTTGTCTCTATGCTTTCAAAGGCTTCTTCCTCTGAGTCAAAGGGACAGAATGAACATATTGTAAAAGGACAATTTGTTTATTTGGTTGGTATGGTATGGTGTTTAACGCCGTTTTCAACATTATTTCAGTTATATCGCGGCGGCCAGTGCACCTATCCATGCTTTCCTGGAGTCTCTTTTACCAGTACTCCGCACAATATTCTTTCCAAACCACTGGCTGCTTTCCCACATAACCATCGTCGAAACAATGATCAGCGGTGAGAGAGGAATGAATCCTGTCACAATAACTATCATCAATCCTCAGAAAGAAATTGGCCGAGCCGGGGTTCGAACTCACGAACCCCTGTTCTCAAGTCCTGTACGCTACTGACTGAGCTACCGGGGCTCGGTGACAATTTGTTTAACCCTTTCCCACATACAGACGCATTTTAACGCCTCAACTTTGGGAGACTTTTGAAAACATTTTGGAAAAAGGAGAAATTGCTCATTATTGCTCATAATGAGCAATTTCTACTTTTCCCAAAATGTTTTCTCCTCTGTCAGAAAATTCTACTCACATTCATTCCAACTTGCATTTCTTTCCTTCATTTGCTTTCTAATTGGAAAAGCTGAAAAGTGGCTAATCAGCAAAAGGGCTAACATTAATTAATGCTCCGGCTGCTAAGCACAACTCCAGGACCTTTTGTGGACGGTATACTGTATAAGTGTACATAATTATCATATGCGTCTCTAAAAATTTGCTAATTACTGATTAATGCCGACAGTTTGCGTGTGAAAATGTTTGCGAATTCAAGACACTCGTTATATATTTGTTGGTATACTTGTAGTAAAATACCCAAACAGAAAAATTTGCAAAATTGCAAAAAATTCAGCTAATACAGTAGATAAAGATCTGATAGCACAGAATGTGCAGTCTGATCTTGCATCTACACTGTTCAATAAAGAGATATAGCAAAATTTGGGTTTTTACTAATGGTTTAAGAGTTTCATTTCTTTTTTTAGCAGGTTAACGCTTTACCACGCAATCCCAACTTTAAACTATCCGGGGAAAGACAGCTTTTGAAAACATAGCGGGAAAAGGAGAAAATGCTGGTAACCAGCATTTTCTCCTTTTCCCACAATGTTTTCTAACCTTCCTAAAACTAATTCCGAGTTTTGAGTCACATTTATTTGGTCATCTGTAGATGATTTCAGTTTGGTTGCGTCAAAAATTTGTCTTTTGGTAAAGAGTTAGGGGTAAATGTTAGAAGTATCAATTATGCACAAAAAGCATTTCTTATGGCTTGATTACAAATGCTGCCCAGCCTGCATAGCTCAATGGGTACAGCATAGGACTTGTGAAAGTGATGTTTCAGGTCACCTGAGGACGTGGGTTTGATTCCCATGGCTGGTCACCTAAAATTACTAATAGTCTTTTCGATGAGACATTAAACCAAGGTTCAGTGTGACGTTGCTTTACAGCGAGCAGGTTAAAGAACCAGGCGTAACTGAGTTTCGCCCTGTATCTGCACTATCCCCCGTAACAATACTAACAGCCTTCAGGGGGCGTCGCCTATATGGGCAACCGTTCGCGATGATAAATAAACGCAAATTCTATCAATCATAACAAATGCACATCCTATAACTCTTTACCAGATGACAAAATTTAAGACTTGTCCAAACTGAAAGCATTCGCAGTCGACAAATTAAATGTGTCTGAAATGATGAGACTTTTCTGTGAAAGGGTAGTAAAACATTGTTGGAAAAAGAAGAGGACGCTGGAAACAGCGACTTTCTCATTTTCCCACAATGTTTTCTACCATTTCAGCTTTTGGCCTAGTAAATTCCATACTCAAAATGGTATGATTTAAATTTAAAGGCAGTGTATCGCTTGCACTGTTTACTTTCGGCTGCTACTACTTAGCCTTTAAGGCCAACTATGTTGAGAGACACCCAACATCCCCCCTCCCCCCCCAAAAAAAACCCCAGACAGTTCCACAATGTAAGAAACCTTGCAACTAATTAACTCTTTACCTAACGACAAATTTTAGACTTGTTCAATGTCAAAGCACTTGCAGACAACAAAATAAATGACTCATTGAGTTCAAATTCGTTTCTGAAAGGCAAGAAAACATGGTGGGAAAAGAAGAAAATGCTGGTAACCAGCATTTTCTTCTTTTCCCACAATGTTTTCAAAAGGTCTCTTCCTGGCGAAAACACAGAATTTATTTGGAAAAGCGGAAAAACATCATGTTACAAATGACTAAACTGTGAAATGATTAAGTTAGTGTTCTTGTTAGTACATCCAATTAGTATCACACAGGTGTCTGTAATTAGTAGATAACCATTTACCAAGCAATGAGGACCATTCTTCAGTTATTTCCCTTGATTCCTCTCCAGTGCTACTTTGGTTCTGATAAGGGGTTTACTTGGTTTTTATCCTTGATTTTCTTGCACTGAACGGCTATGTTTTTGAGATAATATCTCACCTAAATCTGGTTAGATTGTTTTACAAATTGATATGTATGTAGTTCTTGATGAATGAGAGCTGAATTTAATTTGAATTACATGGGGACCTTACTATATATATATTATAAGTCATATTTATAGAAACATTCCCAAGGGAATCAAGGATAAAAACAAAGGAATACAGGTTAAAGGACCAATCTGTTATTTGGTTATCTTTAGTCTTTATCTGGCAAGGGAGGCAATTTAACTTACAAGAATGGCCCCATTCCAAGTTTAACCCTTTATCACACAATCCCCAGTTTTAACGCCCCTGAGAAACAAGCCTTTTTCTCCTTTTTTCCACAATATTTTCTATCCTATCATAGACAAATCTCAGCAATCGACCAATAATTAATTTGCCATCTGCAAATGCTTTCAGTTTGGACCAGTCTAAAACTTTGCAGTGTGGTAAAGGGTTAAACGACCCTCATCTGCATTACTTACGTTACTTTATCAACATTTTCTCCTTTTCCCAAGACCGACCGGGTAGCTCAGTGGTTAGCGTATCCGACTCGTGACCTGGTGGTTGTAGGTGTGTTTACCCGTTGAGTCAAACCTTCTTTATGGCGATTTTTGGCCTCTCACCTCTGATGCATGTGAGAAAGTAGTCAGTGACTTAGCAAGAAAGTTCTGTCAGAACTGGTATGAGAAACCCAGGAAACACATGCGTAGGTGCACTGACCGCTGTGATATGACCTAAGCTGGTAAAACGGCGTTAAATTCCTAATTCAATCAATCAACCACCAATCCTTTTCCCACAATGTTTCCCAAAGCCTTCTTGCTCAGGGTTGTGAAAATTTACAATTTATGGTAAAAGATTTAAATAGCCTATACTATTACAAGAGAAAGGTAAACTTTATCAAGGCTTGTTGACTGTTTGAGTAAACTGCAGATTCTAACCCCTCCCCTTATACATTGTATAAAACTTTTACTCTATTTTCACCCTTAGGCAGCTAAGCCCGAACCACTGACCTTTTGCAAACAGTGTAGATCAAGACCAGACTGCACAGAATGTGCAGTCTGATCTTGGATCTACACTGTCCAAGATGGAGATATTTTTCTCCCAAAGAATAAGCTTTAAACTACATTATTCAGGGTTTTTACTACTGGCTTGAAAGTTCCATTTCACTTACTTAGCAGGATATGGGTTAAGAATGGATGATGAATATGGACCCAGGTCTTGAATCAATACATTCCACCTTGCTAAAATATTCTAGGTAAAGGCAATTTTCATTTTGCTATTATTTGGATCTTAAAATATCCATTTCCTTTATTTTCGCTCCCAGAATTGAGTACTTACCACCGCCAATCCTCCTGATAAGCCCATTAAGGGCTGGAACCAACTTAAGTTGTTTTAGCAGACAGTGTAGATCAAGATCAGACTGCACAGAATATGTAGTCTGATCTTGGATCTACACTGTCCAATAAAGGAGATGTTTTTCTCCAAAAAATTAAGTTTGAAATGGTATTACAGGTATTTGGGTTTTTAATATCAGGTTGAAAGTTTCATTTGACGTATTCAACAAGTTAAGGCTTAATCGTAGGGCTCATAAAAGCACAAAGACCAAATTTACAAAACTGCTGTAAAACCAGAAATGTTCGTGTCATGGAAACCTTCTCCTTTTTCGCGTATTCATAAAAGTCACGAAGATATCTGCTAGCATAAATTAAGGCTTGATTAAAGTATATTTTACCTAGACACTGGGTCATGTGGGAGCGCTTGACTGGCACCCTTGTCAACATCAGCGAGTGCCCTTTTCCATCAAATTTGACCAGAATACCAGTCTACCGGGGGTTAATACTGCCAATTACTTAAGTTTCATTGAAGCAAAAGTTGAGATTTATTGAATTGAATAGTAAGTTAGTTTTACAATGCACAGAGTAGAAATTTGAGAATTCTGTCTTTAGCTCTCGCGGAAATCAAAACACACGTAAGGTCAGTATTTGATGATTCACGAAATTTTAGACCCGCAATAACATCCACTTTTACAGTATTAGATACTGAAACAATCAAGAAAATGTGACAATCAAAGTAGCACAATTGCACATATGGTGTGGGGGGGGGGGGGGTTTAGCTGTTTAAGCAAATTTATTTCTTTCCGAGGACTGATGATAGTCATTGCGACAGGATTCGTTCCTCTCTCTCTCATCGTTGGCTTGGAAAGAATATTGTGTGGAGTACTGGTAAAAGAAACTCCAGGAAAGCATGGATAGGTGCACTGGCCGCTGCGAAATAACTGAAATAATGTTGCACCATACAATCAATCAATTACACGAGAAAAGATTACTGTATTAGAAAGGTTCAGCTCTTTGCCAACTGATAGATACTTACACCTGCCCATATCAAAAGCATTTGAAGACAACAATAACTATCTAAGAGTGGTGCAAAATGGCACAATATTGTATTTTGTCCTAAATAGGGTAGAAAACATTTCTCCTTTTTCCACAATGTTTTCTACCTATTCAAGGACAAATACTAAGGACAAATACTTGAAAAACATTTGAATTGTTGTCTGTAAATTCCCTGAATATGAAAAAGTCTGAAATTTTGCTGTGTGGTAAAGGGTTAACGTAAACATTGGATTCCCCAAGCACCCTTTGATCTAGCGAACAGTTTAAAAGACATAATCATCTCTGGCCAATATTATAAGCTTTCAGTAGAAGAGTAGAAAAGCTCTGCTGCAGTTGATTTTGGAAATAGATTGATCTTCAGTTTAAATTCTAATTTGAAAAAGGGGCGTAACTGTGTTAAAAATACTTTGATGGTTACCTGCAGCTGTTGTTTAAGTTTTTCTTTTGATAGTTCATATCTAGTTCAAGACTGAAGTAAATATCTTATGTAATATCAAAGATATTTCAAAATGTCAAAGGTTTGCATGACACCACAGAAGACGAACAGGCTATGACAATACCTGGGCGTTTTCTTCAAAAACAACTGAGCTAAAAAGGCAACAGCAAGGCTTGCGGGTGCAACCAATCAGTCGCTTTTAGGAATAAATACAGTTTAAAGGAAATATCTTCATTAATGACAGAGATATTATACATTTTAAATGATAAAGAATGCCAAAGTTTTTGCACCTCAATGAAGATGATGCAGACAACAACAGGGCTATGACAATACCTCATCATTTTCTTTGAAAACAGTCAATTAAAAATCGATGATTACCGGTACATGTAATTCAAAAACTGTCTTTCAAAACAACAGTTGCTTTAGCTGATACCTTAGATCAAAATCAGATTTAAGGTAGTACAATAGTCCATGTGATCTTTGATCTACAGACACATATTTGTTAGATATTGACTGAAACAGTCTTCAAATTGAAACACTGTCCCTTTCCATCCTTACTGAAAACATAAGGACTTCTTGATACACAGCGCCATCATGTTCAGACCTTAACCCTTTACCAAACGACAAAATTTTAGCATTGTCGAAATTGAGAGAATTTGCAGCTGACAATTTCAATGTAGCCCAAATGGTGCAATTTTTCTTTGATTGGGTAGAAAAACATTCTGGGAAACGGAGAAAATGCTGGTTACCAGCATTTTCTCCTCTTCCCACAATGTTTTCAAAAAGGCCTCTGTCAGGGTCGTTAAAAGTCAGGACTGTGTGGTATACGGTTAACCCTTTACCACACAAGAGATGTGGCTTTGAACCAGCAGAAAACAATGAGGGCAAAGGAGAAAATGTTGTTTTAAAAAACTGTTGTTTAGCATTTCTCCTTTTCTTACAATATCTTCAACATCCAGTTTTCTTTTCAGAGTCGTTAAAACATGGGGTTATTAAGTAAAGAGTTAAACAAGAAATCAAAGTTACAGAGGTATTCTGCCTAGGTATAAAAGGATCCTGGAACTAGAGCAGTGGAGTTCTTATCTATGGGCCCATTCATGTTCTAGCCAGATCCAAATAAAATCATGTTTTTTCCTCATGAACATATGCTTTGACTCTGTATCAAACAATAAAATTTAGACTGGTCTAAATTAAAAGCATTTGTAGACGACAAATTAAATTAATGTTGCTGAACGCTAATGCCACATAATTATCTCCAGTTTTAACTCTTTCTATACCATAGACGACACCAGAAGCTTTTGTGGACAGTGTAGATCAAGATCAGACTGCACAGAATGTGCAGTCTGATCTTTGATCTACACTGTCCACTGCTTTATTCTAGATTATGAATGAACCCTCCCTTGATCTTGTAGTGGAACTGTATTTATAGCCATTGAGAAAGTGCAATTTATTTATTCAGTAGTGAAAGAGTTAACAACCCTGAGGAAGAGGGCTTCTGAAAAAATTGTGGAATAAGGAGAAAATGCTGGCATTTTTTCCTTTCCAACAGTTTTTTCTACCCTTTCTCTGACAACTCTTTACTTTTGAGCAACATCTGTCTCCTGCAAATGCATTCAATTTTGGCAGGTCCAAAATTTTGTCATTTGGTCATGGGTTAAATGGTGATTTCTGAATTTGAAAGGGTAGAAAACATTGTGAGAAAAGGGATATTTCTGCCAGCATTTTCTCCTTTCCCCACAATGTTTTCTATCCCATCAAAGACAGAAATCATCAATTTCGCAAAATTAACTTTGTTGTCCGCAAATGCGTTGAATTTTACCAACGCTAAATTTTGTCATTTGAAAAAGAGTAAAGGGTTTTCAAAACAATTTCTAGTTTTAACGAGCCTGAAAGACAAGGCTTTTGGAAACAATGTGGGAAGTGGTAACCAGCATTTTCTCCTTTTCTGACAATGTTTTCTACTTATTTTATGACAAGACTCAACATTTAAGTAATATTTGTCGTCTGCAAATGCTTTCAATTTCTACAAGCCTAAAATTTAGGAGTTATAGTATTAAAAAGATATTTCACATATGACTCAGAAATGAAAATTAGGCCTAAAAAAGAAATAGCTGTATTTGGGGTTTCCCTACCCTACCTAGAAAATGCTGCCGACCCTAAACTTTTTATGCCACAATTGAAAAAAAAATATCTGTCGGGTGTGATTTCTGTATATGGTCCATGTAAAAAGTTTCTGAAAAAAAAAATCCCAACCTACCCTACCTACAGCATCTTGGACTGAAACCCTAAACACAGATATTTTTTTGTTAGGCCTTATGAGTAAAGATGTACCCCCCCCCCGGTGAAAATTTACAATAATTGTAAGTTTCAAGTGCTAACTTTTTACCCTACAAGCACAGGCTTTCAACCTTTATCACACAGCACAATTTTAAACTTATTCAAACCCAAAACATTTGTAGTTATTATTAATTTTGGCTCAAGTTGTGGAAGTTGTATTTGAAGGGGGGGGGGGGGGGGAAGACATTTGTGGAAAAAGTAGAAAATGCTGGTTACTAGCATTTTCTTCTTTTCCCGCAATGTTCTCACAATGATTTCAAAGTCTTCCTGCTCAGAGTCGTGAAATCTCGAGATTGTGTTGTAAAGGGCCATGACATTATCATTGTTGAAACATGCATAATGATACACTTAGTGTGATTGGTCCTTATACACTGATTGCACGAAGATATATTGTCATTGATACATTTAGTGATTCCCCATCATTTGACGCTTTACCATGCAACAGAATTTTAGACTTTCCTTGTTCCAAAGCAGTTACAGATGACAAATTAAAAGTGACTTAAAAATTGAAATTTGTTTTGGGAAGGGTAGAAAACATTGTGGGGGAAAAGGAGAAAATGCTCGTTACCACGATATTTTCAGGAGGCTTCTTTTCAGAGTCGTTTAAAGTCTGGATTGTATGGTAAACGGTTAACCATTTACATCACAACAAAATTTTAGACTTGTCTCATTCCAAAGCAGCTGCAGACAACAATTTAAATGTGGCTCAAATTATGAAATTTGTCTCTGAAAGGGTAGAAAGCATTGTGGGAAAAGGAGAAAATGCTGGTATCAGCATTTTCTCCCTTTTCCCACAATGTTTTCAAAATGTTTCTTTTGCTTTATCAGGGTCATTAAAACTCAGGATTGTGTGAAAAAGCGTTAACCCTTTTTCCACACAGCAAATTTTAGACTTGTCCAAATTTAAGAAATTAACAGACGACCATTCAAATGATTTTCAATGGCTGTATTTGTCTTTGAATCATTGCCCAGCCCAGTAGATCAGTTGGTAGTGTACTGGACTTGAGTCCAGGGGGTTGCTTGTTCGATCCCCAGCTCGGCTACCAGTAATTTCTTTCCAAGAATTGATGATAGTGATGACACAACTAACTGGAATACCAGAATGCTACCAAAACACTGGAATGCCTAAAAAATATATGCATATATAACACATGCCTGTTATGCTTGCCATTTGGGCTGGATTACCGATATTTACGCAAGTGCCAAATTGACATCTTCTGATTGCAGACCCTTCAAACTGCCTTTGTGAGGTTTTTTTTTGAAACTGTAAATGACTCAAACAGCTGACATACATACGTATCATTTATAGGTCACGATGTGAGAGATACACCCAATTCTATTAAGACAAAAATAGTACACTCAATCTAATTAAGACAAAAATAGATTTTTCTATGAAATAAATATAATCTGACAAACTATTTTACTAGAAATAGGCTACACGTCAGTGCAAGAGCTCTGAAATATGTGTAAAACACAAATATGTAGGAGATTCATTCGAAAAACCACAAACAGAAAATAAAGAAAAAAACTTTCATGGATGCCACTTAAAGTATTGTTTTCAGAGGCAAGAACAATACACATGGTAAGATAACTTTGGTTTTACAGAATATTTATCTATGGCAATGACTTGCATGCCAAGGATTTAACAGTGAAAACATTGTTAAGTCTTTTACAATTAATTTCACTAAGCATCTCAGTCAAATTTTTCTACTTAATATGGCAACATCAAAGCAGAAGGCTGCAGAAATAGTTTAGCTGTAATTTGAAAGTCACTCCAGTAACAGTTATACATACACTGCAAAAATGATATCAAGAAGGTGAGTAACTAAATAAAACTTCAAGTACACCGACTTGTGAAAATTTTTAAAACACTAGATCAGTTGAGGACCAGCGACACAACAACAGTGGGAGACCAATATCAAGCAGGAGGGCAGAGAATTTTTCAGCCATCCAGCAAGTGATCAGGGGAATGCTGCAAAGATCAGCCAGGAAAGTTCTTTGAGACATTAAAAATTCATCCAGTCAATGAAGTGTTTATAGAACATTACATTATGATGTAAAATTATTTACTTATTCGTTGCCAATGAAGAAGCCTCTGAAAGAAACCGAAATCAACTGCAGACTTCAAAAAAAGCATGTCACATGGAACAGAATGCTGTATATTTTGCCAAGTTCTATTACTTAGTTCAGTCAGAGCTCCAATTAACCCATTACCACACAGCAAAATTTTAGACCTATCCAAATTGAAAGCATTTGCAGACGACAATTTCAAAGCGGCTCAAATGGTGCAATTTTGCTTTGATTGGGTAGAAAACTTTGTGGGAAAAGGAGAAAATGCTGGTTACCAGCATTTTCTCCTTTTCCCACAATGTTTTCAAAAGGCTTCTTCCTCAGGGGTGTTAAAAGTCATCATTGTGTGGTAAAGGGTTAAGAGGAAGTGATGTTATTCTTTACCCATTATTTCTCTTCCAAACCCTATGGTGTGGATACTCATTAGAATCATCTTGATGAGATAATTCTAATGAGTATCCATTACATAGGGTTTAGTAGAGAATGATTAATATTTTCAAGTTTGAAATCAAAATCACTCCCTCTGTCTGGAGCTCTGTGAAATTCTGTTTTATTTCAAATATGACTGTCCTTAATAAAACTAAAGGATCTGCAGTTTCAATAACTGTTTATATTTTTAAGATCAGGCATCATAACCAGAAGTAACAAATGGTCAAAATGGTATCATACAGTCTGAATCGGTCTGTATCTAACCCTTTACCAAAGGACATAATTTGAAGACTTGCACATATTAAAAGTTTAAGCAAACAACAAAATAAGTATGGCACAAAAAAAGAAATTTGCTTTCGGAAGAGTAGGAAACATTGTGAGAAAATGCAGGTTGCCTGCATTTTCTCCTTTTCCCCAAATGTTTTCAGAAGGCTTCTTCCTCAGGGTCACTGAAATGCATGAATGAGTAGTAAGGGGTTCAGAGATTTTTTCTTTCAAACCCAAATCATTTCAAGAGCTGATTGCTAGGATCTATCTAAGGGTCCTGCATGGCTCAATGAAGAGTGCACAGGATTCAAAACCTGGAGGCCTTGGGTTCTATCCTTACAAAAGGTGCGGGGTTTTTTGTTGTTGTTGAAGGATTAATCTGTTAGCATGACTCGCAAGAGTGCAAGCGGTACCAGAGCCTAAGTACTGGTGAAACCCAGGTCATTTGTTTAAAAGTCAGCTTTTGACACATGACTTAATATCATGTTGACAAAGGCATAAATACTATTCAACCAATCCATAGAAATGAACAAACTAACATTCTTGTTCAGTGGCCACTACTTTAACCCTTAAAAAACCAATCCCTTGTTTCTACACTCATGAAAAGCCTAAGTAGAGTCATTTTATAAACAATGGGGGAAAAAAAGAATAACTGAATGCATTCTCTTCTTTTTCTATAACTTTTTTTCTACCCTTTCAAAGCCAGATATGTCTACATTTAAATTGTTATCTTTAATTATGAACGAGTCAAAGATTGTGTCGTCTGGAAGGGTTCAAACATTTAGTACCATAATTATGACCCTTGCTTCTTTTGATATGACCCCTAATATAGTGACTCCCTGTTTTCCTTTTGTTCACACCTGAGCCAACTTAATCACTCGGTTTCCTGTATCATTACATTTAAATAAAGTGTGCTAGGTTTCTGTTCCTCACTTCAACAAGCAACGGTTCATTTATTTGGGTTAGAGAGAAAATAATGTTGTGAGTCAGATTCCATCCGAACAGGAGTGTCGAAAATCCTGCTGCCATCTTTCAACAACATCAGCATCAGGCAAGTCAAGAACGGAATGGTGGTTCAATACAAGACACAAAATCATTAGAAATAAGAAAATAACGTATTCTGACCTACTTATGATGAATATACTATTCCAGAAGTCTTCTTGTATCTCTATAGCCAAAACAGAATTCAAATTCGTTCTGCGAATCGGATCGATTTCTTAATCACTCAGCATCGCTTCCATGTTACTTTTGGTTAATTGGTTGAAACTATTTTTAGTGACCAATCAAATTGTAAACCGGAAGTTCATTTCGCATAAATCAAGGTGGAAAGCGCATTCGATATTTGCAAGCTAGTAGTCTAAATGTGTTTTGACAAAAATGTATGTATACATGTACCCGTTCGAAATATTGATACGCGCGCGCATCAATTTACGTAACCCCTTAAATTTGATATCTTATCGAATTTTAATTCGTTTAATAAATGGTAAAGCCCTTGATAAGCAGCCAGGAAAAGTTTAATACTTTGATCTAATCACGATTATTTAATTAATGAAGTCACGTAATTCTCTGACGAGCGCGCCAAACATTGCTTTAATAACATGTATTTTTTTTTTTTTTCAATTAAATAAATAAATAAATAAAGAAAGAAAGAAAGAAAGAAGTGTAACGATTTAAAATACAAATTACCATATGTTTTCAGCAAAAATTATTCGTTAAAGAACACTCTAAATTGAACATTTCAAACGTTCATGCAAGTTAAACTCTTACAAATGCGATCATGATCCAATTTTCGTAAATGTACTACTCAACCCTTCGCCAAACGTTTTTAGATTCTTCCCTATTAAAATGTTTGCAGACGACATTTCTAGGTATTCCCAAAATGTTTGGATTTGACTTTCATAAAACAAATTTCAGTGTTCGAGTCATACTTATTTTTGTCTGCTGTAAATGCTTTGAATTATACCAAGTCTCAAATTATGTCTTTTAGTAAAGAGTTAAACCCTTTTTCTATAGCGTTCCTCGAATGATTTCAAACGGTACAGTATATGGAGGCTAAGGCTGCAGGAAAGAGCCAGGAGAGGCTGATGCATTTCTAAACTGAAATATTTTAAGCCTCAGCATCTTCTTTTGCATTCAGTGCTCTAGCAAACCGATGTTATTATACTTTGGAGGTTGGTTTTTCCAGAGCTCTACATGTTTGCTGGTGCCATAAGTGATAATTAAAGTCATGGTGCTTGACTGGCCAGGGCCAGGCAGCAGTAATGTTTTCATCACTCCTCATCACGGTTTTCTTTCAAGTTCCATAAAGATCTTTGGCAAAACAGCCAACCGGTTCCATAATTATTACCTTCATTTTTGACAAAGTGAAAGTCAGAATAATAATAAAACTAAAACAATCATCAGGCAGGAATCCAGGCTAGGGTATATAGTATGGAACGAAAACCGTTGTGTGATATATCCACGCAACGCCCATGGATCCATACGGCCAGGTGTACCTTTAAACCAAACCGTCTCATCTTATTACGATTTTGACACAGAGACATTTTAAAAAAAGAGCCTGAAAGCCCCCCAAAAATGTGGGAAACAGAGAAAATACTAGTAACCAACATTTTTTCCTTTTCCCACAATTGTTTCCTGTCGTTTCTCCGACAAATCCTGTTATTTTATCCACATGCTATGGGTCGTGGACAAGACTGCTTACAGTGTGGACAAGTCTGAGATTTTTAAGTCTTGTAAATAGTTTAACCGATGAGAGAGGGACCTGAAGACACCCGACTCTTAAATCCTTTCATACCAAATAAGTGAAATTTATTGTTCAACGAAAGTGAAAGGATTCACAAAAAACACTTAGCTCAAAAGATATTTTCTTTTTTTTTGAAATAATAGAAAAAATGAAGACAAAATGATTTTTGGCCCTTTCCATGCATGTTTTTAGAGCCTTCTTTTTAAATTACTAATTAACGCACACAGAACTTTTAAACACTCGTCACTACTCGGCCGATTCCGTACCTACATCAACGAATCACCCGAATTTTGCCGAATGAACTTTCTAACGATGTATTATTTTTTACGATTCCAAAGTAATATTAAGAACATTTTGAGACGACCCCTTTTCATCATCAGGATGAGCTGGACGCTTGAGTGAAAACCAAACGTTTATTTAACGGATCCAATTAAACAATTAGGGTCATGAAGTGGGACAGTGAGGACGTTATTTCCCAAGGAATATAGTTATTGTTTTATGTTAACGAACAAAGTAAGTTGTTAATCATTTAGCTATATTGTTTTATCATTTCTGTACTTAATTATTAGTAAAAAACCCCACTAATATGGTGGAAGTCATTCAATGTTCCAAGGTGAACTGAAAGTAGACGAACAGCCAAACGTAAGTTTAACGTTAATCCTTTACCAGAAGACAAAATTTTACACTTGTTCAAATTCAAAGCATTTGCAGACGACATACTAAATGTGACTAAAATGCTGAAATTTAACTTTAAACACTTAGAAAACATTGTGGGAAAAGGAGAAAATACCAGCATTTTCTCCTTTCCCCACAATGTTTTCAAAAGCCTTCTTCCTTAGAGTCATTAAAAATCGGGACTGTGTGGTAAATGGTTAATCTGAAAGGATTCACTGAGTCTGAAATTACTACCACTCCTTGATCATATTTTATCAACCTCAATGAGAGGCATATTATGAGAAAGGGTTGAAAAATTTGGGGGAAGAGGAGAAAATGGTTACCAGAATTTTCACCTTTTCCCATGATGATGACGTTTTCAAAAGCCTTAATCCTCAGCACAGGACCTGGGGATATGGGATTGCTTGATTATTTCATTATGAAATGACAAAATTTAAGACTGTCAAATTTAAAGCAATTGCAGATGACCAAAAAAAAAAATTACTTACCGTAACTCTTTACCAAACTACAAATTTTATACACTTTGAAATTGAAAGCTTTTGCAGATGACAAGTTTTAAATGGCTCAGATCGTGGAATTTGTCTCTGAAAGGGTAGAAAACAATGAGGGAAATGGAGACTGAATTTGTTGATTGAATGGTGTTTTATGCCGCTTTCTTGAATGGTCATTTACGCCGCTTTCAACATTATTTCAGTCATATCACAGCGACAGCTCACATATTCATGTATTTCCTGGGTTTTCCCAGCACTGGGCTAGGGTTCTGTTCAAAGTGTCCTGCCCAAGGTCACTCCTAAGAAAAACTCAGTGGATCCAGTGAGGCTAGAACCCGGGGCCACCATGTCATGAGTCTTACACTTTACCACTAGGCTGCTTAGGACCCCAGAAAAATGGAGAAAATGATAGTTACCAGCAATATTTTCCAAAGCTTACTTTGTGTGGGTCGTTAAAACTTGGCATTGTGTGGTAAATGATTAAACAGTGGGATTCTTTATTGAGATGGTTGAAAATGCTGTGAGAAAAGTAGAAAAATGCTGCTTTTCACCATGTTTTCGAAAGCCTTCCTCTTCAGGGACATTAAAACACCGGATTGTTTAGTAAAGGGTTGATGGTCAAGGTTTGTCTTCGAAAAACAGAGAAAAGATGGACAAGAGGAGAAAACACTATATACTTGAATATTTGAGCAATGCTCTGGCAAATTGGGGCTTAATCATCTCTGTAATGCATTATACCAATCAAGTGATCAAATAATTATGGATCCATATGGCCACTTTTTCTTTTAAAAACCAACTTAATCATGAAGTAGACTGGTCCTTTGATGCACATAAAATTGACCAATAGCAAAAAGTTTCAGCTCAGGTCTTCCTCAGGGTTATAAAAAGTTGCACTGTTGTATGAATGGTTAATTACTCTGACTGAGAGCAGTTTCTCCCTTTCCCGCTATGTTTTTAAAAACTTTCTTTGTCAGGGCAGTTAAAACAAGGGATTGTTTTATAAAGGTTAATTATAGCCAGATAACTCTTCACTGAATGACATAATGTTGAACTTGTCCAGATTGAAAGCATTTGCAGACATGAGTCATAAAAAACTGAAATTAGTTTTGGGTAGGGTAGAAAACATCGTGAGAGAAAATGAGAAAATGTTGGTTACTAGTTTTTTCTCCTTTTCACACAACACTTTCACAAGCTTTCTTTCTCGGGGTGATTGAATGTTGGGATTGGTGTGGTAGAGGGAAAACCCTTTACAAAACAACAAAATTTTCGACTGGACACAATTGAAAGCATTTGCACACAGCAAATTAAAAGTTGCTGAATTGATTATTTCTGTCTTTGATGGGGTAGAAAACGTTGTGGGAAAAGGATTTTCTCCTTTTCCCAAATTGTTTTCAAAAGCCCTCTCTTTCAGGATCGTTAAAAGTTGGTATTTTGTGGTAAAGGGATAATTGGGTTTGTATTGGTGACAAATTAGCGCAAGAGCCGAAATCAGTTAACCTACTAAGTTATCATGCTCTTGGGGAACTTAACCATTTACCACACAATGCCAACTTTTAACCACCCTGGCAGAGAAGCCTTTTGAAAACATAGTGGGAAAAGGAGAAAATGCTGGTGACCAGCATTTTCTCCTTTTCTCACAATGTTTTCTACTCTATCTGAGAAAAATTGCACCATTTGAACCACATTGATATTGTCGTCTGCAAATGCTTTCAATTCGCACAAGGCTAAAATTTTGTCATCTGGTAAAGGGTTAACTCTATACCAATCAACAAAACTTGTCCCATTCCAGAGCACTTGCAGATGACAAATTTGATATGGCTCAAACGGTGAAAACTACCTTTGAAAGGGTAGAAAAAATTTTTGGGAAAGGCGCAAATGTTTGTTACCAAAATTGTCTCCTTCCCCTAGATGTTTTCAACAGCCTCCTTCCTCAGGGTCGCCAAGCCTCTGTAGCTCAGTCGATAACGTATAGGACTTGAGAATAGGTTCGATCCCCAGCTTGGCCAATTTCTTTCCAAGGACTGATAATAGTCATTGAGACAGGTTCATTCCTCTCGCTGACCATTGTTGCGACGATGGTTATGTGGGAAAGCAGCCAGTGGATTGGAAAGAATATTGTACAGAGAACCGGTAAAAGGAAAGCATGGATAGGTGCACTGGCCGCCGTAATATAACTGAAATAATGTTGAAAACGGCGTTAAACACCATACAATCAATCCTCAGGGTCATTAAAACTCAGGATTTTGTGGTAAAGGGTTAATATGTACTGTTATGGACACTGATAATTAAGATCAGACTGCTCAATACATGAAGTGACCACTGACCAGTCAGATCTTAGGTCTAAATTGTCCGAATTGTGGTCCATAGCCCTTGAAACACATGTAATGTTTTCTACCCTACTAGAAAATTTAGCTTCATTTTGAATTTGTCAGCTATGGATACTTTGAATTTGGAAGAGCCTATTGTTTGTCATTTGGGAAACAGTTATTTAGCTGGAAGCACATCTAAAAGTTTTAACCCTTTGCTAAATAATCCTGACTTTTTATACTTGCTGGTAGGAACGCTTTTTGAAAATATCGTGGGAAAAGGATTGATGGATTGAATTTTGTTTTATGTGGCTTTCAGCATCATTTCAGTCACATAACGGCGACAGCTTACATCCATGTATTTACTGGGTTTTATCAGTGCTAGGCAAGGGCTCCGATGAGTCTTGCCCAAGGACACTCCCATGATAAACCCAGTGTGTCCAGTGAGGCTTGACTGAGGGGCCTCCAGGTTACAAGTCATGACTGTCATACGCTCTACCACTGAGCCATGTCGGAAAAAGAGGAAATGCTGGTAACCATCAATAGATCTGGCAATTTTTCCTTTTCCCACAGTGTTTTCTGTCCTTTCAAAGACTGGTCCCATCATCACACACACATTTTAATTGATCTTCTGCAAATGTTTAATTGCAGTTTATTTTTGCTGAGCTGCGGTAGCTCAGTTGGTAGCGTGCAGGACTTGAGAACAGGGGGTTGTGGGTTTGATCCCTGGCTTGGCCAATTTCTTTCTGAGGATTGATGATAGTCATTGAGACAAGATTTACTCCTCTCCCACCACTGACCATTGTCTTGAAAATGGTTCTGTGGGAAAAGCAGCCAGTGGCTTGGAAAGAAAATTGTGCAGAGCATTGGTGAAAGTGACTCCAGGAAAGCATGGATAGGTGCCGTGATATAACTGAAATAATGTTGAAAATGGCGTTAAACACCAAACAATCAATCTTAATTGCAGTTTTTACTGATCTATAATTTTGTTGTCTGATAAAGATCTATTAAATGATAACTTATCCTATTGCATGGAGTATTTCTTTTTTTTAAAGATAAGATATTCAAATGTTATGCACCTGCAGCAATCTTGCTAAAAAACACTTCCTTCGAATTAAAAATCACATTTTTAACTCTTCATCTCACAATCCAAACTTATAGTTATTTTGAGGGAGAAGCTGTTTGAAAACATTGTGGAAAAAGGAGAAAATGCTGGTAAGCAGCATTTTCTCCTTTTCCCACAATGTTTTCTACTCTTTCACTACCAAATTGCATAACCCCAGCCACAATTAAATTGTTCTGTGCAAATACGTTCAAACTGGACAAGCCGTAAAAGATAAGGCAATTTGTAGTCTTACGTAATTTTATGGCATTTTGAAATCTTACTCAATTTTTTATGCACTGTTAATTGCACTTGCCCTTTACTGCACAACTCTGACTTTTTAGAGCCCTTGAAGAAGAAGGCTTTCAAAGACATCATGGGAAAAGGAGTAAATGCTAGTTACCTCTATGAGAGGCCACATGTTTAGTCTGATACTCAGGACATGAGGTCAGAATGTTTGTTTTGATAATAACTCAGACAAGTTTGAAATTGGGTCACATTTGGTCGAATAAAGGTCACTAGGACAAACATATATATGATACTCATAAAAATTAGTCAAAATGTGACATGGATGTTTCCTGACATGAAAGAAAAGAAAACACTGCATGAAAAGGAGAAAATGCTTGGTACCAGCATTTTCTCCTTATTTCATGATGTTTTCAAAAGCATTCTATGCCAGAGTCCTTAACTCTTTTACTACCAATGAGAAGTTGAGTAGCTTTTTGTGGATGGTGTAGATCAAGATCAGACTGCACAGAATCAACTACCAAAATGTCAAAATGTGACATGGATGTTTCCTGACATGAAAGAAAAGAAAACACTGCATGAAAAGGAGAAAATGCTTGGTACCAGCATTTTCTCCTAATTTCATGATGTTTTCAAAAGCATTCTATGCCAGAGTCCTTAACTCTTTTACTACCAATGAGAAGTTGAGTAGCTTTTTGTGGATGGTGTAGATCAAGATCAGACTGCACAGAATCAACTACCATCACACCGTCCGCTACTTCTACATCAAACTGTAACAATACTATTTTCAATGGGAGTTGAAATCTATATTTAGAACTGGGGAAAAAGTGGAGTTTCTGGGATTGATAGCAAGCAAGTTGAAACAGGGGATTGTTTGGCAAAAAGTTAAAGATACCCATACAGCAAGACAGAAAAAATGCTGTTAAAACTTGGTAGTGTGTAGAATAGTTCAGCTGTGTAAACACAGATAAATTACCGATATCAATTACCAATATATATGGTATGAGGAATGAAGAAACTCAAGGGATTTGTCTTCGATTTAAAACCAGAAGCAACAACAGGGATTTCACCGAAGGCCTTCAGGAAATGATAAACATTTTCTATCGGTCGTAATCTGTGCAACTATGCAACTGTTGGAGGCAACATTTGGCATGAAGATACAAGAATGATGACATAATGATTATATATTATTAAGAAAAATTAAAGATAAATGGGTTAAAAACTGGCAGAAAAAGAGTAAAGATGTATCATTAACCCTTTACCACACAATGACGACTTTTAACGACCCTGAGGAAGAAGCCTTTTGAAAACATTGTGGGAAAAGGAGAAAATGCTGGTTACCAGCATTTTCTCCTTTTCCCACAAAGTTTTCTATCCTATCAAAGAAAATTTGCATCATTTAAGCCACTATGAAATTGTCTTCTGCAAATGCTTTCAATTTGGATAGGTCTTAAATTTTGCCGTGTGGTAAAGGGTTAAAGGAAAGAAACTAAGAAATATTTACTAGAAAAGACTTGATCATCTTGGGTTGATTTGACATGGTTTTCAATTGTGTCAGTATCTATGGTCGATGTGAATTGTTCAGGCTATACTTTTCCAAGAAATAAGATTTTTAGGACATTCTAAGATGATTTTGCAGACAATAATTTTCCCTTTACCACACAAGTGATAATAACCCTGAGAAAGAAAGCTTTTGAAAAAATTGTGGGAAAAGGAGAAAATGCTGGTAACCAGTATTTTCTCCTTTTTCACACAATGTTTTCTACCCTTTTACAAATAAATTCCAATTTTTTTAGTAACATTTATTCTGTTGTCTTGAAATGCTTTCAGTTTGGACGAGTCTAAATTTGTGTTGTCTCGTAAAGCATTACATTGAGCACAGGCCATGTACATGTAATTTTATCTTGGATTGGTGAAGCCCGTTGGTGACATAAAGGGCTTGAAACCAGGGTTCCCGGGTTTGAATCCCAAGTTCTGCCAATTTTTTTTCCAAGGATTGGTGATAGTCATCATAACGGGATTCATTCCTTTCCCACCCCTTGACACTGTTTTAACAATGTTTATGTTGGAAAGACGCCAATGAGTTGGGAAGAAAATTGAGCGAAATACTGGTTAAAGAAACCTCAGGAAAGTTTGGATAGGTGCACTGAACGCCTGCCTTAATATTACTGAAATAATGTGGCAAAGGTGTTAAATATTATATAAACAAAAAAATAAAGTTATCTTGGATAGGTTAACCCATTACTAAATGACAAAATTTTACACTAGCCCAAATCAAACTCTTTTATAAATGACAGCTGGTTACCAGCATTTTTCCTCTTTCCACAATGTTTTTGAAAGGCCTCCTTCTCACGGGGTCATTTGAAAGAGCTATAAAACACCATTCAGTGAGTCAATCAGTCCTCATAGGTCATTTTGAACCCAGGATTGTGTGGAAAAGGGTTGAATAGTGGGTTATTTACTGTGGGTCAAAAGCTGGGTTATTTACTTGTGGGTCAAAAGCTGTGCTACAGTAAGAGTCCTCTGTGTACCCATGCTCTAACCATCTAGCAAACAACAAATTTTAAGACAAGTCTAAATTGAAGGTTTTTCCAGACCACAAATGAAATCTGCATTGTCAGATGAAAACTTTGGCATTTTCAAAAAGTTTGACATTCAATAATATCTCTGTTATTACTGAAGATATTTACTTCATACTTGGACAAGTTGTTCACAATCAAAACGGGAACTCATACAACTGGGGCAGGTAACCATCAAAATATTTTTCGATACAGCTATGTCCCTTTTTTGACTGAAATTTGTCACTGAAAATCAAGCACTTGCAGGCAAGTGTTGGCATCCACATGTGGTGCTGTTTCATTTGTTGTGGTGAGATTGTTATTTAATTTTAATATGTAAGGAAACGATTACTTTTTTTTTGTCCAGTGGCTATAGGTTTACCAATTTTAAATTAACTCTTTTATCAAAAGATAAAATTTTGACTCAAACAAATTGAAAGCTATTGCAGATGACAAATTGAACGCAACTGAAATGATGATTTCTGTCATTCATAGTGTAAAAACATTGTGAGAAAAGGAGAAAATGCTGGTTACCAGCATTTTCTCCTTTTCTCACAATGTTTTAAAAAACCTTCTGTTTCAGGATTGTTAAAGCTCAGGATAGTGTGATAAAGAGTTAGGATCAACCCTTTATCACACAATCCCAAATTTTAACAATCCTGTAGAAGGCCGCTTTTTGAAAACTTTGTGGGAAAAGGAGAAAATGCTGATAACCAGCATTTTCTCCTTTCACCACAATGCTTTCTACCCCATCAAGAACAAATTTTGTCACATATGGATCACCTATACTTTGTTGTCTGCAAGTCCTTTAAATTTGGACTGGTCTAAAATTTTGGCGTCTGGTGAAGAGTTAAGATGCTATTTGGACTCTTTGTGCAAATGTCATACTTTGAAATTTGGGAAAAGGGTAAAATGCTGATAACCTGCATTTTCTTCTTTTCCACAATGCTTTCTACAAATGGATCACCATTAATTTGTCGTCTGCGAATGCTTTGAGTTCGGACTGGTCTAAAATATTTTCATCTGGTAAAAAGATGCTTTTTAGACACTTTGTACAAATGTTACAATAGGTCGTTCTAACCTTATCAATAGACAGGTTATTATAAAATGTGTATCTGTAATCTTTAGTTACCTTATCTAGAATCCTATTTGTTTTAATGTTGACATAGAAACCCAAATGATAATAATGAGTTTAAGTGGGGAATAAACACTGAAATGGAGATAAAAACTTGCGATCCTACAAAACTTGACATGATATGGGTCACTTAAGGATTACAATCCCTAACTCATCAGTAAATATCATGGAAAATTTACGTTTTCGTAAAGGCTATTCGGCCAATCTCGGCAGCTTCCATCTTTTAATATGAGATTTGAGGGCCTTAACTCTTTACCACACAATCCCGAGTTTTAACGATCCTGAAGGAAGAGGGCTTTTGAAAACATTTTGGGAAAAGGAGAAAATGCTGGTAGCCCAAAATGTTTTCTACCCTTTCAAAGACATATCTCACCATTTTATTCATTGCGCCTCATTACTCACAACGTGGTTTATTGAACGATAAACCACGATAGAAAGAAGATTATTTCGATTCTAACATGACCAACTCTTAATCAAAGGAAAACAAGTTCATACTTAGAGTAAAAACGCGGATGCAGATTATATTCCATTGAATAACTTACTTACTTTATACAGAATGACGTCACTCTGTAGAATGACGTCACTCTACATAGAATAACGTAGACTTTATCACGCTTTCGTTGCACTGTGTTTATAGAGTCGAATTCACGTGTCATGTTAGAATTAGGTGTACAAGTTAATAATTCTCTTAAGCAAATGATTTTTAAAATTCTCTATTTCAGGAGCTTTTCAATTTAAAGACGATATGCATTCTTTTGCCTGCTTGTGGCAGTAAGTGCCCAAAAATTCCACCAATGTTGTAATGTTCATTTCTGTGACTTAGGTATATATTGAGTTTTTTGTCCAATTCAGTTGAGTTTTGAAAGATGCTGTAGGTTTTGAAGGATTTTAGTTAGGTTTTGAAGGATTTTTCCATTTTTTTTTAAACAGAACGTTTTCAAAAGTCTTTTTCATCAGGATGATGTTTCAAAAGATCTTTAATGTCAGTTTATCCTTTTTGTTTCAGATTGCAAAGAAAGGTGGTTTGTTTCAACAAGAAGACTAGAGAAAGAGGGATCAGCATTAACTTACAATAAGGTTGAAAATAATAAATAATTATACAACAATGTGAGTAATTTAAAATCACCATTGAATATACAAAGCACTGGGTACCTTTGAATTGACATTCCATTACTATAAAGGCACTGTAACACAAATATGTCATCTCCAAGTGAAAGCAAAGACGATTCAAGCCATGACACAGAAGCATTACTTACTTCAGATGGTAAAGACAAAAATGACAAAACCACAGAATCTCTGAGCAATCATAAAGATGACACAAACAAGAAGATAACTAGCCATGATGATGATACTGATACCATGGAAACCAAGGATACCATGACAATGCAAGAGACCATGGAACTTGAAGACAGCCAGCATGACAGGATAGAGGATCTGACCAAAAGGTGAGACATGAGATTCTGTACCGGCACTGTTCAATTCTTTACCATATGACAAAATTTCGGATTTTTTCCAAATTGAATGCATTTGTAGACAACGATAAGATTATGTTCCACATGTCATTTTTTTCTGAAGAGCAGAAAACATTGTGGGAAAAGGAGAAACTGCTGGTTTCCAGCATTTTCTCCTTTTTCCCACAATGTTTTCAAAAGGCGTCTTTCTTTGGGTTGTTAAAACTTGGGATTGTGTGGTAAAGGTTTAACCCTTTACTACACAAGCCCAAGTTTTAACAATCCTGACAGGAAGGTTTTTGAAAACAGTATTGGAAAAGGAGAAAATACTGGTATTTCTAACCTTATAGATAGAATTTCATAATTTGAGTCATACTTAATTTGTTGACTGCAAATGCTCTCAATTTTATTGGGTCTAACATTTTGTTGTGTAGAAAAGTTAAATATTCACCAGACAAGACATTTTAGACTCATACAAACTCAAAGCAACTGCAGATAATTTATTGATATATGGTCCAATTGAGCTCAAGTTTAATTCAGTAGGAAATAGTTAGAAAGTGAGAAAATGCTGTTTACCAGTGTTTTCTTCTTTTCAAACAAGGTTATTTAAAGGCTGTCTTTCTCAATGTTTTAAAAAACTTGGGTACTTCTCACCATCAAACAAAGTTTAAGACTAGTCCAATCTGAAATAATTTGCATACAACAAATGAAAGTGAATATGGGTTGAAATGATTTGATTTGTCTTTTAAAGGGTAGTAAAACATGATGGAATGAGGAGCAAATGCTAACAAGCATTTTTTCTTCTTCCCACAATGTTTCCAAGAGCCTTCATCCACACTGGGTTGAAAAAGAGAAAAAAACACATCCATCAACCAGGACACTCAAAATGGTCTTTTCTAACCTTTTTCCACTCAATCTGTAGTTTTAACTACCCTGACTCGGAATGCCTTGGAAAGCATTGTGGTAAAGGAGAAAATGCTGGCAGATGCAGTAAACCCTCTTATCACAGAGCATGGCTCATGTATTAGCTCTGATGTTTATTGGAAGAGAATGTCGAGGTATTTTCATAACCCTGTCATCGGCATCTTGTGAAAACTGTATTACTCTGTCATTACTGTTGATGCTTACTTCAAACTCATACTGGTTCTTAACTATCAAAAGGGGAACCCCATACCAGTAAGGCAGGTAACCATCAAAATGTTTCTGACACAGTTATCCCCCTTTTTCAACTTAGGATTTTCGGCATTTTTCACTGAAAATCATTCTACCTTCAAAAGCAGCTGCAGCCGAGCATCGGTGTCCAAATTTTGTGCCCTTATTTTTTGGTAGTAAGTTCTTATCCAAAATGTATATCAATATTTTACAGCATTATGGCTCTCAGTACTACGGGAGAAGTCAGTCCCGACGTGACCTACAAGAAACCTGGCATTGGTAGATATAGACGTGCACTGAAAGGGACCAAGCCTATCAGGTTTTCAAAACCGTAAGTTACGCGACATCCACACTTTTGTTAGGATGGTCTTTTCACCTATTATTTCAAAAATAGGACCCAACCCGTACCTCACTATCCAGTTTTTTAATGACCCTGAGAAAGAAGCCTTTTGAAAACATTGTGGAAAAAGGAGAAAATGCTGGTAACCAGCATTTTCTCCTTTTCCCACAATGTTTTTTATGCTTGGATAGACAAAACCTATCATTTAGAACATTAAATTTGTTGTCTGCAAATGCTTTGTAATTGGACAAGTCTAAAATTTTGTCGTTTGGTAAAGGGTTAAACCAAGGTACAGTTAGATTGCAACAAGAAATATCTTTGAAAAAAATAGAAGATGCAAATTTGCCTGCAAATAAGCCGGGGCCCTCAGAATAAACATGTCTACATTTTTCACTACAGGGACCCTTAGAATACACATGTCTACATTTTTGACCAATCACAAATTTCTATTCATTCATTTGTTACCAGTACCAAAAAGTAGGTCAAAAGCCAGCACATTCAGCTATGCTGAAAAACTGAAATTGAAAATAAACTTGCAACCAGACTGGAGAATGACTTGATAGTTTCAAATGCAGATGACGCAATATATATAGATAAAAGGGAAGCCTACTCTATCTTAAAATAGATAATGCTTGTTATACATGCCCTTGTGGCTTTTTCTAAATTTAACCCTGTACCACACAGTCCCAAGTTTTAACAATCTTGAACGAGAAGGCTTTTGAAAACATTCTGGGCAACGAAGAAAATGCTGGTATCCAGCATTTTCTCCTTTTCCCAGAATGTTTTCTGTCCTTCCAAAAACAAATTTGAATTTTTGGGTCACATTTATGATGTTGCCTGCAAATGTGGTATGGTATGGTGTGGTATTCCTTCTTAGAATTATCATTTATAAATCTAAAATCACTATATTCTCATTATAAAGGGAGAAAATAATTACCTGTCTTTTCAGGAAACTAACAAAAGTATTAACGGATAATTTCAAGATAGACATTAAAGGAATTTCTGGTCGGTTAAAAATGTGCAAAAGTGTTATATCAGTATAAATCCTTATTTATCAACTAACAAGAAATTTTATTCCATGTTGCACTGGAAACGTTAGGGGTCGTAGACCTTAATATAAACTTTTTCATTTCATATACACAAAAGAGCTGAGACAGAAATGCCTGTGACAAAAGCTGGGTTGATTTCTTTGATGACCTTTAGCTGGATGACCTCTGTTATGTGGGGAATTTACCGTAGAGGAATCGAAACCATCCAAGATATGAAAGTCGGAGAGACAGAAAAAGCGAGACCTAATGCTGACAGGTAAGTTGCCTAAATCGTAGCGACTGTTCTCAACACCGAATGTATTCGTCTCAACTCTTTATCAGATGATAGACTTTTAAAATTGTCCAAATTGAAAACATTTGCAGACGGCACGTAACATGATATAAAATGTGGTTCAAGTGATTGAATTTTTCTTGGAGGGGGTAGAAAACATTGTGGGAAAAGGAGAAAATGCTGGTTACCAGCATTTTCTCCTTGTCCCACTATGTTGTCAACAGTCTTTTTTCCTTCAGTGTCGATGAAACATTAGATTGTGTGGTAAAGGGTTAGAATATATTTCTATATAAACAGGGTTTCTTGTAGTCAGACTTAACTCTTTACCAAACGACAAAATTTTAGACTTTCCCAAATTCAAAGCATTTGCAGACGACAAAATAAAGGTGGCCAAAATGGCAGAATTGGTTACCAGCATTTTTCCTTTTCCTCACAATGTTTTCAAAGGCTTCTCTCCCATGGTTGTAAAAACCCGAGATTATTTGGTAAGGGGTTAATCATGAATTAATGACACAATAGAGAACATAGAGAAAATTTACCAAAAGCAGAATATTTGACCCAGGTCAAACTGGCAGACTGCACAGGCTGACCTGGGTCAAAACTTTTTGCAGATGCATTTAGCCCCCTTTTCACAGAGTATGGCTCTCTATAGATAACACAAAAGGAAAACAAAAAAGCTTTGATGTTACAGAAAACCTGGTGGCAGAAAGTTGCCTTAGGCTTTTATTTTGTCAGCTTGTTATGTTTCCAGAATGCCTTTACTGTTTGTGGTGGTAGGTCGCATGAAGTGGAAAACTTTGAAATGAGTGAGAAGTAACAATATTGTGGTGACCTTGACTACAGTTATCTTAGAATGTGGAAGAGTACTTAGATCTATCTCTTTACCAAAAGACAAAATTTTAGACTTGTCCAAATTGAAGGCATTTGCAGACGACAAATCAAGCGTGGCTCAAATGTTGGAATTTGTCATTGTTGTGGTAGAAAAATTTTTGGAAAAGGATAAAATGCTGGTTTACCAGCGTTTTCTCCTTTTCTTACAATGTTTTCTAAAGACTTCTTCCTAAGGGTATGTTAAAACCTGGGATTGTGTGATAAATTTGTCCTCTGCAAATGTTTTCAATTTGGACCAGTCTAAAATGTTTGGTAAAGAGTTATCTCAGGGGAGAGAAAAATAATCCTTTTCACATACAGAGTGGTCATAAGGATGAATATTCAAGTGCTTGCTTTTCAAAGAGAACATCCCAGTATTATCATAGCCCTTTCGTCATCTGCATTGTCTGTGTCAATGTCAACTAGGAAAATTTTGACATTTTATAATATCTCTGTCATTACTGATGATATTTACTTCAAACTCTGACTAGTTGTTGACTGTCAAAAGGGAAACTCAGACAAGGGCAGGTAGCCATCAAAATTTTTGACCCAGTTATGCCCTATTTTCAACTTACAATTTTCACTGAAAAATCAATCTATTTCTGAAAGCAAATGCAAATGAGTGTTACAACCTGCATCTGGTGCTCTTATTTACTGTTACAAGTTGCCTAGCCCCAGTAGCTCAGTCGGTAGCATGCAGGACTTGAGAACAGGGGGTCATGGGTTTGATCCCTGGCTTGGCCAATTTCTTTCGGGATTGATGATAGTCATTGTGACGGGATTCATTCCTCTCCCACCACTGGCCATTGTCTTGACAATGGTTATGTGGGAAAGCAGCCAGTGGCTTAGAAAGAAAATTGTGCGGAGTACTGGTAAAAGAGACTCCAGGAAAGCATGGATAGGTGCACTGGCCGCCGAGATATAACTGAACTAATGTTGAAAACGGTGTTCAACACCAAACAATCAATCAATCAATTAATACTTGTACGATTATTTTTACCTTTTTAATGAAAGATTCCTGTTGTTTTCCAGACTAGCTATCATTTGGACGGATGAGGTCAGACGTAAAGGTCTGAAAAACGCATCGTTCACACGAAGTGCGCTTCGGTTTTTACGCACAAGATTGATTGTAGCAACTACCTTTCTTTTCCTAACATGTTTTTGTATGTTTTCAACACCTGTAAGTTGTGTTTAATGTTCGAGGTGGAGTGAGTTGATAGCATATCTGTAGTTGGAAACTAGCTTCCGTTCCATAACAAAAGGTCCTTAACTCTTTACCAAACGACAAAATTTTGGACTCTAAGAAATTGAAAACATTTGCAAAATGATAAATACTATGTAGGTCAAATGATGATTTCTGTCTTTGATAGGGTAGAAAACATTGTGGGAAAAGGAGAAAATGCTGATTACCAGCATTTTCTCCTTTTCCCACAATGTTTTCTAAAAAGATGGAATTGTTTGGTAAAGAGTTAATCCTTTACCACACAATCCCAAGTTTTAACAACCCTGAAAAAGAAGGCTTTAGAAAACATTGTGGGAAAAGGAAAAAGCATTTGAGAATATTATGGAAAAAAGGAGAAAGTGCTGATAACCAATATTTTCTCCTTTTCCAACAATGTTTCATGTCCTTTCAAAGACAAATTTCTTCATTCTATTTGTTTTTTTTTTGCAAATGCTTTCAATTTCGAGAAACTTCTAAAGCCTTGTCATGTAGTAAGGAGTTAGGACGTGTTAGGATCCTTCAGGACCAAAGGAACCAGGGCCCATTTTCGTATAAAAAAGTCCCTTATTTTGCTCAAATCTGCATATGGATTCAGTTTCTGACTTAAATTGAGTTATTGAGATTGATTTCACAACCATAACTAGCCTTAGATATATTCTCAAATCCAGAGTTGACACGTCGTTTCAGACTGAACTCCGCAAAATAAAAAGACTTAACTCATTTAACCCTTTACCACACGACAAATTTTAGACCTGTCCGAATTGAAAGCATTTGCAGATGACAGTTTCAATGTGGCTCATATGAAATGATTTTTCTTTGATAGGGTAGAAAACATTTTGGGAAAAGGAGAAAATGCTGGTAACCAGCATTTTCTCCTTTTCCCACAATGTTTTCAAAAGCCTTCTCTATCAGAGGTGTTAAAAGTGGTCATTGTAGGGTAAAGGGTTAACAGACTTACAGTAAGTCCATTACTTTGCTGAGTTATGTCTTAAACGTGTCAACTCAGTATTTGAGAATATTACTGAAGACTGTCAATGTTAGTGAATTGTGCCTCAAGTAATGAACTCACCTTTTTTGTACAATGAGTCTGTCAGCAGATTCGAGCAAAATAAGACTAAAGTTTTTTTCCTGAAACAGAGCTCAGATCCCTGTGGGTTCTCATATTTTTCTATTACATTCATTATGATGCATTATGACCATTTTACTGGTACTTTAAATTTCATAAATTACATGATTGTTTTCATAGGTCTATATGACATTAGTCATGGAACAGAAGCTTGTTTTCTTACTGTAGTAATCATTATGCATGTGTGTACCTATTTTTTTTCATAATCCATAATATAAACCGCCTTTCAAGACTTGAGTTGCCTGTGCTTCCACAAAAGATCAAGATCAGACTGCACAAAATATGCAGTATGATCTGAGATCTATTTAGTCTGCTCTGCTGACACATTTTAGACCAAAGTAATCTTGAAATTGCACTTATTTTAGGTCTTGTTCCTTTTAAGTCTGAAACTCCCTGTTGGATTTAATTAGTGCTCTAATTATTAATACAATGTACTAACAGTATTTTTTCATATTTTGACCATGTAGAGTGATATGATAGTTTATTAATAGCTATAATATTACCTTTTTCTTTTGATGTATTATACATTTTTTTGCATATTACAAGTAATAGGTCTCAGTCTTAGTAAGTTTTCAACATGAACCATTTACCAAACAATCCAGACTTTTAACAACCCTAGAAAGAGAAGGCTTTTGAAAACATAGTGGGAAAAGGAGAAAATGCTGGTAACCAGCATTTTCTACCTTTTCCACAATATTTTCTATCTTACGAGAGACTAATCTTGTCATTTGAGCTATAGTTAATTTGTCACCTGCAAGTGTTTCGAATTTGAACTGGTCTAAAATTTTGTCATTTTGTAAAGAGTTAATCGCTTGCCAGCATTTCTATTAGTTGATTAAGTATGTGAGCCTTGTTCTGGAAAAAGGGGGCTTGATGCATTCATGATGCATGATACCAAGCAAGTCATCACATGATCATGGAACCATAAAATCCCATTTTATCCAACAACTTACTGACTCATGGGGTTAACTGGTTCTTGGACATCCAGAAAATTGACCAGTAGCAATAAGATTTGGCCAGGGTCAGCCTGTGCGTGCTGCTGTCTTGGTCGGTACTCTTTGCAGATGCACTAAGCACCTTTTTCACAGAGCATAGCTGATTTGGTAATCAATTTACCCATAGAGTGCTGAATACAGCCATCTGACAATTTCAATCGAGTAAATCAGGACCTAAGTAAGAGCTTTTGTCCAGAACATCTTAGAAAAGCAGACAGTGTAGATCAAGATCACACTGCATGTTTTGTGCAGTCTGATCTTGATATGCATTGACCGCAGAGATAACTAAAGTTGTGATGGGTGCTTAAAGGGGTTCAAGGTTGTGTTGGGTGTGATTAAAGTGTTAGTGTGATCTGAGTGGAATTAACTTTTTACCACACAATCCAGAGTTTTAACAACCCTAAACTAGAAGGCTTTGAAAAGATTGTGGGAAAAGGAGAAAATGCTGGTAACCAGCATTTTCTCCTTTTCCCACAATCTTTTCTAGCCTTTCCAGGACAAAACCCACCATTTCAGCAACATCTAACCCTTTACCAAACAATCACGACTTTTAATGACCCTGTGAAAGAAGGCTTTTGAAAACATTGCTGGAAAAGGAGAAAATGCTGGTAACCATATTTTCTTTTCCCACAGTGCTTTTTACCATATCAAGACCTTCTTTCGTCATTTGAGCCTCCTTTAATTTGTCGTCTGCAAATGTTTTCATGTTGAACACGTCCAAAATTTTGTTGTTTGGTAAAGAGTTAAATTGTCATTTGCACATGATTTGATTGTTGGCAAGTCTAAAATTCGGTAGTGTGGTAAAGAATTTAGTATCTTTTTGTCAAAATGGATCAAGTTTTGCAGTTTTGCAGCTATAGTTGTTTGTAATTCTGATGTGAATTTCCAGAGGCATAGTTAGTAATTCTGATGTGAATTTCCAGAGGCATAGTTAGTAATTCTGATGTGAGTTCCCAGAGGCATAGTTAGTTACTCTGATGTGAATTTCCAGAGGCATAGTTTGAAATTTCCAGAGGCATAGTTAGTAATTTTGATGTGAATTTCCAGAGGCATAGTTAGTTACTCTGATGTGAATTTCCAGTGGCATAGTTTGAAATTTCCAGAGGCATAGTTAGTAATTTTGATGTAAATTTCCAGAGGCATATCAGTTTTATCCTTTTTCTTTCCTAGTGACCCTTTACTAAACAATCCCTGAGGAGGCATTTTTTAAAACATTGTGGGAAAATTATTTGTTTGTTTGTTTGAATGGTGTTTTACGCCACTTTCAACATCATTTCAGTCATATCACGGCGACAGCTAACATATTTTTGTATTTCCTGGGTTTCACCAGTACTAGGCTAGGGCTCTGAAGTGTCTTGCCCAAGAACACTCCTATGAGAAATACTGTGGAACCAGTGAGGCTCAAACCCGAGGCTTCCAGGTCAGAGGTCCTACACTTTACCAGTTACTGACACAGGATCCCTGTGGGAAAAGGAGAAAATGCTGGAAAACAGCACTTTCTAAACCCCTCAAAATGTTTACTGACCATTTAAAAAAAAAATTTATTAATCTGAACCATATTTTTACAAAATCTTTTTTTTGTAACAGTCAGCAATTTGAATTCCTCACCAAGCCCTGGTAGCTCAGTCGTTAGTTTGCAGGACTTTAGAACAGGGGGTCATGGGTTCGATCCCCGGCTCAGCCAATTTCTCTCTGAGGATTGATGATAGTCATTGCGACAGGATTCATTCCTCTCCCTCCGCTGACCATTGTCTCGATGATGTTTATGTGGGAAAGCAGCCAGTGGGTTGGAAAGAAAGCGGAATACTGGTAAATAAGATTCCAGGCCGCTGCAATTTAACTGAAATGTTGAAAATGGCATTAAATACCATACAATCAATCAACCATTGAACTGCTCAGATTAAAGATGAGCTGTTAATCAATGTCCAAGTTCTAGACAACATGTTTTCACACAAAGAGCAAGGGTGAATCGAATCAGACATAAACAGTTTCGATTGATTGAATTGATTGATTGAATTGAAGTTTAACAGCTTAGGTCATATCTAGGCAGTCAGTGCACCTACACATGTGTTTCCTGGCTTTTTCACACCAGTACTGACACAATTTTCTTTCCAAGTCACTGACTACTTTCTCACATGCATCAGAGGTGAGAGGCGAAAAATCGCCGGAAAGAAAGTTTGCCTCAACTGGGTATCGAACTCACAACCACCAGGTCACGAGTCTGATACACTGACCACTCAGGTAGCCGGGCGGTTAAACAATTTCGAAGGAAAGGAGAAAGTTGTTTTTGAATGATGCTAAAAGTTTGTGGGAAAAGAAGCTGTTACTTTCTACAGGCTATGGGTTGTCTTTCCACAATATTTCATGCCAAGCCTTGGTAGCACAGTCAGTAGTGTACAGAACTTGGGACCAGGTTCGAATCTCCCAATTTATTTCCTGGGATCAATAATAGTCCAGTGTGACAGGATTCATTCCTCCTTCACTACTGATCAATATTTCCGCAATGGTTATGTGGGTAACCACCCAGTGGCTTTGGAAGAATATCGTGCAAATTACTGGTAGAAAAACTCCGGGAAAGCATGTATAGGTGCACTGGCTGAAGCGATACAATTGAGATAATGTTAAATATGGCGTTTAACACCATACAGTCGATCATCCACAATATTTAATATGTTTTCCTTAACTTTGTTACAAAAGAAGCATTAACTTTTTGTTTAGTTACTGCATAAAAGACTCAGAGCACACATAAAGTGGTTCCAAAACGAGTATACACAATCATGTTTGTTAGTTCGGTGTTTTCAAAGAAAAGATCGAGATAGTCACAGCCCTGTCATCGTCTGTGTTGGTGTCGTTGGCGTCGTGCAAAAAATCTTTGACATTTTATAAGATCTCTTGTCATTATTGAAGATATTTAATATAAACTTGGACTAGTTGTTAAATATGAAAAGGGGAACCCATACAACAGGGGCAGGTAACCACTGAAGTATTTTTGAAACAGATATGCTCGTTTTTTGACTTAGAACTTTCACTGAAAAGCTTACTGCAGCCTTTCACTGAAAAGCTTACTGAAGTCAAACGTTGGCACCAGCATGGAGTGCTCTTGTTTGGTCATGTGATAAAAGGATGCAGTGTTATGAAAAATGTCTTCCTCTTTGTCAACAGACTTTATAGACTGTGGATGGAGGATGTTCGTAAACATGGAGGACAGAAAGCATCGTTTCAGCGTGCTGTTTTACGCTTTTTGGCAACGAGAATTATATTCACATCCATCCTATTATTTATTGCATCATTTGCAAGTTTTGCAGCACCTGTGAGTTTTTCTAAATGCACTTGCACTTCTGCTTGGCTCTAGGAAGGAGTAACAACGTGAAAAACAGAGATCTGAACCATATAGACATTGCATCAGAAAGTTGATTAACTCTTTCTCAAACAACAAAATGTTAGAGTTGTCCTATTCAAAGCATTTGTAGACATCAAATAATATTAATTCTGTGTTTCTGTAGTAGATTTCAGATACAAAGCACAAATAATTTCCACCTAAATCCTTTTAAATGTTTGGGAAATTGCAAGATCTCGATCTTCTTTGTTGTATACTTACCTATTTATTGATAACATGACACATAGTTTTTAATGCATCACTTTTATTTGAAATTGTGTGCTATTTTTGACTTCAGGTTGGCAAGGATTTGGGAGGAGGAACTCAGAAAGAAAGGCAAAGAGGCTTCTTTCCTTGTTGCTGTACGCAGATTTCTCAAAACCAGACTGGTTATCACTGGTTTCTTTGTTCTGGTCATGGCTGTTTCAAGAATGGTTGGGCCAGTAAGTTTTCTGTTACCCTATAATATACCCATTTTACATGGCCCCTGTTGTAGAAAGGTTTTGGAAATAAGTAGGTAAATTTAGCAGCCTTTTGTAACAGCCAAATGCATCTTTTCCCACAATCCTTATGATGTCATGAAGAAGCCTCTTTCCTCTCCCATAAAAGCTTTTCTTTTGTGTGTCATTGAAATTTCTTACCAATTTTTGTGATCCCCTAAATACTGCGTGTGGTGGACCCAGTTCGTTCGATCTCAAATACTAGAACCTAGGCCTTTGGTGGTTTTGACCATTGATTCATGTGGTACGCTAGCCTGCTTATTGTTTTTAATTCTTTATGTTTTCTTACAGGAACTGAAAAGGGGCTTTTGATGTTGAGCATGACTCTATATCGAACATGAGTCATTTCCTTTGCAATCATTGTTACTTATGTAATGTGATATTCATAAAACAACAGAAAAGAGAACATGGAAAGGAGATTGCAGTGTTTTTTCCCTTAACAGTTACCCTTGTTTGTTTCTTTGTATCTGCTTTAATGACATAATGTTGGTATATTATTTCCCGAATGTGGGTGTAAGTTTCCCTGTTTTAACCTCTCTGTAAGATATTGCTTTTAGGACGAAACCTTTTACCAAGAAGTTATGAATGAAATATCTTGTCCAGTAAGTTTGCTTCGAGGTTTTATCCAAAATTAGGTGCCAGTATTTGAGGGTATGGTGCCTCATCTATTTTTGGGTTATGAAATTCTGCTTCAAGTTGTAAGATGTCTCTCACCGTAGAAATCAAGGATTGAAATACTCAGAAATTTTAGGTTTGATGAGACAAAACCTAGGTCAGTGCAGTAGTATTTTGATCATAGATAGAAAAAAAAAATATCAAAGATCTACCAATTTAAGAAAACAAAACAAAACAACACAAAAACATTGTATAATTCACCTTGTTTAACCCTTTACCACACAGTCCCGAGTTTTAACGACCCTGAGGAAGAAGCCTTTTGAAAACATTGTGGGAAATGGAGAAAATGCTGGTAACCAGCATTTTCTCCTTTTTCCACAATATTTTCTACCCGTTCAAAGACAAATTCCAACATTCGAGCTACATTTAAATTGTTGTTTCCAGATGCTTTCAATTGGACAAATCTAGGATGTTTTCGTGTGGTAAAGAGTTAACCCATTACCACACAATCCCTACTTTTGACGACCCTGAGAAAGAAGCCTTTAGAAAACATTGTGGGAAAAGGAGAAAATGCTGGTAACCAGCATTTTCTCCTTTTCACACAATGTTTTCTACCCTTCACAAAACAATTTTCAAATTTTCAGTCACTTTTATTTTGTCTGCAACTGCTTTCGATTTGGACAAGCCAAAAATTTTGTCGTTTGGTAAAGAGTTAAGGAACAACTTTAACTCTTTACCAAACAACAAAATTTTAGACTGGTCTAAATTGAAAGCACTTGCAGACGACAAAATAAAAGTGACTGAAAATTTGAAAATTGTTTTGTGAAGGGTAGAAAACATTGTGTGAAAAGGAGAGAATGCTGGTTACCAGCATTTTCTCCTTTTCCCACAATGTTTTCTAAAGGCTTCTTTCTCAGGGTCGTCAAAAGTAGGGATTGTGTGGTAATGGGTTAACTCTTTACCACGCGAAAACATCCTAGATTTGTCCAATTGAAAGCATCTGGAAACAACAATTTAAATGTAGCTCGAATGTTGGAATTTGTCTTTGAACGGGTAGAAAATATTGTGGGAAAAGGAGAAAATGCTGGTTACCAGCATTTTCTCCTTTTCCCACAATGTTTTCAAAAGGCCTCTATCTCAGGGTCGTAAAAACCAGGGATTGTTTGGTAAAGGGTTAACTCTTCACCACACAATCCCATGTTTTAACAACCCGAGTAAGAAACTTTTTGAAAGCATTGAAGGAAAGAGAGCATTTTTCTCCTTTTCCCACAATGCTTTCTACCATATCAAAGACAAATTCAGTTGAGCCATGCTCTGTGAAAAGGGGACTTAATGCATTTGTGAAAAGTATCGTCCTAAGTCAGCCTGCGCAGACTGCGCAGGCTGACTTTGGACGAAACTTTTCGATATTGGTCAATTTTGTGAATGTCAAATGACTGGTGTACCTCATGATTCAGTAGGTTGTTTTACAAAACAAATTTTGGGGATGTATAATACTGTGATGACTTGCTTGGTACAGTGCATCACGGAGATGCATTAAGCCCCCTTTTGACAGAGCATGGCTCAATTATTTCAGCCACATTTGAATTCTTTTCTGCAAAACGCTTTCAAGTCTACAGTTTTGTCATGTGGTAAAGAGTTAACCCTTTACAAGAAGACAAAACTTTAGCCTTGTCCAAATTGAAAGCACTTGCAGACGACATTTTAATGTGGCTCAAATGGTGCAATTTTTCGTTGATAGGGTAAAAAACATTGTGAGAAAAGGAAAAAATGCTGGTTACCAGCATTTTCTCCTTTTCTTACAATGTTTTCAAAAGGCTATTTTCCCAGGGTATTGCATTTAAAAGTCAGCATTGTGCAGTAACGGGTTAATCAACTTTAAGATGTATGGTTTTTTCCATTTGGTAGATGCCCCTGTTTTCTTGTGTTTTTCACATTGTTACCTTCATGTGTGATAGTTAAATGTATATGCTCCATTTATAGGCTAGTATAGTGTCAAGCTACACCTATCATGTATTTTTGCATTTTTTATCAAATGCATGTATTTATTATAAACTTGTATTAGTTATTGTACTCCCTGCTTCCACTTAACTCTTTACCACACAATCCCGACTTTTAACGACCCTGAGAAAGAAAGCTTTTGAAAACATTGTAGGAAAAGGAGAAAACGCTGGTAACCAGCATTTTCTCCTTTTCCCACGATGTTTTCTACCCTTCCCAAATCAAATTTCAATTTTTGAGTCACATCTGTTTTGTCGTCTGCAAATGCTTTCAATTAGGACTAGTCCAAAATTTTGTCGTTTGGTAAAGAGTTAAGCTTTCATAATCCTTTACCAAATGACAAAATTATGGACTTTTATCACATAACCTCCCTTGTTTTCAGTGTAATATACCCATTACGAATTTTCTTATCTCATACACGTTTGATATCACATTTGTGTGACGTCATTTTTGACGTCATTTTGTATGTATTACATAGAAGTGAATGGGTCTTATGGATATTACCGCGGTCGCATTTATGAATGTTTTTACATCATTTAATCTATATTTTGTGAAATGTCGTTATGTGATAAAAAGAATCTGACATTCGTGGACGTTTGAGATAAGATTTTATTAAACTCGTCAAGGAAAAATGTTATTAAGCTCACCAAAGGCTCGCTTAATAACATTTCCCTTGACTCGTTTAATAAAATCTTATCTCAAAAGCCCACTCATGTCAGATCCTATATGTCTAAGTCCAAAGCATTTGCCACAGATCATACAAAATATGGCTCAAATGGTGGGATTTTTCTTTGAAAGGACAGAAAACATTGTTGGAAAATGAGAAAATGCTGGTTTTCAAAGGCTTTCTTCCTAGAGGTCAGAAAAACTTGGGATTGTGTGGTAAAGAGTCAAGTGAAAAATATGGTGAATTTTGCAGAATTCAAATTGAGAAGTTATCCTCTGTTTTGAATGCTTATTCGCTCGGCTGTTTTCATAGAAAACATGACGTATTGACGTAGCCCTGGCATCATCATCGTTGGCATCTTCTACATTGTCTGTGTCGTCTCCATGCAATAACTTTAACATTTTGTAATATCTCTGTTATTAGTGAAGATATTTACTTCATACTTGGACAAATTGTTAGCTATCAAAAGGGGAACTTATACAACAAGGGCAGGTAACTATCAAAGTCTTTTTACACAGTTATACCCCTTTTTGGACTTTGAATTTTAATTCACAATCAAGTATTTGCAGCTGAGCATTGGCACCTGCATGCGGTGCTCTTGATTTACACTATATCAGATAAGCTTCTGTTTCTTTGGCCCAGGTAATACCAAGGAGTTTGAAAAAACTTGCAATTTTAGCTCTACTGGTGAAAGACCAGTGAGCTTATGTCATGGTGCTGTGTCCGTCTTGCTTGTGGGTGTGCATGCATTAACTTTTATTTCAGACATCTTCACCTCTAAACTACCCATGCAATTTTGACTAAACTTCACAGAAATGGTCCTAATATGGTGCTCTTCAGAATTTTTTCAAAGAAGTTGAATCTCTGAAAAACTGTGGCTCCTATGGAAACAAACCTAAATATTATGGGAAATACATGTAAAAATGTAAAAACTTTTATCAGAAATGGCAAGTTGGAATTCTCAACAAATTAGCTTAAATGCTTCATAGGAAGACTTATCTCAGATTTTTTTATTGGAAAAATGACTTGGCTGCTGTGGGCTAGCCGTTATTATAGAACATAAATAGAGGATATTTGTTTTTTTTTCACTGAAAGATCGAAATTTATTTCATCGGTAACTAGTGCGCAGGTACTACTGTTTCTGTCTTCAATTTGAAGAGTTAGAAAATATGAAACCAGTATTTTTCACTGGTGGTAACCATGAAATATCAAACCATAATCCACCATTATTTCTCAATAAACTAATAAAAAAGAATGAAGTAGGAAATTACTGTATGTTGATAAGCTTATAAAACTGGTGAAGGGAAATAACTCCTTTTCTACCTATTATGAGTACATTGTGGTTTGTTTATCCCATTTGATTATCAAAGTGCAAAAGATTTCAAGATAGACAGGTCTAAAATTTTGTCATCTGGTAATTACATCAAGCTTAACTCTTTACCATTTGACAAAAATTTAGACTGGTCCAAATTGAAAGCATTTTCAGATGACAAATTAAAGATGGCTAAAATGCTGGAATTTGTCCTTCACAGAGTAGAAAACAGTGTGGGAAAAGGAGAAAATGCTGGTTAACAGCATTTTCTCCTTTTTCCACAATGTTTTCAAAAGGCTTCTTTTTAGAAAACTGTGGGACTACTGGTTACCAGCATTTTCTCCTTATTCCACAATGATTTCAAAAGGCTTCTTTCCAAGGGTCATAAAAACCCGTGATTGTTTGGTAGAGGGTTAAACTTGAGAGTACAAATATGAGCTTGTCTTTACAAACAATTCTAAATTCTATTCTTATTCTAGAATTGAAGACAATAAGCAGCATTTTGCTTTCTGGTTAGCTTAGACAATATATATAAGCCGCTCGTGTACCTTACAAATTTAGGTATTATAATTTGAAATTCTGTTGACCCCTGAACAGTAAAAGGTCATGCACAAGTTAAGTTTCCTTTGTGGCTAGTGTAGACAATAGCAACTTGAAAATAGTATTATCTTGGTCTTATAAATTGATTTTCCCTTTTGCAAATAAAAACTGATTATCCCTTTTGCCAGTATAAATTGATAATTCCTTTTTGCCAGTATAAATTGATTACCTTCTTTCAACTACATGTATAAAATTATAATCCCTTTTTGCCAGTATAGATTGATAGTTCTTTTGCTAGTATTAGTTGATAATCTTTTTTGTTGTTATAGATTGATAATCTTTTTTGTAAGAATAAACTGATAGTCTGTTTGCCAGTATAAATTGATAGTTCCGTTTTGGCAGCATAAATTGATAATCATTAGCACTAGCATTCTGCTCTTTCTGTCTGAATGAGTCTGAGATTTCATTCGCATGCAAAGTGACGAAAGTTGGGAATCATTGAGTTCCATAATCTACTTCTGCATGAAATAAATTAAAAATCCCTTTTGCCAGTATAAATTGATAATACTTTTTCGCTAGTATAAATTGATAATCCTTTTTGACAGAGTAAATTCATATTTTTTTGCTAGTATAAATTATTAATCTGTTTTGCAAGTGTTAATTGATAATCTTATTTTGCTGGTATGAATTGATAATCCTTTTTGCCAGTGTAAAGTGATAAACTTTTTTTGTCAGTGTAAAGTGATAACCTTTTTTTGCCAGTGTAAAGTGATAACCTTTTTTTGCTTGAAGAAATTGATAATCCTTTTTTTCATATAAAATTGATAATCCTTTTTGCCAGTAAAAATTGATAATCTTTTTCGTAGTAAAAATGATAATCTTACTTGCTAGTTAAAACTGATAATCTTTATTACTCTTCCAGACAGTATCGGTCAAGATCAGTATGCTAAGAATATGAAGTTTGGTCTCGTTTACATTTATGTTTCAATGAGATACTCTTATTTGATGAAATTTGCTTTGAAAAATACTGGTAATGAATAGGATTGAAATTTAAAATTATGTTTTACTGTATGATAAGGAAATGTTTGGAAGTCTTTGATCTGCTAGACTATTTTTTTAAAAAACCTTCGTGTTACATGTATCTTGACATAGTTTGAAAAATTATCCTTTATTTTGTGATGGAACTATTTTGTCTTTTACATGTATTTCTCTACCAAATGATCTTAGGTTTTTTTTTTTATCTATTATGAAGAAGGAACCATCTGAAACATTGTTTTACTGGAGAAAAATTTTAATTACAATTAGCAATTTGTCGTTTTCACAATATTTTATGCTGTCCTCCAGCAATTAAGACGTTTATTTTTTCATCTACAAATACTCTCTAGAGGGAGATGTTTAACTTTTGACCTGTGATTAAAAGTCTTTACCAGAAGATAAAATTTTAGGCTTTTTTAAGTTTACAGCATTTGCTGTTGACAAATGAAAAGTGGCTCCAATTTTGAGTATGTTTTGGGAAGGATAGTAAAAATTGTGGGAAAAGGAGGGAATGCTGCCTAACAGTAACAGCATTTTCCCTTTTCATACAATTTAATGAAAAGTGTTTTTCTCACGGCTTGATAAAGGGTTACCCTTTATCACACAATGACAAGTTTTAACAGCCCTAAATAAGACACCTTTTGAAAACATTGTGGGAAAAGGAGAAAATGCTGGTAACCAGCATTTTCTCCTTTTCCCACAATGTTTTCTACCCTATAATAGACAAATTCTATCTTTTGAGCCACATTTAAATTGCCGTCTGCAAATGTTTTCAATTCGGACAAATCTATAATTTGCTTGTGTGATAATGGGTTGATTTATGTCAATACAGGCCTTTGTGCTGAAAGAACTGCTGAACTACCTCAAAGATGGGAACATAGAACTGGGCTACGGCATTGCCCTTGTTGTGGCCATCAGCTGTACAGAGTTACTTAGAGCCCTATTCTTTGCCCTAGCCTGGTACTTCAATTATACTTCGGGTAAGTACCCTGGCATTTCAATTATGATACAAGTAAGTAGTCAGGCATTTTAGTTTTACTACTGGTAAATAGCCTTGCATTCCAATTACTGGTATACAACTGGTAAGTAGCCTGGCATTTCAGTTGTACTACTGGTTTGCAGCCTGGCATTTCAATTATACTTCTAAGTAAGTAGCCTGACATCTTAGTTATATTGCTGGTAAGTAGCCTGGCATTTCAATTATACTACTGGTAAGTAACATGGCATTTTAATTATACTACTTAAAAGTAGACTGGCATTTCAATTATACTATACTACTAGTAAGTAGCCTGACATTCAATTATACTACTGGGAAGCAGCCTTGCATTTCAATAATACAACTAGAAAGAAGCCTTGCATTTCAATTATACTACTGGTAAGTCGTCTGGCATGTCAGTTATACCACTTGTAAGTAGCCTGGCATTCCAATTATACTACTAGTAAAGAATCTGACATTTCAATTATACCACTGGTAAGTAGCCTGACGTTTCAATTACTGGTATACTACTGGTAAATATCCAGGCATTTCAATTACTGGTTTACTACTGGTAAGTAGCCTTGCATTTTAATTATACTACAAGTTTGCAGCCTAGCATTTTGATATTGCTGGTAAGTAGCGTGGTATTTCAATTACTGGCATACTACTGTTAAATGGCAAGACATTTCAATTAAACTGCTAGTAAGTAGCCTGGCATTTCAGTTGTACTACTGGTTTGCAGCCTGGCATTTCAATTATATTACTGGTAAGTATCCTAGCATTTCAACAATACTACTGGCTAGTAGCCTGGCAACCCAAGTACTGGTCAGCAAACTGGCATTTCAATTATACCACTGGTAAGTAGCCTGACATTTCAGTTATACTATGGTAAACAAACAGACGTTTTTATTATATTACTGGTAAGCAGCATGGCGACTCAGGAATACTATTGGTAAGCAACCTGGTTTTTCAATTATACTTCTGGCAAGCACCCTAACAATTCAGCCATAATACTGGCAAGCTGCTTGACATTTCAATCATACTACTGGTAAGTAGCCTGGCATTTCAATTATACTACTGGCAAGTAGACATTGTTTCTACCCTGACATTTCAATCATACTACTGGTAAGTAGCCTGGCATTTCAATTATACTACTGGCAAGTAGACATTGTTTCTAGCTCCTGAAGTTAGTTTTCATTAGTTGAATTTGTTTCTTTACCAGACAACATGTTTTTTTAACTCTTTACCAAACGACAAAATTTTAGACTTGTCCAAATTGAAAGCATTTGCAGATGACAAAATAAACGTGACTCAAAATTGAAACTTGACTTTAGAAGAGTAGAAAACATTGTGGGAAAAGGAGAAAATGCTGGTTACCAGCATTTTCTCCTTTTCTCACAATGTCTTCAGAAGGCTTCTTCCTCTGGGGCGTAAAAACAAAGGGATTGTTTGGTAAAGGGTTAAAACTCATCCAAATAAAAAGCATATTCAGACGAAAATGATTGAAAGGGTAGGAAACATTGTGGGAAAAGGAGGAAATGTTGGTAAAAAGCTCTTTTTCAGGTTTGTTAAGTTATATAGGATCTGACATGAGTTGGCTTTTGAGGTAAAATTTTATTAAACGAGTCTAGGGAAATGTCATTAAGCGAGCCTTTGGCGAGCTTAATAACATTTTTCCTTGACGAGTTTAATAAAATTTCATCTCGAACGCCAATGAATGTCAGATTCTTTTTATCACATAACAGTATTTTACGAAATATAGATCAGGTGATGCAAAACCATTTTATAGATGCACCCGCGGTAATATTCATAAAACCCATTCACTTCTATCAAATACGTACAAAATGACGTCTAAAATGACGTCACACAAATATGATATCAAACATGTATAAGATAAGAAAATTTGTAATGGGTCTATTAGACTGAAAACAAGGGAGGTTATGTGATAAAAGAGACTCTTTGTTTAATCCTATGTCACACAATTCAGTGTTTTAACAACATTCAAGAGAAAGGCTTTTGAAAAAAAAAACATTGTGGGAAAAGGAGAAAATGCTGACAACCACAATGTTTTCTACCCTTTTAACCCTTTACCAAACAATCCCTGGTTTTTACGACCCTTAGACAGAAGCCTTTTGAAAACATCGTGGGAAAAGGAGAAAATGCTGGTAACCAGCATTTTCTTCTTTTCCCACAATGTTTTCTACCGTGCTGGAAACAAATTTCAATTTTTAAGTTACGTTTATTTTGTCGTCTGCAAGTGCTTTCAATTTGGACCAGTCTACAATTTTGTCGTTTGGTAAAGAGTTAAAGAAAATTCCCAACTTGTAAGCCTTACTGAATTTCTCACCAGTAAATGCTTTCTCTTTGGATAAGTCTAAGTGTAGTTGTATGGTAAAGATTTAACTCTTTACCACACAGTCCCGACTTTAAATGACCCTGAGAAAGAAAGCTTTTGAAAACATTGTGGGAAAAGGAGAAAATGCTGGTAACCAGCATTTTCCTCTTTTCCCACAATGTTTTCTACCCTTCCAAAATCAAAATTCAATTTTTGATTCACATTTGTTTTGTCGTCTGCAAATGCTTTCAATTTGGACTAGTCCAAAACTTTGTCTTTTGGTAAAGTGTTAACCACTTACAGCACAATCCCTAATTTTAATGACCCTGAGGAAAAAGCCTTTTGAAAACATTGTGGGAAATAGAGACAATGCTCCTTTTCCCACAATGTTTTCTACCCTACCAAACACAAATCTCAATTATTGAGTCTTTTGAAAACATTGTGGGAAATGGAGACAATGCTGGTAACCAGCATTTTCTCCTTTTCCCACAATGTTTTCTACCCTACCAAACACAAATCTCAATTATTGAGTCTTTTGAAAACATTGTGGGAAATGGAGACAATGCTGGTAACCATAATTTTCTCCTTTTCCCACGATGTTTTCTACCCTACCAAACACAAATCTCAATTATTGAGTCAGCTGTATTTTTTTAACCAAAAATTTTGTTGTTTGGTAAAGATTTAACCCTTTACCACACAAGCCCGACTTTTAATGACCCTATAGAAGAAAGGATTTTAAAACAATGTGGGAAAAGGAGAAAATGCTGGAAAACAGCATTTTCTCCTTTTCCCACAATGTTTTCAGTCCTACCAGACAGAGAAATCACCATTTTAGCAACATTTAATTTGTCGTCTGCAAATGCTTTGAATTTGGTCCAGTCCAAAGTTTTGTTGTTTGGTAAAGAGTTAAGGGTTGAAGAGCTACCAGTCAATTTGACAGCGATTTTCATTATCTTTTCTTTCTATTAGCTCACCTGAGCACAAAATGCTCAAGTTGAGCTTTTGTGATAGTGTTGTGGACGTCATGCGTCATCTGTCATCTTTTTGTGTGTTGTCCGTCGTCCAGGCGTCAACATTTATCTTATGTGCTTTCTAGAAGCCACTTTTTCAGTACAGTACTTATGAAACTTGGTAGAATGTTTTTCTTGATAATATCTCGAACAAGTTCGATATTTGGTCATGTTGGGACAAAATGTAGGTCACCAGATTAAATCTTAGAAAAACATTGTGTGCACTCTAGAGGCCTCTTTTTCAGTCTGATACTCATGAAACCTGGTCAGAATGTTTGTCTTGATGATATCTCAGACAAGCTCGAAAGTTGGTCACTTTAGGTGAAAAAAAGGTCACTAGGCCAAATCTTAGAAAAACCTTGTGTGCACATTTTCAGCCTGATGCCCATGAAACCTGGTCAGAATGTTTGTGTTGGTGGTATCTCAGATAAGTTTGATATTGGGTCACTTCCAGTCAAAAAGTAGGGTCACTGGGCCAAATCTTAGAAAAACTTTTTGTGCAGTCTAGAGGTGACATTTTCAGCCTGATACTCATGAAACATGGGCAGAATGTTTGCCTTGATGATATATGGGGCAAAAAGTAGGTCACATATACTCATGTGTTTTACATCACCACAACCAGGATATCTTCAGCTTTATCAGCCCTAGATGACTTTACTCAGGTGAGCGCTTTAGGGCCAATGGCCCTTTTGTCCTTTTAGTTAAAACTTACATCTGTAAATATAACAAATTTTCCTATTTATTTGTAGGTGTACGTTTAAGAGCTGCAGTACAAAGTTTACTGTTTAGAAAGATCCTGAAACTAAGGAGCTTACAAGATAAAACAGTTGGTGAGGTAAGAACTATGATTTTGCGAGCATTAACTCTGATATTCAGAGAAAATAAACTTAGGTAGCAGTTGAACTGCGGACTCGGTATGAAATTAGAAATGAAAAAAAAACATTATGAAATCTCCTATACATGTTTGTTTACATTAGGTTGACAGTAAAAGTAGTTCCGTCACTGCATGATTTTTTTTTCATGGAGCTATGAAATTTTTTTTTTCAGCCAATCAGAACTCCTCAATATTCATGAAAACAAGTCAAATTGAATTATTGTCATATATATTTTCTCACTTTTAGATTGTTAATTTACTCAGTAATGATGGACAGAGGATATTTGAAGCAGTCGCTATAGGACCTATCATGTTACCGGGACCAGTCATGTTACTGTTTGGTATTATCTATACAATCATTATGATTGGACCATGGGCTATTGTTGCTATGGGAACATTTGTGCTGTTTTACCCATTTATGGTAATTATATTTCTTACATTAACTCTCTACCACACAACAAAAATCTAGACTTGTCCAAATTGAAAGCAGTTGCAGATGACAATTTAACCCTTTACCACACAATGACGCCTTTTAACGACCCTGTAGAAGAGGCCTTTTGAAAACATTGTGGGAAAAGGAGAAAATGCTGGTAACCAGCATTTTCTCCTATTCCCACAAAGTTTTCTACCCTATCAAAGAAAAGTTGCATCATTTGAGCCACTATGAAATTGTCGTCTGCAAATGCTTTCAATTTGGATAGGTCTTAAATTTTGCCGTGTGGTAAAGGGTTAAATGTGGCTAAAATGAATGACCTTGCCTTTGATAGGGTGGAGAATATTGTGGGAAACAATGTTTTTTAAGGGCTCTTTCCTCAAGGTCATTTAACTCGGAATTGTATAGTAAAGGGTTAAACTGAATGTATTAGTTGTATTTTTATGTGTTTTTCGTGGGAAAGTATTCATGCGACCAGAGTGTAGGCCAGTTAGTTTTTCTGACGCATTTGGAACTTAATTCAAAAGTAAACAATGCTGGTGTTGAAGTGCATTACAATTTAGATCTTGCCATTTGGAATTACGGAAATTATTGTGACAAATCTGTTATTGTACGGTCGGTCCAAGTGTTACTTACTGGCGGAAAAAAATGAATTTTAGAACCAGGTACCGTAAAAAGTAAGGCAAAGATATAGGGACAAGACAACTTTTGACCTGGTGCTAAATTTCATTTTTCTGCCAGCAACTAACTTTCTTACCGAACATACAGTAAAAGGTTGTCATTTTCACAATGAGTTCCATCTTTTTAAATGATATCATTAAATATAAATGCATTTTAGCACCCTGATTGTTTACTTTTGGCAATTACTGGAGCTTTAACCTTTGCAAACCTTAGATTACCTTTGTCTTTTATTTGCTCTATTCTTGCTTGTTCCAAATTGTGTGCCCGCAAAGGTAGCTCAGTGGTTAGCTTATTGGACTCATGACCTGGTGGTTGTGAGTTCGATACACAATTAAGGCAGACTTTCTTTCCAGCGATTTTTTGTCTCTCACCTCTGATGCATGTGAGAAAGTATTCATTGACTTGGAAAGAAAATTGTGTTTGTACTGATGTGAGAAAGCCAGGAAACACATGTGTAGGTGCACTGATCGCTATGATATGACCTAAGCCGTTAAAACAGTGCTAAACTCGAACTCAATCAGTCAATCAAATCCTGCTTCTTTCAAAGTTTATGTCTAGCAAGGACCTTGTATGGCATTTCAATTGAAATTAAAGTTTGTATTTTCTTTTTTCAGTTACTTGTTTCCAAGCTGACCAACTATTTTAGACGTAAATGCATTGTCATAACAGACAAAAGAGTGAGTATAAGTTTCACTGTGACTGGATTATGATTGTTTGGTGTTAAATTGTTTACCAAACAGCCGCAAGGATAGCTCAGTGGTAAGCGTATCTGACATAGCCTGGTGGTTGGGCGTTCGATACCCAGTTGAGGCACACTTTCAGGAAATACATGCATAGCTGCACTGACCTCCATGATATGATGTAAGCTGTTAAAACAGTGTTAAACTCCAATACAAACAAAAAAGAAGCAATCCAAACAATAAAATTTCATGTTGGTAAATTTTTAAGGTAGACTATACATATTTTGTAAACAACAAATTGACTATAGCTCACTAGTCTTGTTTGGATGCATCTTTGAAAGGTTAGAAAACATAATGGGAAAAGGAGAAAGTACTGGTTTCCAGCATTTTCTCCTTTTCCCAGAATTTTTTCAAAAGCCATATTTGGAGCTGTTAAGCCAGGGGATAGTATTGTAAAATGTGAACATCATTTTAGCATCATGGCAGTAACATTGTGTTGACCAGTGCACATATCCTTTTTTTTCCTGAGTTTCTTTTACTGGTGCATTGCACAAGATTTTTTCCAAACCACTGACTGCTTTTCCACATAAACATCATCAAAACAACATTGAAAGAGAGAGAGAGAGAGAGAGAGAGAGAGAGACACACACACACACACACACACACACACACACACACACAGAGACAGACAGACGCACTGACAGAGGGGAATGAATAATGTTGGAGTGACTATTATCAGTTCTTGGAAAGAATTTTGCCAAGCTTTGAATCAAACCAGCCAAGGCCTTTAGGTTACCAACTGAGCTACTGGGTTGGCAGCTAATTATTATGTGGAGCCAGAAAGTGCAGTTGGTAGCGGTAAGTGGTTGGCAGAAAATAGGTTAAAAGTTGCCAGGCCACTCATTTGTTTACTTTTTGCCTGATTTTGAAATTATTTTTCTGCCGTGGACAAACAGCACAATAACAGATTGTTATCTTCACAATAATTTCCATTCTTGTAAACGGTATGATTTAAACTTACATGCATTTTAACACCTGCATTTTATTTTTTTTACCGCTTTTGGGCCTTTAATATACCAAGAGATACTTGGAAACTGTTGACAGAAAACTGTCTTTTGTAGGTTAGAATGATGAATGAACTTCTGACGTGCATTAAGCTGATTAAGATGTATGCTTGGGAGAAATCCTTTGCAAAGGCTATTGCAGGTACAGTATTTATACAAATTTAATTAAGACTTAACCCTTTACCGCACAATGATGACTTTTAATGATCCTGGGAAAGAGTTCTTTTGAAAACATTGTGGGAAAGGGAGAAAATGCTGGTAACCAGCATTTTAGCCTTTTCCCACAATGTTTTCTACCCGGTCAAAGAAAATTTGCACCATTTGCGCCACATTGAAATTGTCGTCTGCAAATATTTTCAATTTGGGTATGGCTATAATTTTGTCATCTGGTAAAGAGTTAAATCTTTACCAAATGACAAAATTTTAGACTTGTCCAGAATGAAAACATTTGCAGACAACAAATTAAACACAGCTTACTTGATTTGATTTGTCTACGACAGGTCAGATAAGATTGTAAGAAAAGAAGAAAATGGTGGTATCCAGCATGGTCTTCTTTTCCTACAATGTTTTTAAAGGTTTCCTTTCCTGGGGTCGTTAAAACACAGGATTGTGTGGTAAAGTGTTAACTCTTTACCAAACGACAAAATTTTGGACTCAACAAAATTGAAAGCATATGCAGACGACAAGATGAATTTAGCTCGAATGATGATTTCTGTGTTTGATTGAGGAGAAAACATTGTGGGAAAAGGAGAAAATGGTAGTTCCCAACATTTTCTCCTATTCCCACAAAATGTTTTCAAAAGCCATCTTCTTTAAGGTCGTTAATCTTGGGATTGTGTAGAGTGCCTTTCACAACTATAGTTGCCTGTGCAACCGGTATAGATCAAGATCTGACCACAAAAAGTGCAGTCTGATCTTTGATCTACACTGTCTGCTTTAATGAGACATTCTCGACTAGAGCAAATTTAGAATTGCAGTTACTTGGGTCGTGTTTGATTGATTTTTTTCTGTTAATTTACCAATGCCACTGGTTGCCCATATGGGCAACGCCCCCTGAAGGCTGTTAGTTTTGTTATGGGGGATAGTGCAGGATACAGGAAAACACCCATCCTAATTTAAGCCTGGTTGTTTAAGGTGCTCCGGGTATAGCACCATCACACGGGACCTCGGTTTGACGTCTCATCTGAAAGACTAGTAGTATTTTTAAATTGCCAGCTGTGGGGCTAGAACCCACACCCTAGTAACCCCAAACTTGATGTTTACAAGTCCTATGCTCTAGCACTTGAGATATGGGGGCTGGTCTACTGGGGTCTTATTTCTAGACTGAAAATGGCTGTTGGGTTTATTTGTAGCTCTCAGGGTTGAGATACAGACATTACAGTCATGTCAGATGGATTAGACTTTACGGCAGAAATGGAAAAGATTTTAACAATGCTTTATGAAAAGGGGGTTTAACTCTTTACTAAATGACAGCTTTGAGCTCGTCCAAATCCAAACCATTTGCAGATGATGAATGAAATGTGGGTAAAATTGAGGAAAGTATCCTTGAAAATTTAGAAAACATTGTGGGAAAGGAAGAAAAAGCTGGTTAGCAGCATTTTCTTCTTTTCTCACAATGTTTTCAAAAGGCTTCTTCCTCAGGGTTGTTAAAACAAGGGATTGTGTAGTAAAGGCTTAATACATTTGCGAAAAGTATCGACCCAGGTCAGCTTGCGCAGTCCGCACAGGCTGACCTGGTTCGAAACTTTTTGCCATTGGTATATTTTTTGCACATCAAAGGACCAGTCTACCTCATGATGTAGTCGGTCGTGAGACATGGATGACAAATTTGAATGTGATACAAGTATGAACATTTGCCCCAGAATTAGTAGAAAAACATTGTTGGTAAAGGAAAAAATGCTGGTTACCAATATTTTCTTCTTTTGCCACAATGTTGTGAAAAAAATTTATTCCTTGGCTCATCAAAACACAGGATTGTTTGATAAAAGGTTAATATAGTCTCTGAAAATTTTGATGTTAAAAAATAGAAATTTTATAAAGTAAGATAATTTAGCAAGAACAAAGGGGGATTGATGGACAGATGGGTGGATTGATGGATGGAAGGATTGATGGATGGAAGGATTGATGGATGAGGTTTTTTTTATGCATTGGTGAATTGATGGTTGGGTATATTCAAGAATTTGTCATAGCGGCCACCTCTGTTTATGAAGTAACCTGTATTGACCAAACATGTCAAAGATTCCAAAGTTTTAGAGACCCTGTTGAAACATATCCTACTTTTCCTACAATGTTTGCTACCCTATCAGACAAATTTAATCATTTGAGCCACATTTAAATTGTTGTCTACAATTGCTTTCATTTAACCCTTTACCACACAATGACGCCTTTTAACGCCCCTGAAAAAGAGGCCTTTTGAAAACATTGTGGGAAAAGGAGAAAATGCTGGTAACCAGCATTTTCTCCTTTTCCCACAAAGTTTTCTACCCTATCAAAGAAAAGTTGCATCATTTGAGCCACTATAAAATTGTCGTCTGCAAATGCTTTCAATTTGGATAGGTCTTAAATTTTGCCGTGTGGTAAAGGGTTAAGACGGGTTAAGACAAGTCTACTTTTTTGTCATGTGGTACTAAGTTTAATCTCCTTTTCACAGGGCATGAGTTGTTTATTATTTTTGCCATGAAAATTTCAGTTATCAGAGCGGATGAGAGAAAAATTCTAGAAAAAGGAGCGTATGTACAAAGTATCAGTACATCTACAGCACCAATGGTGCCTGTGATAGCATCAGTATTGACCTTCCTGGGTTTGGTCCTCACTGGTAATGACCTTACACCAGTTACAGTAAGTATGGCTTAATTTATCATTCCATGAAAGGCAAGTAAATAAATTGAAACTCTTAGAGCACCATTCTTTTTGAGTTGTTACAAGATAGAGTTTATCTGAAAGTACTGTATTGTCTATTTTTATGGCCCCAGTGGGCTTTATGACATAGAATTTTCCAAGGATGATGATAACATTGCCACCTTGGTTTTAGTCAGTGCCAATTGCAAAGCGTTTGCCATATGAGAAACCTGCTGTATATAATGCAGACTATCAATTTTACCTCCAATTATGCTTCATTTGGACATTTAAATAGCATTCACAATTAATAGGGGACACTGATCTTTGATACTTTATCTCTCTTAGAGTTCTTCCAAGTTAGTTGACAAATTTTATGTTATCAAAAGTTTATATTACGTTATCTTAAGTGTATGTTTAATTAGATAGTCAGGAGTCCATGACATTGATTTGTTAAGTAATTAGGATTACTGTTGATGCTGTTAGTTTATCCCTCCTGATTTATTTCAACTTTATCAATGGATTGGTCGATCAGTAAGTTCATGTTCAGTTAGAGAAAAACTGGGGCAGGATTAATTAGAGGGGTAGCATCAATAAATGACTTTATGGTATGTGTCACCAACCTACAAGTTATCATACCTAGCAGAAACTGTTAGAAATTGGCAAAGTATAGAAATTTGCAGAAAAGATGGATATTGGTTTTCATAAGTGTGAAAATCATTGCAAGAATAGGAACAAGTGCTTGTTTTAAATGATGCCTACTCCTTTTCCCAGTTTTTTTTACAAAGCCCCAACTTTAGGGGCATAAAAAATGTTCATTTTGAATATACACGTACATGCTATATGAGAGTAATTTTGTTAGTTCACTCACATTCATCAAGCTATCTTCCAGTCGAGAAATTTAACTCTTTCACATGTAGAAAAATAACCGTCACTGTTTTAATTGCTACAAGTACAGTTCCAATGCAAGATGAAGAGACGGTTCAGTTATAATCTAGAATAAAAGAGTGGACAGTGTAGATCAGAGATCAGAATGCATGTTCTGTGCAGTCTGATCTTGATCTACACTGTCCACAAAAGCTTCTTGTGTCGTCAGCGGTAAGGAAAAAGTTAAAGAAATCATGTATTTACTGTGCTTATAGAGATCCTGCTTCTTTCAGGCATTTACCATTATTGCCGTGTTGAACTCACTTCGTTTCACTCTTGGAGTTTTACCATTTGCAGTGAAAGCATTGGCAGATTCCTATGTATCATTTAAAAGAATAAAGGTATGAGTTCTGTTATTTAGTATTCCTTTTTTGTTCTTACAGTCGTTTAACCCTTTACTGGATAGTCTCATATTTATACCCCCGCAAAACGAATGTTTTCGGGAGTATACTGGAATCAGCCTGTCTGTCCATGTGTCCGTCTGTACAAAATACCAGTAATTTGGTGTCGCGAACTCCTCCTACAGTTTTGCTGCAATTGTATTGAAAGTTTGTTGATACATTGATTGTATACTGAAGTTGTGCAAGATGCAGTTTTCAATCATCTACTCCCCATGATTCAAGAGTAATCTCCCCTTGAACCTAGAAAACTTTTTGTTAAATTGCCTGTTTCTGTCAAAGCGCTGGCGGGGGTATTAAGTCACATTCAGTGACAGCTCTGGTTTTACATAACAATCCTTAGAGAGCAGACCTTCGAAAATATTTCTGGAAAAAGAAAAATGCTGGTTTCCAGCATTTTCTCTTGTTTTTTTACAATGTTTTGTGCTCTGGTGTATAGGTATTTGTGCGTGCATCTTTAGGCCTGTCTGGATCTCTCCAACTTTGCTTTAATGATGGAATTTGTCTTTCATAGGGTAGAAAACATTGTTGGAAAAGAAAAAAAAATTTTTTTCAAAAGGTTCAGGGTCGTTAAAACTGGGGATTGTGTGGCAAAGGGTTTTGATCATGATATTACTGTAGCATACATTGCACATGTCAGAAAGAACTGCACATAAAAAATCAAAAACTCTGTAAGAAAACTGCCAGTTATGTTTTGCTTTGACACAGACTATATTGTTGATGAACGAGATGGAACCTCACAACTGGGAGATCTTCAATGATAAATACGCAGTGGTGTTGAACAAAGCGACTTTCAGATGGGATGCTATACCAACAAACAACGGAAAGGGAGAGGGAAATAAAGGTATACAAGTCATAATACTACAGGCTTAATCCTGAGTTTTAACGACCTTTCTAAAAAGGCTTTTGAAAACATTGTGGGAATAGGAGAAAATGCTGGTAACCAGCATTTTCTCCTTTTCCCACAGTGTTTTCTACCCTTGTAACCAAACATTGCATCATTTGAGCCACATTTGATTTTTCTGCAAATACTTTCAATTTGGACAGGCCGAAAATTTTGTCATTTGTTAAAGAATTAACTAAGAAATTTTAGATTTGTCCAAAAAAAAAGACTTAAGCAGAGGGTATACTAAATGCCACCCAAATGATGGTATCTGTCTCCTTGGGGGAAGAAAATATGGTGGGAAAAGGAGGAATTGTTTTGTATCAGTATTTCCTTGTTTTCCAACATTGTTATCAAAAGTCTGCTTTTTAAGGTTTTTTAGAGGTTATTGGCCTGTCTGCCAGTAGCTATAATTTTTCAACCTACATTGTATTCTCTTTCCAAAGTTTTCACACGAATTTGACAGAAATTTTTAGTCGAATGCTTTTTTCCATAAAAATTGGTTAGCGTGTAATTTTCATTATGGTTGATAAACCTTTGATATTTCTAGCTAGGCTGTTTTCGAAGAGGTATTGTAGCCTTGGCGTCATTGCCATTTTGCGAAACATCTGACATTTTGTAATATCTCTGTTATGAGTGAAGATATTTACTTCAAACTTGGACAAGTTGTTAACTATCAAAAGGGGTACCTGCTCATCAAGGACAGATAACTATCAAAGTATTTGTGACACAGTTATGCCCCTTTTTTGACGTAAAATTTTTTGTTGATAATCAAGCATTTGCAGCCAACAGTTGGCTCCCACTTGCGGTACTCTTGTTCCTTACACATTGACAAGGCAGTCGTTTGAGGGTTATTTGTCAATTTGGTTGTATCTTTTGTGATATAAATTTTTGCGTGATATCAGGCTGAAGATTCTTCACTAAGTCCACAAGAAAGAAAGTGCATAATATCATGTTAAATTCTAATAAAGTATAAAACTATGTTTTGTTCTTTTAGTGCTTTTATTTACTCACTTTCACAAATTTGTATATGATTACAGCCGTACAAAAAGTGGGGCTCAATGGAAAAGCCAGTCCAGATGAACTAGAACGTCTGAAAGACTCGGAACAAGCCAGTCCTGAATCCACGTTTATAGACACACCTGCACTTCAAGATCTAACATTTATGTTAGAAAAGGTGAGATAAAAAGTGAATTTATAATTTGTAAGAGGTCAAACCTTACACAATAGTCAATTTATTCTTTTACCACACAATGACGACTTTTAACGACCCTGAGAAAGAAGCCTTCTGAAAACATGGTGAGAAAAGGAGAAAATGCTGGTAACCAGCATTTTCTCCTTTTTCCACAATGTTTTCTACCCTATCAAAGAAAAACTGCATCATTTTAGCCACATTGAAATTGTCATCTGCAATTGCTTTCAATTTGGACAAGGCTAAAATTTTGTCGTCTAGTAAAGGCTTAATGTTTAGTTTTATACCAGTAGATTTTCCAGCTCAGATACATGCATCCCACATAGATAAAATACCACACTTGACAGGATGAATCTAAAAATGATAAAATTTGCAGCTTTGTCCTGTTCATCAATTTTGACAGTTTCATGGAGAAGTCTGGGCCAGCAGTATTTTAGAAATGAGGTATATGATTGCAGAGCTTTGACTGAAAATGATGCTATATGCTTACCTCAAATATGTGTAAGATATGAGAATTTGTAAGGGCTGTATTACAGGAAGAATGAGGGTAGTCATGTAAAATACATAAATAAGTCATGCTCTGCCAAAAGCATTTCACCAAGTAAGTCATTACATTATTGTGGATCCATAAAATCAGTTTGTTTTACCACCAACTGAATCATAAGATACAGTGGTCCTTTGACATGCAGAAAATTTATGAAAAACACAAATATTCGGCCCAAGTCAGCCTGTGCCTATTGCACAGGCTGACCTAGATTGATACCTTTTGTAGATGCATTAAGCCCCCATTTCACAGAGCATGGCTTATACATATATATCTCTTGTCTATTTTAGGGGAAGCATGTTGGTATTTGTGGCAGTGTTGGTAGTGGGAAGTCGTCTTTACTGTCAGCTATATTGGGAAGGGTAAGTTGCCATAAATTATTATTTGTGCTTTAAACATATTTATTTTACGTTGACTAGGAAACAAATTATAGCAACTTATCCTTATTTCTCTCGATTCTGCTTCCTGAAAACTACACCAGTACTCACGCTGAATGTGTTAGCCACTGAATAGTCCCAAGCTCTACAGCCACTCTCGGGTATCAAAGTTTGGACGTTATGGTTATGAGGCCAATGCTGTACCTCACAACTACAGACACCACAAAGTGTGCTTGAATATGTGCAAGAGTTTTATTTTTGTAGAATGAAAATTGTATTATTGCGTGGCAAATGGTTCAACCCTTTACCAAGCAATCTCGTGTTTAACCCTTTACCACACAATGACGACTTTTGACGCCCCTGAAAGAGAAGGCTTTTGAAAACATTGTGGGAAAAGGAGAAAATGCTGGTAACCAGCATTTTCTCCTTTTCCCACAATGTTTTCTACCCTATCAAAGAAAAATCATTTCATATGAGCCACGTTCAAACTGTCATCTACAAATGCTTTCAATTTGGACAGGTCTGAAATTTTGTCGAGTGGTAAAGGGTTAAACGACTCTGGGGAAGGGGGCCTTTGAAGGAGGCCTTTGAAAACATATAGGAAAAGACGAAAATGCTGGTAACCAGCATATTCTCCTTTTCCACAATGTTTTTTACCCTTTCAGATACAAATTTTATTGTTTGAGCCACATTTATTTTGTATCATAGTATTTTTGACAAAGTTATGCCACTTTTTGGACTTAGAATTTTTATTGAAAAATCAAACAACTGCAGCTGAGTGCTGGCACTCGCAAGTGGTGCGTGTTCTTGTTTTTAAAAGCAAGTATGGTCATAGTATGCTTTTTATTGCAGATGATCATACAATCAGGAAAGATAGCTGTAAAAGGGAGCATGGCCTATGTGACACAGCAAGCATGGATCATGAACACAACGGTGCGGGAAAACATTCTTTTTGGTCAGGAGTACGACCAGGAAAGATACGCTGCAACCGTATCAGCTTGTGCTTTGGTACAAGACTTTGGGGATTTTGTTGATGGGGATATGACAGAGGTATGGAAATTAGATTAGACTTTAGCTAGGTTTAGAGGCCGTATTTTTCAGAGTCTGCATTTTTAGCTTTGCTTTTTTTCAAGAAAACATTATTGTAGGTTATTGTCATAGCTCTGTTGTCATCTGCATCGTTGTCATCGTGCAAAAACTTAGATATTGTGAAGAATAGGAGAAAACTGCAGTCACCAGCATTTTCTTCTTTTCCAACAATGTTTTTACCCTTTAACTCTGTATCACATGTGGAAATTTTGGACTTGACCAAATTGAAAGCTTTTGCAGATATCAAATTAAGTGTAGCTCAAATGATGATTTCTGTCTTTGATAGGGTAGAAAACATTGTGGGAAAAGGAGAAAATGCTGGTTACCAGCATTTTCTCCTTTTCCCACAATGTTTTCAAAAGGCTACTTCTTCAGGGTTGTTAAAACTCAGGATTGTGTGGTAATGGGTTACCCAAACATTCCAGAGTTTTAAAGGTCCTTAGGAAGAAGGATTTTGAAAACATTGTAGGAAAAGGAGAAAATGCTGGTACCAACATTTTCTTCTTTTGCAACACTGTCTTCTAACCTTTTGAAGACAAATTCCACGATTAGAGACACATTTTATTGGTAGATGGGATTTTGTACACGGTGATATGACAAAGGTATGAAAGTTAGATTTAGACTTTAGCGAATTTGCAAATGGTAATGTGTGAAACAAAGAGTAAAAGATACACTTTGACAGTATGGAATAAGATCCCTTTTTTTCATGTAGATATTGGATTTTCTTTATTAGCTCACCTGAGCACAAAGTGCTCAGTGTGACCTTTTCGGATTGTTCTGTGTCCGTCGTGCATTGTCCAGGCCTCAACATTTACCTTGTGTGCACTCTAGAGGCCACATTTTCAGTCAGTTACTCATGAAACTTGGTCAAAATGTTTGCCTTGATGATATCTAAGACAAGTTTGAAATTGGGTCACATCAGTCAAAAAGTAAGTCACTGGACTGAGTCTTAGAAAAACCTTGTGTGTACTCTAGAGGTAACATTTTCAACCTGAAACTCATGAAACCTGGTCAGAATGTTGATGATATCTAAGACAAGTTCGAAATTGGGGTATGTCGGGTCAAAAAGTAGGTCACAGGGTCAAATCTGAGAAAAGCTTTGTGTGCACTCTAAGAGGCCACATTTTCAGCATGAAACACATAAAACTTGGTCATTTCAGGTCATAAAGTAGGTCACTTGGCCATACCAGAGAAAAACTTTGTGTGCACCCTAGAGGCCACATGTTCAGCCCAACACTCATGAAATTTGGTCAGAATGTTTGTCTGTATGATATCTTGAAAAGATTGAATTGGGTCACAATGGGTCAAAAAGTAGGTCACTGAGCCAAACTTGAGAAAAACCTTGTGTGGAGTCTAGAGGCCACATTTTCAGCTTGATACTCATAAAACTAGGACAGAAAGGTTGTCTGTATGAAATCTTGGACAAGTTTAAAATTGGGTCACAACAAATTCAAAAAGTCCCTGGGCCAAATCTTAAAAAAAACTTGTTTGCAGTCTAGAGGCCACATTTTCAGTCTGAGACTCAGGAAACATTATCAGAAAATTTGTCTGGAGAATATCTCTGACAAGTTCAAAAGTTGGTCAAGTTGGTCAAAAAGTAGGTCACATGCATGCATTTTACATCATTAAAACCAGGATCTCTTCTGCTTTATCAACCATCAATGACTTTACATAAGTGAGCGCTTTAGGGCCAGTGGCCCTCTTGTTTACATGTAGATAGGAGAGAGAGGTATCAACTTGAGTGGTGGTCAGAAGCAGCGTATCAGTTTGGCTCGGGCTGTGTACAGTAATGCGGACATCTACCTATTGGACGATCCATTGTCAGCCGTAGACATACATGTAGGAAAACATATCTTTACGGAGTGCATCATGAAACAGCTGAAGGGAAAGACAGTGTTGTTTGTAACACATCAGTTACAGGTATGAATATAGAGGAAAATTGTTAATTTGGGTGTATGATTGAAATTTCTTGCATCAAGTGAAAAGCATGTGCTATTTTTTCACAGGTGGGGAAGCCACAACTGAAAGTATGGCTTTTGCTTTTCACAAGATGAAAATTCTTTGATAATACACCCAAGCAAATAATTATTTGCACACATTTACCAAACACTTCTCGGGTTTACATTGTATTGTAATGCGTTCTTAAGTGGAAGGGGGTAAGCCACGGGGAATAACCGAAAACAACTGTACTGGATTTTGACAAAAGTTCCAACCAAAAAGGGGTTAGAAGCATGAAATAGATAAAATATTTGTTTTTGTTTCTACAGTGAAAGATTGAAATTTATTTCATCTCGTGAACATCATAGGTAATATTTTCATGAGTGGCTGCGCCACTCATGAAAATATTACCGATGATGTCCATTCACATTTCACAAAAAAACACAAGTATGCTCTATTTCACTGGTGAATTATAAAATTCACCCATGTTTTTATAAGGTTTATTTCATGCTTTTGGTAGTTTATCAAGAAATAATGGTGGATTATGGTTTGATAATTTCACGTTTTTCTACCAGTGAATTTACTTATTTGATACCTCACTGGTATCCCTTAAATCTATTTTTCACAATAATTGTCACTATTCAGCTGACTTTGACAAGTAAAATTACATATTTTCCCCCCCAAAAAAGGAGGAATGGGTTTTTTTCAAAAACAAAATACCATAGAGTACAGAACTGTATCTGAAACCCAAACCTTGTCACAAATCTCAACTGTGAATTTGGTTGATTGATTGATTGTATAGTGTTTAACGGCGTTTTCAACATTATTTCAGTTATATCGTGGTGGCCAGTGCACCTATCCATGCTTTCCTGGAATCTCTTTTACCGCACAATTTTCTTTCCAAGCCACAGGCTGCTTTCCCACATAACCTTTGTCGAGACAATGGTCAGCGGTGGGAGAGGAATGAATCCTGTCGCAATGACTATCATCAATCCTCGGAAAGAAAATGGCCGAGCCAGGGATCGAACCCACAACCCCTTGGTCTCAAGTCCTGCACGCTACGGACTGAGCTAACGGGGCTTGGCAACCATGAATTTGAATAGCAACGGCACAATCAGACTAGGTCAGTATTCACCAACCATTCTTAGTCTTATTTTCAAAGGTTTTCCAAATTTGACAGTAACACAACTTTTGATTGGCTAAATTAGTAGAGGGAAACAATTACTCATGTTTCAGTACCTGGATAGATGTGACAGTGTGATGTTTATAAAAGATGGTATGATCACAGATAGTGGGACCCACACGCAGCTGATGGCCGGCGACAACGAGTACGCCAATCTCATTAAGATGTACTACACGAAGGACGAGGCCTCTAGTGATGAAGAGGACAGTATAAGTGGTGAGCAATGTACTCTTGTGTGAAAAAAAAAAACAGAATTTTTGGCCTTTCCAAACTGATTAATTGATTGAATGGTGTATTACACTGCCTTCAATGTTATTTCAGTCACATGATGACATCTCACATATTCATGTATTTCCTCCTGAGTTTCAGCAGTACTTGGCTAGGGCTATGAAGTGTCTTGCCCTAGGACACTCCCATGAAAACCTTAGTGGATTCAGAAGGGCTTGAACCCCGTGTCTCCAGTTGAGAGCTTCTTCACAATGTTTACAAAAGCCTTCTGATAGGGGTTACAATAAAGAAGCCAATTTCATCAAAATATATTATGTTGACCCAAGTCAGCCTGACCAGTACACACAGGCTGACATGGTGGAAACTTTTTGCTATTTGATCAATTTTCTGCATGTCCAGGAACCTTTCTTCCTCAGAATTCAGTCAGTCGTTTGACTAAATAGATTTTACGGATCCAGAATTATTTGCTTGGTATCTTTTTGCTAGAGCATGGCACACACACACACACACACACACACACACACACACACCCCCCACACCCCCCCACATATATATATATAACTTTAAAGATCCTTTTATCAGGAGCGTAATGTTGGAGAGTTTTAAATTGAGATTTGGCATATCACATTGCATAATCATCTTTATCAGTTTTGCTCAGAATTTTGCCCCTAGTACATATATAAATTATGATAGTAAACTGGCTTTGAAGACTTGACAGTAAATTATTTATATAACTTTTAGCGCGGCTATTATCAAAGAATATGACGACTTATTGTCATAGCCCTGGCATCGTCATCGTCTGCATCGTTGTCATGCGAAAACTTTGACATTTTGTAATATCTCTGTTATTATATTTACTTCAAACTTGGACAAGTTGTTTACTGTCAAAAGAGGAACTCATACAACAGGGGTAGATAACAATCAAGGTATTTTTTACAAATTTGTGCCCCTTTTTCGACTTAAAACTTTCACTGAAAATCAAGCACATGCAGCCGCACATTGGCAACCGCATGCTGTGCTCTTGTTACCATTATCTATCCATACTTCCAGAGGCTCCAGGCACACCGTTACTCAGACAGTTTTCCACCGATAGACCAGATCTAGTGAGACAGAGGACCTTTTCTTCAGGGTCTAAAGGCAAACCTGATCCTTTACGACAGATGAGCGTGATGTCAAGTAGAACTATAAGTGTTGAGGAAGAGAAGGTGCCACCAGCAGGTTTGTCCTACTGGTTGATTTTCAATTTATTTGTCGGTTGCTCATATGGGCGACGCCCACTGTGATGGGGGATAGTGCAAGATACAGGATGATATAGGATAAAACCCATCCTCAGTTACGTCTGCTTCTCTAATGTGCTCGGTGTATAGCACAGTCACAAAGGGACCTCGGTTTAACGTCTCATCCAAAGGACTATTAGTAATTTTATATTACCAGCCGCGGAGCTCAAACCCACACCCTCAAATGGCCCAAAACTTGATATTTACAAGTCCTATGCTCCGCCACTTAAGCTATTCAGGCTGGTCAGGTTTGTTCTAGATCAAATAACAATGCTTTTGTACACTGCAATTTGACCATAGTTAATATTTTTCTGCCTATAACATTTTTAAACAGCCCGTGACTTATATATTGTGACTAGTCACAATGGAAAGCAACTGGAACAACATATAAGATCTAGCTAAATTGATGATTTCTGTCTCTTAGAGGTTAGGAAACATTGAGGGAAAAAGGAGAAAATGCTGCTTAACAGCATTTTCTCCTTTTTCCCTCAATGTTTTCAAAAGTCTTTTTGTCAGTTTGTTAAAGCTCTGGATTTTTTAGTACAGGGATGAAGAAATACACGAATGATTGGTTATCTCAAAATTTCAGGTGGAAAGTTGATCGTTGCTGAGGAGAAGAAAGAAGGGCGTGTTGGTTGGCCAGTGTACAGTGCCTATATGAAAGCAGCCGGTGGCTATGTGATTGCCATCTTTGTGATATTTACATTTTTCATTGCCATAGCTGCTCAGTCGTTTGCTAGCTGGTGGCTGTCATATTGGTTAGACCAGGGCAGTGGAGTAAGTTTTATGTCTTCTTATTAGATTGGCTGTTTTTTGAAGGAAACTTTTAGGCATTGTCATAGTTGTTTTCTTTTTGAGAAAAGTTGGACATTTTCTCATGTTTCTGATAGTTTTTTTTACTGTCAAAAGGGGAACCAATACAGGAAGGACAGGTAACTCCTAACACATTTTTGACACAGTCATATCCCTTTTTTGCTTACCTGTTCTCAGACCTGTTCAAAATCCAGTCGTCTCAGGTCAAAAAGTAGGTCACCGGGCCAAATCTTAGAAAAACCTTGTGTGCACTCTATTTGCCACATTTTTAGCCCTATACTCTTGAAACTTGGTCAAAATGCTTGTCTTGATGTTATCTTAGACAAGTTCGAAATTGGGTCATGTCGGATCAAAAACAAGGTCACTTACATTGATGTGTTTTAAACAAGGATCTCTTCAGCTTTATAAACTCTAGATGACTTTACTCAGGTGAACAGTTTAGGGCCAGTGGCTCCTTGTTTGACTTAGAATTTTCACTGAAAAATTACCTGCAGCCAAGAGCTGGCAACTGCATGTGATGCTTTTTTTACCCCGTTCTCTTACACACAGTAGTATATCCTTTTCTAGTGACTTCTTTACCAGGTATCTTTACTGGTCTTCAAAATTTAATGGTTTTAATTTTGTCAAGTCTAAAATTTTGTTGTTTCGTTAAGGGTTAAAAAGTGAAATCAGTTTGCTTTTAAATATGTCTCTTATGGTAATTAATTAGGTTGTAGAAAGTCTGAAATAGTGGTACAGTAGTAGGTTAAACGCCTTTGAATTTCTTTTATTTTAAGTGAGTTTAGACTGATCGAATGGAAAAACATTGGAATACAACTAGTTAAATACGGCAGGAATCGTGAAATTTGTATCCCAAAAGGTACGAAAAATTCTTGGGAAAGGAAAAAATGCTGGTTACCAGCATTTTCTCCTTTCCTGACAATTTTTTTTTTAATTCTTCTCTTTTAGGGTTGCTAAAAGTTTCAGAGGAAAGTTGTTAAATAGTGTATTAAAAACATTGATTGCTTATTATTTTAAGTTTGTGTATGACAGATAGATTATATGGATTAATATGATTTATTCATTCACTTTCAGAATACCACTGTAACTATTGGTAACCAAACAGTCATCAGCAGACGCATAAATGATAACCCAGATTTGAGTTTTTATACCACGATATATGCATCGAGTCTGGGTGTGATGATTGTCACTACTGTATTTAGAGCCTTTGTGTTCATGAAGGTAAGAGACTTTAAAGATTTTTCTTCATAGCTTTATTTTTAGCTCTGGTATTTTTGAAAAAAAGGTCAAATTATTGTTATAGCCCTAATGTTGTTGTCTGCATCTTTGTGGTACACAAACTTTGAGATTTATAATATTCCTGTTATTACTGCAGATATTTACTTCAAACTTGGACTAGTTGTTATCTATAAAAAGGGAACCCATACAACAATGGCAGGTAACCATTAAAATGTTTTTGACACAGTTATGCCCCTTTTGAAAAAAACTTAGAATTTTCACAAAACTTTGATATTTTATATCATTTCTGTCATAAATGAAGATATTTACATCAAACTCAGACAATTTGTTAACTATCAAAAGGGGAATCCATACAAGAGGGGCAGGTAACTATCAAAATAATTTGCCCCTTTTCAACTTACAACTTTCAAAAGACTTTGATACTCTATAATATCTCTGTCATTACTGAAGATTTTTACTTTAAACTTGGATTAGTTGCTAACTATTGAAAGGGGAACCCATACAACAGGGGAAGGTAACCATCAAAAATTTTTTGACGCAGTTATGCCCCTTTTTCGAATTATAATATTCACTAAAAGCAACTGCAGCAAAGGGTTGGTACCCACATGCAGTGCTCTTTTTACCCTTTTACCACACAATTACACCTTTCCCTACCTTGAGAAAGAAGACTTTAGAAAACACTGTGGGAAAAGAAGGAAATACTGGTATCCAGCATTTTCTCCTTTCCCAACAATGTTTTCTATTGTATCATAGAAGACTTCCATAATTTGAGCCACATTTATTTTATCGTCTTCAACAGCTTTAGATGCAGACTCATTTGAAATTTTGTTTTGCAATAAGAGTTACAGCAAATTGTAAACACTGAATTCAGTAGCTCCCAAAGTACAGTGAGTAGTATGATACAGGACTTGAGAACAGGGGTTTGCTGGTCTAAATCCCTGCCTGTGCCAGTTTTTGAGGATTGATAATAGTCTTTGTGACTGCATTTACTTTTCTCTCACCGCTGATCATTCGTTCTATGATGGTTATGTGGAAAAGCAACCAGTAGTTGGAGAAGAATATTGTGCAAAGTAAACTCCATGAAAGCATGGATAGGTACACTTGCTGCCATAACATGACTGAAATAATGTTGAAAATGGGGTTAAAAACCATACGATCAAATTTGAATGGTTAAGTATGATTGGTGAGCATGGCCTATTATACAACATATTGTTTATTTTCAGGTCACATTAAGGGCATCAAGCAATATGCATAACAGCATATTTTCCAAGATGATGACTTCACCGATGACATTTTTCGACACAACTCCTGTTGGACGGATTATCAACAGGTTCTCAGGGGACTTGGATGAAAGTAAGTTTCATAATTTTAGCTTGTCTGTTTTTGAAGAAAACGTTGAGGTATTGTTGTAGCCCTGGTGTCTACGTCTGTGTTGTTGTGCAAAAACTGACTTTTTTAAAAACTTTGACATTTTATAATATCTCCGTCATTACTGAAGCTCAGTGATTAGCTCATTGGACTGTTGACCTGGTGATTGTGAGTTCGATACCTGGTTGAGGCAAACTTTTGTTCAGCAATTCTTCGCCTTTCACCTCTGATGCATGAGAGAAAAGTAGTCAGTGACTTGGAAAGAAATTTGTGTCAGTACTGGTGGAAGAAAGCCAGGAAACACATGCATAGGTGCACACACCACCGTGATATGAACTAAGGTGTTAAAACTCCAATACATATTATAAGTGGCAGTATTTGTATGTTGATGGGCAATGTAACCCTTCACAGCACAATCATGAAAGGGTTTAAGGTTATGTTTTAATTCACTTTAACAGTTGATGTCCGGCTGCCCAGTACAAGTGAGATGTTTATACAGAATTCATTTCTCATCCTGTTTGCACTTGGGATGATATCCTACGTCTCTCCATGGTTCCTGTTTGCCCTGATACCTCTCTTCATATGTTTTATTGTGTTAAACAAGATCTTTACATCAGGGGTGAGTGTTTTTCTACATTTCACATTTATTGTTCAGTAGTATGATTATAGGCTTTGAGCGTTGCAGAATTCTTCATGGTTTCCAATGATGCACCAAATGGGAAAAAGAAAAATAAAAAACTTTATTTGGAACTGAAAACTTTGAAAGTAAATTTTAGTGCAAAAAAGAAACTTTCTGTATTGCTATAGTTCCTATCTCTATAATAGAAGTTTTTTTGTTTATTTTTTGCGCGGGGGGGGGGGGGGGGGGGGGGGGAGAGAATTTAGTATAGAAGAAGATCAGCCTTCAGCTATATTGCAGTTTGTTCTTGATCTACACTGTCCAGTGTCCACTTCACTCTTTACCAAACAACAAATTTTAGACTTGTATTAACCTTATATATTACAAGCACATATTTTAACAACCCTGAGCTAGTAGCCATATGAAAACATTGTGGTGTCTGTGGTTGTGTGGTAGAGTGTTGGCCTCCTAACCATAAGGTTTGGAGTTCGATACGTCTGAGCAGGTGTTAACTTCGGGACTGTTCAGTGGCCCACACAATCAATGCGAGTACTGGTGTTGTTCCCAGGAAGCAGAATTGAGAGAGATTAGTATTAAGTTGTAATAACTTGTTTCTCAATCAATGTGAAATAAATATGTTTAACCCTTTACCACACTATCCCGACTTTTAACGACCCTGAGAAAGAAAGCTTTTGAAAACATTGTGGGAAAAGGAGAAATTGCTGGTAACCAGCATTTTCTCCTTTTTCCACCATGCTTTTTACCTTTTCCAAATCAAATTTCAATTTTTGATTCACATTTGTCGTCTGCAAGTGCTTTCAATTTAGACTAGTCCAAAATTTTGTTGTCTGGTAAAGAGTTAAACTAAAACATTGTGGGAGAAAATAGAAAATGCTGGTAACCAGCATTTTCTTTTTTTCCCCCACGTTTTCTGTCCGTTGAAAGATTTAATTTATATTTTAAGTAATATTCAGTTTGTGGTTTGGAAATGCTTTCAATTTGAGCAAGTGTAAAATTTTGTATACTGGTAGAGAGCCAGTCTTTTGCCAAAAAATGCTATTAGCCATGCTGTATGAAAAGGGAGCTTGATTCATCTGCAAAAAGTATGGATCAGGTCAGCCTGTGTAGTCCATGCAGGTTGACGGTGGTTGAAACTTTTTATACCCCCGCAAAACGAATGTTTTCGGGGGTATACTGGAATCAGCCTGTCTGTTTGTCCGTCCATGTGTCCGTCCATCCTTGCGTCCGTCCGTGTGTCTGTCTGTGTACAAAATGCTAGTAATTTTGTGTCGCGAACTCCTACAGTTTTGCTGCTATTGTATTGAAAATTTGTTGATACATTGATCGTATACTGAAGTTGTGCAAGACGCAGTTTTCAATCATCTACTTCCAGGGTAATCTCCCCTTGAACTTACAAAATTATTTGTTAAATTGCCTGTTTCTGTCAAAGCGCTGGTGGGGGTATTAAGTCACATTCAGTGACAGCTCTAGTTGCTATTGTTCAATTTTCTGCATGTCAACAGAGAATTGTACCTCATGATTCCATCGGTTGTTAGAAAAATGGAACTTATGGATGCATAACTTTATGATGACTTGCTTGGTATCATGCATCACAGAGATGCATTAAGTCCCCTTTTGCTGGACTATGGCTCATATATTTTAGCTCTTTACCAAACAACAAAATTTTAGACTGGTCCAAATTGAAAGCACTTGCAGATGACAAAATAAATATAACTCAAAAATTGAAATTTGTTTCCAGCAGGGTAGAAAACATTATGGGAAAAGGAGAAAATGCTGGTTACCAGCATTTTCTCCTTTTCCCACATTGTTTTCAAAAGGCTTCTATCTCAGGGTAGTAGAAACCAGGGATTGTTTGGGAAAGGGTTAACAAACCTGGGAAGAAGTCTTGTGAAAACATTATGGGAATTCTTGTATACCATGCTTGTATTCAGCATTTCATCCTTTTTCCACGATGTTTTATGCCCATTCACAGACTGTACATGTCACTTGTAAGTTTAAAATTTTTGTATTTCTAGGTGCGAGAGTTAATGCGAATGAATTCGATGACAAAATCACCACTCATCAGTCATGTGACAGCCTCAGTACAGGGCATTAGCACAATTCATGCCTATGATAGGACCACTCAGTTTCAGGACAGGTAAGTGAAGAAATATCTCTAGCTTGGCTGTTTCCAAACAAAACCTGGAGTTGTTGTTGTAGCCCTGGCGTCGTTGTATGCGTCTGCATTGTTGTGCAAAAACTTTCATATTTTATAATTTCTCTGTTATTACTGAAGATATTTACTTCAAACTTGGACAAGTTGTTAACTATCAAAAAGGGAACCTATAAAACAAGGGCAGGTAACCATCAAAATATTATTAACACAGTTATGCTCCTTCTTTGACTTGAAATTTTCAGTGGAAGTCAAGCAACCACAGCTGGATGTTGGCACCCACATGGAGTGCTGTTGTTTATGAACTCTTTATCACATGACAGAATTGTAGACTTGTTTAAATTGAAAGCATTTGCAGATGACAATATCATTGTGGCTTAAGTGATGGAATTCGTCCACAATATAGTAGAAAACGTTAGAGAAGGAGAAAATGCTTTCAACAGGCTTCTTTCTCAGTGCAGTTAAGACTCGGGATTGTGTGGTAAAGAATTAAGTGTTTACTACACAATCTTGAGTTTTAAAGACCTTAAGTGAAAATATTAAAAGAGGAACCTATACAATAAGTGTAGATAAACATCAAAGTATTTTTGACACAGTTATGCCCCTTTTTTGACTTAGAATTTTCACTGAAAATCAAGCAGCTGCAGCCAAAATATTGGCACCTGCATCTGGTTCTCATGTTTTCTTTTGTTATTTCTAGATTTGATGCACTTATGGATAAAAATTCGAACTATTTCTACCTCTTCTACTGTTCTAACCGATGGCTTGCATTCAGACTGGACCTCATGAGTTCCGCTGTTATAGGTATAACTGGACTGTGTATCATTTTGACGTATGATCAGCTGACTCCTGCACTTGCCGGACTTGCCCTATCCTTCTCAATACAAGTAAGAATCATTGTTCCGTCCTTACTTACTTACTAAACAAGTGCGCTGCAGTCAACTTTAACTTTAACACATTACCACACAATGCCGACTTTTGACGACCTTGAAGACGAATGCTTTTGAAAACACTGAGGGAAAAGGAGAAAATGCTGGTAACCAGCATCTTCTCCTTTTCCCACAATGTTTTCTACTCTTCCCAAGACAAATTTCAGTATTTGAGTCCCATGTATTTTGTCATCTGTAAATGCTTTCAATTTGGACTAGTCTAGAATTTTGTTGTCTGCTAATGAATTCAAAAGATCTATTTTCACAATCTCATGTTTCAATCACACTGAGGACATTGGCTCTTGAAAATGTTTTGATAATATGATGAAATACTGGCAACTATAATTGTAACTGTAATCTTTTTCTATAATGTTTTCTATCCTTTACAAAACAACCCCCATGTATTAATACTTTTGGAGACATTTTAAAAAAAAGATGAAAATGCTGGTAAATAGCATTTTCTGCTTTTTCCAACAATGTATTCTGCTCTTTCAGAGACAAATACTATCATTTAAGCCAAATCAAATTTGTCACTTACAAATGGTTTCAATTTCAACACCTCTAAGATTTTGTCATCATGTAAAGGGTTAACACTTTACCAAACCATTCAGAGTTTTAATGATCCTGTGGGAGAAAGCTCTTGAAAACATTGTAGGAAAAGGAGAAAATGCTGGTAACCAGCATTTTCTCTTTTTCTTACAACGCTTTCTATCCTTTTAGAGACCTTAAAATCATTTGTATCAATTTTTTATCTAGGATCTACAGATGTTTTGAATGTGGGAGAGTACCAAAATTTGTTATTTCGGAAAGGGTTTAAATTATTTCAGATAACAGGCTTGTTCCAGTTTACTATAAGACAGGCTATAGAAACAGAGGCTAAGTTTGTAGCTGTCCAAAGATTGCAGCATTACTCTGAAGTAAGTGATACATTTTAATATAGGTTTTAGTTAAGTGGAATTTGTTAAACTTTGATTCTTTTAGCTTGGCTATTCTCAAAGGAAATGTCAATGCACATGTATTTTATGCCGTTTCATTTGATTCTTTGTTATGGTCTTGGTGCAACTGAAATTTTCTCTTTATTCAAACTTGGCCAAGTTGTTATCTATCAAACGGGGAACCCATACCAGAAGAGCAGGTAATCTTAAAGAAATATTTTTGACACAGTTATTTCCCTTTTTGATGTAGATATTTCTCTAGAAAAGAACCCCTAGACTGGCAATGACACCCACAAGTAGTTAAGATTGAAAGCATTTGTAGATGACAAAGCAATTGTGACTTTAAAAAATGAAATTTGTTGTAGGAACGGTAGAAAACATTGTGGGAAAAGGAGAATGAAAAGGAGAAAATACTGGTTTACAACATTTTCTCCTTTCAAATGTTTTCAAAAGGCTTCTTTCTCAGGGTCATTAAAAGTCAGGATTGTGTGGTAAGGGGTTAAAATGTTTTCATGATTAATACTGTTCTTCATTTAGTATAACGGTTGTTTTTACTGTTTAGGATGTTGAATCAGAGGCACCAGCAATCATAAAAGAGAACAGACCAGCGTCAGATTGGCCCAACAAAGGGGAGATAAAATTTGAGAAGTATAAGATGAGATACAGGGATAATCTCCCTTTGGCATTAAAAGGCATAGGATTTACAGTGAAGGCACAAGAGAAAGTGGGAATTGTGGGAAGGTCAGGGTCAGGTCAGTAGAAGCTCAGTTAACGTCTAGCCTTTTACCACACAATTCTGAGTTTTAACAACCCTGAAGAAGAAGGCTTTTGAAAACATTTTGGGAAAAGGAGAAAATGCTGGTAACCAGCATTTTCTCCTTTTCCCATTATGTTTTCTACCCTATCAAAGTTTTAAATCATCATTCTAACTGCAATTATTTTGTTGTCTGCAAATGCTTTCAATTTGTTTGAGTCCAGAATTTTACGTTTAGAAAAAATTATAGCGCCTTTCAGTACTATACCGTATTGTCTCTTTACGACAACCCTGGTGAGAGTTGCATTTTCCAAAATGGGGGCGATTAATAGAGGTAAAATGACATAGAATTTTCCAAGGAAGAAGATAAAATTACAGTCAGAGTTTTAGTCAGTGTCGACTGTGAAGCGATTGCCATTTGAAAATTCCTGCTGTAGTTAATGTAGAATATCGATTTTACCCCTGATCATGATTCATTTGGAATTTAAATTGTATTCACCATTAATTTGTGACACTGGTCTTCAATACTTTTACTGTCTTAAAGTTTTTATCTTACATAATAAAAAATATTGGACTAGACCAGGTTGAAAGCATTTGCAGACAACAAATTAGATGTGACTCAAATGGTGGGGCTTGTCTCTTACATAGGATAGAAAAGATTGTGGGAAAAGAAAAAAATGCAGGTTACCAGCATTTTCTCCTTTCCCCCTGAATGTTTTCAAAAGGCCTCTTCTCTTGGGTCTTGGAAATAGGGGATAGTATATTAATGGGTAAACAAGTCTGAGAAAAAATTCTTTTGAAAGGATTATGGGATAAGGAGAAATTGCTGGTCACTGTAACAAGTGTTTTCACCTTTTCCCACAGTGTTTTCTACCCTTTCTAGGACAAAAGCCATGACTTAAGTCACATTTAAGTTACCTTAAATCTATTTTCTGTAAATACTTTGAATTTGGACATGTCTTTTACTCTGTTGTATAGTTTTCCTTTATAGAAACATGGGAAAATAGGTAGTGGTATTCTTGTTAACAGGGACTGGTAATTATTTTTTGCAGGAAAGTCTTCATTAGGCGTTGGTTTGTTTCGATTGGTTGAGCCAGCATCAGGGACCATATACATAGATGGTGTTGATATATGTAAGATAGGGCTTCAGGACTTGAGATCTAAACTTTCCATCATTCCACAAGATCCTGTGTTGTTTGTTGGTACAGTTAGGTGAGTTTTTGTATTCCTAGCTTATGGCTTACTTGTTAGACCTTAAAGAAAATACATGTATAGGTTTATTTCACTTCTTGTTTTTTTCCCCGAAATGTTTTTACCTTTTTGAGTTTTTGGACTCTTAGTTTATTGCCTCCATTTTGGATCCCCTTGGATAAACGGCTGTTGAAACATTGTAGAAAAAGCAGAAAATGCTGGCATTTTCTCCTTTTGCCTACAATGTTTTCATCTTCAAAAGTTTGGAATCTTAACCCTCTATCATTCCACAAGATCCAGTGTTGTTTGTTGATACAATTAAGTGAGTTTTTGTACTCTTAGTTTTTGGCTTTGCTTTTTTGGGCTCCCTAAAAGAACTTTGTGGGAAAAGAAGAAAAAGCTACACAGTGGTTTCGAAAAGCTCCTTTCTCAGAATTGTTAAATTATGGGATTGTTTGGTAACGGGTTAAGTTCATCTCTGTGATGCATAATACCAAACAAGTCATCACATAATTATGGATCTGTAAAATCCATTTTATTTAACTCTTTACCAAACGATAAAATTTTGAACTTGACCAAATTGAAAGCATTTGCAGACGACAATTTCAGTGAGGCTCAAATGGTGCAATTATTCTTTGATATGGTAGAAAACATTTTGGCAAAAGGAGAAAATGCTGGTTACCAGCATTTTCTCCTTTTCCTACAATGTTTTCAGAAGGCTTCTTTCCTAGGATCGTCAAAAGTCGGCATTATGCGGTAAAGGGTTAACAGCCGATTGACTGATGAGGTAATATTGCCCTGAATATTTACAAATGGCAAAAAGTTTTGGTCTATGTGAGCCTACCCAGACTGTGCAGGCTGGCAAAAGGTTTTGATCTATATGAGCCTACCCAGACTGTGCAGGATGGCAAAAGGTTTTGATCTATATGAGCCTACCCAGACTGTGCAGGCTGGCAAAAGGTTTTGATCTATATGAGCCTACCCAGACTGTGCAGGCTGGCATGGGTCTGTACTTTTTGCAGATGCATTAAAAATCCCTTATCACAGAGCATGGTTCATTTCAAAATTTTAGTAAATGAAGTTCAGTGGAAAAAAAGAGTAAGTAAGTTTAGAGCTCGATGATTATTTCTCACTTATTCTTAATTTTCTTTTCTTTCAATTCTAAATTCCATGACCAGCAATCTGATTGGCTAAGTTTTGTTTTGGCCAACTAGATGATTGATCTCAGAATTCAGAATTCAAATTTATAATTGTTGGTGAGCGGTGAGCACAACCCCATTCTATATGACTGTTCATAGGGAAATTGCTTTTTGCAGTGATCTATGACAATTTGGATGTTTGTTACTCTGTCTTGTAGGTACAACCTTGATCCTTTTAGTCAACACAATGATGATGCATTGTGGGATGCATTAGAAAAGTGCCATGTTAAAGATACAGTAAGTTGACGGCTTCTTTATCTTTGATTTGCCCAGCCCAGGTAGCTCAGTCGGTATTGTACAGGACTTGAGAATAAGAGGTCTCTTGTTGGATCCCCGCCTTAGCAAATTTCTTTCCGAGGATTGATGATAGTCATTGCGACAGGATTCATTCCTCTCTCACTGCTGGTTATGTGGGAAAGCAGCCACTGGCTTGGAAAGAATATTCTGTGGTACTGGTAACAGAAACTCCAGTAAAGCATGGATAGGTGCACTGTCTGCTGTATAAGTAAAATAATGTTGAAAACGGTGTTAAACAATGTATAATCCATCAATCAATCATCTTTGATTTCTTACAGAGATATATACGGTTCAAGAGATAATTATGTAATAAAAATCCCTGATAATAATCAAAAACTGAAACATTCTATAATATCTCTGTCATTACCACAGATATTTTCTTAATTAAAATTGAATATGCTGTTAACCATCAAAAGGGGAATTTATATAACAGGGGCAGGTAACCATCAAAGTATTTTTGCCACTGTCATGCCCTTTTTTGATCTAGAATTTTCAAAAACTTTGACATTTTATAATATCTCTGTTCTTACTGAAGATATTTACTTCAAACTTGGATATGTTGTTAACTATCAAAAGGGAAACCTGTACAAAAGGGGCAGTTTTTTGACACAGTTACACCCCTTTTTGACTTAGAATTTTCAATGGAAAACAAACACTTGCACCCAAGCTTTGGCACTTGGATGTGGTGCTCTTGTTTTTTTGTGTTTTTTCTTTCAGATTTTATCATTAGAGTTAAAACTAGATCACATGGTGGTAGAAAATGGTGAGAATTTCTCTGTGGGAGAGAGGCAGTTGATATGTATGGCCAGAGCCTTGTTGAGAAATAGTAAGGTAGGGTATACAGATTATGTTTTTTTTTCTCCTTTTCTCACAACATATTCTGCCCTATGAAAAAACATATTTCAATTTGTGAGTCACATTCAACTTGTCGTCTTGAAATGCTTTCAATTTGGACATGTATAGAATTTTATCTTTTAGTAAAGAGTTAAATGAAATTGTGCCAATTTTTACTTTCTTCTTGTTTTTACTGTGTGGAAGACAACTGTATAGACCTGGCTGCCTATTCTGTCTGTCTCTCCCTCATTCCAGTTATGCACACATGTTTTTTTCTGTAGAGTAGCCTGTCTGGCAGTCTGTTGTTCTGTCTGTCCAGTTTTTAGCTCAGCTGTTTTCGAAGAAAACATCAAGGTACATCATAGCCCTGTTGTCTTCATTGTCATCTGTGATGTGCAAAAACTTTGACATTTAGTAATATATCTGTTAGTGCAAATTTGAACTAGTTATCAACATTTGAAAGGGGAACCCAAACAACAGTGGCAGGTTACCATCACAGTACTTTTGACACAGTTATGCCCTTTTCGACTTAAAGTTTTTATAAAAAAAAAAAAACAAGTAACTGCAGCTGAGCCATGTGGTGCTCTTGTTTTTTTTTGCTGTGTGAAAGGAAAATGGATAAGCCTGGTTTTTTTTTCTGTTCTTGTCTACCTAAATTCAACTTAGAGGAGACAAGTTGTGGTCTGTCCACTGAATCACAAGGTAGACAGGTCCTTTGACATGCAGAAAATTAACCAATCACAAATGTCAGCCTCTGCCAACTGCGCAGTCTGACATGGGTCAATACTTTTTGCAGATGCATCAAACCTCCTTTTCTCATGGCTCACATATCTAGTTTCTTTTCCAGATATTGATGTTAGATGAGGCCACTGCTGCTATAGACACGGAGACGGATGCCCTGGTTCAGGAGACAATGAAGGAGGCGTTCTCCCACTGTACCATGTTAATTATAGCTCACAGATTAAATACTGTGTTGTCATGTGATAGAATTTTAGTCATGGAGGAGGGCAAGGTATGTATGCTTATAGAAAATAGATGGTTGCCTAGGTGACAGGATAAAATGAAGGAGGCATTTTCCCACTGTACCATGTAAATTATAGCACATAGATTGAATACTGTGTTGTCATGTGATAGAATTTTAGTAATGGAGGAAGGCAACATATGTATGCTATTGTTAATATCTTGTCCTTTACCACACATTGAAATCATTGTGGCAAAAGGAGTCATTTGCCATGTAATAAGGCTGTTGCATTTTATTTTTGGATGGCAGCATAAAATTATGCATTCAACCTGTAAATGGCAGCTTGGCCAAATTCTGTGGAGGATTGATGAAAGTCATTGCAACAGAATTTATTGCGATCTCAGTATTGCTCTTTGATGTTCATTTTGGGAAAGCAGGCCGTGTTTGGGAATGACTGTAAGCACCTGTGCTTTAGGCTCTTGATCTGACTGAAATGATGTTGGAAATAGCTTTAAAGACAAGTTAATGAAGTTTCTATGGGTAATCACATTTTCGGAGACTGTGTAGTTGTTGCTTTATTGTGTTGTGTTTTGTCTCGTTATAGGTGGTAGAGTATGGCAAGCCGTCAGATCTCCTCGCAAGTTCCAAATCAAAATTTAAAGCCATGTTTGATGCTGTGGAAAAACAGCAGGAAACATTTTGATGATTTTTTTTTTTTTTTATTTCTAATATGTATCATCGTAACTGTGAGTATTCACTCTTAACCACACAGCGGAGTTTTAGACTCATCTGTAATAAAATGGTTTGCAAACATAATAAAACTAATTTGTCATTTGAAAATGTTTTGGATTTGGGCAGGACAAGTCCAAAATTTTGTCTTCTGGTAAAGAGTTAAAAATTGTATGCTTTGAAGCTATCTGTATAGTAGCCTCAAAGCTGTGTATGAAGAGGGAAGCTATGCTGCATTTCTGTATAATTTTTCTCAATTTATTTTTTTATGTTCCTTTTCCACAATTACTTTTGACTTTTTGGCTTGTTGACTCAGCTGTTTTTGAAGGAAACATCCAGGTATTGTGATAGCCCTGTCATTGTCTTTGTTGTTGCAGTCATGCTAAAACTATGACAATAATGTCTCTGTCATAACTGAAGATATTTACTTCAAACTGTGACAAGTTGTTAACTAATAAAAGGGAAACCCATACAATAGGGGCAGGTAACAATCAAAATATTTTTGACACAGTTATGCCCCATTTTTACTTTTAATTATCACAGAAAATCGATGTATTTCTAGAAGCAGCTGTGGCAAAGCATTGGCACCCAAATATGGTGCTTTTGTTTTTAATGTTCCTTTTCCAGAATTACATTTGATGTTTTGATTTGTTTTTCATTTTGTTCATCTATTTGACTCTTTTGCTCGTTTTTCATTTTGTTCATCCAAGGTTACTGTCTTTGAAATCGAGAAAATTTTTCCCACCATGTTTTTCATCATGTTATCACATACTGTAATTTGTAATTATTTAGATGCCACCTATTTGTTGATGTTTTCGTTATCTAAAAGAATCAAGATTTTCTGTTTTTAGAAAAAAAAAATGCACTGAAAAATTACAAATTTACTTTTGTTTTGGTTAGAGTCGCTGAATAAAATGTCAAACAATGTAGATTCAAGATCAGACAATATGTTCTGTGCAGTCTGATCTTGATCTATGCAATCAGCTAAAGCGTTTTGCCCAAATTTTCGAACGTAAGCTCTTTACCAAACAATCCTGTGTTTAATTATCCTGAGTGAATGGGCTTTTGAAAACATTGTGGAAAAAGGAGAAAATGCTGGTAACCAGTATTTTCTCCTATTTCCACAATTTTTTCTACCCTTTCAAAGAAAAATCTTATTCTATGAGTCATATTCAATGAGTAATCTACAAGTGCTTTCACCCGCATGCGGTGCTCTTGTTTGACTTAAAATTTTCACTGAAAATCGAGCAACTGCACGAAAGCATTTGCACCCACGTGTGATGCTGTTGTTTGACTTAAAATTTTCACTGAAAATTGAGCAACTGCAGCAAAGCATTTGCACCTGCACGCAGTGCTCTTGTTTGACTTAATATTTTCACTGAAAATCTAGCAACTGCAGCCGAGCATTGGCACCCACGTGTGATGCTCTTGTTTGACATAAAAATCGAGCAACTGCACCCAAACTTTGGCATCCACATGTGCTGCTCTTGTTCTTTACATCAGGTACCAAATCAGGGATCCCTTAACCTGCTAAATAACTGAAACAATATTTTCAATTCGATAGTAAAAACCCAAATATTGCTCTTTCAAAGGTATGTTTTGGAGAATGATATCTCCTTATCGGACAGTGTAGATCCAAGATCAGACTGCACATTCTGTGCAGTCTGATCTTGATCTACACTGTCCGCAAAAGGTCAGTTGAGTAGCGCTTAGCAACCTAAGGATTAAGTCACACGAAAGTTTGTTTTGTTATTTCGTAGAACTATGAATTTATGTACATTTAATCTTTATTTTCAAGTTTTTTTTTTTCTAAATTTTATCTATTTCACAATTTTTGGGAATCTCCTTCCATATCACATGACAGTTAAACCATGATCAGACATACTTGTGATACGTTGATGAATTGGAAAATGTCAATCTGAATGAATTGTCCGTATATATCATACGTTTTCTAAAAGATATGTTTAAAACGTGACATGTATATTGCTATCACTCCTTGTTCTACACTTTTTTTGTTGTTGGGTAACCCTTAAAGTGCTAAAGTTGCTTGTGCTGACTATGTAGATCAAGATCAGACTACAAAGAAATGAAGATATTCCTGAAATGATAGCATTTGAAGATGACAAATAAAATCTGGCTTAATTGGCTCAAATGATGAGATATGTGATTAACCCTTTACCAAACAATCCCTGGCTTTTATGACCCAGAGAGAGGAGCTTTCTGAAAACATTGTGGGAAAAGGAGAAAATGCTGGTAACCAGCATTTTCTCCTTTTTCCACAATGTTTTCTAGCCTTCCCAACACAAATTTCAAATTGCGAGTCACATTAATTTTGTCATCTGCAAATGCATCCAATTTGGACTAGTCTAAAATAATGTCGTTTTGTAAAGAGTTAAAAGGGTGGAAAGGGTTTTTGGTAAGGTAGTTAAAACGTGGGGTTGTTTTGTAAAGGAGTAAATAACATTGTGGTAAATGGTGCTGCTGCTCTTATGTTGCAATTTTCCATTCATCACTGTGTTTTGATCCAAATGACACAATCCCTAGTTTAGATAAACTGGAAGAAGAAGACTTTTGTAAACGTCGCTTTTGAAAATGTTGTGGAAAAACATTGGGGGAAAAAAGGAGAAAATGCTTGCAACCAGCATTTCCTCCTTTTCCCACTCTGTGTTCTACCCTATCAAAGACATATTGGATCTGACATGTGTTGGTGTTTGAGATAAAATTTTATTAAACGAGTCTAGAGAAAATGTTTTTAAGCGAGCCATTGGCGAGCTTAATAACATTTTTTCTTGACGAGTTTTATAGATTTTTATTTCAAACGCCAGCGAATGTCAGCTTCTTTTTATCACATAAGGGTATTTCACAAATTATAGATCAGAAGATGCAAAACCATCTATATAATATATTTATCTAATATCGGTATAATCCCATTCATTTCTAGGAAATAGGTAAAAAAAAACCATCAAAAATAAGGTCACACAATTGTGATATCACAGGTGTATAAGTTAAGAAAATGCGTAAGGGTATACTACACCGAAAACAAGGGAGGTTATGTGATAAAGAGAGACCATTTTATCATTTGAATCACATTTGCATAGTCCTCTGCAAATACTTTCAATATAGACTTGTCTTAAATTTTGTCGTTAGGTAAAGATATAACTTAGGCCTTTAACTCAGGTTTTATTTGTACAAAATCTGTAAATAAAGACTTGCTGGTGAAGGATTGCTTTTCATACACTATTTTTGTTATGAATGTAATTACAGTTCATTTTAACTTTTTCCCACTTTGATTCAAAAGGCTGCTTATCCTTTTCCCACAATGTATTCTTCTACCTCAAGGTATGCAACTCTTTACCAAATGGCAAAATTTGGACTTATCCGAATTGAAAGCATTTGCAGAAGACATATTTAATTTTATTGGAATGGTGTGGTTTGTTGTTAGACTGGTAGAAAATATTGTGGGAAAAGGAGAAAATGCTGGTAACCAGCATTTTCTTCTTTTCCCACAATGTTTTTAAAAGCTCTCTTTCTATAGGTTGTTAAAACTCGGGATTGCGTGGTACCGGTAAATGGTTAAAATTTGGGAATGTTTGAAAAAGGGAGGTAATAAGACTGGGATAGGAAGAGATATGATTACTATGTTGCAATTTTCCTTTCCCCACAGTGTTTTGATAATAGGCCTTCCATCTGGGTTATATTTGTACAAAATCTGCAAATGAAAAATTACGGTGAAGAGTTGTTTTCCATACATTATTTTTTGTAATATGTGTATGTTATGTATATATATTTTTTTGAATTTTCTTTTACCTATTTTAAACTATGTTAGCGTGGCCCTTTGTCATGTAACTCTGTCTTAGATGATTTTTTTGAAAACAGATATATTTTTGTGAATACATTGAATACACCTGAATACATTTGTGCAGAGTTATGCCCCTTTTTCAATTTGAAGATTTCACTTTAAAAGCACTAGCAGTATATCATTGGCATCCACATGTGATGGCCTTCTTTAATGTTTGTGCCTATCTGTAGTGACATTATATCATCAATTACTTCTGTGTATTGAAGACCCTAAAGAAAAAAATCTGATGAAAACACGATTGGGAAAAAAAAAATGCTGGTCTTCAGCATTTTCTCCCTTTCCAATCATGTTTCCTACCCTTTCAAAGGCAGATCTCGACCTTAATTGACAGTGAGGCACAAAGTGCCAATGGGTGAGGGAGCAGGACGGTGACATTTAGTGTAAAGTATAGAGGAATGCCGTAGTCATCGATGCATCAATTTAACCTATCTACTTAGTTTGAAAAGGCGCACAGATTAGCAAAAAATCAATACAATGTATAAGATTCTGTTATTTACAACTTTGGTCATGGAACCTTTTTTATACGCATATGCGTATTGTGCATAATGGGAGCTATGCTCTTACTGAGAAAGAAACCTTTTGAAAACATCAAGGGAAAGAAGAAAATCAGCAACTTTTCCTTTTCCCACAATGTTATCTACCCTATCACACCAAAATTTTAGACCGGTCCAAAATGAGAAATGATTTATTGCAGATGGATATTAACTCTTTCCCACACAACACTCAACAAAATTTCAGATGGGTCCAAGTTAAAAGCCATTGCTGATGACGAATGTTGCTCAAATGATGGAATTTGTCTTTAGATAGAAAGAAAACATTGTTGAAAAAGGAGAAAATGATATTTACTAGCATTTTCATCTTTTAACCACAATGTTTTCAAATGGCCTCTTTCTATGTGCCATTGAGCTCGAGATTGTGTGGAAAATGGTAGAAGAAAACAGAAACTGGCATTTGTTTTCAAAATACAGAAATTAGTCATTCTGTTTGTGACAGTGTGTTAGAAAAACCATCTGTTGTACATGTATACGAGGGTTGTTCGATATGTAATGTGTATTGTACGATATCTCAAAAGCATTCGACTCAAATAGTGAAATGAACATTACATCCCTTCAAAGTATTCTCCGCGGTTTGAAATACATAATTTCAATCTCTGAATCCATTTCTGAAATGCGTCACGGTACGTTGATTTAGGTAGACCTCTGAGGCACTGACTGATGGCTGAGCCAAGGGTTTGTCAGGACTTGTAGCGACGACCAGATAAGAACTTTTTAAGTTTTGGAAAAAGGAAAAAGTTGCATGGGGCTAGATCTGGAGAGTATGGTGGGTGTGGCAAGACGTTAACCTTCTCCGACTTCAAAAATTGCTTCACAAGCTCAGATGTATGTGATGGAGCATTATCATGAAGTAGACGAACATCCCTAAATCCTGACACAGGGCGTCGTTTAAGATAATATTTCTTGACCTTTTTTAGTATAACATCTCGGTAATACCGACCTGTAACACTTTTGCCCTTCGGCACCGGAATTTGTACGGCTATACCATCACATGAGAAGAATATGCAATAAAGAACCTTCTTTGTGCTTATGCTTCTTTTGGCAACTACAGGCCTTCTGCCGTGTTTAGTTAGCCATATTTTGTTTCCAATTTTTCCTACTGGTTCGAAATAGTGAACCTGTTTCGTCACCAGTAACAATGTTTGCAAATTGTCTTTGATTGAATTTGGGAAACATTTTGAGCAATTGCTTAGCGGTTTGTACTCATACCTGTTTTTGGTCATCTGTCAATATATGCGGTATCCATCTGGCAGAAATCTTTCGTACTTTCACAATACGCTTCAAAATGAAATGCACACGCGATAGTGATATGCCAACAGCGTTGGCAATATCACAAATCGTGTATCTGCCATCACTTCAATTATTTCCCTGACATTTGCCTTGGCCTGTTACAGTCACAGGTCGGCCAGATTTTGCTGCATCTTTGACGGACTCTGTGCCAGTCAGAAATTTCTTTCTCCACCTACGAACTGTCTCATAAGATACCTTATCAGACCCATAAACTTCCCCCAATTCAGTAAAAATCTGCATCACCGAATGACTGAGTTTTGTGCGAACTTTTATATAAGCTCTAATTTCTTTAATATTCTTAATCCGTTTACACCAGTGGTCAACGACTAGCTCTATTGAAATAACTATAAGTTTAAAACTATGTGGAGCTGAAGGCTCGTGTTTATACCGTTGGAAAGGTATTGAATAGAGCTATTCAAGCGTATCATCATCCACGAAATCATGCAAAGGGTTATCGTGCTGTGGTACAATACACATTACATGTCGAACAGCCCTCGTATAATTATGTAAAAGCAATTTTTGAATGATTTGTGAAATGAAAAAGCTGTTTGTAATTTTCCAGCATTTTGAAAAAGGTGCTTGTCTTGTCTTTTATTTTGGCTGTGATACAATTTCACAATATGTGTTTTTGAATCAAAAGCTATATATTTTTGTACAATATTTTGCATTTTCAGTTGGGTTTGCTTTTATCACACATAACTGATACATACCTCTTTACACACACTGCGTGGACTGCGCAGACTGACATGGGTCGATACTTTTTGCAGATGCATTAAGCCCCTTTTTGACAAAGCGTGGCTTTTATGCTTTGTGGTTTGATTATATTGATATATCACATTTCATTGTATATACAGTATGATATAAATACATTTGTATATTTCATTACAGTCTTAGTGCTGTGTTTATTGACTCATGAAATGATGAAAGTCATCTAGGAAAGGGTAAATAAGAACCATCTTCTAAAAAGATAGACGGTGTAAATTGCCAGCAAATAGGCAGCGGCCCTTAGAATAAACATGTCTTTGTCTACATTTTAGACCACAGGGGAAATAGGGTCATGTCTTGTCAAAAAGTAGGTAACTGGGCAAAACCTTAGAAAAACCTTGTGTGGAGTCTAGAGGCCCAAATTTCAGCCTGATACTCAGACTTGGTCAGAATATTTATCTTGATGATGTCTTGTACAGGTTTGAAATTGGGTCATGTCAGGTCAAAAAGTCGGTCTCTAAGCCAAATTTGAGAAAAACCTTGTGTGCACTGTAGAGGCCGCATTTTCAGCCTGATGCTCATGAAACTTGGTCAGAATGTTTGTCTTGATGGTATTTTGAACAAGTTTGAAATTGGGTCATGTTGAGTCAAAAAGTAGGTCAATAGGCCAGATCTGAGAAAAACCTTGTGTGCAGTCTAGAGGCCACATTTTCAGTCTGATACTCATGAGACTAGGTCAGAAAGGTTATCATTTTGAAATCTCAGACAGGTTTGAAATTGGGTCACAACAGATCAAAAAGAAGGTCACTGGTTGAAATCTTAAAAAAAAACTTGTGTGCAATCTTAGAGACCGCATTTTTAGTCAGATACTCATGAAACATTATCCGAATATTTGCCTGGATGATATCTCGGACAAGGTCAAAAGTAGGTAAAGTTGGTCAAAAAGTAGGTCACCTACACACATGCATTTTACATCATTTAAACCAGGATCTCTAAAGCTTTATCAACCATAGATGACTTTTCTCAGGTGAGCGCTTTAGGGCCAATGGCGCTCTTGTTGAACTTATAATTTTCACTGGAAATCAAGCAACTGCAGCCTAGCTCTGGCACCCACATGCGATGCTGTTGTATATATTTGGCCTTGAAAGAGCTTAACCTTTCCTCCATTGACTCTTTGCCACACAACAAAAAAAAAATGGAGTCGCCCTATATGAAAACGTTTTCGGACTATGAATTCCACGTGATTCAAATGATGAGATCTGTCCAAAAAGATAGAAAACATTGTGAGAAAAGGAGAAGATGCTGGTTACCAGCATTTTCTCCTTTTCCCATAATGTTTTCAATAGCCCTCTTCTTCAGGGTCATTAAAACACAGGATTGTTTTGTAGAGTATTAGAACACAGTTCCCACTGACAGTACATTTGAAGGGTAGGCAGTAACACACACTTTTGTTTCAATCTTTACTTATATTGATCAACAATTGTATTTCAAACATAAATAAAACAAAATATACCTAAAAATAAAAAGAAACATCTGTGAAAATAGAACAATGTCTGTAATTTCAACAGTATTTTTGCCAAACCGTTCTGCTAAGTGTGTCATTTAAATGTTAAGCCTGCTAATCTAGACTCGACGGCTTTTTGCCAGATGGCCAGATATCTTATTGCGTAAACAAGAATATGTCATCAGATAGCTGGCTTTCCAAAGCCAGTGATTTAATTTTCTTAACTCTTTACCAAACCCTTTACTCTTTACCAGAAATGTTAGACTCATCTCAATTGAAAGCGTTTGCAGGAAACAAACAAATAAAATAAAGCTTAGATGATGGGCCTTAGTGATAAAATAGTATAAAACATTGTGGGAAATGGAGAAATTGTTGGTTATCAGCATTTTCTCTGTTTCCTACAATGCTTTTAAAAGCCTTCTCTTTCAGGGTTGTTAAACTTGGGATTGTGTGGAGAGAGTAATGTTCAATTGGGTTTGATCTCTTGATAAAACAAGTAATTCAGGCTGGGTTGGGTGAAAACTTAATTTTCTCGCGAAACCCTTTCCCAAACAATAAATTTTATAGACTCTTTCAAATTCAAAACATCTGCAGACAACAAATCCGAACTTAGTACAAATGTACTTAAGGTGTATGATAGGGTAGAAAACTTTGTGGGAAAAGGAGAAAATGCTGGTTACCAGCATTTTCTCCTTTTCCTACAATGTTTTCTAAACCCTTCCTGTTCAGTGTGGTTAAAACTCGGGGTTGTGCGGTACAGGGTTTATATAAGAAATGTTAATTTTCAACATTAAGTCTACAGTTTTCTCTTATTACTGGCCAGTAGAGCTAAAAAAGATTGAAACTTTTATTCTATCGTGTTTTATATCCATAATTTAGGCTTGCCAAACAACACATTGTAGGCAAAGAAATGATACATTTAGTCACTTATACCAATAAAAATACCAGTAAAAGAGTCCAAAAACCAATAGATAGAATGAAAAATGGAAACACAAAATGGATGCTGTTGTCATTTGTCCTTGCCAGCGAAATCTATGAAGCCATGTCTGCCACAAATTTATTCAAATTCAAATGATGCTGTCATGGATGTAACAGATAGACATGTCTGAATGTTCTAGAGACCCTGGACCAATAGATATATACACAGTACCCTCCTGTGTGTTGACTGTGATGATAAAATCTGAAATAATAAGGATGTAGAAGACAAGGGAATGAATTCGGTTGACAAAGAAATTTACACGGTGCTTATGTTTTTACCAAAACGACAAAGTTTTGGCCTTGTCGAAATCTAAAGCCTTTGTAGACAACATATCAAATATGGTTCATGAACTGTGTAATTTATCTAACAGTTGAAAAAATTGTGGGAAAAGGAGAAAATGCTGGTTTCCAGCACTTTCTCCTTTTCCCACAATGTCCTCAAAAGTCTTTTTTCTCAAGGTTGTAGAAGTTGGGATTGTGTAGTAAAAGGTGAAATGTGGCTTATTCGAATATAGCAGCTATATTCCGTGTATTTTCTTGAACAGATATGCTTTTGTAAAATTGAGTAGAAAAAGTTCTGATTGCTTACATGATCAGTTAGAACTGCTGCCACACTATTATAGGCTATCAGAACTGTTACTGCTATAAGAAAAGAATTATCAGTATGTACATCAATTAACTTTTACAAAACGACAATATTTTAGATGTTTCTAAATTGAAAACATTTGAAGATGACAATTAAAATGTTGCTAAAATTATGGGTGTTGTTTTGAATGGTAGAAAACATTGTAGGAAAAGGAGAAAATGCTGGTAACCAGCATTTTCTCCTTTTCCCAAAATGTTTGTAAAAGTTTTATTCCTCAGGATCATTAAAATATGTAATTGCTTGGTAAAGGGTTGCAAGGAAGCACTCAATGAATAATTATGTTTATTTTACTCATTGTAGAGTTGAACATACAGAATCGCAGCGTGAAAATCTATGCGACTTCTCCCTTTTATCAGTGAATGGTTGAGTTCATTATCAACCTGTTTTTAAAAAAGGACCAGACTTATTAAACATCTTTGTCTAGCTCAATAAAATTTGGCGTGAATGAACATGATTGAAAATGAGTACCACTTTTTTTTTGTCTGTCCGCAATACTCTGATCTTAGAAAATATCTTAAAAAATAATGATCTCTGGTGGCAGGCTAAAAAAAGTAAAAGAAAATGTGTCTCTAACTCATTCAACATATTACCGTAACTGATTAATGATTATTTGATGTGTCGAAATTTATATATGGAATATTATGATCTAATACCTTTCCTGGGGCTGATATTGGCTGTGTAGGAAAATTTTTATAACTCGCAAGAAAGAGGGTCGAACAGGATGTCAAAATTTTCTTGTGAACTGAGAAGCAGATACAAACCAAAGGAAAGATACTACAATATAATGTTTCTTTTGTTATATTTCGAAAAGCTCTACCAAGAAAACATTGCAATTACGGTAAATGTTATCAAAAATAAAAATTTAAGACAAATACCATTTAACCAGAGGTAGATGTTGAAACAAATGAATGGGACAGTCGATGTGAAATTAACTTTAAACACATCTAGCCTGTAGCAGATGCAACAATCAAATGGGTCAATAGATGTATTATACCTTTAGCACATCTAACCTTCAACAGTTACTGCTACAATCATATTAGATCAGTAGATGTAACATACCTCAAACACACCAGCAGCATATGCTGTAACAATTAAATAGGCCAGTAGATGCATCATACCTTTAGTACATCTAATCTGCAGCAGTTCTTTTAACAATCGAATGGTTCAGTAGATGTATCATACCTTTAACACATCTAACCTGCAGCATATGTCATTACAATTAAATGGATCAGACAATATTTCAATTATCTTTATCCTGCAGCAGATGTAACGATCAATTGAGTCAGTAAATGTATTGTACCTTTAACCCATCTTGGCCGCCACAGTTATTGTAACACTCGGATCTTGGCCACCACAATTATTGTAACACTCAGATGACAGAAATAACATTTTCCTATTACAAATCTAACTGGTGGTAATTGTTGTAACAAAATGTGTCAGAGATGGACATGTGAAATGTACCTGTAACGAATCCAATCAGACACAGCCACTGTAACAATCAAATGGGTCAGTAGATGAATCATTCCTGTGACACGTCTAACCAGCAGCAGAAGCTATTACAATCAAATTGATTAGTAGATGTTCTACCTACCTTTAACACATATAACCAGATGTTACAATTAAATGGGTCGGGTCACCAAGTGTTGCACCTTACTCAGATAATTCCAACGTGCAGCAGTTATTAAAATAATTAATTGGCTCTGTAGATGTAGCACCTACCTTTGACACATCCAACCTGCAGCATATGTTGTTACAATTAAATAGCTCAGTAGATGTTTTAAAACTACCTTTAAAAGGGGGTTGTCTAAATTATTATACTGTAAATCAAAGTTTCATGTAAATTACTGAATATGGACTGGATGGATATGATATATATATTTTTTTTTTGCAGTTGTATAAACTTGATGGTTATAATCAATAAAAAGGTGCAATTTTTGACGGTTGAATAAGATGCTAGTGGTTTTTCAAATTGTTAACTTTGTCTATTTTTATTACTTCAGATATGAAATCGGTATACTAACTCAGATAGAAATCTTCATTATTGACACATATTATTGATCATGTGACATTACCACAAATCTTCATAAAATTCTGGCACGAAATCTAATAATGCTTAACAAGGCTACAAAGCCCATTACAGAAAAACAGTTTAAAAGTATGCTTTTCTTACATTCTTCTTTCTTCTGTAGTGATGATTTGACAGCTATCCGCTAACTCAATTTAGTGATAAAGCATGTTTCATTTTCGCTGAGATTATAAAAATCTAAATGTCTTGCTTTATTACATGACACCTTTGGCAGGTGAAACAATAAGTCTGTAGATGTATTACCTACCTTTATCACATCTTACCAGCAAAAGTTGTTGCACCATTCAAACTAAAGTAGGTCCATTATTGTAACACCTACCTTAAACTCATCTAACCAACAGCTGCTGTTGTAATAATCCAGTGTGTCAGAAACATAATACCCTCTCTAACACATCTGACCAGCAGCAGCAGCTTTTGTAAATATAAAATGGATTGGTAGATGTAAAATGTACTTCTAACACATCTAACCAGCAGCAGTTACTGTAAGAATTAATGGGTCAGTATATGTAACATCTAACTTTGAACATATAACCACCAGCAGCACTTGTTACAACCAATGGGTCAGTAGATGTAAAATCTATCTTAAAAGATATTTAACCAGCAGCAGCAGTTGTAACAATCAATGGATCAGTAGATGTAAAATCTAACTTTACACATCTAACTAGCAGCAATTTTAACAATCCAATGGATCAGTAGATATAACATCTAACTTTACACATCTAACCAGGAGCAGAAGAAGTTGTAACAATCAATGGATCAGTAGATGTAACATCTAATTTTACACATCTAACCAGCAGCAGTTGTAACAATCCAATGGGACAGTTGATGTAACATCTTTACACATATAACCAGCAGCAGCAGTTTTAACGATCAATGGATTAGTAGATGAAACATCTAACTTTATACATCTAACCAGCAGCAGAAGTTGTAACAATCAATTGATCAGTAGATGTAACATCTAATGTTACACATCTAACCAGCAGCAGTTGTTGTAACAATCAATTGATCAGTAGATGAAACATCTAACATTGGACATCTAACCAGCAGCAGCAGTTGTAATAAGCAATGGATCAGTAGATGTACAATCTAACTTTACATATGTAACCAGCAGCAGAGGTAACAATCAGTGGGTCAGTAGTTGAACATCTGACTTAATACATCTAACCAGCAGCAGAAGTGGTAACAATTAATTGATCAGTAGATGTACAATCTAACTTTACATATGTAACCAGCAGCAGAGGTAACAATCAATGGGTCAGTAGATGAACATCCGACTTAATACATCTAACCAGCAGCAGAAGTGGTAACAATTAATTGATCAGTAGATGTAAAATGTAACTTTACACATCTAACCAGCAGCAGTTGTAACAATCAATGGCTCAGTAGATGTAACATCTAACTTTACCCATATAAGCAGAAGTTGTAACAATCAATTGGTCAGTAGATGTAACATCTAACTTTACACATCTAACCAGCGGTCGTTGTTTTAACAATCAATTGATCAGGAGATGTAACATCTACCTGTACACATCTAACCAGTAGCATCAGTTGTACCAGTCAATGGATCAGTAGATGTAATATCTTACTTTACACATCTAACCTGAATAAGACTTTGGAACAATCAAATGGCAGCAGTTTTAACAATCAGTGGATCAGAAGATGTAAAATCTAACTTTACAAATCTAGCCAGTAGCAGCAGTTGTTACAATCAATAGATCAGTAGATGTAAAATCTAACTTTACACATCTAAGCAGTAGCAGCAGTTGTAACAAACTGATTAGTAGATGTAACATCTTACTTTACAATGTAACCAGCAGAAGCAGTTGTTTTAATCAGTGGATCAGTAGACGTAACATCTAATTTTACATATCTAACAAGCAGCAGCAGTTGTAACAATTAATGGATCAGTAGATGTAAGATCTAACTTTACACATCTAAACAGCAGCCGTATTTTTAACAATTAAATGGGTCAATAGATGAAACACATACCCTTAAGATATTTAACCAGCAACAGTTATTGTAACAAGCACATAGGTCGACACTTACCTTTTATATGTGAGCCATGCTCTGGCAAAAGGGGGCTTAATGCATCTTCGTAATGCATGATACCATGCAAGCCATCACATACTCATGGATCCATAGTAGCATTTTTTTTAAACAATTGACTAATTGACTTAATCATGAGGTAAACTAGGCCTTTGTCATACAGAAAATTGACCAATAGCGAAAAGTTTCGGTCCAGGTCAGCCTGCGCGGATTGTGCAGGCTGACCTGGGCCGATACTTTTCGCAAATGTATTTAGTCCCCTTTTCACAGAGCATGACCCATGTCTTCTAAATGGCACTGACCTTTCAATATTTGACACATTTATTGTAACAATAAGATGGCCGCTAGATGCAACACCCACCTTTAACAAATTTAACCAGCAGGCGTTGCCGTAACAATAGAGAGACCCCCGGCCCCTGACGCAGCCTCGGCGTCCGCCGCCTCCGATCTTAAAGATTCATTTACGCCAGTAATCACGGAGAACAATATAACAGCAAGCAGCGGAACTGAAATAATAAAATGTAAAAACGTAACACATTTCGTTTTGATGCAATCCTTCATCTTACCTTTTCGGCTGTATTCTAGGCGACGTACTTTGTACGTGGCTTTTGCAGTTGATGCAGATTAACAATACATAGAGGATAATCAATTGGTTGTTTGTGATATTAAAAATCTGTCACTCGAATGGGGTGTGATGCGGGTGAAAAAACGAGTCCGAAGGACGAGTTTTTTAACCGCATCAAACCACATTCGAGTGACAGATTTTTTTAATATCACACACAACCAGTTGATTTTCCTATTTATTATATTCCTGATTCACCCATTTTTTATTTTAATTGTTATCAAGAATGATACAATATGAGTAAAATATGAAAAAAGTAGTTCCGGCAAACATTCTAAAACTATATCGTCAGTAGTGATGATACCATATTTATCATCACTAGTGGTGTTTTTCACCATGAGATTCCGGTAATTTTACTGATAAGATAATAATAATAATAATAATAATAGCAATCTACTGTTTGATATTTCGGCTAAATAGCCTTTTTCAAGAGTTCGAAACACTTTTACGTCTAGAACATTTTTTAAGCATGAATTACTCCTAACTGAAATTGTCGTCTGCATATGCATTCAGTTTGGACATGTCTAAAATTTTGTCGTCTTGTAAAGTGTTACTTCAGAAATGTCAGCATATGATACAATGTGACTAAAATTGATCAACTGAATAAAAAACATTGTGGGAAAGAAACGCGCTATTATAACAAACTGCTGCTTACATGGAAAATATGTAATACTGCTTTATTCAGTGAGCGCAACTTCCATTCAGCTAATATACATGTATAGTGGTCGCTGCACCTACGCATGTGTTTCCTGGATTTCTCACACCAGCACTGACACAACTTTCTTTCCAAGTCACCAACTACTCTTCTCACATGCATCAGAAGTGAGAGGCGAAAAATCGCAGAAAAGAAAGCTTGTCTTAACTTGGTATCGAACTCGCAACCACCAGGTCACGAGTCAGGTACGCTAACCAGTGTGCTACTCGGCCGGGCACTCGACAACTCATGGAGAAGTGGATTGTCACCTTGATATGGATGAAATACCATTGAAAAAGGGGGGTAAGGAGCTACTTGAACGAACAAATTCATACGTAGGTGTCACGTGATTTATTTACCCAGAATTCATTTACTTACCGTAGTTAACGTCTTCCGGTACTGGTACAGCCAGCCTGGCAGGTCCAGGCATTGGTCGTGCAGCAGTAGACACCGTAGTATCATAACATGTCATAAACGGAGTATATTCACACCAGGTATAAGTGTAGCCTTCCCCCTCCGCCGTCACGGACGGTCTCGGGTCCGAGAATATACGTGGCGGACCCTCTTCCTGTCCCGCAGCCGGTTTGAATATTGTTAGACAGAACACAAGGCCCGAGCATAGTAAAAACAAACAAGTGACTCTCATTAGGCCCGGTCAGTATCTGAATAAAACAGAAAATCAATTGAATTTACATGAAACATTTTTGAATTTAGCCCTTTTTCAAACAATCCCGTGTTAATGACTCTTAGGAAGAATGCTCTTGAAAACAATGTGGGAAAAGGAAAAAAATGCTAGTAACCATATGCTTTCGAACATTATCATCGACGAAACAATGATCAGAGGTGAGAGAGGGATGTATTCTGTCGCAATGACTAGCATCAATCCTAGGAAAGAAATTGGCTGAGCTTGGGATTCGAACCAGCCGCTCCCTGGTCTAAAGTCCTGTACGCTACCGGGGCTTGGAAGAAGAAGAAGGAGCAGGAGGAGGAGGAGGAAGAAGAGGAGAAGGAAGAAGAAGAAGATGAGGAGGAGGAGGAGGAAAAGGAGGAGGAGGAGGAGCAGCAGCAGCAGCAGCAACAACAACAACACGTAGAAAAAGTCCTTTTGAGTGCGTCAGAATGGTTAACAAATGAAAAGTTCAATGCAATCACAAAACAAAATTTTATTGTTTGCAACTTTTGGGGTACCTATAAAAGCTAAGTATCGGAAAAAAAAAAAAGAAAATGGAGAATATGCTTTTACGAAATGGGTCTCTTTCCAACAATAATTATTTTCTATATAATTAATTGTTTCAGCGGCAAACATATAGATCTACATTGAACCTTTTTTTTTTGAAGGCTGAAATACTTTCCGCTGAAAGTCAGAAAGATTTCAAACTCAGAAAGTTTACATACTACAGGCTTGACTAAAAAAGCGGCCTGTATAGATACAAGATCAGACTGCACGTTCTGTGCAGTCTGATCTTGGATCTATACAGCCCGCTTGTTTCGTCAAGCAAGAGCCTCTTCTTTCGCCAATGGCATCGAAACGTTTTAAACAATGTCTTATAAAAAACATTTTCCTTTTCTTAACTCTTTACCAGACGATAAATTATAGACTTGTTCAAAATGGGAAGTATTTGCAGACGAAAAATCAAATATGGCCCAAATGTTGGAATTTGTATTAGAAAGGACAAAAAACACTGTGGAGAAAGGAGAAAATGCCAATTATTAAATAAACGAAATATGGCAAAAGCATACCTTACAGTACCGTCGTAATCCTTGGTTAGTTACATGTTCCAGCAACACTATTAATTGGTTGATTGATAGGTGGTTAACTCCGTTTTCAACATAATTTCAGTTATATCGCTGAGACCAGTGCACCTATCCATGCTTTCCCGAGGTTTCTTTTACCAGTACTCCGCACAATATTCTTTCCAAGCCACTGGCTGCTTTCCCACATAACCATCGTTGAAACAATGGTTAGCGGTGAGAGGTATGAATCCCGTTGCAATGACTATCATCAAACCTTGGAAAGAAATTGGCCATGTAGCCGAGTATAGATTCGAACCAGCGACCCCCTGCTCTCCATTCCTACCGCCTGCTAGGGGGAGAGAGAGAGAGAGAGAGAGAGAGAGAGAGAGAGAGAGAGAGAGAGAGAGAGAGAGAGAGATCAAGATCCTCGGTTGCAAAACAAAGAGTGAATTTTTCTCTCACAAACCTTTTTTGGGTGACCCATCAAAACGAAAAGTACAATGAACCATTCGGATTGTCAAACTCGAAAACGGAAATGTCAAATTAAATACGCGCTGACCTTTCAAACAACTGCCACGGGCAAAATTTGCTTTACACGTAAAGTTGAGCTGTCTTGACCGTTTATAAGAACGTTTTGAGAATGGTTGATCTACGATTTTTCCATGGTTAACGACCAACTCTATTGCTCTCTCAGCGCCAACCATATTATTTGACGGCTTAAATTACAATTCACTGAGACTTAGAAATAAGCTTTGCTTTCTGAAAAGGAGGTGCAATGTATTTGCAAAAAGTATGGACCCATGTCAGCCTGCGCAGTCCGCGCAGGCTGACATGGGCCGAAACTTTTTGCTATCTTTAAATTTTCTGCATGTCAAAGGACCAGTGTACCTCATAATTCAGTAGGTTCTTATACAAAACGGATTTAAAAGATCTAAAACTAATTATTTGCTTGGTATCATGCATCACGGAGATGCATTAAGTCCCCTTTTCACAAAGCATGGCTTAAATATTTTCTATCTTACAGGCTTGACTACAACAAGCGGACGGTACGGATCCAAGATCAGACTGCACATTCTGTGCAGTCTGATCTTGATCTATATCGTTCGCAAAGCCCATGTTTTCACCTGTTGCCCCGAACGGATTATTTAGCCGTCGATGAATCCTGTCGCAACGACTGTTATCAATCATCGGAAAGAAAATGGCCGATCTGGGAATTCAAACCTTGATACACAAAAGGGGAGTATTTATGATGCGTTAGAATGATCCCAGTAGATTAGTGCATTCTGATCTTGATCTGTACGTCCGCAAAGCTCAGGTTATCACCTGTGACCCCAGAAAGGCTATTTAGCCGTAGATGGATGTGAACCTGAGTTTTAACATGGCTTGATAGATACACAGTCAAGGGAAATTACGATGCATTAAAATGATCCCATTATATCAGGTGTAACACCAGTACGAATTGCTTCCGGGTAGTAGTACCCAAAATTAGTCCCTCTTAAAAATTTGACATCAAGCACTTCTGCCTCCCTATTTAATCATCAAAGATGAGAGGACAGGTCTAAAATGTGTTTTGAAGTTTATTTGTTTATTTTTTCAGAGAATAAATGCATTTTTTGCATTTCTTTCAGAACTATTTTGCATGTGTGACCTGGCAAAGAGGCATGGCGTCTCACCAGTAATGGCCTTGACTTACGGCGATTTCCCGAGGGTTCATGTGTTTGATGAGGAATATAAAAAAAGTTCTTTACTCAGGATGCCATTTTCTACATCTTTTTGTGGAGGACACTGGACATAATTTTGATTAAAAAAAAAAAGCTCCCGCTTTGTCAGGGAATCAGCAGCAGTCAGTCAAAGAGAGTCATTTTTACCATATTTTTCTAAGAGTAAAAAGTGAACTGTGTGACACCAGAAGCTGTTGATACCTACATAGATTTCAAGGACTAAAGATAGCCATAAATATAGTGCAGAAGTGTATGAATACATGGTTGGCACGTGTAGCACACACACACAAAAAAAGTTACACTTCTTATACCTTTACCAAGAATCACGAGTTTCAACGACCTTGATGAAGAAGGCTCTTGAATATTGCAAATAGACCCTTCTTTCAATTTGGATCAGTCTAGAATTTTGTCTTGTGGGGAAGAATTAAGGGTATCGCAGAATACAATTAAAATTTTCAGTCTCTGATTGTTTGTTGGGTACTCGGTCCACGACGACCTCAAATCAGTAGTAGTAGTAGTAGTGATAGTAGTCCTAAGTGAAAGCAGTATTAGAAAGGATTTCTACTGACAAGAAATGCCTCTTCTCTTTAAAAACTCTTTAGCAAACCATAAAATATTAGACTTGTCCAAATCTAAAGCAATTGTAAATGAGCAACTCAGTGTGGCTTATACGACGGGATTTGTTTATGAAAGGTTAGAACCATTACGGGAATATAACAGTTTAAAAGTTTTTTTCGCCGAAAATTCGCACCGAATCGGACCGTGTAGATCAGAGTGAACGTTCTGTAAGAAAAATAAAAAAATGATTAAAAAAAAAAAAACCGATAAGGCGACTTCCTGTCTGGACTCTACCCGAAAAAACCTACTTCCTGTAAGGACTATACCCGACCCATACTTCCTGTTTGACAGTCATCTTTCTTATAGCCAGCGGGGTTAAAGGGATACGTAATATTTAATTAATTTTTATGTGTCTTCGTTCGGCTGGGATTGATTCAACAGACTTGGATCCTTTTCATTCTTTCAGGCAAGTGAAACATTTTTATAAATAGATTGTTTTTTATGTAACGTACAAGTAGCTTTTTCACGACTTCCGGCGACTGACATTTCTACTGCTGGCAGCAGATCTCTTTTCAAAAATCATCGTTGCAAATGGATAAATTGCTCGTAACGCGTAATTTATCCCTTTGCCACGATGTATTCTACGTCTGTTCACCGTGACGTGTTTTTCTCATAATTTATGATACAGCCGAGGAATTCGATCAACGAATCACCCTAGGTTTGCCAAATGAATTTTTTAAGACGGAGTTACCGAAAGCAGAACGCATATCCCATTATGTTGATGCCAAAATTCTACCTTTTAGATGCATGTAACCGTCCTATTTCTGTTTAAAGATTAATTGATTGATTGATTGTATGGTGTTTAACGCCGTTTTCAACAATATTTCAGTTATATTGCGGCGGCCAGTGCACCTTCCCATGCCTTTCCTGGAGTTTCTTTTTATCAGTACTCCGCACAATATTCTTTCCAAGCCACTGGCTGTTTTCCCACATTACCATCGTCGAAACAATGGTCAGCGTTGAGAGAGAAATGAATCCTGTCGCAATGACTATCATCAGTTCTCGGAAAGAAACTGGCTAAGCTCGGAATGGAACCAGGGACCCCCTGTTCTCAAGTCCTGTGCGCTACCGACTGAGCTACCGGGTCTCGGTGCCCTATTTCTGTACACTTATATTAAATATGTACCTTAAAAAAAACATAGACAGCCTTTTTATCACAGTTTGTTTAAACTCTTATCCTTCTGAGCAAGTAAAATGAAACTTTCAAACTCGAATAATACTATTACAACCTTTTTTTTTTTTGGAGCAAAATATCTCCTTATCGGACAGTGTAGATCCAAGATCAGACTGCACGTTCTGTGCAGTCTGATCTTGATCTACACTGTCCGCAAACGGTCAGTGAGTCGTGCTTAGCTGCATGGTTAAAATAATCACTCACTATTTTAAAATTTATGCTACTTTTCCTTATTCTAGGATGAAGTTTTCTCAGCTAGCGGTTTTGATAACTATTTTAGGGCTGGCAATAAGACAGGGGTCTGGTCAAGAAGTCGAAGTCGTTCCCTTTGAAGTGGAAAACCCCTTGAACAGGTTCATTAACCAAGGTAAGAATTAAATTTTCTGTATAAGACGAATAAGTATGATCTTAAAAAACATGTACGTGCAGTGCGAATGGTTATACCTTAGGCAGCTAAGCGCCACTCAAGGCGATATTGCGGCCAGTGTAGATCAAGATCAGACTGCACAGAACGTGCAGTCTGATCTTGAAGTTACACTGTCCGATATGAAAATGTTTTTATCCCAATGAAACTTCTTTGAAACGGCAATGTTTGAGTTTTTTTTACTTTTGTCTAGAAAGTTTCATTAACTTGTTAAGTAGCTCAAGGGTTGTTAAACATAATTTATTTATTATATTTCATGTGTCTATTTTTAGAAATGTTATGGGTAAAGAAATGTCGTAATTTAAGCTGGGGGGAATTTTTCCCCGTCACAGTGAATATTTTCCTCCTGCCGAAAATCTGGAACTAGTTTTTTAAGTTTTTAAGTTTTAAAAGTGGCATTCGTTGACAAAATAATCAGAGGAAATATAATATATAATTTATTTCATCAGCTTGTGGTTAATATGGGGAAATATTTGCCTCAAAAGGGAAAGGTCCGCGAAAATAACTCGTGCCTTACGGCACTCGTTATTTTCGCATACCTTTCCCTTTTTCGGCAAATATTTCCCCATATTAACCACATGCTGATGAAATAAACTCTATTTATTGAACGACCCATTGGTGGTACTGCTGATTCCTACTGATTAATTGATTGATTGGTTGATTAATTGAATGATCGGTTGGTTGGTTGTTTGATTCACTTGTTTGCGCGCTCACTCACTCACGTCGATAAACTGTTGAACACTGTCCTTTGAACTCTTGAGACCTTAAATATCATACCAATGAAAAACTTGAGTCATTCCTTCATTGACTCTTTCAGTTTCCCTGTTAACGGCTTTCTTCATATACTTCCTCGCTGTGGACTCGAGCTCAGAACCGCTGACGACTACTGCTGCGCCGACCACAACAACAACAACTCCAGGTGGTCTTCCTCCAATCGGTCGTTAAACACAGGGTGGCTGATAAGTGCCTTGATGGCCCCAAGGTGAGAACGGCCGCATTGAGGCCATTTGAAGAGGTGCATTATGGTTAATTGCGTACTAGGGTGACATATTATTAACTCTTTAAAGTCCCTATATCGGCCGTAAGTAAATAAATGATCAGCCCACATAGCTCAGGTGGTAGAGCGTAGGACTTGTAAACATTAAGTCTTGGGTCACTTGAGGGTGAGGGTTCGAGCCCCACGGCTGGCCATCTAAAATTACAAATAGTTTTTCAGATGAGAAGTTAAACCTAAGTCCCGTTTGACGGTGCTATGCGAGGGGTGTTCGATAAGTATCCGTAAAAATTTCATGACTTTTTTTTATTTATATGCTTATCTTGATGAAATTTTTACCACTGATACCTTGGTGAATATATACTTTTAATTCGACAGAAAAAAAGTAAACTATATGCACAAATGCGTAATCTATGTACAGTCACTATGGCAACGTAAGGTGACGTAGAGCGGGGCAACTTACTTCTGGAAGGGGGTACAGCATCAGCAAAATCTGCCTGGCACATCTAAAAATTACACCTTTTCAAATTTTCTCCTTTACGTGATACACACCTCTCCCACCTATGGATCCACTTGTCAAAGCAGGACTTGACTTGATCTGGTGGAATTTTACGGATTGTTTCCCGTACACCGAGCATGTTTAAGAACCAGGGTCAACTTAGGATGGGTTTCGTCCTGTATCTTGCACTATCCCCCGTAACAAAACTAGCAGTCTTCAGGAGGTGTCGCCCATATGGGCAAACGGTGGCGACTATAAATATACCCAAATTTAATCAAAGTAAACAATACATTCTAAATTTAAATCATATCATTTACAAGTATGTAATTTAATGTAATTATGAAAATCTCTTATTGTGCGGTCGGCCCATTTGATAGTTGGTGTGAGAAATAGAGGATATTTGTTTCTACGGTGAAAGATCGAAATTTATTTCATCTCGTGAACATCATCGGTAATATTTTTATTCGTGGCGCGGTGAAAGATCGAAATTTATTTCATCGAGTGAACATCATCGGTAATATTTTCACGAGTGGCGCAGCCACGAGTGAAAATATTACCGATGATGTTCACGAGATGAAATAAATTTCGATCTTTCACCGAGAAAAACAAACATTCTATTTCATGCTTTTAACCCTTTCTGGGGGAACTTAATCAGAATCAAGTACAGTTCTTTTCGGTTATTCCCCGTGGCGTACCCCCTCCGCATAGCAACGCATTACAATATTACGTCAAGCGCGAGAAATGTAAGGTAAATTACGTCATATTTCCATCTGGTTGTGTAATAATAGACTAAAATAGACAAAAAGAACCCCGATACAGTAATTAAAAAGTTACTTCCGGTCAGAGATTTGATGATTTAAATCATGTGTATCCGAGATCAGTGCACAGGTTATGTGCAGCTTGATCTTGATCTACACTGTTCCCAAAAGCAATCAAAGCTAGGTCCGTATTCACCAACCATTCTTAAAAACCTTCTTAGTCTTATTCTCCAAGTTTTTTATTTATCAACCATTCTTAAGAATATTCTTTATCTTATTCTTCAAGATTTTCTTTACTTGAAAGTTACACAACTTCTGATTGGCTAAAACTTTCAAATGAAGAAATTTATGGAGAATAAGACGTTCTAAAGAATGGTTGATGAGTATACCCCAGAAATGTCTAAATTTGACAGGAACACAACTCCTGATTGGCCATACGGTTTGGTTTAGCCAATCAGACATTGAGTTACTTTTAGATTAAGAAATTCTTTGGGAATAAGACCAAGGACGTAGGTTGATGAATATATACCGTGAAGCAAGTAGGATTCAGCCTGAAGTCGATTGAGATTATAATATTGAACGCTGCCATAGAAACAACATAAGGTTAACGTTGGCTTCCTGTGATTGGTCGTTATGTCTTCACCAAACGACAAAATTTTAGACTCGTCCATATTCAAAACTGTTGCAGACAACGCATCTAATGTGGCTAAGTTAACTAAAACTGACTTTAGAAGGCTAGAAAACGTTGTGGGAAAAGGAGAAAATGCTGGTTACAAGCATTTTCAATTTTTCACAGGATGTTTTCCCTCCCCCCCCTCCCCCCCCCAAAAAAAAAAAAAACAATGTGAATATACCCTTGATAATTTTCCTTAATTTATATTTCTACAGGTTATCCCAGATGAATTCGAGAGTGCAAGACGGATGTATCGTATTTCTTACAGATTCCTGTTCACTGGTGCATTTGGTGCCGCACATTAGTTCTTATACCTATTAACTCTTCACCAAACGACAAAATTTTAGATTTCTGCAAATTGAACTGAAAGCATTTTGCAGACGACAAAATAAATGTGATTCGACAGGTTAGAAAACATTGTGGAAAAAGGAGAAAATCTGGTTACCAGCATTTTCTTCTTTTCCCACAATTTTTTCAAAGGCGTTGTTTATGGATAGGTTAGAAAACATTGTGGGAAAAGGAGAAAATGCTGGTTACCAGCATTTTCTTCTTTTCCCCCAATGTTTTTAAAAGTCTTCTTCCCCAGGGTATCGTACAAATGGATGAGTTTTTTTAGTCTCACTGTTTTTTTTTTTAGATTTTTTGTGTTCAGCATTCAAACTTTTTGGAAAACAGCATTTTCTTCTGTTCCCACAATGCTTTCAAAAGCCTTGTTTCCCTTGGTGGTTAAAAGTCGGTATTATTTGGTAAATGGTAAATGATATTTAAATGTCGTGTTTATGGTGTATTAAACTTTTTACATCTTACAAATGAATGAGTTTTTTTTAGTTTCGCTTGTTTTTTACTTTTGCGTTCAGCATTCAAACTCTTTGGAAAACAGCATTTTCTTCTTTTCCCGCAATCTTTTCAAAATTCGTCTTCCCCAGGATCGTTAAAAGTCGGTATTGTTTGGTAAAGATAAATGATATTTACTCGTAAATGCCGCGGTCAAGGCGTATTAAACTTTTTAAATCTTACAAATGAGTGGATTTTTTTTGTCTCTTTTTTTAGCTGAAAATAAATCTAATGTTTTTTTTATGCGTCCTGCAGTCAAACACTTTGGAACCATTTCCCCCGTTTTCCCACAATCTTTTTAAAAGCCTTCTTTTTTCAGAGTTGTTTGTGAGAAAGTAGTCAGTGACTTGGAAAGAAAGTTGTGTCAGTACTGGTAAGAGAAAGCCAGGAATCACATGCGTAGGTGCACTGACCGCCGTGGTATGACATAAGTTATTAAAATGGCGTTGAACTCTAATCCATCCATCCATCCATCCATCCATTTTATCCATCAATCAATTAATCCATCCATCCATCCGTCCATCCACCCACCCACGCACCCACCCACCCACCCATCCATCCATCCATCCATCAATCCATCTATCCATCCATCCATCCATCAATCAATCTATCAATCGCCGATCAACAATCAAGCTCAGAGTTATTGAAATATGGGATTGTGAGGTAAAGGGTAATAACATTATGGTAAAGTATCGATATGAGATTACCCTTTACCACACAATGCAGAGATTTAACAATCCTGAGGAGCAAGGCTTTTGAAAACGTTGAGGGAAAAGGAGAAAATGCTGGTAACCAGCATTTTCTCCTTTCCCACAATGTTTTCTACCCTATCAGAGACAAGTTTTATCATTTGAGTCACATTCAAATTGTCGTCTACAAATGCTTTCAATTTTGACAAGCCTAAATTTTTGTCGTTTGATAAAGGTCTAAAGATACATTTTTTACAGCCAGAGTGTAAACAAACCCTGATAAAACTTTACAGTGTGTAGAATCTAGTTAGCTGTGTAAACGTAGACAAACCGACACTAAAAACCCGAATTTTGCTATTTCAAAAGTATTTTTTAGGAGAAAGATATCTCCATATCGGACAGTGCAGATCCAAGATCAGACTGCACGTTCTGTGCAGTCTGATCTTGATCTACACTGCCCGCAAAAGGTCAGTGAGTCGCGCTTAGCAGTCCAAGGGTTAAAGAACCAGAGTTCCTCAAGGGTCAGTCGGTTGTTAGACAAAATTGATTTTATAGATTCATAATAATGTGACGATTTATTGGTACCATGCATCACGGAGATGCATTAAACCCTCTTTTGCCAGAATATGGCTCTAATGATCTTCTTTATAAGAAAGAAAACTTTAACATCGCCTTTCATCGCCAAAATCGTACGGATTCGTCTAAGACTCGGGTAATCCGTAATCGATGCAGGGAACCAGCGTGTATCGGCCGATCGATTACGGATTACCCGAGTCTTAGCCGAATCCGTACGTTTTTTCAGCGGTAACTGGATTATCCGCGATAAGTTGCTCTGCAAGAGGAAATATGCTGTCCTCTATGCCACGGGAAAACCCCGAAACTAGATGGAACAGGCCCTTTCAACCGACCTACTAACAACCAGCCGGCTGGCCGGCCAACCAACCCACTCTCCGAACCAATCAACCTACTAACAACCAACCGACCGACCGACAATTCAACCAGCAAGCCAGCCAATCCAGTGACCAACCAACCAACCAACCAACCAACCCAACCACCCACCCTTCCACCATAGATCCTCCAGCCAACCAACCAGCCAACCAACCAGCCAACCAACCAACCAACCATTCAACCAACCATTCAACATACCAACCAACCAACCGACCGACCGACCGGCCGAACCAACCAACCAAACCGACCAACTAATAAAAAAAAAAGCAACAAAAAACAAGTAACTAGAAATTACTAAATCAATCAGTTAAAAGTGTAAGGACTGTCAAAACGCTCTTTAAAATTTTTTTGCTAAATTAAAGGCAAATCAAGCCATTTTGACCGTGTGGGTCACTGCGGGTCATCTGGGCATTAAAACTGTCCACCAAGTGTCCTTGAAATTTAAAGATGAAATTTTCTTTAAACTTTTTCAGCAGAATGTGCGGTTGTATCACACGTTTAAACGAGTTTGTCCTTTTAATGTGAATTTTGGTAGAGAAGAGGTTTTTTTTTAACTGGTTGAATTTTTCTTTTGTATTCAAAAGGTGAGTGCTCTCTACTTCTTAGTGAAAAAAATCATTTGTGCCCTTTATCATCGTAATTACTTTTTTTTAAATGTAGATTTTTATTGTTTTCTCTTCTTCTTTTTTTTTATGATCATGCAAGCTTTCATGGTATTAGTAGATCAAGAAATGGTGCCAAATCTTTCAAGAAATTAAAGCATGAATTGGGTTGTATTCAATAACCATTCTTACGCAGCGAGAAGAAAATACAAGCTAAAGGAAAGTTACAAGAATATAATATTCCTTTTATTACTTATCTTCAACTTTCAACGACAAAATATAACAACTATTGACATCTTATTCGAAAACGATGAAAGAAATGAAATACATAATGGTTAAATAGGTAGTAACTTAGTTTTTATGAATGGCGGATGAATATTAACGCGTAACATTCTGACTAATCAAATCGCAAATCAATATGTAAGTATTCCGCACGCGAGATACGTCATCATACCATATTTGAGTCGTATTAGCACTGTATAGATATGATTTTTTTCCCTGTTGTGTGTGATATTTATCCGCATGCGACGCAAGTATTTGAGCCGGAAAATTTAGCGGTACATATGAAGGATATATCACATACATGCAGGCGAGTATCGTATGAAAAGACAAGGTCCGAAGAATCATCTGCACCCCTTCAGCTGCGCCACTGGTGAAAACAGGGGCTTTTGCAGACGGCATAGATCAAGATCAAACTGCACAGAGAGTGCAGTTTGATCTTGGATCACTACCGTCCGCTTTTTAAGGTAAACCTATACTTTTCAGAAAAACGATAAAAAGTCTTCTGGGATTTATTGGTTTATATTGTCAGCCGGTGATAGAGCTTTATACATTGATACACCTGCATACAGCACAAAGAATTAAGTTGCCATGCACAAGGAACTCTGTCATTTTATCGCAGATAAGTTATGCTAGAGGTTAAATAAACAATATCAATGCTTATATATCATACAACTATGAAAAAGTTGTGATGCAGCAGTGTTCATTTGTTTTTATTATATACCTGTAAATTTTCTGTTTAAAAAACATGGGTCGCACGCCGATTAAATATCACGCACGACAGAAAAAAATATCTGTGTCTACACAGTGTAAAAAACTGTTCCAAATATGGTATGATGACGTATCTCGCACGCAGAATACGTACATACTGGTTTGCGATTTGAATGGTAAAAAAGTTGCACTATAATATTCATCCGCCATTCATAAAAAACGAAGTTACCACCCAATAAACCATTAATTGTTAAATTTTGTATACCGTTTTGGAATAAAATAACAATAACGGCAAATTTTTGTCGTTGAAAGTTGCAGGTATATGATAAAAGGACTATTACGTTGTAGTAACTTTCCTGGTGCTTGTATTTGCTTCTCGCTGCGTAAGAAAATTTTGACATCTCGCTCGACCTTCGGTCTCGTGCGATATCAATTTTTTTCAGACTGCTCGAATCAAATACCAGCACCAGGAAAGTTACTACAACATAATTTTCGGTATTTATTATATTCTTATCAGTGAATTACTGGAATCTCACAGTGAATAACACCACTAGTGATGATAAATATGGTATTATCACTAGTGACGATATAGTTTCAGAATGTTTGCCGGAACTACTTTTTTCCTATATTGCTTAAATTGTACCGTTCTTGATAATTATTAGAATAAAAAAGGGTGAATTAGGAATGTAATAAATAGGATAATCAACTATCAACTGGTTGTGTGTGATATTAAAAATCTGTCACTCGAATGGGGACTCGTTTTTTCAACTGCATCACACCCCATTCTAGTGATAGATTTTTAATATCACACGCAACCAGTTGATTATCCTCTATTTATTGACTCTCGTAATAATCATTAATCCTCTCAGCGCCACAGGCGAAAACATGGGCTTTTGAAGACGGCATAGATCAAGTTCAGAACATGCAGTCTTATCTGGCATCTATACGTCCTCTTGTTTAGGTAAACCTGTACGATAGAAAAAGGAATTGAAAATTTCTCCTTGGATTTCATTGGATTGTATTTTCAGCCTTCGGCAGGACATCGATGTACGAGTACATACATTCCGTTGAAAGAGTTAAAATGAGAGAAAAGTAGACCTTGACAAATGATTGTGTCAAAAGTTTATTGATAAATCATCGCACATAAAACCTAAATAATACATTTTCAATTTCAGAGATGAAATTATTTCATTTGCTCCCAGTTCTGGCTGTGCTTGCCGTGCTGTATAAATATGGAGACAGTCAGGGTGTTGAACTTGTTCCGTTTGAAGTGGAGAATCCAGTCAATCGATTTATCCAACAAAGTAAATATTTTTTGTTTGTATAACAAATTAACGCCATTTTAATAGCTTTGGTCATATCACGGCGGTCAGTGTATCTATGCATGTGTTTTCTGGCTTTCTCACACAGGTACTGGCACAACTTTCTTTCCAAACCGCTGATTACTTTTCTCAGATGCATTAAAGTATTTACATGGCATATTTTTTGTAAAAGTGATGTAATTTAATTGCTAGTTAGAAGAAACAGAGAGAGAGAGAGAGAGAGAGAGAGAGACAGAGACAGAGACACAGAGAGAGAGAGAGATGCCGGAAATCGATTTTTATATAACGAGGACCGGTTCCAGTCTCCGCTGGTGAAAGACGATGCGGTTTGATGTATTTCTCTCCGTGCAAATATTGGGCAGCGTGCGTTATAGTTAGTGCTTGGATGGATGACCAAGTCGGTGCACGCTAGGAGGTAAATGAATGCATATACTTTACACATTATTCAAATCTGCCGAGGAGTTCACACAAAGGCGTAAGAGACAACAAGAAACGAGAGTTACCTTCCCCGAATGTAAAGTAAACAAGAGTTACCTCCCATTGTTTTAAAAATAGACAGGCAGAATTCTGCCAGTTTTCATTAGCCTTCACCGATCCCTATATGCTTTGCTGCACCAGGAAAGGTAACCTGTCTATATGTATTCTCAGTTCTGTTTCCAGCGAATTCAGCAAATAATCGTACACTTTATCCCCAGTACCTTTTTAACTTTGATTTTTCCCCATATTTTCCTCACCAGTTCACAAGTTTGTGTCCGGCTGGTTGGTACAATTCAGCATACAATCGTACACGGAGTCAGATCTCAGTACTTTCTTTTACGGTGGCACAAAAGTGACATGGAAGATATATTTTATACTACGTGCGCACGCAGTAGCTAATACGTGCGCACGTAATAACTAATACGTGCGCACGCAGTAGCTAATACGTGCGCACGTAATAACTAATACGTGCGCACGCAGTAGCTAATACGTGCGCACGTAATAACTAATACGTGCGCACGCAATAGCTAATACGTGCGCACGTATTACATATTACGTGCGCACGTAATAATCCACCAATCAGAATCATGAACGGAAGCCATTGTTTCAAGATGGAAGTGGAAGATAGACATTTGTTGATTCGTGATAAACTGATTGGTCGATTATTACGTGCGCACGTATTAGTTAATACGTGCGCACGTATTAGCTACTGCGTGCGCACGTACTAGCTACTGCGTGCGCACGTAATAACTATTACGTGCGCACGTATTAGCTAATACGTGCGCACGCAATAGTATTACGTGCGCACGTATTAGTTATTACGTGCGCACGTATTAGCTACTGCGTGCGCACGTAATACTACTGCGTGCGCACGTATTACTTATTACGTGCGCACGTATTAGCTACTGCGTGCGCACGTAGTATAAAATATATCTTCCATGTCACTTTTGTGCCACCGTATTCTTTCCTTTGATGTTTTTTCTTTTTTTTTTCATCAGTTCACAGTTAGTTCCCTCTATGGACAGTCCATTTTAGCGAAAAATAGCAGACTGAGTTGGATATTGATACTTTCTTAACCCTTAACCCGGTAAGTTAGTGAAATAAAACTTTCAAGCAGATAGTTGAAAAAACAAATTTTGCTATTTTAAAGGTACTTTTTTTGGGAAAAAAATCTACTTATCGCACAGTGTAGGTCCAAGATCAGACAGCACGTTCTGTGCATTCTGATCTTGATCTATACTGTCCGCAAAAGGTCCTTAAGTCGCACTTAGCACCCTAAGGTTTAACTTTAATTTTTTTATTCTCTTTTCCTCATCAGTATCTACGTTCCTTGCCATCGTCATTTACTACTATTCGTCTGGCTTCATTGATCTGACCCCGGCTAGTCCAACACCTCCAGCAGTCGTGGCCGATCCGCCGGCTTCTCCCAGCTCGGGTAACGGAGGAGGTGGCCTGCCGCCGATAGGCCGTTAAAGGTATATATAAATAAAGGATAATCAACTGGTTGTGTGTGATATTAAATGTCTGTCACTAGAATGAGGTGTGATGCGGTTGAAAAAAAAAACGAGTCCGAAGGATGATTTTTTCAACAGCATCAAACCCAATTCGAGTGACAGTATTTTAATATCACACACAACCAGTTGATTATCCTATTTATTATATTCCTATTTCACCCCTTTAATAATTATGAAGAATGGTACAATATGAGCAACAAAAAAAAGTAGTTCCGGCAAACATTCTAAAACTATATCGTCACCAGTGATGATACCATATTTATCATCACTGTTGTTGTCATTCACTGTAAAATCCGAGTAATTCACTGATAAGAATGTAATAAATCAGATTAACAAGGGGCGTAACTAGCCCAAAATAAAGTGTACGCAAAAGTAATACCGAAGGTGTAAACTGATGCGCAAGATGCCGAGAGACGAGAAAGATTGATTGATTGATTGTATTGGAGTTTAACGTGTTTTAACAGCTTAGGTCATGTCACGGCGGTCAGTGCACCTACACACCATTACTGACACCACGTTCTATCCAAGTCACTGACTACTTTTCTCACATGCACCAGAGGTGAGAGGCGAAAAATCGCTGGAAAGAAAGTTTGCCTCAATTGGGTATCGAACTCACAACCACCAGGTCAGGAGTCGGATATATTTGAATTGTAAAGCTCGTTGGTGGCCATTGGCCGTGTGTCTTTTTTTCGCAACGTTTACGCAACTGCATTTTTGCGTAGAAGCAGTCATGGCCCCCTTAACCCTTAACTTGCTAAATAACTTTAGGTAGTGGACCCGTAATGAAAAACAGCTATTTCCACTATAATATTATCCTACAAAATTTGCTGTGATTAAAAATGAGTATTATTTTACTACTTTAACCGAGCCACTTTTTCCTTTTTTTTCCTTCTTAGAATTATCATTTATAAATCTAAAACCACTATGTTCTCATTACAAAGGGAAATAATAATTACCCCTCCCCACTTTTCTGAAAACTAACAAACATGAGTATCAACAAATAATTTCAAGATAGACATGAAAGGAATTTCTGGTCGGTTAAAAATGTGCAAAAGTATTATATCAGTATAAATCCTTATTCATCAACTACCAAGAAATTTTATTCCATGTTGCACTAGAAGCATTAGGGGTCTACTACCTTAATTGAACTTCATAGCCAATTGTATAAAACCCAAATAGTGCAATTTTTTGCGTTTTTCTTTTTTATGGGGAGGGGATATTTCCTTGTCGACAGTATAGTGTCAATGATAAAATGCGTCTTAAAGAAGCCTGTTAATGGTTCTAAGACTATTTACAAAGACACAATATTAGATTTGACCATACTTCTAGCAACTGCAGAAAACATATGAGCCGTGCTCTGTGAATAGGGGGTTAATGTATCTGCAAAAAGTATCGACCCAGGTCAGCCTGCGCAGTACGCGCAGGCTGACCTGGGCCGAAACATTTTGCTTTTGGTTCATTTTCTGCATGTCAAAGGACTAGTTTACTTCATAACTCAGTGGTTCATTCGACAAAATGAACTTAATGGATCCATGATCATGTGATGAATCATGCATCACAGTGATGCATTAAGCCCGCTTTTGCAAAGGCATAGCTCATATCATATATGTTATGTGATATCTTCAATGCTCAATTAACTACTTCTTCACTTTCAGGTTGTGTACCCTTACACATGAAAAGACTCCAAGATTCATACATGTTTGCCAGTGCAACAGCTTTCATTAATTTGTCAGTAGATATAGAATCTGACATTAAACGAGTCTATATAGATTTTAATAATCGAACCCCCGGCGAGCTTAACAAAATTTTTGTGGACGAGTTTCAAAATAGTTTACATCAAGAGCCAACGAATTTCAGACTCTTTTTATCATATTACGACACTTCACAAATCATAGGTCGAAATGTGACAAACCATCTATGCACACGTAGTAATTTCCATGAAAAAATCTATCTACTTCTCTGAAAAACGTACAAAATGACGTCACAAATGACGTCACACAATGTTGATATCAAACGTGTGTAAGACAAGGAAATTCGTCATGGCTATATCAAATTAGAAAACAAGGCACATTATGTGATAGTTATTAATCTAATAACCAGCATTTTTTTTTTCAACAATGTTTTTAAAGGCCTTCTCTTTGAGAGTCGTTAAAAATCGGGATTGTGTGCTAAAGGATTAGAAATCTTGGGTGTATATTTAAGAAATAATATTATTTCTATCGTGGTTTATCGTTCAATAAACCACAATTGTGAGTTATGAGGCACAATAAATAATCCACGAGGGCGATAGCCCGAGTGTTTTATTCATTGCGCCTCATAACTCACAATGTGGTTTATTGAACGATAAACCACGATAGAAATTAGATTATTTCGATTCTAACATGACCAACTCTTAATCAAAGGAAACAAGTTCATACTTAGAGTAAAAACGCGGATGCAGATTATATTTTATTGAATAATTTACTTACAGAATGACGTCACTCTATTCAGAATGACGTCAATCTACATAGAATAACGTAGATTTTACCACGCTTTGTTTGCACCGTGTTTGTAGAGCCGAATTCACGTGTCATGTTAGAATTCTTTGTAAATCCTGTTACTTGTTCATTATTAAATCGTTTCATGAAGATTTTGGTTTAGCCTCATTTCTTATGTACATGAACATGTAAACCCTCAAGCTGACAAATAAATTTTGATGGAACTTTCAACCCGATAGTAAAAATCCCTACGTTGCTATTTCAAAATCATTTATTTGGAAAATATCTCCTTATCGGACAGTGTAGATCCAAGATCAGGCTGCACATTCTGTGCAGTCTGATCTTGATCTACACTGTCCGCAAAAGGCCTTTGAGTCGCGCTTCACAGCCTGAGGGTTTAACAAAGCTTATAGCTATAATTCTGTTTTGCCCCTATTACATGTTCATTATTAAATCGAATCATGAAGTTATGATTTACTCATATTTCCTATGTACCCTGTACCGTTGTCTTACAGCCGTAACACTGACAAAGAACGACAAAATACGTCTTTACTTTTTTAGGCCCAGTAAAGGCTAAAATATCGAAGTAGGTGTCATAATACATTTAAATTTAAAACATACCATTTAAAAGTATGAAAAATATTGTGGAGATGGTAGTCTGTTATCGTGCGGTCGGACCATGTGTTAGTCGCTGGCAGAAAAAAGAATTTTAAAATCAGGCAAAAAGTAAACAAAAGACACAGCTACCTGGCAGGTTTTAACCTAGTTTTGAAATTAATTTCTCTGTCAGCAACTAACACTTGGACCAACCGTACAATAGCAGATTGTCATCTTCACAATACTTTCCATACTTCTAAATGGTATGATATAAATTCAAATGTATTTAAACACCCGCTTTGTTTACTTTTGGGATTTATTGTTACTTAAATCTAACCTGCAACGTTCATTCTACGTCGCTCAACAACAACCACATACGTTACTAAGGGACGCAACTATAAAAACTCATAAATGTATCTGCATGCATTCGTTCCATGTATGTTTCGATACTTAAAGCTATCTAACATTTTGTTGCATACATGAACATGTCAACGTAAACACGGATAAAACATAAAAATAAAGTCAAGAGAGAGATGGCTGATCATTAACACAGTAAAAGGACCCTGGGACCCGTTTTACTAAGGTAGTTACGAACAAAATTTGCGTAAGTTTTACGTAACTATAGTATAGTGGCATCAATCTGCCACGAGATACATGATAACTATCATGATTATTTTAGAAAACTATTGCGATAAATCAACGTTTTCTGGAAATTTTATCTAGATAAAATGAAAAGATAAAATTTCCAGGAAACTTTGATTTATTGCAATAGTTTCCTAAAATAATCATGATAGTTATCTCGTATCTCGTAGCAGATTAATGCCAATATACTATAGTTACGCAAAACTTACGCAAATTTTATTCGTAACTACTTTAGTAAAACGGTGCCCTCGGGCCGCATTTCACTACACTGCGTAGATTATGCAAGTTATTTGGGATTGTATATATACACATACGATGCTTTACCCAAAGGTATGAGCCGGCGTAAAGTTATGCAAATTATGTACTCAAATTGTAAGTTAAACGGTTAAGTGAAACCGTTTTCCAACTTGATGCTTGCTTACCTAAACTGCGTACGCAAATTTCGTGCGTACGTAGTTTAGTAAAAGGCAGCCCTGGGCCGTATTGACCAACCATTCTAAATTTAATTGCATTCTTAGTCTAAATCTAGACTAAGAAAGTTACACAGTGTTATGAATGGGTAAACCACTTGGTCTAGCCAATTAGTAATTGCGATATTTTCACATTCAGAATATTCTTGATAGTTAGTCTAAGAATGCTTGGTAGGGGTCCTGCATAGTACTGGTGAAACCCAGGAAATTTATGAATACGTGAGGTGTCGTTGTGATATGACTGAAAAAAAAAAAGTCGAAAGCGGTGTAAAGCTCTATTCATTCATTCAATAAATCAATCAATCAAGCAATCATAAAAATTATTGGTAAATATGTGCCCTGGAGTGGACAACGGACACGTGGAGAGAGAGAGAGAGAGAGAGAGAGAGAGAGAGAGAGAGAGAGAGAGAGAGAGGAGAGGCTATGTGCGAGCGTGTGTGAGAGAGAGAGAGAAAGAAGGAGAGGGGAATAATGTAAGACAGAGAGAAAGAGAGAGAGAGAGAGCCACGCGGCAGGCAGGCAGTAGATGACATTTACAGAAAGTTGAGAATCAGTATAGAGACAGACAACGACACCAGATGATTACGCTATCTCCCATGACAGACAACGTTACAAGATAACGTGAAAGATAATATAACCTAATATAATAACAACATACATGTATACTGAGAGATGATGATAAAAGTTTTTTGGTACATTTTTAGTTAAACGTTATACAAACCAATGTACCGAAAATGAATAGATTTTCTTGTTACGCGTTTGTGCTCTTGGTTTGCGTTTTGCCAACAGAACAAATTGAGGCTACTCGCATGTTCAACGGACGTCCCTATGGAGGCTTCTTAAGACCACCACAACGACCTTCAGGAGTCAAATACCCGGATGAACAGTTTTTCGAATTTCAGAGTGTAAATCATTTCGACGGTTCGGATTTTAGATATTGGAAACAGGTAATTATACCCTTCATAACAAGCATATGACAAGATATATAAATTCAATTCTTTGAATTTGGCCTCTTACGATTTAAGTTTGTTTATAGTTTCACAACTTTCTTATTATACCGCAAAGAAATTTCTCGCGATCTGGTTACTAGTTTCCCTTGATGGTTGTCATTTGAGCAGAAATAATGGATTACTTTTTTTTCTAAATGGATAAATATAGTCACATATATTATCGTTTGTTGTCATTCTAAAACAAATACACGGGGTTAAAACGAGCCATCCCTTCGTCAGATAAGCAAATTGTGAACTGTCGAAACTCATATATTGTGAAGTTAAAAGGAAAACCTAATGGTCGTTTGAGACAACGAATGGTCGTTTACTTCTGCCAACAAATCATTAAAATGCATATTTACTTACATTGAAGTTGTTTGAATCCACGTTTATATAAAATACGTCGAATGTCTATCGCAGTGATATCATCAACGTTTTACCAAGGTTTCACTGACGCAAATTCTCAGTGACGCCAGTTTTCATTGGATTACTCGGAGGGAAAATTCTATTTCGTCAGCGAACTTAATTCGGGAGACCATAAAACAGGAAAATTTCGCTCTAATACACGTTGGAATGGAAAAATTTTGCAGCATAACAATTCCATTACCACCTGACAGTTATTGTATATTTAGAAAGTCCGGTATTTTTTTAAATTTTACGTGTAAAATTTTCAAGCCCACAATTTGCATGAATCTACTTTATTGTACCGAAATAATTCATACAGACTCTACGTTAACTGAAATACTTTTGACTTAAACATATTTTCGTCACTCTTCTGTCTTCATTTTAGCGTTACTATGTAAACGACACATTTCAAAGCGGAGAAAATGCACCAATATTCCTAGCGCTTGGGGGAGAAGCGAGGCTTGATCCCATATGGGCAGTGGAAGGGGCGTGGATTCAATATGCTCAACAACATGGAGCAATTCTTTTGCTACTTGAACATAGATATTACGGCAAGAGTCAGCCTGTAAAGTATGTATAAAACAGAAGATCTTAAATGAGTATTTATCTGTTATCATTTTTATCAAACCAGTTGACTAAAATTGTATGGCATGAGCCTTTGTAAGCGTCATATACATTTTAGTGAACGGTTAAAAATGATAATACATAAACACAAATGTGAGATAATATAATATCAATCACATAAAACAAATGACAGACAAATAAATAATCTGCATCATCACTTATAGCCTATATACCGTTCACAGGTCCATGTTTACAGATGTAGTTCGATTTGGAATGTGTGCATACACAAGAAGATAGTTCTGCGACATTTACATCGAAAATGATGATGATAATAATAATGATAATAATAAAAATAAAAGTTTATAAAGGGAGTAAATCGAAATATTTTCACATTCTTTTACTTTAAATAACTTATCCTGCATTTCTTGTTATAATTAAACATGAAAACCATGAAATTTTCCGCACGTACTCGTCTTAGCAACAACAACAGTGTCATTTTCCCACGAAATGGCGAAGTAGTGCAAATTCCGGCACGTGCAGTTTTTTTTTCAGAAGGTTTAAAGCGCTCATAAATAAGAAAATAACCAAAAACGAGAATACACTAGTGTATTATCAAAAGTAAGTCACAGGTTTAAAACACTGCTGGAGGAGGTCTTATCTAATAAATATTTTTCTTATGCGAAAGATGAATCATTTATTTAACAAATATCAACACACAAGCATCTAACTATCTACATATTTCAGATATTTTCTCGCCCAACCAGTCTTTTATGGTACTTAATCTTACGTCAACCATTCCTACCGTTTGTTTTCTATAGCTCTTAAACAAATAACATACATATTTCTTGTTTGCATAATAGCTCGTATTTTTTCAAGAGAATATACTGAAGTACAAGGGCTTGCATCAGACAGAATCATTGCTTTCATTATCTTGTGAATATCAATTACGACCAAACCGAGGAAAGCATCAGAAAGTAAAAACAAAATTGGAGCTATATCTTTTTCATGACCCCTTTCTCTTAGTTGTATTAGTTTTAACATATTTATAGCCTGTATTTAAACGGGATTGAAAACGATTTTACAGAGACTTGAATACCAACAGTCTACAATACTTAAGCTCTCGTCAGGCATTGGAAGACACAGCTCAGTTCATCAACTACTTCAAGGAATGGAACCACCTCTCAGATCAAAATAAAGTCATTGTTTTTGGTGCCTCGTATTCAGGTAGGAAAAAACTCAAAGTCCTCGATTAATCAAGAATTCGATTCATGAATTAAGTCTTCTGAATGAAGAATGCATATCAACATATGAAAAGCCTGCTGTAAAAAGATCAAAATCTCGAATAGCGATTGATCTTAAACTTGCAATGAGGTATCATCATTGATGTGTAGTTACAGCTTTCTCACTGAAATCATTTAGAAAAAAAAAACATATTTCATAACAAATGCCCGGTCAACGAAATCAAAGAGAGGGTTTTCAGGGTTATCCTCATTTGTTTGACCATATCTATGGCTGTTCGCCGGTGGATAACATGGGTTTTACTCTTTAACACAGAACCATTTTGACATAGGATGATGTTACGTCTTACATATTTTGGATGTGACCTATGGAAGCTACTAATAAGTAATCTTAGCTTGTAATGCAATACCAACTTCCTTGCTTTTCAGAAAAAAGTGGGTTGCAGAAATGTAACTAAGGTCGCTTAGAGAATTGGTTTCTTTAAAGAAGAAAATATTTACCCTAGATGCATTTTGTACATACCATAAACCAACTTTATGTGATGTCATATGTTTTACAACTTATAAACAGGCCAAATTATTTCCCTACAGGCACGCTTGCAGCTTGGTTCAGATCTAAATATCCCTATCTAGTAGATGGTGCGGTGGCTTCTAGTGCTCCCCTAACGGCCGAAATGGAGTTCTTTGGTATGATATTGTATCTTTACCGGAAATTATACATGGAAACAATGTTGATGACAGTGATGACAATGATGGTAGACAAACAACAATAAATAAGAGATGCAAAGCTACTCGTGTATGATTAAATCGACAAAATCCAGCAACCCTCGTAGCATATGATTGGCAAATTTAGTCTTGATCGTCATCGTACAATAATGTTCAATCAGACCTGTGTCCGTATGCACCTACTATTTTTAAGAACTTTCTTATTCTTATCCTTCAGAATATGCTTAATTTGAAAGTAACACAACTGTTGATTGGCTAAACCATTTGGTTTAGCCAATCAGAAATTGTGTTAATTTTAAATTTGGAAAATCTCAGATCTAAAGACTGTGAAGTTTTTTTAGAATGGCAGGTGAATACCGACCCTGTATGAATTATGCCGAGAGAAGTCAGCAGCGAAAGTCAAACAACATAGATCTTGCAGTTTTATTCATACACTGTGTATTAGTGGCAATGGTCAAGAGTAAACGGTCTCTGCTTTCATAAGAGCCATGCTCTGGCAAGATTGAGTTTAATGCTTTTCCGTGATGCATGATACCAAGCAAGTCATGACATACATGTAATTATGGATCCATAGAATTTATTTTGTATAAAAACCTATTGAATCGCGAGGTACACTGGTATACCTCTCACATAAATGAAGGTTTTCTTAAATAATTAATACTATCTGACATAATTGGGGTAGCTCTTGCATCATTTTTTTTCTTCTTATTTTACTGTTTTTTCATCTTCGATGGTTACCTTTTCTGGATTGTATTTTTTTTTTTAGAATACCTTGTTGCGGTGAAACATGCGATGGACGAAGTATCACCCAAATGTGCCAGTGAAGTGAAAAAGGCTACAAACCTGATTGTTGACTGGTGGGGACAGCCAGAAAAACGGGTTCTAATGCAAAAAATATTTAGGTATGATTCTAGTGGATAACGCAATAGTTATACTGAGCGAAACTTTTGCCAGTGCATGGCTCATATTATATTGGCTTTTCCATGCTGTTTTCCCAATAAAAATAAAAGCGCATTTGATTTACATTACAGACTGTGCGACAAAATTGACCACGGAGCTGTTAGGGACCTGCCAGTATTCTACTACAAATTAGCGGAAAACTTCGCCGAGGTCGTTCAGTATAACAAAGACAACAGGGAGTATTTAGTAAGGGTTCATTTTAACACTTAGGCTGCAAGGCGCGACTTGTGGACCTTTTGCGGACAGTGTAGATCAAGATCTTGGATCTACACTGTCCGATAAGGAGATATTTCCCCAACAAATAACTTGTAAAATAGCACTATTTGAATTATTATTATCGGAGAGCAACACATGCAGGTGCCAACGCTTAGCTGGAAGTACTTGAAGTACTTGAAAATTTCTAAGTCGAAAAAGGGGCATAACTATGTCATAAAATTTTGATGGCTACCTACCTCTTTTGTATAGGTACCCTTTTTGATAATTAACAGCTAGTCCAAGTTTGAAGTAAACATCTGAAGTAACTACAGAGATATTATAAAGTGTGGAAGTTTTTGAAAAATGTGAGTCGAAAAAGGGGCATAAATGTGTCAAAATATTTTGATGGTTACCTACCCCTGTTGTATGTAGTTCCCCTTTCGCTAGTCAACAACTTGTCTAAGTTTGAAATAAATATCTTCAGTAATAACAGAGATATTACAAAATGTCAAGGTGTTTGCACGAAGGCGACATAGACGACGACGCCAGGATAATGGAAATACCTCGTTATCTTAAAAAAACAGCCGAGCGAAAAAATTCGTTTCCGCGACATATCCAGATCTCTATTTAACAGGGAAGTCTGAGTGCCAACATAACAACGGAAAGGCTCTGTGACATTATGACAGATGAAACACAAGGTGACAGCGTGCAGAGGTATGCCAATGTTAACTCACTGATGCTTGATGCCAACAAAGAGTCATGCCTAAATATACGCTACACGAAGATGGTGGAAGCGCTAAATTACACGGAACCAGATAATGTAACCGGAAATAATGGAGGTATATCTGGCTTAGGATATATATTTTCTAAAATTACATAGCTACTTTTGTTTTCATTGTAATACGACCATGTCGAATTTTCTATTTATCACATAACTACCCTTCTTTAAAGTGTAATACAGTCATTGCGAATTTTCATCTTACACATATTTGAGACCACAACTAGTGCCGTATTCGGTCAACACTCTATAATCATACGCCTCATTCTAATACGTTGCTGATTCAGAGTTTCTTTGTGAAAATAGTGATCGTGACAAAGCTGCAAATTTTATCATCTCTAGATTCAAACCAAAATTATTATAAGCACATTTCTTTGGAACTTCATGTATTTTTCGTCCGTAATGTACCTGTAAAACAAGCGAATAGGCTTCATGTAAATTTTTAAAACACATGTACATAAAGGCCTATGTTTTAACACATCAACTAAATATCATACAAAATACTTCTTGAGATGCGGTTTTGTGATCTTGCAGATGCATTAAGCCCCCCTTTTCACACAGCACGACTTAAACTTTAATAGATGTATGTTTTCTTCCTGCAGCTAGACAATGGCTGTATCAAACATGTGCTGAATTTGGATGGTTCCAAGTTACTCTCTCTCAAAAACAACCCTTCGGCTCGTACTGGGCGATTCCTTTCAAGTAAGCATTTATCCTTCTTGTTACTAAAGGGCTTGTTTTTTCATATAACTTTATATACTTCGAAAGCTGTTCAAATATGTACATTGAGCACCATAGATATATTTACGCTGTGAAACCTCAACATTTCGAAAATGAAAGAGACTAAAAATTAAGTTCGAATCAAACCTTATACATAAGCTATCACAAATTCTATCTTTATACAAGAGCTATCGCAAAATCTATCTGTATACATTACCTATCACAGAGTCTATCTACATGTATATACACTAGCTATCACAAAATATATCTGTATACACTATCACAAAGTCTATCTACATACACTAGCTATCGCAAAGTCTAGCTGTATACACGAAGCATCACAAAGTCATTCAGTATACACGAGATCCACAAAGTCTTTTTGTATACACAAGCAATCACAAAGTCTATCTGTATACAATAGCTATCGCAAAATCTATCTGTATACACTTGTTATCACAAAGTCATTCAGTATACACGAGGTATCACAAAGTCTTTTTGTATCGCAAAGTCTGAGTACACTGGCTACCACAAAGTCTATCTGAGTGCACTGGCTACATGTATCTACAAATCTATCTGTATACATTAGCTATCACAAAGTCTAACTGTATACACTAGTTATCGCAAAGTCTAGCTTTATACAAGAGCTATCACAAAGTCTTTCTGTATACATGAGGTATCATAAAGTCTTTTTGTATACTCTGGCTATCACAAAGTCTATCTGTATACACGAGGTATCGCAAAGTCTATCTGTATACACAAGCTATCACAAAGTCTATCTGTATACACCAGCTAGTACTCGCTTAACGAGTGATATTCTAAATACTAATCCTTCTGATTAAACAGTTTGACCACGGACCAGTGTATAGATTTATTTCAAACGGACTTCTACATGGGAATTTTCGGTGGGGAAGAGGTGCAAGACAATTGTAAAGCAACCAACAGATTCTTCGGTGGCTTAAATCTACCAATATCCGACGCTGTTTTCGTAAACCATGGAATGGATCCTTGGAGAAATGTAACAGCGATTCACCATCCACCGCATGCTAAAAATGTTGAAATCATAAAGGTTAAAGGTAAACTTTCTTTGCGACATGTAGCTTTTTCCCACAACTTCAATCAGTATTTGACTGTTTCCTGCAATTTCTTTCCGTGTGTGAATATTCCTCCGCGACCTATATCAGGATGGTACTATTTTCCTGTAACTTCTGTCAAGGTGTAACTATTTTCCGTTAAGTTATATCTGGGTGTAACTGTTTCTCGGTGACTTCTTTCAGGATGTAATCATTTCCTGGCGACTTCGATAAGATTGTAACTACGTATATGTATTGCTCTACAACCTTTATCAGGATGTTAACATTTTCCTGTAAATTCTTTTGAGACCTAACTATTTCTAGGCGACTTCTTTTAGGAAGTAACTACATGTCCTTCCTAGCGACTTATATATTTTATCAGGGTGAAACTTCTTCCCGGCGACTTCTGTCAAGGTGTTACTATTTTCCAGTGACTTCTCTCAGGGTAAAACTATTTCTCTGTCACTTCTTTCAGGGTGTAACTTTCTCCCGGCTATCTTCATCAGGATGTCACCATTTCCTTGGGTCTTCTATAAGAATATTCGTGCATGCACTTTTTTCCTTGTGACTTCACTAAGGAAATAAATATTTTCCTTGGACTTTCATTAGGATGTAATTAATTTCCAGCGACTTCTTTGATTCATTTTATGGTGTTTAACGCCTTTTACAACATTAATGTGGTCACATGGTCACGTAGTCACATGGCGGCGGCTAGTGCACATATCCATGCTTTCCTAGAGTTTTTTTCACAAGTACTTCGCACAATATTTTTCCCAGACCAATGGCTGCTAAACCCACATAACCGTCGTCGAAAAAAAAAAAAAAAAAAAAAGCAGTGAGAAAGGAATGAATCCTGACGCAATGATTATCATCATTTCTCGGAAAGAAATTGGCAAAATTAGACAAAATGGATTTTATGGATCCATGATTATGTGATAAATTGTTTGGTTAAATGGACCACAGAGATGCTTAAAACCCTTTTTCTATAACAGGGCTCATCTGTTTCAGGGACAGCTCACGTTGCTGATGTCTATCCTTCATCGGACCAGGATCCTCCAGAACTAACAAAAGCAAGGGAGACAATTACACAGATACTTGGAAAATGGTTGGCAGCCTAACTACCACTCGACACAACTCGGCAGAATCCGTAACTACTTCTTACCTCGTTCGTATCAACGAAGTTTCCATTTTGATGACATATCACATGATCGTAAACATGGCGGCGACATCGATTTTTAAAGTCATCATCAACCGTTGTGAACGTATTATCATTTATCAATTTTTCGGTGAAAACTACCATTCGAACTGATAACACACTTGAAAAAAAAAGTTTTTTATATACTATTTGTTAACAGAAAGTAGTGAGAAAGATTTTGATAGAAAATTTTTGACTTTTGTTTTCTTTTTTGTATCCGGAGTCTCAGAATTTTTAAGATCGGATAAATGGTCTTTTTCCGGCGAAGAAATGTACCGTTAAGGCACATATCATCCATTGTAATACAGCCGAGGGATTTGATCAACGCATCACCCGAGGTTTGCCGAATGCCTAACTGCATAATGCCTGAATGACGAAACTGAGTTGGAATCGTGTATAACCAACAATGTAGGAATTGGTTTAAGAAATAATTTTCTTTCTATCGTGGTTTATCGTTCAATAAACCACAGTTGTGAATTATGAGGCGTAATAAATAAACCACGACGGCGATAGCCCAAGTGGTTTATTCATTGCGCCTCATAACTCACAACGTGGTTTATTGAACGATAAACCGCGATAGAAGGACGATTATTTCGATTCTAACATGACCAATTCTTGATCAAAGGAAAACAAATTCATATAAAGCAGGTGCGGATTAATTACCTTGAATATACCATGGCTGTTCCATTTACTAACTAAAACAAAGTCCCACTGCCCAGTCGGTAAATATGAAGAAAATAATCAAAATTTCAATAAAGACTTAGGTAGCAGCAGCAGCAGCAGCAGCAGCAGCAGCAGCAGCAGCAGCAACAACAACAACAACAACAACAACAACAACAACAACAACAACAACAACAACAACAACAACACTTTACTATTTTATGTTCTTCATTTCAAACGACAAAAAAGAATAAATATAAGTGTATCGTCATGCATTAGAAGCACAGTCACTTCAAGTGCTCTGCATATTATCTAACCCACACCAAATCCCATTTCCCATGCAACACTGGCCAATTTTGATCTTAATCTTCCACAGAACTACATGTAGATATTTGATTTAAACATGTTTACTGGTGACATTTCAAATAGTTTCATCATTGCCAGCGAGCCAAACCAAACGAAACCAAACCAGCCAGCCAGCCAATCATCCACCCTCCCACTCACCCACATATCCACTCATCCACAAACCAACCGACCAATCAACGGACGGACCGACCGACAAACCAACCGACCGACCAAGCAACCGACCAACCAACCAACCAACCGACCGACCGACCAACCAGCCAACCATCCAACCAACCAACCAACCAACCAACCAACCAACCAACCAACCAACCAACCAACCAACCAATCAACCAACCAATCAACCAACCAATCAACCAACCAACCCACCATCCAGCCAACCAACCAACCAACCAACCAACCAACCAACTAGCCAGCCAGTCAGCCAGCCAGCAAGCAAGCCAGCACGACAGCCAACCAGACCAGACCAGACCAGACTTAACCTGAACAGGCCAGCCAGCCAGCCGGCTAGCCAGGCAGCCAGGCAGCCAGCCAGCCAGCCAGCCAGTCAACCAGCAAGCCAACTAGCAAGCCGGCCAGCAAGCCAGCCAGCCAGCCAGTCCAGAAGGGACCGGAAGGGACCTGACCAGCCCAGACCAGGCCGGCCAGCCGGCCGGCTGGCCGGCCAGCCAGCCAGCCAGCCAGCCAGCGAGCTAGCTAGCTAGCCAGCCAGCCAGCCAGCCAGCAAGCCAGCCAGCCCAGAAGGGACCGGACAGGATCTGACCCGTCCAGACCAGGCCGGCCGGCCGGCCGGCCAGCCAGCCAACCAACTATCCAACCAACCAATCATCAACCAACCAATCAATCGTCCACCCGCCCACCCATCCATCCACCAACCAACTAGATAATCAACCAACTAACCATCAACCAACTAACAAGCCAGCCAACCAACTGACCGACAGACCGACCGACTGTTAGACCCAGCGACCAATTGACCGACCGACAGACCGGCCGACCAGCCGGCCAGCCAGTTAGTCAAACCAAGCCAAGCCAAACCAAACTAAACCAAGCCAGCCAGCCAGCCAGCCAGCCAGCCAACCTGCCAGCCAGCCAATCAACCAACCAACCAACCAACCAACCAACCAATCAGACGCAGATCTTGTTAGTACAATGTCGACAGTTCACTCTGGTCCTAAAATAGCTTGCGTGACGTTAAAGAAAAGTGTAAAAATATCTTGAAATGGACATTTACTGATGCTGCGTCTATGTTTATTAGATAACATTGTTCAACTATTTACCAAACGATAAAATTTCAAACTAGTCCAAATTGAAAGCATTTGCAGACGACACGTCAAATGTAGCTGAATTGATGATAATTGTCCGTGAAAGTGTAGAAAACCTGAGGAGTTTGAGTTTCCATTTTCTCCTTCTCCTGCAAGGTTTTCAACAGACTTTCTCGTCGTTAAAACTCGGGATTGTGTAGTAAAGGTTAAATGATATTTTCCATCTATATGCATCTGCAAAAAGTATCGACCCAGGTCGGCCTGCGCAGTCCGCGCAGGCTGACCTGGGTCGAAACTTTTTGCTATTGGTCAATTTTCTGCGAGTCCTAGGACCAGTTTACCTCGTGATCAAATCGGCTGTGAGACAAAATGGACTTCATGGGTCCTTGATCATGTTATGACTCGCTTGGTATCATTCATCACGAAGATGCAATAAGTCCCCTTTTGCTAGAGTATTGCTCAATTGTAGATGTAGATAAACCAGTTAACTATTATCTTTCAATACATGTACATCTATATCTCATCTTTTAACAACAAATATCAGGAATGAATTTAATAAGCACAGGTTTAGTTCTCATTTTATCATCGGTGATTTCCGTCCATTGCTGGCTTCCCCGGATGTTCAATGGCCGGCCCAGGGATGGTCTCATACCTCCACCGCCACAATCCGAGGGGATTAAATACCCGGATGAAAAGTTTTACGAGTTTCAATACGTCAACCACTTTGACGGATCAGATTATAGATACTGGAAACAGGTACTGTATATCTTCTATATCAGTTATGCTTTGTAAAAAAGGCTTTAATGCGTCTGCAAAAAGTATCGATCCATGTCTGCCTGCGCAGTCCCCTGACATGGGTCGGACATGGGTGACAGGCTGACATGGGTCGGAACTTGTTATTTGTAAATTCTATGGATGTCCGAGGACCGTACTACCTCTTGATTTAGTTGGTTGTTCGTCTAAATTTATTTTATGGATCAACAATGATTTGATGGCTTGCTTGGTATATTACACCAGCATTAAACCTCCTTTCACCTGAGCGTCGCTGATATCTATTCTATTAACCCCCCTCTCTCTCTCTTTCTCTCTCTCTCTCTCTCCCTCTCTCTCTCTCTCTCTCTCTCTCTCTCTCTCTCTCTCCCTCTCTCTCTCCTTCTTTACATTAGAGTGTAAGACTGTTCAGGTATTTGACTGAGTGAGTGTGTGTGTGTGTTGGGTGGGTGGGTGTGGATGTGTATGTAAGGTGGTGGGTGGGTGTGCTTTATGTTATTATTGTATTTTAAGATTTATTGTATGGACCATCTGTACTTTGCAGAGGGACTTTATAAGCTTTCATTAGCTTTCCTCCCAATCCTTTTGTAATTTATCATTAAAAATAGACATGTTTAAACCATTAACCTCTTACCAGACAAACCTTAGAATTGTCTGGTAAAAGATTAAATATACGTAAGTTATCAATAGATTAAGCCATGGGGCTGATTCATGAAATCATGTATTTTTTTCCCGACTTAACAATACAATACTGTTGACCTACCTTTGGTCGAAACAGACAAACTATCCAACAGTCAGAAATGAAACCATGCTACATCAATGTATTGTCCTTGCGCTTCTTCTTTTCTACAGAGGTACTTTGTCAATGATACTTTTCAATCAGGAGCGGACGGCCCAGTTTTTCTCGTCCTTGGTGGAGAGGCGGAGCTAAATCCAATCTGGGCGGTGGAAGGGGCGTGGATACAATATGCGCAGCAGCACAGAGCTGTTTTGATATTACTGGAACATAGGTACTACGGAAAAAGTCAACCTGTAAAGTAAGAGCATGCAATACTTATTATCGTCAGTCCGATAGAGTTGTCTCCCTTTGAGCACTCTCCTGCTTATTTGGTAGGAAAATGAACAAGTCTCGCGAGAAAGCGCGATGTTATTACGTCAGATATGGTGCCCGTGGTGTAGACAAAAAATAAACTTACCCATGACAGAATAAAAAATGAGAAATAAAAACCTGAATATAGCTATAGGACACTGCAATGCAGGAAATGTGCCTCCGTTAATAAAGATGGATGTATTTCTTTGTATTTCGTATACATGTATTGCTATTGACTTTTGTTTACGCATGGTCACGGTAGTAGGTCAAAACGCGCCTTTAACTTGAAGAGTTCTACAAATGGAAATAAGAAGTGTAGTCATTTAAGAAATAATCTTCTTTCTATCGTGGTTTATCATTCAATAAACCACGATTGTGAGTTATGAGGCACAATAAATAATCCACAAGGGCGATGACCCGAGTGGTTTATTCATTGTGCCTCATAACTCACAACATGGTTTATTGAACGATAAACCACGATAGAAAGAAGATTATTTCGATTCTAACATGACCAACTCTTAATGAAAGGAAAACAAGTTCATACTTAGAGTAAAAACGCGGATGCAGACTATATTCCATTGAATAACTTACTTACTTTATAAAGAAAGACGTCACTCTATATAGAATGACGTAGATTTACCACGCTTTCGTTGCACTGTGTTTATAGAGCCGAATACACGTGTCATGTTACTTTATATGGAGACTATTTTTAGACAGAAGTGATAACACTACAATTAAATATACAAGACATTTTACGAAACACCTTCCACACATTATCTTCTTTTTCTCCATTGGCCATAATGTAATTATGCAATGTCTTGCTTGGTATAATGCATTACGGAGATGCATTAAACACCCTTTGTCAGAGCATGGTTAATTCGTATTTAAGATCCAGAGTTGCATTGAGTGCTGTTTTGGGGTAAACAAATATAGAGGTAGCACAGCTTAGCCTCAAGATACACTGTATAACAACAAGAACTCGAAGAATCTTTTATGTTCAATAGGGACCTGAGTGCATCCAATTTGCAGTATCTTAGCTCTAGACAGGCTCTGGCTGACGCAGCACAGTTTATAACCTACTACAAATGGTGGAACCATATAAACGACACCAGCAAAGTCATCGTATTTGGGGCTTCTTACTCAGGTAAAACTTGCTGATTGATCGGGAGTTCTCACTGTCTGTTCATCTAATATTCTTTGAAATTGACCTGTCTGCTATGACGCACCGCTATCCTGTACAGGGTAAATATTAATACGCGGTGCGTTAACTAAAAACTCTGCCAGTAACGGAAAATGGCTATGAATAATTCATCTGTGGTAAAAAAAGCCTCTGTTACGCTTCAAATTTCTTAAAAATAGAATAATTTCATACGGGAAAAAGATGTAAAAAAAACCACAACAACAACATGTACCATTATTTACTACAAATCTTTGTAAACAGTTTTTAAATACAGTCATGCATCTGAGGTGAGACGCGAGAGATCACTGGAAAGAAAGTTTGCCTCAACCGGGTATCGAACCAGTAACCACCTAGTCACGAGTCAGATATGCTAACCACTGAGCCACCCGGACTGGTACAAAGTAAATGACTTGCAGACCATAAATTAAAAATAGCTCAAATGACGATTTCTGTCTATAATAGGGTAGAAAACATTGTGGGAAAAGGAGAAAATGATGGTTACCATCATTTTCTCCTTTTCCCACTATGTTTTCAAAAGCCTCCTCTTTCAGGGTCGTTAAAAGTGTGAATTGTGTGGTCAAGGGTTGAATATCTATTTTAGGTAGCCTTGCAGCTTGGTTTCGATCCCAGTACCCAAATCTTGTTCACGGTGCCATCGCCTCAAGCGCTCCCTTGGAAGCTGGAATGGACTTTTATGGTAATGTGTTTCCGTTTTTTCGGATAAGAGGTGAAAAATACCATTTTTTACCATCATCAATTTGTTATTTTGTTAAAGACCCTATAGTGATCAAAAGCAAACAATGAGGGTGTTAAAATCCAATTAAATTTAAATCATACGATTTCAAAGTATGGAAATTATTGTAAATATGACAATTTGTTATTGTACTGTCGGTCCAAGTGTTAGGCGCTGGAAAAAAAAAATTCAAAGTAGGTAAAAAATTGCCAGGTTGCTCTATCTTTTGTTTACTTTTTATCTGATCTAAAAATTCATTTCTCTGTCAGCGAAACGACTTGTAATGACTTTGCAAAAAGTAGACCGTAATCGCCAGAACTTAATTGAAAACTTAAGCTTTAATATGAGCAATGCTGTGGCAAGAGGGGCCTTAATGCATCTCTGTGATGCATTATGCCAAGCAAGTCATCACATAAATATGGATCCATAAAATTCATTTAGTCTAACATTTGACTGAATCTCGGGGAAGAATGGTCCTTGAATGTGCAGAAAATTTACAAAAAGCAAAAAGTTCCGACTCATGTCAGCCTGCGCGGACTGCGCAGGCTGACATGGGTCGATAAATTTTTGCAGATGCTCTAACCCCCCTTTTCACAGAGCATGACTCATAGATATATATATATTTTACAGATTATTTCGTAGCAGTAACGCGTGCTCTAGACACTACAGGAACTAAATGTACGAGCGAAATCAGAAAGGCAACACAGACTATGTTTCAATGGTGGGGTCAACCTAAGAAGAGGGTTGAAATGCAGGAAATATTCGGGTTCAGTATTTTTGGTTGTTTTCTAATCGTTCGAATCGGTCTGCATTTTTGACACGCAATCGTCGGTGATTGAGCGATTGGTGAATAAGACAATGAATTATTTAAATCGGGGAAGCACCTGACCAATGTCGATGACGCTAGTTTGATCACATGACGAATACAGGTGCTCGTGAAGGACATGCTCTATTTTTAGGACAAGATCGTCTTCGAAAAGCGGTTTTTTCCAATCACTCTCAACAATTCTTTTTCTGGCCTTTTCTTGTTTTAAATACTGACGCACGGCTGTGTTTGTGACGAAAAGAAAAAATAACAAAAACTAGAAACTTATTGTCAAAGGAATTGTTAGTTTCTTTTAGTTCTATAGATTCGAGCAATATGCTATATAAAACCGTTCTAATTGATATCTCGTGGTAAAATCTACGACAAGCAATCCGATTGGTTGTGACATTGCGTCTCTTCCAGTTGAAAAAGCTAGTCTTTTATTTCAAGAACTGAAACCGTATTTAGCTTGCTGGTGATAAGAATTCATTTTTCAAGGAATTCCGTTTGATGAACAGCTACAAAAACGTGGTTCCGAAAAGCTTTCATTCCGCCACCATGCACCTATTGCCTTCTTTGACCAAACGGATACGGAGTAGTCTGTCGTGTAAGCCCTTTGCAAAGTACAAGTACGTGCAAATAATTTTAGCCATGCTGTGGCAAAAGGGGTTTGATGGATCTCCCTGATGCATTATACCAAGTAAGATATCACATAATTATGGATTCATAAAATTCACTTATTCTGACACTCGACTAGATCTAGGGGTTGAATGGTCCTTTGCCATACAGAAAATTTACATATAGCAAAAAGTTTCGACCCAGGTCAGCCTGCGCGGACATGGGTCGATACTTTTTGCAGATGCGTCAAGCCCCATTTTTACTAAGCACGGCTCATAAACATATCTTTCAGACTATGCGACAAAATTGACAGCAGCCTGATACTAGACTTTTCAGTGTTCTTTTACAATCTGGCAGTGAACTTTGCGGAAGTTGTACAGTACAACCGAGATAACAGGGCATATCTGGTAAATTTTGTCACGTTTTTAGTGAAGAAATATGTAATTTTCGTAGCTGTTTTCGAAGAAAACGTCGAGGTATTGTCGTAGCCCCGGCGATATCTGTGTCGTCTTCGTAGTCTGCGTCGTCGTCGTCTGCCTCGCCGCAAAGGAACTTTGACATTTTATAATATCTTTGTTATTACATAAGATATTTACTTCAAACCTGGATAACTTTTTGACTATGAAAAGGGAACTTGAACAACAAGGATAGGAAACCATCAAAGTATTTTGACACAGTTATGCCCCTTTTTCGACTTAGAGGTTTCACTGAAAATCAACCAACTGCAGCCGAGTGTTGGCACCCACATGTGGTGCTCTTGTTTGTGTGATGTGACGGCCTGCGTTACTTTTGTTATAAGAGATATACTTTCTGTAAATTTTATTACACATCTTTTATATTCCCGGAGCTTCTTTACTTGGTAGATCATTAACTTTCGTGTTTATATCATGTTTCCCTTCATATGATATTGAATACAAATCATACAAGAATCTTGCTTTATAAAGCTAAAGATTTTTTGTAGAGTCTATTAAGGAAACTTTTATAGGCTTATATCACACACAAAAACTGGACAGAAAGCAGTACTTTAAAGTTGCATTAGCGACCAAATGTAAACAATGGGGTGTTAAAATACATCTAAATTTAAATCATATCATCTAGAAGTATGGAAATTATTGCGAAGATGACAATGTTTGGTTGTACGGCGGGCCAAAGTGTTTGTCGCTTGCAAGAAAATGAGTTTTAAATCAAAAGTCAAAAGTAAACAAAAGATAGAGCAACTTAGAAACTTTTGACCTAGTTTTGATATTTGTTTTCCTACCAGCGATTAACACTTGAACCGACCGTATAAAAACAGACTTTCATATTCGCATTATTTTCCGTATTTGGAATGGCATTATTTAAATCAAAATGCATTTTATCATCTGCATTGTTTACTTTTGCCCGGTACTGGCCCTTTCAGGAACCTTTAATAGGCTTATATCACAAACAAAAAAATGGACAAAAAACAGTACTTTATATAACAAAAGGTGCTTCCTACAGGGTGTTTCAGGTACTAACATAACTATAGAGACCGTTTGTGACATAATGACAGACGACAGCCGTGGTGACAGCGTTCACAGATATGCCGACGTTAACGCACTCATGCTTGACGCCCACAAGGAACATTGTCTAAACCTGCGCTATACCAAATTGGTACAGTCCTTAAATTACACCGAACTAGATAATGGCACATCAAACAATGGAGGTAAGTAGTTCCTGTAAAAGTTTTGTTTTATTTACAAAAGGCCATGTCTAAGATTTCTATGATCTGAGACAAGCAAATTCAAATTCTTTATTGAACATGTAGGCCACTGGCCCAAAATACATTACAATACAAGCGTGGTGAGTGTGTAAAGGGGCTTCACTGATTGAATCATTGTGATCTTGAGGGACCATGACAAAGGTGGACAATACATTTTCCAGATGTATTAAACCCGTTTTCCCTGCCCAATTATAAGCTTGGCTCATATGCAATTTAAGACGGACATTAAAGCTCCGTAAAAGGACATTATTTGTTGTTATTTCTTTTCCCCGCCCCTATATATGTACGGCTCATAATAATGCAAGTTTAAGACAGACATAAAAGCTTCGTAAAAAACGTACTTATTTCTTTTGAAAGGACGACAATGGCTGTACCAGACTTGTGCCGAGTTTGGATGGTTCCACACGTCTTCTTCACCTAAACAGCCGTTCGGAGACTTCATCATGTTTCCTTTCAAGTAAGTTATACTACGTCTGTCTTTCAGGGTCGAATACATGTGGAGATGGAGATAATTCTATGCCTTGTTACTGCAGGATTGATTGATTGATTGAATGAATAATGTTTTACGCCGCTTTTTTCATTATTTCACTCATATCACGGCGACAGTTCACATATTCATGTAAGTCCTGGATCCGTAGGCCTATTCACCAGCCACCTTAAGAATATTATTTGGTCCAATAATGAATTTAGAAAGTAACACAACTTTTATTGGCGTAACTATTTAGTTTAGCCAATCAGAAGTTGTGTACTATAAAATTGTGAAAATTTTAGAGAATTAGACCAAGAATGTTCTTAAGAGTGGTTAGTGAATACGGACCCTGGATATTACTAGTGCTAAGCTAGGGCTCTGAAATGTATTGCAAAAGGATACTCCCAGGAAATACCCATTGAGTCCAGTGAGTTTCGAACCTGAGGCCTCCAGGTTACGAGTCCTATACTTTATCGCTGAACCACGCAGGTCCCCTTTGTTTTGAACGGAATAAATGTGACATTAGAATGTTGAATATGCAACAACAATTCATGCTTTGCTTAGTATTCTCTTACTCATTTTCTTTCGTCGTGTCGAGGTTTCACATACTGTATAAAAAGGCTTTTGCAAAGAACATAAAAAGTAACAGTTGTGGTAACGCTGGTTGAACAAAAAAGTAAACTGAGCCCTTGTGTTATTTAGCATGAATACGTCAAAAATTACGGACGCGATGCGAGCAGGCAAGCCAGCTAAGACATATAGTATCCAAAATGAGTAGGCTTTTGAGATAAAGTTTATTAAAAGAGTCTAGAAAAGTGTTATTAAGCGAGCCTATGGGGAGCTTGAAGATATATTTTTAGACGAGTGTCAGATTCTTTTATCACATAACTGTATATCAAGAATTATAGTTCATTTTGTGTTAAAACAGGCTTACTGGAATTTACATGAAGCCTTAATGCTTCTTTGACAGACCTGTACATTACGGACGAAAAAGAGCTCCAAAGAAAATTGCATAATAATGATTTTGTTTTGAATATAAAGCTGATAAAATTCAAAGCTTTTTCACGATCACCAATTTTGACAGTTTCTTTCGTGAAGAAATCTGGATCGGCAATGTTTTAGAAATGAGGCGTATGATTACAGAGTGTTGACCAAATACGACACTATTTGCTTATCTAAAACATGTGAAGGATAAGAAAATTCGTAATTGCTGTATTACACTGAAAACAACGGTAGTAATGTGATAAATATAGGATCTGGCATAAGTTGGTGTTTGAGGAAAAAAAATTATGAAACATTGGCGAGTCTACGAAAAACTTTATTAAAAGAGCTTTTGGCGAGCTTGATAACATTTTTTGCAGACGAGTTTGATAAGAGTTTACCTCAAAAGCCAAAAAATTTCATATTCTTCTTACCACATAAATGTATCTCAAGAATTATAGTCCATGTCGTGTTAAAACATAGGCCTACATGTGCATGTGTATCGAAATTTACATAAAGCCTATTTGTTTCTTTGACAGGTTTGTACACCACAGATAAAATATAGTTCCAAAGTAACTTGCATATAACGGTTTTGTTTTACATGTAAATATACAAAAAAAAAAAAATGCAGCTTTGTCGCGATAATCAGTTTTGACAGTCAATTTTACACGGGAACCTGGGTCAGCAGTGTTTGAGAAATGAGGCGTACAATTACAGCGCGTTGACCAACTATGGCACTATTTTCTTATATCTTATATGTGTAATACAAGAAAACTCTTAATGGCAATGACATTGAAAACAAAGGGAGCTATGTGATTTAAAAAAGCATTATTAACCCCCCCCCCCCCCCAAAAAAAAATGTGTTTAAGATTAAATCAGATAAATTTAGAATAATTTCTAAATTAATATTTTACAGTTTCACAACAGATCAGTGTATAGATCTATTCTATGAGGGTGAAGGGAAGGGATTATTTGGTGTTGAGGAAGTGACTGACAACGCTGCCGGAACCAACAGGTATTATGGCGGACTTAACATTCCCATTTCCAATTCTGTATTTGTGGACCATGAGATGGACCCATGGAGAAACGTAACGGCCACCCAGCATTTACCCAAAAGTAGAAATACAGAAATTCTACATGTTAAAGGTTTGTGAATCCCTCTCTTTTCCTTAAGTCAGCCTTCACGAATATTGCATGTACCAAACAAAAACATTTTAGATCAGTCCAAATTGAAAGCATTTGCAGACGACAAATTCGGTGTGGTTCAATGATTGGATTTGTCTTTTAAAAGGTAAAAAATATTGTGATGAAAAAGGAGAAAATGCTGGTGAGATCATCTCGCGAATGATCATCTGAAAATCTTAAAAATGGTTAGTTATATCATCTTACGAATAATCAGACAAAATGTCTTACATATGATCAGACAGAATAGCTGACACATGATCAGACAGAATACAATGATCTTACAAATGATCAGACAGAATACAATGATCTTACAAATGATCAGACAGAATACAATGACCTTACAATTGATCAGACAGAATATCTAACAAATAATCAGACAGAATATCTGACACGTGATCAGAAAGAATACAATGATCTTACAAATGATCAGACAGAATACAATGATCTTACAAATGATCAGACAGAATATCTAACAAATGATCAGACAGAATATCTGACAAATGATCAGACAGAATATCTAACAAATGATCATACAGATCTAACAAAGGATTCAACAGAATATCTTAGGATCGAACACACGGAGTAACACAAAAATGATCAGACAGAATATTTTACTAATGATCAGACTGAATATCTCATAAATGGTTGTATGGTATATCTCGCAAATAACCAGAAGGATAAGCTTACAAATAATTAATGGAATAGCTTACACAAGATCAGATAGAATATCCTACAAATGATCAGACGGAGTATCTTACGAATTGTCATACAAAATATCTCACAAATGATCGGATCGGTTGGAATAACGCCAAAGTCATGGGACCGAATAGCACACAAATGATCAGACAATATTTCATAAACGATCAGATAAGATATCTCACAAATGATCAGACGGGGTATATAACAAATGATTGACACACAAATGATCAGACGGAATATTACACAAATGATCAGACAATATTTCAGAAACAATCAGAATATCTCACAAATGATCAGACGGAGTATATAACAAATGATCAAATGAAATAGCTACCAAATGACCTGATTGAATATCTAACAGATGATCGGACGGAATATCTCACAAATGATCTGACAGAGAATCTTACAAATGATCTGACAGAATATCTAACACGTGATCAGACAGAATACCTAACAAATGATCAGACAGAATATCATCTTACATATGATCAGATAGAATATGTTACAAATGATCAGACAGAATAACTCAGAAATGATCAGACAGAATACCTACTAAATGATCAGACAGAAAAGCTTACATATAATCAGACAGTGAATCCCACAAATAAACAGACAGAATATCTAACACATGATCAGATAGAATACAAAGATCTTAGTAATGATCAGACATACTGTCTAAGAAATGATCACACAGATTATCTAACAAATGATAAGAAACAATATCTCACAAATGGTTAGACATTTCATCTAACGAATGATCAGACAGAATATCTTACAAATAATGAGGCATGATATCTTAAAAATGATCAGACAAAATATCTTACAAACGATCACACAGAATATCTTACAGATGATCAGAAACAATATCTCACAAATGATCAGGTGAAATTATACACAAATAATCCGACAGAATATCTTACAAATGATCAGACGGAATATCTCACAATTCATCAGACAAAATATCCCACAAATGATGAAACAGAATATCCGCCAAATGATCATACGGAATGTTTTACAAATTATCAGTCAGGGTATCCCACAAATGATCAGACGGACTGTCACCTATTTTCGGATACCACCATAACAAGTTTTAGGTTTCATGGTAGGTATGCTTACAAATGTTTTTAACATAATTATGGCGATAAGAATTTAGATTGAGAATACTTTGGGTTTGTTAACAGTGAAATAATTAGCAATTTACAATGCTGTACCAAAAGTTAAAGATATATCTTTACAGCCAGAGAGTACACAGACGCTGTTAATAGCTTGATTGTGTATATACTTTAGTCAGCTGTGTAAACATAGATAAAAATGTAAGGTATATGGGATAAAGAAACTCAAGGGATTTGTCTTCGATTTGAAACCGGAATCTGTGGTTGCGATGTCTTTGATAGCCCAAGAGAATGAAATGCATTTTCTATCCGTTGTAATCTGTGCAACGTTGCAACCGTCAGGGGCAACATTTGGCATGACGGTACAATTGTGATTATTGTTTCATAAAATACAGATGAATTTGGTTAAAAAACTGGATGAAAACAAGTAAAGATGGTTCTTTAAAACAAAAAAAAAGTAATCATATAGGTAGGAGAAGTTTTGATTCTTAATCATAGTGTACAAATGCTATTTTTTCAGGTACAGCCCATATTGCCGATATATATCCAGCATCAGATCAGGATCCACCGCAACTTGCACAGGCAAGAGCGACAATCAGTCAGATTATCGGGAAATGGTTAGCCGAAACAAAGTAGTATTCAAACCTGTTGTGCAAGCAAGTTCGACCATGCAGTCTATGCAAGATTGTGTAATTAAAAGTTGAATACAGTTTAGGACTTAATGACACTGACATAATAAATAATGGTGTAAAAACATTGTTGTACCAGTAAGTGTGACCAAGCAGTCTTTGCAAGATTATTTTATTAAAGGCTGAATAGAGTTTAGGACAATATGACACTGATATAATGAATTGGTGGAAAAACATTGTAAAAGGTACATAGTGTACCTGTAAGAGCGACCAAGACGTCTATGCAAGGTTGTATAATTGACTAGTTCAATACAGCTTAGGACTAGATCTATATGACATTGATATAGTACATTGGTGCAATACAATGTAAAAGACATTTCAGATAAAAGAATAAAAAAAAAAATGATTGCATTGAAATTTTTTAACCCTTTCCTAAACAATCCCGACCTTTAGGACACTGAAGAAGAACCCATTTGAAAATATTGTGGAAAAAATGGAATACATGCTGGTAACCAGCAGTTATCTTTGTCCAACAATGTTTTCTACCCCCTTTTTTTAAAACAAATTCTAATTTTTGTGTCACAACTATTTTATCGTCTGCAAATGCTTTCAACATGACTAAAGTTTTGTCGTTTAATAAAGAGTAAAATACTTTTTTTGAAGCTATATTGATAATACAGGAGCCGTGGAAGAAATAGAGGATAATTGTTTTTTTCAGTGAAAGATCGAAATTTATTTCACCGAGTGAACATCATCGATAATATTTTCACAAGTGGCGCAGCCATAAAATAAAGATGAAATGGGTTGAAAAACGGCTGAAAACGATGAAAGATGTATCTTTAAAACTCGGGACAATGTGGTAAAGGGTGAATCAGTAGAGATAACTTTATCTGTTTTAATAGTACATCTTTCGTCATGAGGAGATTGGCCGATATCATCGTATCATAGTATATATATTTGAGCCATGCTCTGTGAAAAGGGGATTTAATGCATCTGAAAAAAGTATCGACTCAGGTCAGACTGCGCAGTCCGCGCAGGCTGACCTGGGTCGATACTTTTTGCCATTAGTCAATTTTCTGCTTGTCAAAGGACTGGTCTACCTCCTGATTCAGTCGGTTCGTTCGACAAACTGGGTTTTATTGATCCGTAATTATTTGATGACTCGCCGAGTACAATGCATCATGGGGACGCATTAAAGCCCCCTTTTGCCAGAGCATGGCTCAATTATTATTATACTTATATCAAACTGGGGCAAACTTCATTGGAACACATACACCTTTATAAATATCTGTTAGAATAAAACCTTGGGGGAATGAATAAATTAAAATATTTACTTGTTTTTATGTGCGTCATTTCGTGCACTGAAAGTTGGACGACGCGTAAATTCAACAGCCGCCATTACGATGGAATGGTCCAACCGCCGCTGAGATCCAAAGATGTTAGGTACCCGGATGAGCAGTTTTACGACATTCAACTGGTGAACCATTTCGATGGATCAGATTACAGATTTTGGAAACAGGTATTTTTTTCATACTTTAGCAATAGATTTTCAAATGGCAATATTTCGAACTTAAGTGTGGTATTGTTAATTTTTCTAAGAAGGATACTTTTTGATATTAAAGTCAATTGTAGTCCCATTTAGAAAAAAAAAAAAAAAAAATGATGCTTTTTTTTCAGAGAAAATGGAAGGACATGTCTAAAATGTGTATTTAAGGGTAGTTGTTTTTGAGGTGGAATGGCAAAAGCAAAGCAAACGAAATCGGTTGAGGTGCCCATTCTTTTAGTTTCTTGCGTAGGCCACTGGGCATGTATTTGATAAAGAACAAACAGCAAAGCGATAAGTACAGTAGAGGTCAAAGATTGTCAATTCTACTCTTTTCCACGAGGCAAAAACTGGTGCTGTGCAAGTCCCCAAAGTCAAGACCCCGAAATCATTTGTTCTCTGGGGCTCTGGGGGGGGGGGGGGGGGGGGGAAATCAACATTGTGATGGTAAATGGTAAATCTTAGCATGCAAATTTCCAATACTATTCTTGAACTAAACCCAAAGGTCAACCTATAATTAGTGTTTAAAAAAGAAAAACAAAAACTTTTACAAATGGTTATTATAGAGATATTTTGTCAACGACACTTTCCGGGCTGGTAGCAAAGCACCAATATTCCTTGTTCTTGGCGGGGAGGAGGAACTGGATCCTATCTGGGCGGTTGAAGGGGCGTGGATACAATATGCTCAACAACATGGTGCAGTCCTTGTATTGTTGGAACATAGGTACTACGGAAAGAGTCAACCAGTGAAGTAAGTAGACATCGAAAAACAATCCTTCATTTGAGCCAAGCTCTGGTAAAAGGAGGTTTAATGCATTTCCGTCATGCATTATACCAAGCAAGTCATCATATGATAATGGATTTACAAAATCCATTTTGTCAAACAACCGACTATATCATGAGGTAGAATAGTCCTTGGACATGCAGAAAATTGACCAAGAGTAAAAAGTTTCGAACCAGGTTAGCCTGTGCGGACTGCATAGGTCAAAGTTGCATTCCTTCCCCCCTTTACACAGAGCATGGCTTATTTCCTTTTCTATTTTAGAAGCTTCATAAGAAGACGGAGTTACGTAACTTTAACTGGATTGGGACTAGAATATCCAGAAAAATACTTTTTATTTCCATTAGTGGCACGTTGGGAGTTAAAGTTGCGTTTAGACCTACTTACAGGACCACCCGAAAACAAAAAATCAATGGTATCATATGTGAAACACAATCAAACGCAGCCATCTGTATGACAGATGCACTTTTTATTGCAATGCAATGTCTAATGCTTATTTTTAGGCTTTATTGTCACATTTTCTTTTCCCATTATGGGTTAGTTTACCACTTGGCTTCGTTACAGGCACCGTGTAGGTTCTGATAATATCGCGCTGTCTCGCGAGACTGTTCATTTTCTTACCGTGTATGCACAGGAGTGTTCAAAGAGAGATAACTCTGTCGGATTGGCGATGATAAATATTGAAGTTTAATTTATGAGTTGAGACCTTTAAATTATTTTCTTGATGAAACTTTTATTCAGATGTTTTACTGTTATGATTTAAGCCCCCCCCCCCCCCCCCCCGCGATCAAATCAAGATTTTGTAAGATACTAGTGAACAGTCATGAAGTAACGTACAGAGACATGGCCACTGTAAATGAAGAAAAAGGTTTACGCCTAGTTAAAAGTTTACACGTGTAATGTTAAGTAGACAGGCGCTTAGATTATTCAAGATTATTTCAGTTCGATAATTTTCAGGGTTGCAATTTTTACTACCATGCACATGTATGTCATTTCTATCCTAGGGATCTCAGCTCAGAAAATCTTCAGTATCTAAATTCACGCCAAGCCCTTTCTGATACGGCCAAGTTTTTAGTTGACTTCCGGTTGGAGTCACGCCTTACAGATGGCAAAGTCATAGTATTTGGAGCTTCATACTCAGGTAACATCATCACAACAAGCTACAAGAGATACAGATACTTTTTGCATGTGTATAAAATTGACTTCAGCTATGTTAAGTTTGGTATGGGAAAGAGGTTTGCGGAAATTTAACTCTTTGCCAAGCAATCCGGTGATTTATCCTCCCTGAAGAAAAATCCTTTTGAAAACACAACAGGAAAAGGAAATAATGGATCTACTGATTATCAGCATTTTCCCCTAAATGCTTTCTACCCTTTCTGGTACAAAACCGTCGTTTGGTTCATATCTAATTAGTCGTTTGCAAATGCTTTCAATTTGGACAAGTCTCAAATTGTGCCTATTTGTCAAAGGTTGGACATACTGAGTTTTCAGAGTGCTTTCTTTGCGTCTTGCATGACATAAACTCATTCAGTATCTTAATTCACTCTTAATTCACTTAATTCACCCTGTCTGAGAAAAGCGTTTGCTTTACACCGTTTTTATTTTTTTTAACACACTTGCCTGATTTTGGAATTTAAGATATGTTTGCTGGCTTACTAGAAGAGGTCAATGAGACAAGTTTTAATGTAATTTCGGCCATTTTTCAAACAGGCTCCCTAGCAGCATGGTTCCGGTCTAAATACCCGTATCTTGTTGACGGTGTTGTAGCTTCTAGTGCACCAATAGTCGCTGGAATGGAATTCATGGGTAAGTGCCCCGGTACCAATAGTAGTGTGGTGAGGACCTTAAAATTATTTAATTTTTCTTGTTCTTCTCCCCCTCCCCCCTCATCTTAGGTGGGTGAAAGCCTGAAAGTGAGAAACATGATCTGGTAGAAGGACAGATTTGCTTGGACTGATTTTTAACTCAATAATCATTACATTTATACAATGAAATTGTCCATTTGTGTAATAATAAAATTCTAGTGCAGCGGTAATTCATTGTTGCTTAATTTTTGTGAGGAGTGTATGTACCAAAATTAGTAACATAGAGAACCACAGTGACATAGGGTATGAGAGCTCATATTAGCTCGGTAAAATCATCATCATCATCATCATCATCATCATCATCATTTTTAGACCAAAATACATCTTGATCTTATATACAAAGAAGACATTACATATGCCAGCTACATTGCCATCTCTTATTCATTCATTACTTCATGTTTTTCACCTACAAGTCACGTAATCATTTTTTCAACAAACTGTTTCAGAATATTACGTAGCTGTAGGACGAGCCCTGGACACTACTGGAACACAATGTCGGAAGGAAATCAAAAGTGCAACCGCGAAAATGTATGATTGGTGGGGACAGCCGGAGAAAAGGACACTTATGGAGAAAATTTTCAGGTGACTGTAATTGATGATGATGATAAGTATTAACAACAAACAACATCATTAATATTATTCAGAGTGGCGGGCAATTTTCCTTTTGCCAATATATTTTTACATGTATGCATAAAGTAAAAAATGCCTGATGTTTATTTAATTCATCAATAATACTTTGCAAGCATTTTTTTTCAAATTCGTCCTTAGTAAATTTGTTTGAGGTTGTCATAATTTTGAGAATGTATTTTGTAACCACATATATGTGTCAAGTAAAAAAATCAAGCATGTTCCGGTCTTCTATTTCACTTTGTAGCGTGACCTACGGCGCTGCAGTGTTGTCACTCGCTGATTTTTTTTTTCTATTGAATGGGTCAATAACAAACTAGTGTAATGAACATACAAATGAACTGAATCACTATTCATACGCGCTGTAAAAAAAAAAACATTTCCGGAGTCTGCTAATAACTAACTAAAACAAAGGTCCACCTACCTTCAGCACGTGATAATATCTTTAATAGTCAAAACCTCGCTCATAAGTCGAAGCTTCCTTAAGTTGTATTTTTCAAATAACTTTTTCTGTTTCTATTCCCATAAAATTGCTTCAAAAGTAAACCTGAAAAGATTACACTTGATTGCGTCACTATCGGTTTACGGTGCTCGTTTTCGCCCTTGGCGTGCGTAATACTGAAAATTTTCTGTTCCTGAACACCTGTTGTAAAGAAGTTCTTCAACTCGTAGATGGATCACTTTCTGTTACCCTTATTACTTTCTGGAACTGATATTCTTATAAATGCTCTATCCCTGACATTTTTATCTACTGCCTTACATCACATTCTCCCTATTAGGAAACACTCCTTTTCAGCATTGACTCTTTATTTTTCAGACTTTGTGATAAGATCAACCACGATGCGCTGTTGGACTTGTCCGTGTTTTTCTACAGTATGGCTGAGAATTTTGCTGAAGTTGTGCAGTTCAATAAGGACAATAGGGAGTATCTGGTGCGTTTCGGGTCCCCTGTATCTTTAAAAAAAACATGTAAATAGTATTGTGGTATATAAAAAATATCTAACGAGGTTGGGAGAATTGATAATTGTCGAGCATTGGCGAGGCAATTATCAATTCTGACAACCGAGTTAGATATTTTTTATATACGACAACACTGTGAACGTATTCTATTTATCTTTTAACGTTTGAGTTTTTATCAGCGTGAAAAAGATGTGAAACTGTGTGCGTTATTTCAAGCGAAAGAGATCCATTCAATTTAGTCGGATATGGATTAGCTGTAATATTGACGTCATGAATGATGTTGCCCATGTGATAAAACGGGACGTTTACCCGCAAAAAATTCATTCACGTTCTATAAATATCCGTGGTATATCATGTTCTATAAATATCCGTTGTATATCAAAAATTAATATCGCACAGGTGTTATGGCATTCATATTTGGTTCGTTGAAAGATAAATCTGTATTCGTTTTCACCAGTTTCTAAAACCCACTTTATCTTTGTTTTATCAAACTATAGCCATTCTTGTATCTTCATGTCGAATGTTGCCCCTGGCGGTTGCAAGGTTGCAGCGATTACGACCGAGAGAAAATGCATTTCATTTTCCGGAGGCCATCGAAGAAAACACGTTTCCCGTCTTACATCGAACATGTATTTATCACTTACATCATATATTTCAGTGATTTATCTATGTTTACACAGCTGACTAAAGCCTGGACCATTCTATTCTGCAGAAAATTGACCGTATGCAAAAAAAAAAAACCTTTTTGCACATGCGTTAAGCCCCCTTTTTCACAGAGCATGGCTCATGCATTTATCACCCTCCTTTCTTTCCCTTTCAGGGTCTATTGGGAACAAATATCACCATAGAAACCGTTTGTGACATAATGACAGACGAGAGCCGGGGTGACAACATACAACGTTACGCAGACGTCAATTCCTTGTTTCTGGACACGTACAACGAACCATGTTTGAATCTCCGATATTCCAAATTTGTGAATGCCTTGAACTACACAGAACTGGATAATGCTACGATGCATAAAGGAGGTATGGTGCTCTTAATCGTGTAGCACACAATCCCAGATTTTAACGACACCGAGAAAAAGTATTATGAAAACATTGTGGGAAAAGGAGAAAATGCTGGTAACCATCATTTTCTCCTTTTTCCCATAATGATTTCTATCCTATCAAAAACATATTTCATCATTTGAGCTGTATTTTAACTGCCATCTGCAAAAGCATTCAATTTGGTTAAGTCCACATTTTTGTCGAATGGTAAAGTGATAATTTTCCTTCAAAGACTAAAAAAAGGGTTGTTTTTTCAATGGCCACAACATGATTTAATCATTTTCTTTTATGCAAAATCGCCATTATTTCTGTTATAACATCAGAAAATTCTCTCCGTCATTCGCCGTCGTTGAAATATCTAATACTGAGGAGAAAAAAGAGACAAAGACAGACAGCAAAAACTTAAGTTCTGCACTTGATGTTCAAATTCTTCCTTTCCAGGTCGCCAATGGCTGTATCAGTCATGCTCCGAGTTCGGTTGGTTCCAAACATCCTGGAGTCGAAGTCAGCCATTTAGTCTATGGTTCCTATTTCCATTCAAGTATGATGTATTTTATATGTTCTGTGTGTGTCAGTACAACATCACACACACACACACACACACAAAAGAAACTTTTTGCTGGACCAAAGACTCGCGTCTTATTGATTCTGTTGGAGTTCAAATTGTGCATAGCTAGTTGAGCTAGATCCATCACCATGTTTGAACAGCCTTATTAGCTTGGCTATTTTCGAATAGTTCAAATCGTCAGTACCCATCCCAATGATGACAGATTACACTTGTTATGCCTCTCGAATTTCAATTTCAATAAAATCTGTGTGAGACATATGAAATGCAAAACACAGACTAATGGAAATGATTGTTGCCTCTATGCTATTGCAAATATGGTCAGTATACTGCATAGTATAGATGCTAGTGGCGTTAGCTTCAATGAGGCAACAATGTGTATGCATCTTCAACGAGGACTCGAGAATATCACTTTTTTTCTGCATAAAAAAAAACTAGCGATTCTCAAAATGCCGTTGTTAAAGGTTACGGGCATACCAATATTTCGTAAATGTCGGATGACGGCAGACCACGTTAAGCTTACATGTACAGTCTGTAAAAAATGGTTTCATCCAAGCCGTCAGAACAGTACTCAAACTGAAAGGTAAATTCATCTTCGAAAACCGTAAAATGCTTGGTTTTTAGATCTTCTTTTTACCTGACTTTTCATGGAGTTTTCCACGGACAACTAATAATCATATCAACTTTATGGACCATTTACGTACGAAAATCAAGGACTGATGACCTACGGACAAACGTCACATGCCACTAACTCACGAACCCAAACAAGCTTCATTTACGGACTTTTTCTGGTTTTGAGTTCATTATGGACCTTCTGTGGACTTCTTTCAGATTAACTGACTGGTCACAGGTGTAATTCCTTACTAATCTTATATCGGTCCGTGAGTGGTCCGTGTTTTGTCAACGGGCGCGTTCAAAGGCATTGTTAAAAGTTTGTTGCAGAAGCAGTTTCTTATAAGAAAGCAATAGCTCCTTTTCTCATGTTTTCATATTAACTTTTTTTTTTCATCCAGTGGTATCTCCCCGTAGTATTTCTAGGGAGCCCAGCCGGGTAGCTCAGTGGTAAGCGTATATGACTCATGACCTGGTGGTTGCGGGCTCGATACCCGGTTGAGGCAAACTTTCTTTCTGGCGATTTTTCTCCTCTGACCTCTGATGCATGTGAGAAAAGTCAGTGGCTTGGAAAGAAATTTGTGTCAGTACTGGTGTGAGAAAGCCAGGAAATACATGTGCAGGTGAACTGAACGCCGTGAAATCATGACCTAGGCTGATAAATGGTACTAAACTCCTGTACAAACAAACAAAGGTACTTCTAGATACAACCTGTATGACTATGGTCTAATTGAGCTTTTTCTTTTCAGTTTCACAACAGATCAGTGCAATGACTTGTTTAAAGGAGGCGAGGGTAGATTTATATACGGATGGTCCCAGGTGTATGACAAATGTGAAGAAACCAACAGGTACTATGGGGGAAGGGATCTGCCAATTTCCTACGCCATATTTGTTGACCACGAAATGGACCCATGGAGAAACGTTACCGTAGTGCACCATTTACCGAACAGTCATCAGACAGAGATCATACATGTAAAAGGTATCGTTCTTCCACCTTTGTCGCAGCAAACTAAATAAGAATTTCCAGGGTTAAAATATATATATTTTTTCTCATCAACCGAAATAATTTTGGCCACAGTTTAACCACAGGTAGCCGACGGTGTAGATCTAAGATCACATTGTGCTTTATGTACAGTCTGATCTACGATGTCCGCAAGGATGTTTAAGTCGAAATTGGCGATAGAAATAAGCTGTCCCGAGTCAGAATTATTCAAAAGAAAGAGAGGAATGCACAGGGAAATAAATAATTATATAGTATCTCAAAGACATAAAAGAGAGAGAGAGAGAGAGAGAGTCAGTCAGTCAGTCCTTAGAATAAATTCTTTGTAAAATATACCCGTCCACTCAGAGAACGGCACATGTACATGTACATAGTATCAATAGGGAAGACCGTAAAATTGCATAAGAAGCACTTTTGGTTAAGTATCATAAGAATAATAAATCGAGCAGAGTAGATCCAAGATATTCTTTGCAGTCTTTTTGATATACACTCTCCTCGTCATCTCAAGAAACTTGGTGTGCATGTTTAGTTTGCTTATCCACAAAATCACATACTGTCTCTGTTCCATTTTAAGTTTGTTGTTTGTTTGCTTTTCACAAGGAAATAATATAAATGTCATTGGCCATTTCGGTATCATAGGTCATGGGAGTGTCATTGGCCATTTGAGTGTTATTGGTCATAGGTGTGTCATAGGCCATGGAAGTGTTATTGGTCATGGGTGCGTCATTGGCCATGGGAGTGTCATTAGCCATTTGAATATCATTGGTCATAGGAGCGTCATTGTCCATTTGAGTGTCATTGGTCATAGGGGTGTCATTGGCCATGGGAGTGTCATTGGTTATTTGAGTGTGATTGGTCATAGGAGTGTCATTGGCCATGGGAGTGTGATTGGCCATGGGATTGTCCTTTGCCACTGGACCATCCTTGGCATTTGGAGTGAGCTTTATCATGGTAGTGTCCTTGGCAGTTTGAGTGACCTTTTAAATGGGAGTATCCTTGGCCATGGGAATGACCTTGGCCTGCAATGTGACCTTTAAAATGGGAGTATCCTTGACCATTGGAGTGTCCTTGGCCATTAGAAAGTCCTTGGCCTTGGTGGTGACTTTGGCCATGGAAGTGACATTTGCCATGAGAGTGTCTTCACCCATGGATGTGTCCTTGGTCATTGGTGTATCCTAGGCTATTAGAATGCCCTTGGTCATTAGTGTGTCCTTGGTCATGGGGATGTCCATGGCCACTAGAATGTTATTGGACGTTGGAATGTCCATGGTCATGGGAGTGTCTTTGAAATGTCCTTGGCCAGGGGAAATTCCTTGATCATGGTGATGTCCTTGGTCATTAGACTGTCCTAGACCATTGGAATGTCCTTGGTCATGGAAATATCCTTGGGCATGGGAGTATCCTTGGCCATGGGAATGTCCTTGGCCATGGGAATTACCTTGGCCATAGAAGTGTCCCGTTGGCCATTAGAATGTCCTGGGCCATGAAAGTGACCTCTGGCATGGGAGTGTCCTTGGCTATGGGAGTGTACTAAGCAGTGGGAGTGTCCTTGGCCATGAGAGTGTTCTTGACCATGGAGTGTCCTTGACCATGACACAGCAAAGCCCCTGCCATGTAGTAGTAAAACTTATGAAACACATGAATATGTGTAGTGTAGCCCGGACATAACTGAAAAACATTTCTTGTTTAAAGAGGCATAATAACCATACAAATAAATTCTAATCACTTTATTTAGGTACAGCCCATGTTGCAGACATCTACCCAGCCTCTGACCAAGATCCTCCAGAACTAACACAAGCAAGGGAGACCATCAGACAAACACTAGCTAAATGGTTAGCCATGTAACAGTAGGGTGAACTTTTGATTTAGGTGTGACCATCCTAACTCGAACCTTTCAGTACAAGTGTTTAATTAGTACAGGGTGTTAGAGTATTGTATTAGACATAAAAGTGTGTAATATGAAAGAATTTCGCTGTATTGTTTTAGAGAAAATTAATTTCCCGTTACCCCACCCCATCCTTTCAAAATTCCAATATGGCCACCACTACCCAAATTGTACAGTATTTTTTTTTTGAAGAAACATGTTTTTTTTTGGTTCAACACATGGGCTGGAATGAAGCAGTTGTTTACTCTTTACCTAAAGACAAAATTTTAGATTTTTCCAATCTAAAAACATTTGCTGACAACAAATTAAACATGGTTCAATTGACGAAGTTTCTCTGTGATAAGATAGAAACATTATGGGAAAAGGTGAAAATGCTGGTCACCAGCATTTTCTCCTTTTCCTGCAATGGTTTCAAAAACATTCTTTCTCAGGATCTTTAAAAGGCTAAGAGATTTTATTTTTCAAGGCATTTACTTTAATTTTGTTTCACAAAGTAATGAGCAAGTCTTCCAAAGACAATACCAAACAAGAGCTCCGCATAACAAGAAAACATACACGTGAATGACACTATCAAGGGCATGTAACCTTGACTCGCTGCTGTGACCTTGAACTTAAATTTTGAAACCACTGCTTTGCATGCTGTCTCATCAAGATGTACTAATGTGCGAAATAATTTCAAATCAGACTTAAAGTTCTAGAAGTATGGAGCAGACACCATTTGACAGCATGTGACACGTACCTTGGATTTTGCCATTTGAAACCTCCCTTCTGCACTTTGCTTCATCATAGAGCACACATGTAAAATATTTTGAAAATCAAAGGGTTTAAGAAAAATAGAGAGGATACGAAACTGCTAACAGAGAGACTGACGACCAGAGGCACAGCATAAGGTAAAATGTTCTATTGGCTGTACAGAAATCTATGAGTCAAATGGCTGAGTTACATTTTTGTCTGTATGTAAATAAAATAAGTTGCTCACAGCAAAAACAAAAGAAGAACAGCTATCTAATACCATTTAACTGAATGCTTTATTGACACATTTCTAACACAATGATCAGTACAAGAGCGAAACATGAAGTAGGATGAAACCTGTTATCAAACACCCTGTAGCATGTATAACACTTCATTTTTGCAATAATATACTTCTAAAAAACACAATACAATGAAAAAGCAATATGAAAAGCAGTCTTTCATAAAGCACTGGAAGCTTCCAATATGCCTTGAAATTATTTCTAAGAATAATATGTTCCCAATGTTTTGACTATTTCAAAGCATGACATGTTCCCAACATTTTAATTATTTCAAGGCATAACATGTTCCCAAAATTTTGAATTTTAATTCTTTTCCAAACAACAATTTTTTTTGACTTGTCCAATTTGAGATAAAACAGATTAATTTTCATTCAAATGATAGGATCTGTATCTCAATGGTAAGAAAACAATGTGGGGGGAAAAAGGAGAAAATGCTGGTTACCAGCATTTCCTCCTTTTTCCAAAATATTTTTAAATGCTTTCTCTGTCAGGGTTGTTAAAATTCCTGACTGATTGGCTATGGGTTAACAATGTGATTTTCAATTATGGTCAAATATTACTTACATTAGCATATGAAAAGACAGCTAAGTTGGTAACAAAGGGAAATAACTGCATATAAAATGAATTTGCCTTTCAGGCTTACAGCAAAAAATGATAAAAGTAATTTGAAATTACAGAGTATAAATATATAAATAAATCTAGATTAAATTATATTAAATATCTTCCATTGACACAAAAATTTGTAATATAAATTGAGAGAGAGAGAGAGAGAGAGAGAGAGAGAGAGAGAAGAGAGGGGGGAGGGGTGTACCCGCTTTCAATACTATTTCAGCATTATCAAGGCAAAAGCTCACATATTCATATATTTCCTTGGTGTTACCAGTACAAGGCTAGGGCTCTGAGGTGGTGTCTTGCCCAAGGACACATCCGCAAAAAACCCAGTGAGTCTGGTGCTGCTCAAACCTGGCGCCTCCAGAGCCATGCAAGACCCCTGAGAGAGAGAGAGAGAGAGAAAGAGAGAGAGAGAGAGAGAGTAAATAACATTCTAGTATTTGTTTCATCCATGTTAACATTTCTAGCAATCAAACAGTGAGAAAAATCACATATGGGCTTTAAACCCATTATCAAACCACAAAGTTTCAAACTGGACAAATTGTGCAGACCACAAAATAAATGTTGCTACAATGATGGCATTTGTCTTTGATGTTTTGATGGGGTTGAAAACATTGTGGGGAAAAAGAGAAAATGCTGGTTACCAGCATTTTCTCCTTTACCCACAATGTTTTCAAAGGTCTTCTTTGCAAGGATTGTTGAAATAATACCCTTACTGTACTGGTTCAAATAATACCTTAACAGACAACTACATTCTAGACTTGAAAGTATTTGCAGATGACAAACTAGAACTTGTTTTTCTACAAAAAAAAACCTGATGTCTCCCCCCTTTTTGGTGTCAGAAGGATTCATAATCCAGGATAAAGTTAATAACTTTTTCTCCCAGATTTCTATTGCGGACACGAAATTGTACGTAAAATGAGTAAGGAAAATAATCAAAGGGAAATAACTCGAAAAATATACAAGCCAGAGTTATTGTTCTTGTGCATGACACTTTTTCTCATAGTGCTTTACAAATGTGTGAAGTTTTATCAAAATATCTTAAAAGGTTTTCGAGTTATAGAGCGGACACGATTTGTGACAGACAGACGGACAGACGGGGAAAAACAATGTGTCTCCTGACCCTGACGGGGGGAGACATAATAAGATGTATGAACGCATACCCATATATATGGGTAACATAGATATAAAATATGTATCAAGACATCTAGTTGTGACAAAGTTGTAAATCAAGCCCATCACTTCTTTGCCATGGCAACACCAAGCCCAACCAGTCCACCAACTGCAAGGGCAGCACCTCCAACTATGGCCATTCCAAGTAATCCTTCTGAAAATATAAAATATACAGCACTTAAAGGCCCAGTGGCAGCAAAAACTAAACAATGTGATTGTTAAAATGCATTTAGATTTAAATTATACTATTTAAAAGTATGGAAATTATTGTGAAGATGACAGTCTGTAATTGAATAGTCAGTCCAAGTATAAGTCACTGGCAAAAAGTGAATTCTAAAACTAGGTAGAAAGTTGCCAAGTCGCTCTATCTTAAATGTTTATTTTTTACTGTTTTTTTTTAAAAAATCATTTTTCTGCCTGTGACTAACACTTGAACCCACTGTACAGATTGTCATCTTGAAAGGGTAGAAAAAATTGTGGGAAAAAGAGAAAATGCTGGTTACCAGCATTTTCTCCTTTTCCTTCAATGTTTTCAAAAGCTATCTATCTCAGGCAGTATGGGTCGTTCAAACTCTGGATTGTGTGGTAATGGGTTAAGCTGTTTTCAATAGTATTGCATTACACTTATATCACGATGGCTAGTGCACCTATTTCAGGGTTAATAGTGTTTCCTTGACCAATACTGAATACAAAATTCTTTCCAAGCCAAAGAGTGCAGTCACACAAAACCAATACTAAAACTATTTTATCAGCGGTAACTTACTAAGAACAAACAAATGACAAGCAAATCCTCCAAAAATAACTTTCATCATTTCTCTGAGATATGCGAGTTTTGGCCGAGCCAAGTTTTGACAAACCCCTTCCCATTTCTGTACTCTCTGATCAGTCACTAGCCTACTGAATTATCACTCAACTACTTTTCTTCTGTAGCAGAGTCTATTTCATGCTAAAACAAGAGCACTGCATGTAGTTGTATGGGTTCCCCATTTGATAGTTAACAACTTGTCCAAGTTTGAAGTAAATATCTTCTGTAATGACAAATATGATAGAATGTTAAAGGTTTTGCACCATGATGACCATGCAGACGATGACACCAAGGCTACGGCAATACCTAGATGTTTTCTCCCAATAACAGACGAGCTAAAAGTGCACAGCCTGCCACACATACCTGTATTCATCTTTTTCTTTATATATTTCTGTAGTTCTGCCACTTGGTGATTTCTTGGTTCAATTTTTAGAAAAGCATCTGTACACTTCATTGCATCAACATATTCCTAGGAAAGAAAAAACAATCCTGAGTTGTAATGATCCTGAGAAAGATGGCTTTCCAAAACATTGTGAGAAAAGGAGAAAATGCTGGTAAGCAGCATTTTCTCCTTTTCCTACAATGTTTTCTACCCATTGGAAGACAAATCCCATCATTTGATGTATATTCAATTTGTCATCTGGAAATGTCTTCAATGTGGCCAGGCAACTACCATTTTCTCCTTTTTCAACAATGTTTTCCACAAGTTCAAAGACAAATCCCATCATATGATACATATTCAATTTGTTGTCTGCAAATGCCTTCCATTTGGCAAGGTCTACAATTTTGCCTTCTGGTGTCATTTTCCCACAATGTTTTCTATCCTATCAAAGATGAATGCCATCATTTTGTCCACATATAAATTGTCCTCTGCAAATGCTTTCTAACTTGAAAGTTAAAAAAATTTGAACAAGACACTCTAATACTTCAATTTCAATGCTGCACGATCAGAATATCTCCAAAAAACGTCATCATACCATATTTGGAACTGTGTTTGACACTGTGTAGATATAGAGGATATTTGTTTTTTTTGGTGAAAGATCGAAATTTTTTTCATCAAGTGAACATCATCGGTAATGCCACTTGTGAAAATATTACCGATGATGTTCACTCGATGAAATAAATTTCGATCTTTCACCGAAAAATACAAATATTCTATTTATTTCATGCTTTTAACCCTTTTTGGGAGGAACTTACATCAAAATCCAGAACAATTCTTTTCGGTTATTCCCCATGGCGTACCCCCTCCGCATAGCAACACATTACAATATTATGTCAAGCGCGAGAAATGTAGGGTAAATTACCGTATTTCCCCTAAGTATTCGGACACCCTAAATTTTCAGCATTAATTATTTGCCAAAATAATTTATTTTTTGTCCCTAATTTCGGACACTTAGTAAAATGTCTGTCCCTTAATTTTCGGACACGAAATTATAATGGTTTATAAGTTCGACGAAGACCCGCAATACTCTTTCCCAAAGGACAAATTTTAGACCCTTCCAAACTGAAAGAGTTTGCATACGACAATTTTAAATTTTAAAAGTTATTAAAATGGCGGAAAGTTCTCCAAAGGGGTAGAAAACACGGTGACAAAAGGATAAATTGCTCGTTACGAGCAATTTCTCTTTTTCCCACAGTGTTTTCGTAAGACTTGTACTGCAGACACGTAAAAACAAGGGCATGTTTGGGAGAGGGTTAATTAGCAAGTACCTGAGAATCGTAAAGCGATCTTTGTTTTAAGGATTAATCCTTTGTATGGCATCTGATGATCGCGGTAAACTGAATACGAGTACTAATTTGTGTTACACGGGCTAGATATTTATGTCAAAAACCGTGACGCATTAAAGTCGTAAATTTTAGCGATAAACGCTGTAAGATACACTTTTAATGCATAACGGTGTTGATAGTTGCAACGCCTGTACACAGTTCGACATGTTGACATGGAGACAAGAATGTGTATGAACGACGTAACCCGGTTTGGTTAGGTCAAGATTAACCCTTACCAATAAACCCTTACCCTTAGCAATCAATAACTGATTTTCACAATGTATTAACCCAATCCGACGTGTATTAAAATAGTGTAAAAGGGGCCTGAATTATATTTTTTCCAATTTAAATATTATTTCAGGTGTAGATACAGAATCGCATTGATAGGTAAAAATTGACAAGAATAAATGATTGGTTATCACTAATCCAACCAATCAAATTACTAACAAGCGAGTATGTGCGGTACTTGATCAAACATTCGGCGGCATACTACGTCATCCTCTTTGATCTTGGATTGTGTAAGGGAAATAATTAAAGCGTATTTCAGTGAGAAAAACATTTGCAAACATTCGTACTGTCATTAAACTTTTAATTGGGAACTACCTTAATTGACAGGTATTATTTGTCATACTTACTGTTAATTGACACCGCTAACCTGTAGATAATGGATCGTTAATATTTAAAATGTTCTTCGATACAGTGCGTTAGGAACCGAAGTTTTCCGATAGAGATTTCCATCATCAATTCATCCCTAAATTTTCGGACAGTAAGACAATTATTTTTGTAAATTTTCGGACACCAAAATAAATAATTATTTTTTCCCGTCCGAATACTTAGGGGAAATACGGTACGTCATATTTCCATCTGATTTGGAGGCATACACATTTTACTAAAGGTAACTAGTACGCGGGAACAACTGTTTCCGCCTTCAATTGAAGAGTTAGAATATAAAAATCGATATTTTTCACTGGTCGTAACCATGAAATATCGACTGATATTTCTCGATAACCTACCGGAAAGCATGAAATAAACAGATTTCTTCTCCGTTGGGCCCGATATTTCATCCATGTGCTAGGTATGTATTTGAGCCAGAAATTTTACTGAACCACATATGATGAAAAAAATTTACTCACGCTGCATACATACGGAATATTACGCTGCAGTGACTTTCCTGGTGCTTGTATTTAATTCAAGCAGCGTGAGAAAATTTGATATCGCGCGAGACCGAAGGTCCAGCATGATGTCAAAATTTTCTTACGCTGCGAGAAGTTTTTGACACATCAAATTGCAAATCAATGCATGCTTACTCTTGGAACCGTATTTCAGTGTGTAGGTATGGATATTTTTTCTGTCATGTTTGTTATTTTATTCGATTGCGATACATGTATTTGAGTCGGAAAATTTACTGGTATATAATAAATACCTTTATTCGTGTGTATGCAAACGCAAGGTAATATAGACAGTCTCTCCTAGAATCACTATCTGCTGTCCTTTTTATCAAGTCTGTAAGAAACAAAGCACACATACATGTAACTACGTTCTGTTGCAAGTTAATTTTAATCCTTTACCGCAAAGTCCCTAGTTTTATCGACCCTGAGGATGACAGTCATGAGTAAAGTCATCATTCGGGCTAAATCTGTGTCTCAATTTTTTCCACGGTTGAGCATAACATTGGTGACCAGTATAAAGGAGTATGTAAAATTACAAGACTGTGTCTCGATTTTTTCAAATTCTTGTCCCGTATCATTTAACAATATCTTGTTAAGCAGTCTATATGCATCATGGTGTGTAAACGTCGTCAGCTACGAATTTCCTAAATTAGGAAAGTAAAGTGGGAAAATGTGACCAACATCAGCAACAATTACGAAAGTAAAGCTCTCAAAATAAATCTCGCTCTAAATCCAAACAGAAAAATAAGAAATTTTGGGAGTGGCCGGGCAAATTCACATAGTTAAGAGTGAATGATTCCAATGGGTGTATGTCAGGTTTGTTGCGAGTCTGCTTTGAAACTTTCAAAACCATTTGTTTGCAACGAGGGTTGTAGTAATATGCATACAAGTATACTTTACAGGCATGAAGTCAACTTTATTTGAAATGGTCTTTGTCCCTCTGTTTTATAGAATGTCCCCCAAGATTTTACCCAGGGGGACACTGGTGTCCCCCAATGTTTTTGACCTAGAAACAACGCTGAACCTTACCTTCTAACAAAGCTATACCATGTTTAATGTCAGATTGTGGTCTACTCCGTACCAAACATATTGCATACTCAAACTGTGCCTTTTCACTGGGAATGCCTCGAGCCATTTGTTCATCGTATTGATGACGAAATCTCTGTAAAAGCGAAATGCAATTTTTTACTATATTCCTATCAGTGAATTACTGGAATTTCACAGTGAGTAACACTATCAGTGATGATAATTAGGAATATAATAACCAGGATAATCAACTGGTTGAGTGATATTAAAAATCTGTCACTTGAATGGGGTTTGATGTAGGATGAGTTTTTTAACCGCATCAAACCTTATTGGAGAGACAGATTTTTAATATCACACACAACCAGTTGATTATCCTCTATATCTTGGAGTGATGTAAGTACCCTGACCACTGACATTATAAATATCTTCAATTTATCTCTGACTCACGCCCTCTTCTCTGACCTGCTTTTTGTCTCAACTCTTTTCCAATTAAGCTGTCAAAAAGATATGACCAAAACAATATTGAAAGTAATATCAAGCACTCTTCAATTACGTACTGGCAGTGTCTCTGAGTAAGGTGCCTTACCTCTAACGTTGGAGGTAAGGGGTAATGTACTGTACCCACAGATTCTAGGGATACCATACTGGACCTGAAGAAACTCTAGTACTATCATTTTCTCCAGATTCACCAACATCTTATCAAGTACTTGTATTTGACTGATTTACAGCACCTTAAATGTCCAGAAGATATGGAAGACAGTAAGGATATTTTACTCATCATAAGTAAGTCAATTACAAGTACTTGACTATTTATTTGCCTTTCCAAGAACCAGTCCTACTGGGCTTGTCACTAAAATGTGGTGTGGTACCAATCTCTGTCCCACTGGGGCTCAGTCTTATTTTAAGATCGTTGCATGTAACCTAATAAAATTAAGTTATATGAAACAATTTTAAATTAAGATCAAGAGCCAGTGCTCAGTGTCTACAGTCCCTGGGGTACGGTACCGTAACCCATGCCTCCGAGGCAAGAGTGCGGTACCGTATCTAGAAATACTGCCTTAACTTATACTAGACAAATAATTTACCGAAAGTAACGTTTAAATGTACGTGTATCCGACTACTGGTGTACGGCGAAATTACGATGTCTTTGCTCCATAATCAAACAAACGCTTCAGTACACAGCGTAAACCAAAAACAATATTCTATTGATATGAAGAAAAAAATACCTTTAAATCATTATCGTCTACTGTGTCATTCAGTATAACTTCCATCTTCTTCAAATATTATTTTTCGGATAATGTAACTACATCCGCATAAATGACGATATTTCTTTGAATGTCTCTTTTCGTACAACTTCCTTTTCGCCACAAAGAGAGAAACTCTCTGCTGTTCTTTCTTCGTGTTGTTTGTTTCTTGTAAACCAACATCAGAAACACGTTTTAATAAGCCTGCCATTCCACACATTCTGAAAAAAATATTGAAGCATTCCATTGTCGTTAGTTATGTAAGTGTTATGATCATTATGTATATTCGAAACTGTGTTACTAATCATTCACAAAATAAATGCGATATCTAGGCTTTAATTTGATACTAATTTCGGCAGAATCAAATAATGAATAAAAGATTTAGATAGGGGGTTGGGGCCGTTGGGGCAGGGAATTCTGGCTTAGTTTTTGAATAGGGACGGGGAATACATTTTGCCAAATAATTCAATTAACTGCTTATATAAAGTGTCAAAGATATAGACTTTAATACTGACAGGAAATTATAACAATTTATACGTAATTTATTCAAGATGAAATGAACGTGTCTTCTTACAACAATCTTTGAAAAAGGAAAAATAAATAAATAATAAATAAATCATTTAAAAAAAAAAAAAAAATGTTGTGTGGTAATTCTCAGAAAATAAAGACTAGATACTGCCTTTACGACAAATTTTTCTAATTCTTATTATGGGTCGTATTTTGTGAGTCCGTAAGCGGATTTTAGCAATATGAGACTTAAGTTTTTTGTGAATACGGGTCCTGAATTCTGAGGTTCATTGGATTGTATTTTCAGTCGTCGAAAGAGGTCGAGTTTATCTATTTAACCCTTTACCACACAATGACGACTTTTAACACCCCTGATAGAGAAGGCTTTTGAAAACATTGTGGGAAAAGGAGAAAATGCTGGTTACTAGCATTTTCTCCTTTTCCCACAATGTTTTTTACCCTATCAAAGAAAAATCATTTCATATGAGCCACATTGAAACTGTCATCTGCAAATGCTTTCAATTTGGACAGGTCTAAAATTTGTCGTGTGGTAAAGGGTTAAGAAATGAAGAGAATTTAATTTTTTTCATGGAGGTATAAAAAAAAAACCTAATCACAAAAGTGTGATTAGGTTTTTTTTTTTCATACCTCCACGAAAAAAATAAAATTCTTTTCATTCCTCATAATTTAATATTACTGACAACATACACCGACGGAAATAATTCAAACTGCATTCATTTTCTTTATTTTTAAATCTAACGTTGGAGTTTCTAAAGCCCATTCCACTCATATTTGTATGGCACAAGAATACAATAGGGAAGCAGTTTTCAGATCCCCAATACTGAAAATTGACCAATAGAACGAAAGTAAATGAACACAGCAGTGTGTAGGACCCGCAAAAGTAACCTTCAGTAAAAGTAGTTCCGGCACAACGTGATTTTTGTTTCATGGAGCTATGAAAAATTTTTTTCAGCCAATCAGAACTCGCCAATGTTCATGAAAATAACTGATATTAAATTATTTGGCGCTGAAAGCAATAATCAGGAAGCCAATCAAGCTGTAAATGATCATTCATTGAATGTTGAAGATGTAAATGATTATTCAACTAAATACGTTTAACGAATCTGGGGTGCCTTTCTGTAAACTGCATACCCCCGAAATCTGTGTAAGTAGTTTAGGAATGTAAGAATCAAGTCTGAAATCAAGTTTCACTGAAACAGGGATCTTATATAATTCTATATATACGATCCCTGACTGAAATGCATAATTTCACCTTTTGAGTAAATTTTTTTTTTTCATAATTTTACGCCAGCTCATACCTTTTTAGTAGAGCAGGATCGAATGTGTGTATAAAATATTGTGTAAATCTACGCAGTTTAGTGAAAGGTACCCCTGATCTGTCCATGACTCTTAGCAATCGCCCTCGTGGTTTATTTATTGTGCCTCATAACTCACAACTGTGGTTTATTGACCGATAAACCACGTGCACGATAGAAAGAACATAATTTCTTAAATAACATTCTAGAAATTGCAATTTATCAGCCTATTTTATCAGTACCCATGTTTCAATGGCTACCGGTATTTCATTCGTAAGACACCGTAAGACTGAATCTTTTATAACGTTACGTATGTAGTTGTCAAAACCGAGATCACGATATTTTAAAGCATATCCCTGAAGACCAATCGTCTATCTCCCTTTTCCCAAATGGGGTTCCATGACCATTAATATAATTACTATTACCCCAGAATGGATCAATTGTAGTGTATCTGGAAATATATGCTATGATTACCATAATGTAAAACCGTGGCATGAACAAAAACATCACGAGGAGACTAGACGAGAATTTCATTTATTATCTACTCCTTCTTGGAAGTCGTGTATTGTATTACTACAAAGGGATTTAACGACGTATATGACAAATGTTCGCGCGCATCCTACTGCGCATGTATTTTTGTGGTGGATATTGAATCAAAAGTGCACCTATGTCTTTTTTGCACATAATGGTAATACTATTGGTGCACTGAAACAAGTAGCACTTTCTTCGGGTAGTATTGGTGAAGAGAGAGAAAAAAAAAATGATCTTTGAACTGTCACCGTGAAATAATTAAAATGCTGCTGATATGGCGTTACACATCAAACAAGGAAACAAAGGCAGGAAATTTAAAGCTGTGGAAGTATAGCTGTTTCCACTTTGAAAATTATTGTTGGAAAAGGAGAAATCGCTGCTATTGAGCAAGTTCTCCTTTTCCCACTATGTCTGCTGAGCTTTTATCCTATTTTTTTTTTTCAAAAATAACTTCCACAGTGACCTTCAACCTTGTTTTCTGACGAAATAAGCACGTATAGGTGCCATTTTTATTTCTTATTGTTTAGAATTATAAATGCTATAAGTGTGGAAAGTATGTATTTTTTTAAGATTAACCCTTAATTCGATCAAATTATCTCCCTTTTTAACTCAATGGTCTATATATAACATGCATATTTGTACATTTACCATGCTCAAAACCAGACTTTTATATATTTTTGTGCAAAAATATATGAATTGTCATTATAATGATGTGTATTTGTATATTTTCCTCTAATTTTCCTGTTTAACCAGGGATCGTATATACACATATATAAGATCCCTGGTTTAACTGACTATTAAAGAAAGGCGCTTTAAATCCAATATAAGCTGAATTTTGGAACTGTATATACCTTTTTCAAAGGCAAATTTCTCAGAAACGAGCACGGTGACCCACGTCTTTTTTTTACTGTAATCTCCTAGAGACATGATGAGCTTTTTATGTGCAAAGTTTAAAAAAAAAATGTCATATACGTCGTTAAGTAACATTGAATTTAGATCGGTAATTCGTTGAGTGAAACAGGACCCGTATGCACAGACCATTCTTAATTGCATTCTTAGCCTTGTTCCAGATTTAGAAAATAACGCAATTTCTGATTGGCTAAACCAAATGGTTTAGCCAATCAGAAATTGTGTTACTTTGAAACTCAGAAATTTCTTGAGACTTAGACTAAAAATTTTTTTTATTATATAACTCACCTTATTTTCAATGTAAGACAGCCATTACGATTTTCTTGTCTTACACACGTATTAGATAAGAAAATAGTGCGGTATTTGGTCAACGCGCTGTAATTATACGCCTCATTTCTGGCACTGATGAACATAACGAAGTTGAAAATTTTAGTATCTTTAGATGTAGAACAAACCGTTATATTGCAAGTTTCTTTGGAACTATTTTTTGTCTGTGATGTACAAACCTGTCAAAGAAACAAATGGGCTTTGGGTAAACTTCAATACACATGGACATGTAGGGTTAAGGTTTAACACGTCATAAACTCTAATTCTTCAGATTCAATTATGTGATAAAAAGAATATGACATTCGTTGGCTTTTGAGGTAAACATTTATTAAACCCGTCCACAAAAAAAATGTTATCAAGCTCGCCAAAGGCTCGCGTAATAACATTTTTGTAGACTCGTTTAAAAAATATTTTATCTCAAACAACAACTCAAGCCAGAACCTCTATGTCACGAATAGCTGGTGAAGTACATAGCCAGGTACTTCCTTGTCAAAAACTATCTAAAGAGACACAGTGGGTCACCTTTGGATTTCGTTGGTGACCATGACCTAGTCTTAAGTGTTTTTTTTCTTAAAAGAGTAGGGCAATTAGCATCAGTCAAAAAACGATTCTGTTTATTTTAACAAGACATCTGATATGATATTCCTACCAATCAATGACCGTTCTTGTAAATCAGTGTCGTTATATAAGACTATTTGTGAAGTTTGATATAATTTATTTCGTGTTAAAATAATTTAACACCTTAATTTATTCTCATTCGGTGAAAGATTCCAACATAATATCGATTTCTAGTTCGCTCTGTTTAAAGTACAATATTGATAACAGTTGTTTATTACTAATACCACAAGGGGAGTGGGAGTGTGAGATCACCTGAGGTAAAGTTACTGTGTCATCTGAATGTGAGATAAAGTGATGGCAGACGCTTTAAACCTTTACTGCACAATGCCGACCTGGGAAAGAAGTCTTTTTGAAAACATTGTGGTAAAAGGAGAAAATGCTGGTAACCAGCATTTTCTCCCTTTCCCACAACGTTTACTTCCTTATCAAAGAAAACTTGCACCATTTGAGCTATATTAAAATTGTCGTCTGCAAATGCTCTCAGTTTGGAGAAGGCTAAAATTTTGTCGTCTGGTAATGGGTTAAACCTTTACTAAACAACGAAATTTTGGACTAGTCAAAATTCAGAGCATTTGCAGATAAATATGGCTCAAATGGTGGAATTTTTTTTTGATTGGATAGAAAAACAAAGTTGGGAAAAAGAAAAAAAGAAATTGCTGGTTACCAGCAGTTTCTCTTTTCCACCACTGTGTTTTCAAAAACATTCCTTTCAGGGTCGTTAAACCTCCAGACTGTGTGGTAAAGTCGCGGCTAAACCTTTATAAAACCAGCAACCCAGTTTTAACGACCCGGAGATGGAAGGTTTTCGAAAACATTATGGGAAGAGGAGAAGATACTGTTAAGAAGTATTTCTCCTTTTTCTACAATGTTTTTTACTCTTCTACAGACAAATTCCATCATTTTAGCCACGGTAAGTTTGTGGTATGCTCTTGTTTTCAATTTGGACTTGTAAGTCCAAAAAAATTCAGCTGGATATTGTTATACTTCGCACAATGTTTTTCACAAGCCACTAGCTGCTTTTTTACATAAGGAACCCTGACAAAAGATACTCTTTTGTGGTTCTATACGAAGGGAAATAATAAAAAGTAAACACGAATGCCACTTTTTTAACATCGATTTGCATACTTTTGAAAAGTGAAATATCAGTTTCAGGGTAGGCCTAACCCATACAAAATTTTAAATTACCAATTAGTAGAAGAAAAGAATTACCCCAAACATATCCATTTGCTGAGGTTTGGATAAATGCATCAGAATATTGATTAACGGTGGCAATCCTGAATGCTTTCCGGCGATTTTTCGTCTCTCATCTCTGATGCATGTGAGAACGAAGTCAGTGGCTTGAAAAGAAAGTTGTGTCAGTATTGGTGTGAGAAACCAAGAAAACACCTGCGTAGGTGCACTGACCGCCGTGATATGAAGCTGCTAAAACGGCGTTAAACTCAAATACAAATTAACCCATTACCACACAATCCCTACTTTTGACGACCCTGAGAAAGAAGCCTTTAGAAAACATTGTGGGAAAAGGAGAAAATGCTGGTAACCAGCATTTTCTCCTTTTCCCACAATGTTTTCTATCCTTTACAAAACAAATTTCAAATTTTCAGTCACTTTTATTTTGTTGTCTGCAAATGCTTTCGATTTGGACAATCCTAAAATATTGTCGTTTGGTAATGAGTTAACAAAGGAAATATGGACCACAGGTGTCATAAAAAAGGAAGTAAAAAGGCCCCCAGAATAATCTTAAGAGTCCTCATTTTTGACCAATCACCAATTACTATTCATTCCTTCGAGACCAGTACTAAAACGTCTGTCCAAATTCAGCTCATACAGCTATGCAAAAAAACTTCCCATGATCCGACAAGAATCCTTCTATCTCTTAGTCTAGAATACACTCATTCAACAACCAGAGCCAAGCGATCAATAACTACTGGACATTTCAATAATGCTTTGTTCATCAGAATCGACGTCAGCAGATATTCCTACGCTAGATCCTTATCGCAGTCAATTCACCGTCAGGCTGCTAAAGGCGACTTAAGAACCTTTTTTTGCGGACATTGTAGATCAAGATCAGACTGAACAGAATCTTGGATCCACACCGTCCGATAAGATGATATTTTTCCCCTAAAATATCTTTGAAAAATCAAATTTGAATTTGGTATTATCGGCTTGAAAGTTTCAATTCACTTATTTAGCAGGTAAAAAGTTAACCCTTTCAGGACCATAGGCGAAGGAATTGGGCTTTTGGGGACGGCATAGATCGTAGATCTATACAGCCCGCATGTTCAGTAAACCCCTACGGATAAAAAAAAACCTTTCTTGAGTTTCAGTGGACTGTATTGCCAGCTTCAGAAACTCTAAAAAACTGACCTTAGAACACATTGTTGGGCAAGTAGAAAATGTTGGTAACCAGAATAGAAGTTTCTCCTTTTCCTACATTGTTTTCTAACGTATCAAAGGCAAATCTGGCCATATGAGAAATCATTTAATTTGCCGTCTGCAAATGGTCTCAATTTGGACCACTCCAAAATATTGTCGTTTGGCAAAGAGTAGTTTGAAATATCAATATTCCCCCATAAATTTTATGGTCATCATTAAAATATGATGTCTGCAAACGTTTGAGAGAGAAAAGTCTGATTTAAATGCACGTATTAGTAATCCAGTAAATGTAATTTAATTCCTTAGCTGTATCTTTATCTACGAAAATACAGCCCCAAGACTGAAGGCAAATACATCATAATAATGTTTTTCTAAATGTCGCCAAGCCCCAGTAGTTCAGTCGGTAGCGTGCAGGACTTGAGAACAGAGGGTCGCTAATTCGATCCCCGGGTTGGCCATTTTCTTTCCGATAACTGATGATAGTCATTGCGGCAATTTCTTTCCGAGAATTGATGATAGTCATTGCGGCAGGATTAATTCCTTTCACACTGTTGACCTTTGTTTCGACAATGGTTATGTGGGAAAGCAGCCAGTGGCTTGGAAAAAATATTGTGCGGAGTACTGGTAAAAGAAACTCCAGGAAGCATGGATAGGTGCACTGGCCGCCGCGATACATAACTGAAATAATGTTGAAAACGGCGTTAAACACCATACAGTCAATCAATCTAAATGTCTCTTTTTGTCAGCGAGATGAATGCATGACTGTGAAGTTTAAACGGAAATAAATCTGCTGAACCAGTATCTTATACAAACAAAGGTCTTGCTCGCTCCCAAATATTTTTTTTCCAGTCGATGAATTTTATTGTATTACTCAGAAAATGTCAGACGATGTCTATTAAAGAAAAAAGGTACAGATGATGTCATCCATAATTTTCCCACTGCGCATGCGTAGTACGTTATCCATCATTACAAATTTTTATTCAGTGTAGCATACGGCCGCCGTCGTGGAAAGACCGACTTGCGTAGCTGTGTTGGAAAAAAATTAAACCCAGACAAAAATGAGAGAAATTGTTCATATTCAAGCCGGTCAGTGTGGCAACCAAATCGGAGCCAAGGTAATTTTATTTTCGTATTTTTTTGTGTACATGTACGTTAGTATTTATTTCAGATCAATATTGTCTATTCTGTGTTCTAACTAAATTCCGAGAAAACCCTTAACCTGCTAAAAAAGTTAAATGAAGTTTTCAAGCCGATTGAAAAAAAAAATTCTGCTATTTCATTGGTAATTCTTTTTGGGGAAAATATTTCCTTATCGGCCAGTGTAGATCCAAGATCAGACTGCACGTCTGTGCAGTCTGATCTTGGATCTACACTGTCCGCAAAAGGTCCCTGAGTCGTGCTTAGCAGTCACAAGGGTTGATTCTCTCAGTTCTTTGTCTCGCCGTCCGAGTCTTCCCGTCTGAGATCCTTGTCACGAGTGTAAGAAAAGAGAGGCTGTGTGTTCGCCGTGAATCTTATCTCTTTGAGAGTGCTTGATAACAACATAAATATTCACCCGATGTTAAATTCGTAGGATGCTGAGCGGGCTTTTGTGGACATTGTAGGTCAAGATCAGACTGCACAGAACGGCCAACAGCCGATTGATGATAGTCATCGCGACAGGATTCATTCCTCACTCAACGCTGATCATTGTTTCGATGATGGTTATGTGGGAGAGTACCCCCGATACTGAGGCTTGCTCCGTTGATGTTTTTTTTTCGTGTGTCTCAATCAAAAAATACATCAGAGCTCCCCTTCGGATTGAAGGTAGTGGGAAAGCAGCCAGTGGCTTGGAAAGAATATTGTGCGGAGTACTGGTAAAAGAAACTCCAGGAAAGCATGGATAGGTGCTTTGGCCGCCGCGATATAATTGAAACGATGTAGAAAACGGCGTCAAACACCATACAATCACACAATCTTATTTTTTACATGTTTTATTGCCTGGAAAATTTATGTAGCAATACAGGAATAAGACGCCAATTTCAGTGGCATCTCACTCGTAGTACTGCGAAAATTCTTTTATTTAATTAAGCCTATCTTGAATCCCAGCATTTCCTTATTGTAAATCCAAAGGACTGAACCCTGAAAAACGCCACACTGGGAATGGAGGGGGATAAAAAAGTCCATATATCGCGATGTTACACCTATGCACACATGTATGCCGGAAAACTATGTTTTACTACAATTATGAATGAATCATAAGCCTTCAAGTCATACCGTACGTTACTGCTGCGTAAACTCTTAGGCTACTATGCGCAATTCAATGACGTTTTGCGGACAGTGTAGATCAAGATCAGACTGCACATACGTGCAGTCTGATCTTGGATCTACACTGTCCGATAAGGAGATATCCCCCCCTCCCCCCAAAAAAAATAACTTTGAAATTTTCACTATCGGCTTGAAAGTTTCATTTGGCTTGTTTAGTTGGTTAAGGGTTGGCGTAGGGATTGGTGTGGTTGAAAAAAAAAATATCAAGAATTACTACACTTATACCTGTGTGTGTCGGGTTACCCTTTGCCTTGCTTCGCAAAAACTACATTAAAATCTGTTGTTGGTTGATTGATTGTATGGTGTTTAATGCCGTTTTCAACATTCTCTCATTTATATCGCGGCGGCCAGTGCACCTATCCATGCTTTTCTTGAGTTTTTTTTTTTAACCAGTATTCCGCTCAATATTTTTTCCAAGTCACTGGCTTCTTTCCCACATAACCATCGTCGAAACAATAGTCAGCGGTGAGAGCTGTTGTTGGTAGTTTACGGTCAAGATCAAACTGCGCAAAATTTGAAATCTGATAGGGGACCTTACTCATTCTGATCTTTCCTCTTTAATCTTGTCTTGAAAATCGAATTTTTAAATCCACTTTTCCCCTTCTGAAAATATCGGTTTCACACTCTGTGTAATGAGTTGTGCACCCCCTTTCCCCCTCAACCACAGGTGCCTGACATGTCTGGTATCATACAACCCCTCTATATAGATATAATATTATTATATCTATATAGAGGGTTTGTATGATACCAGACATGTCAGGCACCTGTGCCCTCAACGCTTAACTCTTAACCTGCTAAATAAGTGAAATCAAACTTTCAAGCCGATAGCAAGAAGCTAAATTATGATATTTCAAAATTATTTCTTGGAAGAAAATATCTCTCTATCTGACAGTGTAGATCTAAGATCAGACTGTACATTCTGTGCAGTCTGATCTTGATCTACACTGTCTGCAAAAGGTCTTTGAGTCGCGCTTAGCAGGCTAAGGGTCAATATGTGGTACCTAAAACTCATCACAAAACAGGATATGTAGAGTCTACTTGTTCGATCAAACGTTGAGGGGTGATATATATATTTTTTAATTTTTAGCAATTTCAGCAAAGTTGACCACACCGTTTTCAAAAGCCTTCTTCTGCTTGACCATCAGAAGTATTTTGCTCGCCCTTTAACCATCAAATACATGTGTCCGGCCAGGTAGATCAGTGGTTAGCGTATCTGACTCATGACCTGGTGGTTGCGAGTTCGATATCACGGCGGCCGGTGCACCTACGCATGTATATTTCCCGACTCTCTCATACCAGCACTGACACAACTTTCTTTTCAAGCCACTGACTTCTTTTCTCACATGCATCAGAGGTGTCAAGCGAAAAATCGCCGGTAAGAAAGTTGCCTCAACCGGGTATCGAACTCGCAACCACCAGGTCATTGACCACTGAGCTTCTCGGCCGGGCACATGTATTTGATGGTCAAATGGCTACCAGAATACATCTGATGGTCAAGCAGTTAGATATTTGATGTCTCTTGCTTGACCATCAAAGGTATTTTGCTAGCCCTTTTGACCATCAAATACATGTGAACATGTTGTCAAGAAGAAAAAAATGTTTCTATATACCGCTGTTGTTTGGGGGTGGGGGTGGGGGCACGATTATGTTATAAAAAGGACATTAAAGTCTAACCCAAGATCACATTGCGCGTTTCCTGCTAGCTGATCTTGATCTACACTGGCTTCAAAGAAAGGGAATTTTTGTCGAAATAGACCAGATTTTAGATTAATGAGATGTCTGGATGTCTGACTAGAAGTCAGAATGCTGATGCGAGTGAGTCAGGAATATTCTGGTGTATTGGAAAAATATTCCAGCGGCATACAACACAGCGTAAAATTACAGTGAATTATTGACTGCAGACTGGCGTAACCCTTTCTGCGCTGTAGGCGAACATATGAGCTTTTTGCGGACGGCATTGATTAAGATCAGACTGCACAGAACAAGTCGTCCTCTTGCTCAGTCAAGCCTGTTGGATAGAAACATTTTCTGAGGGTCAGTGGGATGATCTTTAAGCTGTCCAAAGCGGTCGAGTGAACATATATTATGGGGTTGGGAGAGTTTACTCTTATGCTATGCGAGATTCAGGGATCTTTTGCGGACAGTGTAGATTCAAGATCAGACTGCACACAAAGTGCAGTTTGATTTTGCGTCTACACTGTCCGGTAAGGAGATACCCCCCCCCCCCCAAAAAAAAAGTAACTTTGAAATAGCAACATTTGGGTTTTTAACTATCAGCTTGAAAGATTCATTCAACTTATGTAGCAAGTTAAAGGTTTAATACATGGTAATATTTTATCATCATTCTGGCACATGAGTCATGGCAGACACAGTGTACTCAGGCTCTCAGAGTTTTATTGTTTGCTCTCTCATCGGTAAAGGGAACATGAGTGCGGCTTTATGCGCATGCGCTTCTGGTATCAGTCACGTGACTGGAAAGGAGTGTCTTTGGGGACCATTGTGTATAGCTTTTAAAATGCCTGTTTTATGGGAATTGTTCTCATTAATCGAAGAGCTATCAGTATTCATCTTTTTTTAGTTGAGATGTGAATTATTGCTTTCTTTTACAGATTCTTTTATGGCATCATTTTAACCCTATACCACACATTCCCGACTCTTAACGACCCTGAAGTGGAATGCTTTTGAAAACATTTTTCGGAACAGGTGAAAATTCTGGTAATCAGCATTTTCTCCTTTTCCGAAAACGTTTTCGATCCTATCAAAGATAGAAATCGTGTTTTGCACTACAATTAGATAGTCGTCTGCAACTGCTTTTGATTTGGTAGAGTCCTAAATTTTGTCGTTTGGTTAAGAAGTAAAGATTGATTTCCAATGTCTGCCAATGTCTTATGTTAAGCAAAGCCATGAAATATTATTTAACGTTTATCACAGAAACCTGCCGATTAAGTCGCCACAATGATAAAGCAGTCTATCATTGCGCTTAAGAATCTCATTTGCTCACATACATGTGTCTGATAGTTAACTTTCTTATGTCCAAAATTTGTCAGGTGGGTAACTCGAACTATTTCTTTAAGAGGTCCTTTTTGAACGGACGTGGCTAGGTTCATAATAGCTGCCTTTTTGTCTCTGTAACATTCCGCGCCAAAGTTAAACACTAAGAACTATTTTTTTCTCTAAGCTACAAATCCGCCTGTGATCTTCCCACCATCTTCATTTCTTACAATGCAACTTTATCTATTGGGGCAACTTTAAGTATTTTCCAAACAGCATAGATACAGATCAAACTTTGATCTTTTGCACTTTCTCCAATACCATAACAGTCTTTTGCGGGTATCGTTCATGTGGTCAACCGGTGGCGTCAATAAAAAACTCCAAAATCAAATTAAAATCGCTGTTTTGATGTCTTTCACAGACATCAACTGAAAAAGCGTAAGAAGTCTTATTTGTACTTTTTTCATTTGTTTGTATTGGAGTTTAACGCCGTTTTAACAGCTTAGGTCATATCACAGCGGTCAGTGCACTTACACATGTGTTTCCGGGCTTTCTTACACCACCAGACACAACTTTCTTTCCAAGTAACTGACAAACGTGTTGCAAGTTTTTGAAATTCGATCTAAAAATACCAATGAAGAATTTGTAAAATTTCGTTACCGGTTAGATCTATGTAACAATAATGCTTAGCCCGTGAAACGTAAATCTTATCAGGGTCGTTTGTTTGGAGCACAAAATTCCAGTGTGTGTGCAATTTGACTCGTGTAAAACTCTATTTTTATTTACATTTTCGATGCCATAGGCTAAAACATAAGCTTTTGCGGACGGTATAGAACCAAGGTCAGACTGCACAGAACGTGCAGTCTGATCTTGGATCTATACCGTCCGCTTGTTAAGTAAAGTATATTTATAATATGCATGTGCAGATTCTAGATCTATAGGATCTGGCACAAGTTGGCATACGAGATAAAATTTTATAAACGAGTTTAGAAAAATGTTATTTAGCGAGCCTCTGGCCTATAGACGAGTTTAATAAAACTTAATCTGAAAAGCCAATTGACGAATGTCAGATTTTCTTGATCTTATGACGATATCTCACGAATTATCATCCAAAATATTGAAAACCATACACTTAAAGGCCCAGTAAAGGCTAAAATATCAAAGCAGGTGTCATAATACATTTAAATTTAAATCATACCATTTGAAAGTATGAAAAGTATTGTGGAGATGACAGTCTGTTGTCATGTGGTTGGGCCATATGTTAGTCGCTGGCAGAAAAAAGAATTCTGAAATCAGGCAAAAAGTAAACAAAAGACACAGCTACCTGGCAGGTTTTAACCTAGTTTTGAAATTAATTTCTCTGTCGGCAACTATCACTTGGACCGACCGTACAGTGACAGATTGTCATCTTCACAATAATTTCCATACTTTTAAATGGTATGATATAAATTCAAATGCATTTAAACAGCGGCTTTGTGTACTTTTGGGCTTTACTGTCACTTTAAACTCGAAAATATCCACGAGTAAAACCCGGCTCACTCTTCTCCGAAAGTAGTATGAAATGACCTAACATATGACGTCACACATGACGCCATGTTATACATATCTCAAACATGTGTAAGATAAGAAAATTCGTAATGTCTGTAATACATTGAAAACAAGGGAAGTTATGTGATAAAAGAAATCTGTCTCAGTTTCCGAAGATTGTATTTTCAGTCGTAGTTAGAGGTCGAGTTAATACAATTTAGCACTATTAAGCGCTAAAATTTCGTATACATGTACAACAACATAAAGAAATAATCAAAATGCAGAACATCGCTGTGCGGCTGAATCTTGCCAGAAAGAAATGTTTTATCATGAGCAATTTTTCCTTTTTCCATAATGTTTTCAAAATTGGTCTGTCGCTCTTGGCGCAAAAAACAACAACCGCAAATAGGTTACAAAGATTGTTAAAAGTTCTTATTTCCAGTCTCGCCGATGGAAAGCAAGATTTACTACGATAAAAACAAAGGTATTTTATTAGTATGAAAACAGACCGTTGTTACGCTACGGTATAATTCCCTCATAAAACAAGAGAAAGGAAAATAAGAGAATACATCTGTGGTATGTGCATAATTAATCAGATTGGAGGCTGGGAAAACCTCATTAAAAGCTAGTGTGTATGTACATAATGTTAGAAATGTGTGATCACGAAACAGCTCAATTATCTGGAAGACCTTTTGGTATTTCAGGACAGGCTGTATCGGACCTTGTTGGTCTCGACGCTGATATATAATACTTAGCCATACTCTGTGAAAAGGGGGCCTAATGCGTCTGCAAAAAGCATCGACCCTGAGACTGATCTTGGTCGAAACTTTTTGCTATTTATAATTTTTTATTATACAGTTGGTCTAAGTGTTAGTCGCTGGCAGAAGAATGCATTTCAAAACTAGATCAAAAGTTTCCAGGTCGCTATATCTTTTGTTCACTCTTGCCTGATTTTAAAAATCATTTTTAGCTTCACAGGCCGAAGCCATGAAACCTAGGGCTACCAGATTTGGCATGTAGATTTATCTAGTGGACCTCTACTAAGGTTTTTAAAATTATAGCCCTGGTGTCACTTATTGGCCCAACTCCATGTGTCACAAGTGTTACATATCTTAAGCATAAACTCTTTCATTGTCATTATATAGTCTCGACGTCTTTCGTCGGGTGAAAATACAGTCCACTTAAATATTAACCTGCTAAATACTCGAAAGTTAAATGAAACTTTTAAGCCGATAGTAAAAGCTCAATTATTGCTTTTTCATAGTTATTTTTTTTTTGGAAAATATCTCCTTATCGGTCAGTGTAGATCCAAGATCAGATCCCACGTTCTGTGAAGTCTGATCTTGATCTACATTGTCAGCAAAGGGTTCACTTAGCAGCCTAATGGTTCAGCTCAGAAAGATTTTTCTCATAACCATCACTGAACGAACGCATGGTATGGATTCAAGATCAGACTGTACGTACTGTGCAGTCTGATCTTGATCTATACCGTCTGCTAAAGCTCTTACTTTCACCTATGGTGCGATAGAAACTAAAAGGCTATTGATCTATCCAATCAATGCAAAGAAATCTCTATTTCTCCAGGCAGATTTCTGTCGGATCTATAACTATTGAATACCACCCATCTTTTATTGATTATGGTTTTAAACTCTTTACCAAATGGTGGAATTTTACCGTTGTCCAAATTCAAAGCATGTGCAGAAGACAAATTTAAGATGAAATCTGTCCATGATAGGGCAGAAAACATTGCAGGAAAAGGAGAAAATGCTGGTTACCAGCATTTTCTCCTTTTCCCACAATGTTTTCAAAATTTCAAAAAGTTTTCCCAATCTGAGTCGGTTAAAATTCGGGATTATGTGGCAAAAGGTTAATAAAAAAAAAAAACAGCAAATGACAGATCCCTCTGTAAAGAAAGATGGCGTCAGTTTTAAAGCGAAACTCTGTAACATCCGTTGTCAATGGCAACAATGGTGCTGTATTTGATTATATGTGGATTATGGAAATTACTGTCTGGGTTATATTGATCGTTTTCTCTCTGAGATTGTTCCATCTCAATGCCATATTCGGTTACAGTCGTAATTTTATACAAGTTGTATGCTGTTTGTCTAGAAATGCCTTGGAATCGTTAAATTCGAGGGCCATTCAAAAAATACGTAGACACTACTGATACTTAAACTTAGGCTTGATGGAAATTTATATAAAATGGTATAAATACAGTCATTCAAAAATACATAGACACCACTTATATTTAAACTTACGCAATTTCGTATATGGTCACGGTCGTAATTTTATACAAATTGTATGCTACTTATCTAGAAATGCCTCGGAATCATTAAATACGAGGGCCATTAAAAAAATACGAAGACACTTTTGATGTTTAAAATTCGGCTTGCTGGAGATTTGAAAAAAAAAATATAAATGCGATCGTAATTTCATACAAGTTGTTTGCTATTCTTCTAGACATGCCTTTGAATCATCAAATATGTGTGCCATTCAAAAAATACGTGGACATTTCTGATATTTAAACGCAGGCTTGATGGAAATTTATAAAGATTGGTATAGATAGGGTGCGACTTTATTCCAATTCATTAATTAACATGGTTATGATATCGTACTTGCTTTAGTCACTATGTAAAAGAATTACGTGAGAGGGCAAATTCAAATTTTATGCTATTCACGCAATTTTCATTTGCATTAAATTGATTGATTGATTGAATGATTGAATGAATGAATGAATGAATGAATGAATAAATGTTGTTTACGCCGCGTTCAACATCATTTCAGTCATATCGTAGCGACAGCTCACATTATCTATGTATGTCCTGGGTTTCACCAGTACTAGGTTAGGGCTCTGATGTGTCTTGCCCAATGACATTCTCAAAATCATCTCTTCTAGTCAGGCTCGGACCTGGGACTTTGGACTCCTACACTTTACCACTGAACCACGCTTTACCTGAGTAAACGATATTATTATTTTTTTCCAGTTCTGGGAGGTGATATCCGATGAACATGGGGTCGATCCGACCGGCACCTACCACGGAGATTCCGATCTTCAATTAGAAAGAATTAATGTCTACTATAACGAGGCAACAGGTTGGTGCTGTCTGTATATCTGTGTGCCGGTGAATGTCTGTCTGTATGTCTGTCTGTGTATGTGTCTGTCTGTGTATGTGTCTGTCTGTGAGTTTGTGTGTCTGTCTGTTGGACAATAAGAAAAAACCTTGTTGAAAAAGGGGAAAATGCTGGTAACCGCAACAGGTATAAAGAGTGCTCCCTGTCTGTGTGTCTGTCTATCTGTGAGTCTATTTGTCTGTCAGTCTGTCTGGATATGTATATGTGTCTGTATGTCTGTCTGTCTTGATGTGTGTCTGTGTGTATGTCTGTGTGCGTGTTTGTCTGTCTCTTTCTCTGTGTCCGTGTACCTGACTGCCTGTCTGCTATCCATTTGTCCTTTCGGATGACTGCCTGCTCGTCTGTCCGTCCGTCTGTCTGTCTGTTTGACAAGGAGGAAAAAAAATCGTTGGAAAAGGAGAGAATGCTTTTACCCAGTATTTTCTCCTTTTTTCCACAATGTTATCAAAAGCTTTTTCCTCATGATCGTTTAACTCATTCACTACTGAATAAATAAATTGCAAATTTCTCAAAGGCTACAAATACAGTTCTGCTGCAGGATCAAGAGACAATTCGGTCATAATCCAGAATAAAGCAGTGGACAGTGTAGATCAGAGATCAGACTGCACATTGTGTGCAGTCTGATCTTGATCTACACTGTCCACAAAAGCTTCTGGTGTCGTCTATGGTATGGAAAGAGTTAAACACCTGGTTTGCCAGATAAAGGGTGAAATTCCAGCCTGTATATTCATAGGTTACATTACTAAAACTATTTAGATGAAATAGATCACAGCCGGTCATATACTACTGAAATTATTTGAGGTATTTTTAGCTAAGGCGGTCATGCACTGACAAATATTCGAAATATTTTTGCTACGAGCGAAAACGGGAAAGGTGAGCTGTTAGTTTTACTCCGAAAAGGTTTTTTTTTTCACCTCTACATAGATAAAGGTGATTTTAGGTCCAGTTTAAGTAATACAATCTTACTCGAAAGGAAAAGAATTTTGTTGTTTTTGTTTTTAAACTTAAACAGAGGTAGATCTATAGTTTAGATAAAAGATCGGATTGCACAGTCTTTGTAGCCTGTTCTTGATCTTTGTTTGCCTACAAATGTTACTTTTGTCGCTTAAGCGTAGGATTGAAAGCACTAGATTGACTGACTGATTTTCCGTTTATTTATCGTCGCCCCCTGAAGGCTGCTAAATCGGTTACGGGGAATAGTGCAAGATACAGTGATGAGGTTTTTAGATCGATAACAAGATTAGTTTTCTTGTTTTTTTTTTAACGAAGCTCCGAATGAAAAAAACAAAGTAACCTTCTTGTACTTACTATCTTGTTTCTTTATCCTTTACCACACAAGTTTTAACGACCCTGGAAAAAAAGCCTTTAAAAACAGTGTAGGAAAAAGAGAAAATGCTGGTAACCAGTAATGTTTTTCCTACCCTTTTAAAAGCGAATCGAGTCATTTAAGTCACATTTAATATTTCGTCTAAAAATACTTTACAAATGGACAAGTCCACAATTTTATCGTCTATTTAAGAGTCAATGACTAAGTTGTCTTTTTATACAAGTTTCTTTTTGTCCTGTTCTTCCGTGCTTTCGCTACACTTTGCTTTCTCTTCTTGTTCCATTTTGCTTATTTGAACTATCGTCATTTTCATCTTGTCTGTTTTCGTTAGAATATGAAGAATAAAAGGTTTACTTTTATTATGCTTCTTGATACCAATTCATTTCGGTAGACTAAGTGGAAACTTTTGCCTCCAATAATGTGTTCCTTTTCTTATTGTAGGTGGCAAATATGTACCTAGAGCCGTTCTGTTGGATCTCGAACCAGGGACCATGGATTCGGTACGATCGGGACCATTCGGGCAGCTTTTCCGACCAGATAATTTTGTATTCGGACAGAGCGGCGCCGGAAACAACTGGGCCAAAGGTCACTACACAGAGGGCGCTGAACTCGTCGACTCGGTTCTTGACGTTGTGAGGAAAGAGTCCGAAAGTTGCGATTGTTTACAAGGATTCCAGCTCACACACTCCCTTGGTGGTGGCACCGGTTCTGGTATGGGAACGTTGCTGATCAGCAAGATCCGTGAAGAATACCCTGATAGGATCATGAACACCTTCTCCGTTGTACCATCACCAAAGGTAAGGACAGAATCCACCCAGAAATTCCTTAAAGCCCGCATAGCGGCCAAAAATAAACAATGCGGGTGTTAAAATGCATCTGAATTTATATCATGGCTTTTAACCCTTAGGCTGCTTAGCGCCTCAGCGCGACTCACTGATCTTTTGCGGACACTGAAGATCGAGATAAGACTGCACACAGCGTGCAGTCTGATCTTGGATCTACACTGTCCGATGAGGAGATTTTTCCTTCAAGAAATAAGTATGAAATAGCAACATACGTGTTTTTACTATCGGCTTGAAAGTTATTTTTCAACCTATTTAGTAGGATGAAGCTTAAAATAATTGAAATTATTGTGAAGATGACAGTTTATTATTGTACAGGCGTTCGAAAGTCAAACTCGCCGGCAGAAAAGTGAATTTTAAGACCAGGTAAAAAGTAAAACAAAAGATAGAGCGACCTAGCAACTTTTGCTGTACATTTCAAATTCATTTCCAGACTGAAGATGTCCCTTTGGTTTGTTGGGCGCTGTAAGGGTTAATTTTATCCAGGCCTGTATTCATCAATCATGTTGAAGATGATTCCTAGTCTTATTCTCCAAGATTTTCTAAATTTGAAAGTAACACAATTTCTGATTGGCTAAACCAAATGGTTTAGCCAATCAGAAGTTGTGTTGCTTTTAAATTTCGAAAAATCTGGAGAATAAGATAGAGAACGTTCTTAAGAATGGTTGGTGAATACGAATCCAGCTGGTACCTGTCAAAATATATGTATCGTATAATAAGAGAAAAAACCCCACTTAATGTGCTGCTTTCAAATTTAGAAAAATCTTGGAGAATAAGACAAATAACGATCTCAAAAATGGTTGGTGATCGTAGATCCAGCTGGAACTTTAGACAGGTTCCAGCTGGGTCCATATTCACCAACCTGTCTTAAGAATGTTCTCTGCCTCCTTTTGTCTCATAATTAAATTTTGTGTATCGTATGATTAGCAAAAGACACTGTCAGACTTGTTGATTTACTTTTCAGGTTTCTGACACTGTAGTAGAACCCTACAATGCCACTTTATCCGTTCACCAGCTAGTCGAAAATACGGACGAAACATACTGTATCGATAACGAGGCTCTGTACGACATCTGCTTTAGGACCTTAAAACTGACCACACCAACCTACGGCGATTTGAACCACCTTGTCTCAGCCACCATGTCAGGTATCACCACCTCGCTACGATTTCCTGGTCAACTGAACGCTGACCTCAGAAAACTTGCGGTTAACATGGTACCTTTCCCTCGGCTCCACTTCTTTATGCCAGGATTCGCACCATTGACCTCTCGTGGTAGCCAGCAATACAGAGCTCTTACTGTCCCAGAACTGACCCAACAGATGTTTGATGCCAAGAACATGATGGCTGCGTGTGATCCTCGTCATGGTAGATATCTCACCGTCGCAGCCATGTTCCGTGGACGTATGTCTATGAAGGAGGTCGACGAACAGATGTTGAACGTTCAGAACAAAAACAGCAGCTACTTCGTGGAATGGATTCCCAACAACGTGAAGACCGCTGTCTGTGACATCCCACCACGTGGTCTCAAGATGTCCGCCACCTTCATTGGTAACAGCACCGCCATCCAGGAGCTGTTCAAGCGTATCTCTGAGCAGTTCACCGCTATGTTCCGTCGTAAGGCTTTCTTGCATTGGTACACTGGTGAAGGTATGGACGAGATGGAGTTTACTGAAGCCGAGTCCAACATGAACGACTTGGTCTCTGAGTACCAACAGTACCAGGATGCCACTGCCGAGGAGGAAGGCGAGTTTGATGAAGAAGAGGAAGATGAAGGCGAAGCAGCATAAAACTCACTCAAACTTACCATTTGCTGACTCAAATTCATTCTTGATTAATCTGCTATAAATCTTCTGTCGCCTTTATAGTATTTGTTGTATAAATACAATAAGTAATATTTACCGTCTGTTTCCAGAGAATGATTGTATTTGAGCAATGCTCTCGTAAAAAAGGGGGCTTAATGCATCTCCGTGATACATTATACCAAGCAAGTCATCAGATAGTTAGGGATCCAGAAAATCCATTTTGTCAAATGATTCACTTAATCTGGAGGAAGAGTGGTCCTTGGACATGAAGAAAATTTACAAATGGCAAAATGCATCGACCCATGTCAGCCTGCGCGGACTGCGCAGGCTGACCTGGGTCGATACTTTTTGCAGTTGTATTAAGCCCCCTTTTTCGCAGAGCATAGCTTATTAGTAAATGTCTAATGAGCTATACACTTTTTTCCTGTATAGAACATGTAATGAAATGTAACTGTATTTTCAAGGACTATTTGAAATTTAATCCAAAGTACATTTACCTAACTGTTAACTTTTAAAAATCAACTGTCTTTTTGATCTAAAGAACAATCCTAAATTCGGACTTTGTGTTTTCCAGGTGCAAAGCAAAGATGTTGAATGATCGTGGACTAAGATAGATTTTCTCAATAAAAGCGCCATTGAAAGATTTCAAATTACATATACTTTGTATTATTTACAATAACCGTGTGCATTTATTTTTCTTGTAAATGTTGTGAGTAACTTCGGCGCCTCTTTTAAGCTATGTGAAGCTTTTTGATTGAGATTCCTTTGTGTGGGAACAAGAGTTCATTATGATTTATGCAATCTCCTGTTTTTTTTTCTCTTCAAAGTACCGATAAAGCATTTTCAATTTTCCCTGCGGGTTTTTTTTCACCCTTTCAAATAAATATTTTGGAAATTTCGGCGAGCTGAATGCTCCGGCTTTTGATCTACCTCTTGGTATTTATATATTTCAGTGAATAAATTGAAAATTTCGATTGGTTAAAAGTATGGACTCGTTCATTCTGCGGGCCCTGTAGGGATATTTGCGGGCAAATTAACTGGGTCTACCTTTTTTTTAAAAGATATTTCTTGACTCGTCTGCAAAATGCTCAATGACGTGTCTAAGATACTTTTGTGTCCGTAAAAGGTTGAAGTTGGTAGTACTGTATTTTCACAATATTCTCAAAAGGACCACAGCGTTTCTTTCATTTCTGTACTCGGTGTTTTTGCCGCCTCTTTTTCAAAACGCTTTTTATAGATGGCAAGTTTTATTTGCTGCTTTTGTGATAAATTTCGATATTGTTGCTTATACTAAATGAACAGAAAATAAACAAAAATCTCTCTTAAACCATTTTTTTTTTTTGATCATATTTTATATACTTTGTTTTAGTTTATGGTATTCAATGTTCAATGCCATTTTCATTACTACTTGTGTTATATTGGTGCAACAGTGGACTAATCCTTCTAAATCAGTCGTTCTCTGACAAAAGGGGGCTTAATGCATCTGCAAAAAGTATCGACCCAGGTCAGCCTGCGCAGTCCGCGCAGGCTGGCCTGGGTCGAAACTTTTTGCTATCGGTCAATCTTCTACGTGTAAAAGGACCCGCCTACCTTCTGATTCAGTCGATTATGAGACAAAATGACTTTGTGGATCCATAGTTATGTGATGTCTTGCTTGGTACAATGCAGCACGGAGATGCCTCAAACCCGCTTTTCCCAGAACGTGATTCATGTTCTTTGTTTATTTAATGGTATTCAATGTTCAATGCTGTTTTCAACACTACTACTGTTATATCGTGGCAACCGTGAACTTTTCGTATGGACCAACCACTCTAAATGAGCTTTGCTCTGGCGAAAGAGTGATAAATGCATGTCCATGATACATGATACCGAGCAAGTCATCACATAATTATAAAACCATAAAATCCATTTTGAATAATGACCGACAGAATCCTAAGATAGAATGGTCTTTGGATGTGAAGAAAATTGACAAAATCAAAAAAAGTTTCGATCCAGGCTGACCTAAGTAAGTACTTTTTGTAGATGCATTCAACCCTTTTTTTCGTAGAGCTTAGCTCAATTCTTATTCTAAACTCTAAAGCAGGCAGTTTTATAGGCCAAGACATTCCGTATCGGCCAATTCAGACGGTTACTCTTAGATTTTATGAATGGATTTGGATCAACAATGTAAGATGAACACGGCCCTGGTCTTCCCCCCCCCCCCCCCCCCCCCCAGGCCTGTATTCACCAACCATTCCTCGTTTCATCCTTAGTCTTATTCTACAATTCGAAAGTAACGCAACTTCTGATTGGCTGAACCATTATAACTCTTGAGAATAAGACTAAGAATGTTCTTTAGAATGGTTGCTGAATACAGGCTCAGGATCCTCTTTTTAATACTAACGCTGTAAAACATTGTCTTGTCAAAGGAAAGTTCCACGACCGACTCTTCCAACTGACGAACAACGCAGGAAAATAAGATTACTAATCGCACGCAGCCGAGGCTCCGTAGCGTACTGGTATCCTGCAGGACTCGAGAACAGAAATCGCCGGTTCGAATCCCCGGCTTGGCCAGTTTTTTCCGAGGATTGATGATAGTCGCAGTCATTGCGACTTGTTTCATTCCTCTCTTACCGCTGATCTTTGTCTCGAAAATAGATATGTGGGAAAGCAGCCATTTGCTAGGGAAGAATATTGTGCCAAGTACTGGTCTGTGAAAATGGTTTAATGCATCTGCAAAAAGTATCGACTCAAGCAGACCTGAGTCGACACTTTTTGCTATTGGTCAATTTTCTGCATGTCTAGGGACCGTTGTACCTTAGTCGATCGTCAGACACATTGATTTTATGGATCCATAATTATGTGATGACTTGCTTGGTATAATGCATCACGGAGATGCATTAAGCAATCTTTTGCCAGAGCATGGCTCAAGTACATTTCCATAAAAAAAAAATAACAAACTGTTGTTTGATAAATAGTTAAAAACAGACATAAGTACCTGCAGACAAGAGTTTTCACCTTGCAGACTATTCATGGAAACAATAAACGTAACCAAAGGACAAGGGAGGTAACCGTCCGGACTGTCTGATTGTAAAATTGAGTTACCTCCCTTGATATCGAAAAAATGTCATTTCAAACACATTGTATTGGATTTCCAATGAACAAATACGCGTCGATTTGACCCTAACGACGCGATTCACCCTTCGTCCCTGAAGTAAATAAGATGAACCGATTTAATAAGAGAGTGCAGCCAAAACATTGCCATTACATGGTTGATTTTGGACGAAAATTGTGACATGGTAGCAGACAGTGTAGATCTAAGATCAGACTGCACTTTCTGTGCAGTCTGATCTTAGATCTATACTGTCCGCAAAGGCAACCA